>OY282581.2:6096447-6766447 GCA_958299025.2 Drosophila histrio
ATAAGAGCTAGAGACTTCAAAATTGGAATGTAGAAAAACACCATAACATAAACAATGTTAAAGCTAGATACTTGAGATTTGGCAAACATGATAAGAAAGTTGGGCTTAATGTGCCCAGAAAAATTCATCGCGTTGCACGCCCTCTTCGCCCACAATTGGAAAAAGCTGATAGCAAGAGCAGTTTTATAGCTAGTTTTCTCAGCATACTTTTGTGTTAAGACCTTCACAGGGTATCCTACTGTCGCGCCCGCTCGACTGATTGGCTTGTTTACATTTATTATTTTCATTTTCATTTTTACTTGGAACAATGTGGCACAACAAATTCAGCACGTATTCTGTTTTTGACTTCGTCGACTTCGCTGGATTTTATTTTTTTCTACTAATTATAGTAATAAATTATTTGGAAATATTCGTGCTAGATAAGATTTAATTTTTTCTTTACAAAGAAAGGCTTATTGTGTGGAAGTGCATTGTTAGGAGATCAAATGCAAAATGAATAGAAATGCAGTTTATTTGAAATCAAATAATATCAGTGTGAGCTTCATTTTATAGAAGTCTATAAAAAGATTTCAAAAGAAAACCTTACTGAGACAAGTTATCAGGATTTGATCGGGAATAAAGGGATTCTTATTTGGTTATTTTTATTCTGATAATAACAGCTTACCTTTTCAACTTTCAGCGTCAATATTCAATATATTTTCCTTTTTGTTGCCTTCAATATGTTGTCTTCTTTATAAATATAATTTCAATATAGTATACATTTATAAATGAAAAACTCTCCAAAAGTACTTCACAGTGCACTATTAGGACAAACACTTGATCGCTATTATTGTTGTTAATAATCATTAGTATTATTAATATTATTATTCTGAGTAATTTGTTTATTACCATTTTGTTATTTATTGTTATTATCATTATTGTTGTTTCACACTTAATTTCTTCTTTCATTTATTTTTGCACGCTTTTGCAGGATGTAAATATTTTGAATATTTTGAATATTTTACTTTCACTTTTCTGACTAACTTTCTTTTTACTATTTTTCAACGCTGCCTGTTCTCTTCGATGTTGCCTTTTCCTTTCCTCTACTTGTTTCTGCTGTTGTATTTGTTGCTGTATTTGTTGCAGATTCTCCTGTTTTTGCTGTTCGTAACGTCGGGCAATAAATGCTGCATTGCTGAGTTGCCGATTATTTCGAATGCTGCGAGTTGGCCTTTCGTGCTTTTGCCGATAAGTGGGTGCAGCACTGGCCAGTCCCGAGGACGGGGCTGAGGCAGCCGATGTCACCTTGGAGCAGGCAACTGCAGACCAAAACATTGTCAAAATTCTGACGAATATGTCGATTTTAGTGAATAAAAGTATTTTTTTGACTCGCTGGTTCAACACGATAGAACACAAATCGCAGTTTTCAACTTTACTTTAAATGTGTTGTTGTTGTTTTGGCAGCAACGCGTCGTGCTTCAGCATTTCGCTGTGCCGCGTGTGTCAAGCAGCTTTCGAAATATGCGTGCGAATCGTTCCGAGTTTGTTTTGCAAGTGACTTCTGGTTACAGCAGATGCACCTTTATATGGACCCTGGCAGCGCAAAGAGAGCAAACGAGCTTTCGTTCTTTCGCTCTTAATAAGTATCACTTTCCAACGCAAATAATAGTTTTTCTGCAATTGGGACTTTGTCCTGATTTTGTTGCTGTTCTGGACGTTGACTTGCCAACCTTGGCTTCAATATTTTTGTGAGTTCAAGCGACAGGTGCATGCATATCCTTTTACCAGGTTAATCAAATGGATATTGGGAGTGGGTACAGTTAATCTCCTATGGCCATGAGCAACAATATACAATGAATTTGTATATCATGGATTCTAGATTTATGTATGTCTGCATATGAGATGAGTACACGATTGCAACGACATTGCATATTTTAGGTACGCATTGATGAATTCATTTTAATGTGCTATATATGTACATACATATGTATAAGCTAAACAGTTCGTTTGAAAAGATTTATAACAATATCATTCAGCGCTGATTACAATTATATACTTCAAAAGAAGTATGCAAGGTATCTCACCGCATAGCTGCTCTGTGCTTGGCGAGATAGTCAAATCCGATTACTCTATTTCCTCTCTATTGTCATTAAGGTTCATTATCATTAACCATGTACTTAGTTGAATCAAAAGTCAATTAATTGTATTTAATATTTTATCTAACTGTAGATATTGCAGTTACGTCTCGTTGCACCTGTCATCAAATGTGTCTAGCAGCAACTTCAACACTAAATGCAAACAACAACAGTTAAACAATGCGACTGAAAATAAACTATGTGTGTCCATTATTTAACGGATTGCACATAATTAATCTAACAACCTGACATAATAATAACACAAAGAGCGGGTTAGAATCTTTAGAATACACTTTAACTAAACGTTTTACCATGAAAGCCTTTTAACTGACCCACTTACCGCTAAAAGGCTGCTAATATCTAATCAAAAGCTAATGGAATCGGTTCCGTCTGTTATAGATACTTTACTACCTATTCATTAGAAAGCCACTGCTGGCGACTGTGATGTACATAGCTAGACTGTTATCAATTATGAGTGCATGAAAACTGCTCAGCTGTTTCAAGGCATATTGAGTTCATTGTATTTTCACTTTTTAGACCCTTTACTTTTTTGAAAAAAAAGTAAAAAAGGGTCTATTAAGTTTGTCAAAAAAAAAATGTGCGTAACAGGTCGAAGGAAGTCCGGCAGACCCCATAAAGTATATATATTCTTGATCAGCATCACCAGCCGAGTCGATAGAGCCATGTCCGTCTGTCCGTCTGTTTGTATGAACACCTAGATCTCAGAGACTATAAGAGCTAGAGTCACCAAATTTGGTATGGTGATTCGTCTATGGGCTAAGCAGATCAAGTTTATCTTAAAATTTTGACACGCCCCCTTCCGCCTCCGTAAATCGAGAACAAAATATTTGAAAGCCCATAAAACGAAAAATATTAAAGCTAGAGTCCTGAATTTTGGCACACAGGACGGGTATCCGGGTCCTAACGTATCCTGAAAATTTCATCGTGATCGGATGGTTATCTCGGAAGATATTCATAAAAATCTTAAAATCCCATATAATGGTCAATTTTAAAACTGGAGCCTTGAATTTTGGCACACTGGACAAGCATCGGGGTCCTAATGTATCCTGAAAGTTTCATCACGATCGGACAATAAACTCGGGAGTTATTCAAAACCCAATATTACTGAGTGTCGGACCAAAGGAAGAAGAAGAGCATGTTGACGTAACAACGCGCTATGAGGTACTATCTATTAGTGTCACTCTTATTTCCGTTTAGAAGAATAAGTAAAGGGTCTCTCATAGTCGACTTCGACTGTAGCCTTTCCGACTGGTTTCTCTTAGTTTCTTGTTTCCCTGCTAAACAACAAACTGTTGCATACACGAGATCATTTAATTTTCAGCTCATCACAAATCGTAAGTGGATTAATTAACTGCATTAAGCAGTCTTTTGTTCGTCAAGATGTAAGAGAATGTTCTCTTATGTGAAAACAGCAACAGTTGTGTTGCTCTCTTAACTCGAGACCCTAAAAGAAATGAAATAGATGAAATGTAAAAGATGCCTCAACTTTTGTTTGTACAGAGCGATTGACTGTTGACTTTTACCTGTTAACCCTGACATAACTTACCCAGGTCAACTGGTTTTGGCTTCGGTTGTGTTTAAAGGGGAACCAAAAAAAAAAGACAAATTGTTGCATGCATCAATCGACTGACATACTGAGCTTCCTGATTGAATGTAGGTCACTGGGGCAGCCAAGTCAAAAGTAAATAGAGCCTTCCAACGATATTAAAAGTAAGATAAAATTTTTTGCAATGTTACATACAGGAAGAGGGATGGGTGGCAGATGCTTTAGTGTGTATCTGAGGCCCGATTTACCCTGACAATTAAAGCAACATCGAAACATAAACTCATTAATTTTTCAGGACACAATTTTACCATAAAAGGTTTTATTTATACAATAACTACAGGGTCTCTCAGAGGTCTTACATACTAGTTTTTAGACCCTTTATTTTAAAAAAGTAAATAGGGTCTATTAAGTTTGTCAAAATGTGTGTAACAGGTCGAAGGAAGTCCGGCAGACCCCATACATTTACCAACTTAAGATGTTGTTTTAAAATTGAAGTATATCTCAATAAATAGACTTTCCAAAAGTTCATTTTACTTTCTAAGCATCTTGAGCTATATTTTAAAATACCTTTAACACTTTTCATATGCAATTTAAAAGTTGAAGACATTAGTTGACATAAAATATCATTCTTATTTTTTTTTATAGCCTGTGCCCATTAAAAATGGGCAAAAAAGGCTATAATTAATTTGTGTGAATGTATGTAACAGGCAGAAGGAAGCATCTCTGACCATATAAAGTATATATATTCTTAATCAGTATCAATAGACGAGTCGATTGACACCTGTCCGTCTGTCTGTCCGTCCGTCCGTCCGTCCGTCCGTCCGTCTGTATGAACGCGTGGATCTCAGCAACTATAAGAGCTAGAGACTTCAAATTTGGAATGTAGGTTCCTGAATACCATACGCAGATCAAGTTTATTTTTAATTTTCGATATCAAGTCCCGTTGGTCTTAAAATTAGAAAAATCACCATAACATAAGCAATGTTAAAGCTAGAGACTTGATATTTGGCAAATATGATAAAAAGCTTGGGATTAATGAGTCCTGAAAATTTCATCGCGATGCCACGCCCCCTTTGCCCATAACTCGATAATGCTGTAACAAGAGCAGTTTTATAGCTAGAGGCTTGAGATTTGGCACACATGGTAAGTATCCTAATCTCAATGTGTGCTACAAATTTCAGTACGATCGGATATTGAACTCAGAAGTTATTCAAGAAACAAATTTATGCAGCGCAGCAGATGCGTCGCAGCGCAGTAGCAGCGCAGTCGCTGCGCCGCGCCGACGATATAATGAACGAAAAGACGCGATTGGTCATGTATGTTTGATTTGCCATTCGTCTGCTGTGCCGCTAAACATAAACAATCAATAGCCGCAGTCCAGTGTTGCCAGACTATCACAAGCAACCTACTCTCGATGCAAGCAAAATCGACTTCAAGCGATATATTTAAATCCCATTATAATGAAAATACTTATCTATGAAGACCTGCACAGGGTATCCTACTGTCGCGCCCGCTCGACTGATCGGCTTGTTCTTTATTATGTTTCAGAAAATTTGTACCATTTAAATACAATAAAATCTATTTTAACCCCAGGTCCATATCAAGTGAGTTATTGGCAAGGATCGAATGATATTTTTACAGTATTCATAAACATAGACATCAATTCTTTATATGTAATTAGTTTCTGGGGATTATATAATTCTATTATTTACTAATTATGTGTAGTTATGTAAATGGAAAAAACACTCAAATCCCCTTTCAAATAACTCTCTTAGCGTAATATGTGTTTGCACTAGTTGCCAAGTCTTCTTAAAACTTATTCATACTTTTAAAGCCTATCACATTATTTTTTTTCCTTTCCAATTAACTTTTCATTGTATGAAAAATTATATTTGAAAATGTTTAATTTTTGTTTTAAGTAATTAAGAACTGAATTTAAATAACTAAATTTTGTGCAATTGCGAACTACTTATATGAATTCAATTTTGTGGTAAAATGAAATATGTATTGTTGGAAGAAATTAAATATCTTAACGGATTTGCGTTTAGTATAGATGTATTTTAAAAATGTATGAGAATAAAATAGTTTTCTCCAAAAATATGTTTTATCAATTGTTTTGCTCTAGGAATAGTTGTCTGCGTGAATATTTACTTTAAATATATTGGTATTCGTTGAAAGATTTTTATTGATATAAATTTAATGAAATATATGTTATCTTCCTAATAGAAAAAATCTTGAGTTTTATTGCAAAATGTCAAAACTAAGTATTAGCATTATCATAAAATCATTAGTTACTCAGTTGTGGGTAAAATGACTAGAAGAGTTTATCAAATCTGTATAGAATTGATGATTTCCTGGTAGCTAATGTCTGTCATATTCAATTAGTAACCTGGTTTCTCCGTCGATATTGGTCACAGTTGTGTCTAGTGGAGTCCTGCAATACTTCTGCAAGTTGCTGCTTCTGCTTAATCCGCCCAGATTGCATACAATCGAGTATCCCACACTCTCTGGCACGCAGTAGGAAATTCGCAGAAATGTATTCAGCCAGTTGGTAAGGGAAATCATGGCCAAGTTGGCAACATGCAACATGCCCAAGCTCAGTTGCGTTAGCAGAAATTCGAAGCCGTCATGTTTTAGTAACCTACCTGTCGCCGGCAGGTCATACTTGGGGAGGCTATCATCATGTTGTCTGGATTGAATGGTAGGCGACGTTTGCAAAAGCAATGCTGTCAATTAAGCTTATTAGACAGCGCAGCAATGGGTTGAAATGGAAATGATAAGAGAAATGAATGTTATAGAAAGTTTAATATGTGACTTTCGCCCATGCATCAATGAAGAGTCAGTTTCCACCAATGAGGAATAGTTGAAACTCTGCAATAATTGGATTACCGGGTAGCGGTAATTATTTAGCGTTTGCCAATATAAGATCCGCCAGAGATATTACCAAAGGCTTTTACACAAGTCTTTCGCAAACTTCACATGCGAACTATTTGCTGCGCCGATTAATACGGGGCAACAGGGTGTAATGGATTTGTGCAAATGTATGTAACAGGCATAAGGAGACATCTTCGACCCTATAAAAAATTAGCAGCAACAGCCAATTCGATTGACAACTGTACGTCTGTCTGTCCGTCTGTCTGTTTAAACAGGTCCATCTCAGTAACTATAGGAGCAAGAGATTTCAAATTTGGAATGTAGGTTCCTGAACACCATAGGAGGTTAAGTTTATTTTCCATTTTCGATATCTTACTCCTCGCCCTCGCAAATCGAGAAAACTATCACAATAGCTGGTCCATTAATAAAGGAGAATTTCTTTTAAATCAATTATTTCGCAATTCAGGGCCAGAGCGAAAGGGCAAATGATATATATATGATATCCAACACTATAGTGTAGGTGTTGTCGAGCACTGAATTCTCGAAATTGATGGTTATAAAATAATAATTAATATGACCAATTGCATCTACATATGTTTGACTATTTTACATTTCGATCTTAGTATCAACAGTCGCAGTCCGTTGTTGCCAGACTATCGCATGCCAGTTACTCTCGATGTAAGTGACATCAAATTCAAACTATTTATTTAACTAAATGCATACATAAGTGAAAGACTGGCACAGGGTATCCTACTGTCGCGTGCGCTCGTCTGACCGGCTTGATAGATCTGATTGTGAGCGTTTTCAATGTTTGAAATTGACATAGTATATTCTTATTTTGTTTTAAATTTACATTTTGTAAAAAAAAAACAGAAATCTGCCCAATGCATGTGTGCATACTTAAATGAAATTTACACCACGTCAGTGTTTTATCATTGTTGTTTGCTCACCGATTACAATAAATGTGTGGTTACATTAAGCGAACACACCCACAACCGCACATGTGTGCGGTTTGATTTTAACTGATTTAATGAATCTGTTCTGTCTGTCGTTGCCAAATATTAAATGCTGACAAATATCATTGCATATTTGGGAATAAGAATTATAAAGTCTGACATCTGTTTGCCTTAAATTTTTGCACAGCTGTTGAATAGCGTTTAACTTATATAGTTTGTAAACTTGTTTCTTTCAATTGAAGCTGTATATTCATTTTTCACTTAGTTATCGTAAAGTTGTTAAGTAATCGATTACGTTTTATTAAGTTCCGGAAAATGTTTTTGAAAAACAAAATTGATTAGTTTAACTCTTATAGTCTCTGAGACATATATACATTATAATGTACTCATTTACTCTACGTGCAACGAGTATAATAACTTACTTTAGTTAGTCAAATTTCAACGAAATTTATTAATTGCTTTATTCTAGGATATTTGAGTTCATAAACTTTAAGCATCAAACATTTAGTTGTTCACTAATTCTGAGAAATAAACACAGAAGGTTGCCAATAGTCCCCTCTTGTTCAAATGCTTTCTTAAATCCAATATCATGTTTTTGGCATACTAAAATATATTAAAACTAATTGTGTTTTTAGAAATTTCCTGGCCACATGAAACTTCCGTATGAATCACAAATTTTGCTCAACTCCTAAAATTTAATTTAAACATAAGTAATTTAGTTAAATTCATCAGCGAGACAAACGCCAGAGACTTTACAAATACACATTTAACCAACGATCTATTTACATTTCGTTGGAATTATTTAACATTCTGTGTTAACAATTACCAGGCAGGTTTATTCATAACATATATGCTGTAAATTAATACAAATTGAAAGCAATTCGCAATTTGTTGCTTTTTTATGTGTATTGGGTTTGAGTTCACTTTGACACACTTACGAGTATTGTTTTTTTTTAACTTTTACCTTATTGCATATTTTGCATTTCCCATTCAATAATACTGTCGCTGTATATGCCCATCGAAGAAGCAAAGGATAATCCATATCAGAGTGCATAGGACACGCACTTCATTCACATTTGCTTTTGTAAAGCACTTTGTCATGGGATCAGCATTGCAGCATACACACACCCACACACCCTCACATACACACGATACTTCGCACTAACAATATGCAAAATTTGTATGTATTGGGGCTTACGCTTGCATGAGAATCGTTTTAGCCTGGTTTTGCCTTTTAAATGGCCTAACACGTACATACCAAGCTTGGTGTCTCTACCTCTTATAGTCTCTACCTGACTTTTTTTGCCTGTTGCACGCATTTATTTTGCCAGAAAGCATGTTAATTAGCACATATAGCAATTATATTTTCCGAGAATTGCATTGCACCTGAGCTTATAAACTGTGCATTACGTTGTTTTGTACACTTTGGTGTTTCCCGTATGTGGCCTAACTGATATCACAAAATAATTGCAAATTTATGGAAAGTGACTTTTGTTCATCTACTCTACTAAATGCAAGTTTCACAACAACTGCTAAATATAATTGTTTTATATTCTGGGAGATTGTTAGAACTTTGCATAGTTATTGAGTTAATTTGAGTGCCAACCATAAATTGCCAAATGAGTATAATTTAAATAAAGAATTTTATGTTACTGAAATAATCAGTTAATAAATCATTAAATCTTATGCAAACTCATATTTCACGTTTGCGTTTTTGGAATTCCATATTTAAGAGTCAGGCATTATCTCTTATTCAGTCTCTAGGTGACAGTTTGAAATAATTAGCATACTTTTGCGGGCGGAACGCAAATTTGGCTTCTGTCGTGCAGAGATAAATTGTCCTCAGGCTATTCACATACGAACACTCTTTCAGAAACACCAATTCAATGCAAAATATGATATTCTCGGTAAGAGGATATTGCAGTTGGTCGCGAAACTGGGAGCTCACCCCAATAGCCTAGCCAGGAGACAGGCAGTGTCGCAAGCTAGGATAAGATTAAAAAGACTTCACCCTCAAGATTTGCCTACTCGGGTCTTAACTTAATCATAAGCTATAATCCTGCTTCTATAAAATAGCCTTAAAGTTTGCACCTATTCTAATAGTTAAAAATTAACAATGTTTTTATATAATATTAGATTAAGTTGCCTACAACAGGCTGCAGCACGCTAATTATAAATAAATGAATTTATTTGATTTTTATAAAAAAATTGTAACTAAATAAACATTTCTATCAAGTAAACCAATTCCTATAAAGAAAGTAAAAACATTTTGTTTAATTTAATATGTGCTGTACGCAAAGAAGAATCAGGAAATAAGCAAAATAGGTTTCGAAACTCGTATCGATTAGTGCGACGTGCTGTGTGTGTGGGCCACAGTGCTAATCCCCTTCCTAAGTGGTTTTGAAAAACAATCGTGCATGATGCATCCTATGCACTCTAATATGGATTATACATTCCCTCCCTAATTCAGATAACCTCTCATTTTCTTTCCACTTCAACTGAAGGGTCAATTAGTACGAGCTGCTAAGATTAGAGACAGAGTAAGAGAGATACATATAGGAAGAACTCAAAGGTAAGAAAAGGAATCCAAAGGTAAACATAAATGAATGGATAAGGGGCTTTTACATTTACATGTGCGCACATTAATAAGCTACATGAATAGAATATGCAATATGCGCAATAAACTAAATGAAAAACGAATATATTATACAATAATACTCAAACAATAATACTGATAAATGTGCCAAACTGTGAATTCGGAAGTTTTTGTATAGCCCAGAAGGCTTCTACTCTAATCTACTTGTTGCGCACATTATTAAAACTTTTAATTAATATGTAACACTGGGGTTGTTGTGCGTGGATGAGAGCATGAGGAAGGAACAATGGTCACTTATGGCAACCTTCTGCATTAAGCAGTTAAATGTAGTTACCAACAACTCAAATAAACTTTTTATTTTATTTATTTATTTACATATGTTAAGCATTAAATCCGTTCATTTAGAGTTAGTACCTTAACAACACAGGTAAACAAATTTGGTTAAAGGACCATACCCCATGCTATAAGCATCGGGGACTTACTTCCAATAAACTAGTTTATTATTTGAATAAGGCAATTAATGAAAATTGTTTTTATCAATATAATGAAAATGTCGCATTACTGGAAAACTTTGTGGTCTGCGCACGAAAAAAAAAACTAAAACATTGAACGCTCAGCAAAATATAATTTAAATTTTGTTGCAGTTTGTCTCTGTTTTTTGTGTCTGAACACTCGTCGATGACACCGATAATTCACCTAAATAGCTAGTGCAACAAATTAATTGAAATTCTAAAATATTTATAGTAAGAATAAGTAACCCGGCAGAAAACATCAGCGTTTTTGTTCGAGATTTTTCAACTTTCATCCCACTAAAAGAGCTTTTTGGCTTCTGAAAAGTTGGCTACACTAGTCCGCTGGGCTTATGTTTACTGCAAGCAGTAGAATACCGACGCACACAAGCAGTGCAATTTTCATAAACACGAAAAGTTCGTTACGACTTTATATAATCCTAAAAGTAGACAACAGAAAGCAAAAGCAAAATTTCCAAATCAAATTTTGCCTGCCATTAGATTCCAGTTGTTAAGGTACTAATTCTGTATGTACGGATTCAACGCTTAATAGATAAATCTAAAAACAAAAACAAAAATTAGATTCCAGTCAACACGATGTTCATCTCCCCAAAGTTTCGTATTTCTATTCAAGCAAAAGCCAACACGGTAACTGGGCGTGGGCATGTTGATGTTGATGATAGAAGCACGCTGCAGTTGTGGCCCAACAGGGACACCATAGTAACAATTGACTACACCAACTCATTGAATGAATTTGTGAGCACTACTAGGACGAATTGCCCACTGCATGCCATACTGTGCACAACATGTAAGCTTCTGATGTGCCGTGCATGTTCAGTGGCTGGTGTGCACAATCACTGTCAATGTGAATGAAGCAAATGCAATCTGGGTGGATTATGTATTTATATTACACAGAGAATTTTAGAAAATTAAATATTTCTTATTACAAGACAAAGTTAATCACATATTTAAATATATAATCAAAAGTTCAAATATTATTTATTATATCTATCTTTAAAGAACAAGTTGGTATTGCACTTTTAATGGCATCACTGAACAGACAACACTGATTCAATTAGCCGGTACTAGCTAACTCTTAACAGGAATTTGGGTTAGACAAAGGGACTTTATAGTGTGACCTCAAGGCCAAACCAAACACATGTTGACTACCGCCATCCGTGCGTAATGTAATTACCTGCTTCGTAAAGTGGGGATAGCCTTTTATTAGTGCAGCAAACCGCACGACCAACAGTTGCTGGCCGACGGAACAACAATATTTAGAAAGCACAACGTAAGTAAAACCGGATGTTAATTACATATTAATTCTTGCACTGCTTGACAATGATAATCCAATTTGCGCTACGCTCGCTCTTTCGCTATCATTATGTTGGTGAAAAAAAACTGAATGCTATAAAAACTTTACGTTGTGTCGGTGCAAAAGAAGCTGATTGAGACACGGTTTAATTTAAACTGAGTTCATGCAAAAAGCGAGAGCACTTATGATAATACTAACCAACAATATTGCTTATAATCAAAATACGTTTTTTTTCTAAGACTAGCACAACGTACCATAGTGTCGAACGCGTTCGACTGACCGGCTTATTAACCTTTAAACCAACACGTTGGGCTTACATCTGCTGAGTTACTAGATATATAGTTATCTAAATATATCTAACACTTACTCTTATTGAAAAAATCGAAATCTGCAGCCAATTCTTAAATTTTAGTAGTTTTATATCCAACAAGGAAGTCTTTACATTATTTACACTGCGCGCGAATAGCACATCACAAAAATGTGAATATGAAGTCGTTATGTTAAATGAAACAGAAATTTATTATTCATAATGTAATTTGCAATGGCTCGTACACTGGCAAAAAGTTAGCCAAAGAAAATTATTAAGTAACATAAATCAAGCCAGTCCCTTGCAAAACCATGTATGCAATTTTCAACCGATCTTTCATATGACAACCATATAGTATAGTAAAGATATGGTAGTCAGATTCTAACCAAATTTTGTCAGTATGTAAAAGACAAATCCAAACACGCAGTCAGTGTGTTTGAGTGAATAACTAATATCCAGCTGTACACATAATAACTTATCTCTAATAATAATTATAATTAAGCTTTAAACTGAGCACTTATATTTGTATTACACACTTAGATTTTAACTATAACTATTTATATTATTTTCACTTCAAATTGCTCTATTGTTTTAATAATTACGGATTCAAGACATCGGCCACATTTTTTCTTGTCATGCCTCTAACTTTAAAATGCTCTTTTAGTTTAATTTCCTAAAAATCGTTTTTAATTTTTTTGCGGGCTACTTGGAGCCTGCCAAAATTCGAAAACAAAACTGGTTCCTCTTAGGATATAAAGTAGCCGACATACCAAGTTTAATGTCTCTAGCTGTTATAGTCATACAAACGGACGCTGACATATTGATTCGGCTGTTGATGCTGATCAAGAATATATTTAGTTTATGGGGTCGGTCAGACTTCCTTCTGCCCGTCATTAATAAATCACAGATTAATCTTTAGACGGGCAGAAGGTGTATAGATTAATTCGTGTTCCCCAATTGTAACATTTATTTGATTAACATGGCAAAAGGACTTTCATAAACCTGTTGATACAAAGGCATTCCTGTTGCTTGAAACACAAAAGAACAGCGGCAGAGGCTGATACTACGCACCAATTGGAGAGAATCTTAATACAGGATGTACGAACGTTATAACCTTTAAAAGAGCGAAAGCTTTCGTTTGCTCTCTTCACGTTGCCTGCTACAATATATAGGGGCATCTGCTGTAATTAGAGTGCACTTGCATAATAATCTCGGAACGATTCGCACGCATAGTTAGAAAAGTGCTTGACGCACACGAAGTCTGAAGATCAAGAATAAATTTAAATTTAAATTTGCTCGCGATTCGTGGTTTTCCGTGCTCAATGAGCGAAACAAAAATAAATTAATTCACTGACATCAAAATATTCCTCTGAATTATGACACTGTTTTGGTCGGTCGCTGCCTCCTCCACGGTCCCATCGGCTGACTCAGACCCGCCCTCGGGATTGACCACTCCTCCACCCACTTATCAGAAGAAGCACAAGCAGCCAACTCGCGCCAATCTTAACAATTGGCAGCTTAACAATGCATCATTTAAGGCAAGATGCCACGAACAACAACAACAACAGCAGAAGCAGCAACATCTGCAGCAAGAAATACAACAGCAGGATCACGAAGAGGAAGAGCAATATTCAAATCAAAAACAACAATCGACATGCAAAAATAATAAAATGAAAGTCAGTCCAAAAAGTGAAAGTAAATGCTTTAAAGTTTTTACATCCTGCAAATGCGCACAAGAGTAAATTAAGCAAAAGTGAAACAAGCAAAAGTAATAATTACAATGTAATATCAATATAAGTAAAAAAAAATATAAATAAATATAAATATAAATATAAAGTTTTTGGAACAAATTCGTTTTTTAAAATTGTGTTGTTTTGGGTCAGTTTAAAGCTTAAGTCAAAAATAATAATTTTTGTGTAGAAATTGTACTTATGAGAAGAGATTACTAGTTTGGTAAGCATTTGATAGAAGTGTCACTATATGCATTTTGTAGAGTGATCAATTATGAATTTTATCTTTCATAATTTCACTTTATAGCACACAAAAAATTCTTAAATAGTTAAAATGTGATAAAAACAATGGCAACGAACTTTTGCCAAAGTGCTAGTTGGTCATGAAATCTCAGAAAGCAATAAATTTGAATATCCTCATTTCCTATTGGTGATATAAGACCTAAGCAAAAAAAACCAAAAACAAATATCTTGTTTCATTCTTATATTATAAATTAAATTCATAAAAATGTGCAAATACCCAATAATTCGTTTTGGCGTCAGTGTTCACTTCTTCCCCATTTTCCGACACTGCGTATAATTGTTATTTAAGCCAGCAGTAAAACAAAAATCAACTGAATTTAGATTAAAACTTTGTGGTTGTCCGAGTCTGCACAAACATTTGTCGTGCAGCTGTGTGCGAGCTTTAAACGACCTGCTTCGGTTGCAGGCGTGTCGGGCCGTATAAAGCAGGTTAGTGTCCATCTCTCTTGTAACGAAAATAAATTACATACATACACAAACAAACACGCAACTAGCTTTGTACGCTATTTCCTCTATTTTTTCGTCTTGTTTCTTGAATATCTTCTGGGTTATCTTTAAACGAAAATTGCTATATCGACTTGCCTTGTGGCATTAATGATACTGTATCTATATACTTTATGAGTCTGCTAACTTTCCATTTTCCTATTCCTATCACTTATTTTACAAACTTAATATATCCTTGGCAATCTTTTAAAGTACATCAATAATCGAAAGAATAACTGAATAGAAAGACCTATTCCACGCTCATCGTACATAAACAAGTAAACAAAATAACTGATTTAAAATTTAAAAACGACTCAAAAATGAAAGATTGATCGCTATTCAGCAAATTTAACTAAAAATGCTCTTGTCATTTGCGGCAACCCGAGAAGTTTCAATTATGAGAAGCCCGTTGTTACTTGTTGCTACCAAATAAGCTTAATTGACAGTATAGCTTTTGCAAAGACAGGATACAGACAACAAACGAAGCTGCCGGCAACGGGGCCGACTACTAAAGCATGAGGGTTTCGTATTTATGCCAAAGCAAATGCTTACATTGTAAGGGGACGTGGGCATGTTGATGTCGACTCTCTATGCCAGGGTAGGCAGTCAAATTCTGCAGGTGAGTTGTACAACAATATATGCAGTATTTGTTTTTGTAATTGCTGCAAGCACTGTCCGTATACGTACATGCTTAGGCCTATGCACAATACCAAAACTAATTTCCTTCTTTAATATGCTATATTTGTTCTTTGCTTATGCCAAAGTTACAAAGTTTGGTTTGTAAATTATTTCACATTTGCTGTGTGTTTTTGATGCTTAATCATTAACGGTGTAGATGGTAAATGCATGGAAAATAAACAAAAGAGCTCGGCGAACCATGTGAGCTAGCACAAGCACACACTATCAAGCATATTATTGTGTGCAAAGCAGCAAAATATACACTAAGAACAAGGCATATTCGAAGTATCGAATGGTTACCGTTGACGAGCTACCGATATGCACCGTAAGTTTCTGTGTAGGGGCTATCTTCACAACATGTCAACTTCTAAAATGCCGCGTCTCTGCCGTATCCACTGTACACTTAATTGCAACAACGTAAAACTGTTTAATTGTAAGACCTTAACTTTAAGTAAACTTCTATGCCACTCCATTCGAGTGCTGCAAATGATACAAATAAAAAACTGAAACTGCTTGATAAGTAACAAGTTTGACAGCGAGAAGTAAATGCGGTATTGGCGAATTACATAGGGAATGTTGGAAAATAAAATGTTTCGTATTACAAGACGAAGTTCATCAAATAATCAAATAGCTGATCAAGAGTCTAAATATTCGTATTGTTGTGATACAAGAATTTACTTAAAAATAGCATCTTAATTTATGAAAATTTAAGTATTGTTGATGAACCAATTGCATCTCATGAATCATTTGAATAATTTATTTTAACATATGTATTATTGTCATCACTAATGTATTTAACATATCCTCTTTGTTAACATATTCTTGAACTTATTCGGTTATGTTAACATCACCGCGTCAGAATCGCATTTTCTATTACGTTTTAGTTTTTCAACAGACAGCAAATAAAGCAGGACAGCGCTCCTCATCAAATAAACCAAAATTTCAATTACAGTCCACTAAATGTTTCATTCACGACCATAGTTTGGTCATTCGAGCCAGGATTTGTTGTTTGTTAAAATTCTCAATTGGTTAATTGTTCATATGGAGCAATTAAAAGTTCTCAAATCGGCAAGAGCCCGTAGCAAGGCAAGCATAAGTCGCTTGTTAACTGCGGCAGAAGAAGCACATGAAGAATATTCACTGACTGATATAGACGCATTGTTGGAAAGACTTAATTCAGTTTGGAAGGAATTCGAGTCTTTGGGCGATCGTATGGTCATTTACGAGGAGCTGGATGGGTACACAGACCCTCTTCTCGATTATGAAATTTACAAAGACAAGTACATTCGTGCAAGTTCAAGACTTCACGGGCGTAGACGCGCAATAGAAACGACGAGAAAAATGGAGAGGCAAGAAGATGGCGCCACGACAAACGGTGCATGCGGCAACACGCTCTTCAGCAACTACGACGCATTTTCTCTGTTTCTGCAACAACAACAAGAACTCAACGAACGCTTGGCTGAGCAACAAACAGCAACAACAACAATTTTAAGAGCAAGTTCAAATAGAATGCAACACGATTTACCAAACATTAAAATAAAGCCGTTTGCGGGTGACTACAAGGAGTGGCCTGCATTTATGAACATTTTCAAGAGCACAATTCATGATAAAGAAAATTTAAACGAAGTGCAGAAGTTTCATTACTTAAAATCATTTCTAATTGATGAAGCCGCAGATTTGATTCGTCACATGCCAATTTCGGAGGCAGCATATGGAGCTGCATGGAATTGTCTTGTGGATCGGTACAATCGTCCACGTCATATAGTAAGCTCTCTGCTGGACACATTTATGAATTTACCTAGTACTCACAAGGCAGATATTGCAATTCTGCGCAAAGTAACGGATGGTGCCACGGAGATTGTACGCGGTTTGGATGCAGCTGGTCAAAACAATAGGGACTGCTGGATCATACACTTGGTTTTGGCAAAAACGGATGTTGAAACTCGTCGCAAATGGATTGAGGAATGTCGTGAATTGGATGTAGCAACAGTTGAGAATCTTTTCAGATTCTTGGACAGACGCTGCGAAGAATTTGAGCTTAGCCAACGTGAGGCTGATACGGAAAAGAAAGTTACAACGGAACACTCAAGGTTAAAAAGATCATCGCAGACTTTGGTAACAATGGAAGTTTCATGCGCAAAATGTAACTCCAAGGAACACACACTCTACACATGCTCGCAGTTTTCGGGTCTTACAGTAGATCAGCGACGCATATTTGTTAAGAATAAAACACTATGTTTTAATTGCCTTAAATCGGGTCACATATCTCGAAATTGTGAATCGAAATACCATTGTAAGGTCTGTCACGAACGTCATCACACGTTGCTTCACGTGCACAGTTCACTTGGGCAGGCAACGCAGAGCCGGACACAGCCTGAACAGCAGGAACACAGCCATTTAGGAACACCTCAAGACACAACGGTGTCTATCAGTCACGTTGCACGAGCACAACACGAAAAATTGGTTGAATATGCACATAAAGCATCAACAGTAAAAACGATACAGCCCCAAGGACTACAAAAGGGAGCATTACCTACAGCATTGGTGTGGGTTCAAAATGCACAAGGGTCAAATACAATATGTCGGGTGCTTTTGGACAGCGGCTCGGAATTAACGTACATATCGGAGCGTTGCATAAAAGCACTTGGGCTTTCACGCACGCCAGCACGCATATTGGTATCTGGAATTTCTTCGATCAACGCTGACGCTACTAGAGGATGCAGCACTTTGCATATTCAATCAAGGATCTCGGACGACAGAATGATGGTAAAAGCTCATGTATTGAACAAGATAACGTCAACACTGGCGAGACATCACATAGACGCCAAGGCGCTGAAGGTATTCGATGGATGTCAACTCGCAGACTCAAGCTACAGATCGGTAGCGCCAATCGACATTCTATTGGGCAGCGATCATGTATGGGCTGTATTCACTGGTCAAAAAATGTTTGACACCGAAGGAAATATCATAGCCATTTCAACAATTTTTGGATGGGTCATAACTTCAATCAAGACTGAAGGCTCATCAACAGCTACAACACTGCATACAACGATCGACATTGATACGTCTCTCAGACGCTTTTGGGAGCTGGAGGAAATCAACAACAAGGGTCATAAGGAACCAGATGAAGGAGTCAAGCAACACTTTCTCGACACACACACTCGTGACGTCAATGGGAAGTACATTGTGCAACTGCCTTTCAAGATGAAAAATCCACAATTCGAAGATACTCTTCAAGGAGCACTCTCACGTTTCAAGGCTGTAGAACAACGTCTACAGCGGAATCCAAAACTACAAGCACAATATGTACAGTTTATGCGAGACTACATACAGCACATGCGCGAACTATCACCGGAAGAAATCAACATTGGGCAAAAATTCTACTTGCCGCACCATCCTGTCATTACACAGAAGTTACGGGTTGTATTTGACGGATCGTTTAAGGATATTCACGGCATGGCCTTGAACGATGCCCTGCACATTGGGCCTACAATTCAACGAAACTTGTTCGACATTTGCATATGCTTCTGAATGTACAAGTTTGTTTTCTCTGCAGATATCGTAAAAATGTATCGGCAGATTTGGGTAGCAGCTGAACATCGCAACTACCAGCGTATTGTTTGGAGAGAAGCTTCATCTGATCCTATAAAACATTACCAACTGAACACAGTAACGTACGGCACTTCAAGCGCACCATTTTTGGCCATAAGAGTTCTTGAGCAGCTGGCTCAAGTTTACAAGGAAGTCTTTCCAACAGCATCTAAGACTCTTATGGAAGATTTCTACGTAGACGACGTTTTAACCGGAGCAAACACAGAAGATGAGCTTTTGCACAAGCAGGATGAACTCATTAAGCTATTGGCATGTGCTGGAATGGATTTGGGCAAATGGGTCTCGAATACTCCAAGCATTTCTACGCTATCGGACAACAACAACTTGTCAGCAAAGGTTCTTGGCATACACTGGCATCCAGGAGAAGACACATTGTCATACAATGTCTGTCTATCAGCACAAGTAAGTAGCACCAAACGACAAGTGCTTTCGCTCGTCGCACGAATCTTCGATCCGCTAGGATTAATCGCGCCAGTAGTGGTTCAATTCAAGATATTGTTCCAAGATTTGTGGTTACTGGATTTGGATTGGGATACGAAACTTCCTCCAAAACTGGCTGATTGGTGGCAAAGGTGTTGCAACGATCTTATATCACTTCAGCAACTAAAGCTTCCACGATTCGTGAACAACCAAGGAAATGGTATCGAATTACATGGCTTTTCAGATGCATCCACCAAGGCATATGCTGCAGTCGTGTACAGTCGAGTCACTAATGGAAATGGCAGCATAACTACTTCAATTGTCGCTGCAAAAACTAGGGTTGCCCCCCTAAAGCAACAATCGCTACCACGCCTCGAGCTGTGTGGAGCATTGCTACTTTGTCGACTCATTGTGGCAATCAAGGACGCACTCAAATACAAGGAAGTGAAGGTATACGCATGGTGCGATTCGACGATAGTACTGTCATGGCTATCGCATCAACCTTCCAAGATGAAAACATTTGTTGCAAATCGTACCTCTGAAATACTCGATACTATACCGCGCAGTTCTTGGCATCATGTAATCTCAAAGGAAAACCCTGCTGATTGTGCATCGAGAGGGATGCTCGCGGAAAATCTTATAAGTTTCAATCTATGGTGGAAAGGACCAATGTGGCTGCGCGAACCAGAAAAGTATGCATTAAAGATAGGCGGCACACAATTCTGTTCTTCTTTTTCAGATAATGCAGGACAAGAGGAAATGAAAATTACGACACTAATCACGCTGGAAAACGACTCACCAACACCACTAGAAGCTTTAGTTAATCGCATCTCATCCTGGACCAGGCTCATTCGCATCGTGGGCTACGTCTTGCGTTTTACACAACGAATCAGACCATCGGCATCAAGCAAGCTACAGAGTTATACAGGACTCACATTCGACGAAATTCAAGCGGCGCGTATAATCTGTCTCAGGCATGCGCAAATTTGTTTCAACGATGATCGTCAAATGATTCTTGCAAACAAACCACTTCGGCATAGATCACAACTCATCAAACTTAGTCCAATAGTTTGCAAGGATGGCCTTTTACGGCATCCAATCCTGTTACCGAAATCACACCGCATAACTAGATTGATCCTAGAATATGAACACCAGACGAACTTGCATCCCGGTGTCTCTGCATTGTTTGTAATTACTCGTCAAACCTATTGGATTTTCGGCGCACGCAATATCATACGCAAACTGGTGTATGAATGTGTTCGATGTTTTCGTCAAAGGCACCATACTGCTCATCAACAAATGTCCGATCTACCTACCGTTCGCATAACAGAAGCCTTACCATTTCAACACTCTGGATGTGACTATGCAGGTCTTTTTTTACTCAAGGAACACAAGGGACGCAATCCACGTAAGACAAAGGGTTACATATGTCTATTCGTTTGTATGGTCACCTCAGCCATTCACCTGGAACTGGCCACAGATTTGAGCACAGACGCATTTCTTGCATGTCTGCGTCGTTTTATGTCACTTCGAGGAAAATGCACCCAAATATTTAGTGACAACGGGTAAAACTTCGTGGGCGCTAAACGAACACTTGATGAACTACAGTTACTTCTAGCATCCGAGAAGCACAACAACACAGTGACTCAAAAGCTCGCTACCGATAAAAAAAAATGGAATTTTATCCCTCCTCATGCACCACATTGGGGAGGCAAATGGGAGTCATCAGTACGATCTGTCAAACTGCACCTCCGCCGTGTCATTGGCAACGCATCGCTAACGTTCGAGCAGATGGATACATTATTGCCCCAGATCAGAGCTGTAATTAACTCGCGGCCAATATGTTATACTCCGGACACTGATATCACGTACCTGTCACCGGCGCATTTTCTTATCGGACGTCCATTCATCACGGTTCCTGAAGGAAATCTCAGTGATGTACCAGTCAATAGATTGGATTACTGACAGCATCTACAATCTATGTTCCAAGGTTTCTGGAAACGTTGGCATATGGAATATTTAACAACACTGCAACAACGCCACAAATGGACCAACAAGACACCCAACATGTCAGTCGATAATGTAGTCCTCGTAAAGGATTCTAATCTACCACCAGCTGCATGGATCTTGGCCCGAGTACTAGAAATCTACCCAGGACCAGATGGACTCGTTCGTGCTGTTAAGCTTAAGACAGCAAACGGAGAGATGACCAGACCTATAACTAAGCTAGCAGTTTTACCGTCTTCAGAAACCATGTTTCAGGGCGGCCCGGGATGTTGATGAACCAATTGCATCTCATGAATCATTTGAATAATTTATTTTAACATATGTATTATTGTCATCACTAATGTATTTAACATATCCTCTTTGTTAACATATTCTTGAATCGCATTTTCTATTACGTTTTAGTTTTTCAACAGACAGCAAATAAAGCAGGACAGCGCTCCTCATCAAATAAACCAAAATTTCAATTACAGTCCACTAAATGTTTCATTCATGATCAGATACAATTAAGTATGGCAAGACTGAAAATCGGCCAGATATCGAAAGGTTTTAAGTTTCGTCATTAGACGATGGTTTGTGAAACCGACTAGACGCGACGAAGCGTGAGTTAATTAAATTAAGAATACTTGAAATGTACAAATACATTTGAATTACTATTTTCCCACATAGGAAATAAAATATTTAGTCACCTATCCTTACTACAAATCGTTGTTGTTTTTATACGCAAAGTCCGGGACCTGATCAACAATTATATTATTTATATACCTATTATTATTATTATTATCATTGTTTTTATTGATAGCTGTTGCATACTTTTCATTCATTTATTCTTGTATGCTTTCTTTTTATTTGGGCTTTGCTCTGTCTCTTCGTCTTCCTGTTCCTGTAGTTGTTGTAGCTGCTGTAGATATTGCTGCTTCTGCTGTCGTGCTTTAAATGCTGCATTGTTAAGCTGCCAATTATTGGGAATGGGGCGAGTTGGCTTCTGGTGCTTCTGCTGATAAGTGGGTGCAGCACTGGACAATCCCGAGTACTGGTTTGAGGCAGCCGATGTGACCGTGGAGGAAGCCACTGCCGTCGAAAACATTGTCATAATTCTGATATGTCGATTTTAGTGAATTCAACTATTTTTATGACGCAGATCTAGCGGTCATTTGTTAGTCATGATTTAAGAGAATGTTAACATATGTGTAAACAACAACAGTTGTGTTGTTCTCTTAACTAGACATCTAAATGAAAAAGAGTTCATTCAGCCTAGGTGAATGTAATAGATACCTGAACTAACATATGTATATACTGTGCTTTGACCTCTTAACACTGATAATCAGTGACACATGTTAACTGGTTTCGACAACTGGTGTGTTAAAAGGGGAGAAAAGGAAAAATTGTTGCTTGCGTCAATCGACTGACATCCGGGTTGAATGTAGATCATTGAGGCAGCCAAGTCAAAAGTAAATAGACTCTTATTACAAACGACATCGGATATTGAACATTTTTTGAAACTATTCGAGACAAAATGTTACGCATTATAACCACAATGTGATTTTTCATAGCATAAGTTTAGGGTCTCTTCCAGTCCGTTCCTACTAGTTTATATAATATTTAAGTATTTCCCTATTGACTATATAAGTTTATACCATTCATTTTGCTTGCAGGAATAGGTTTAAGGTAGATGCAGCGCCTTGCGCGCTGATTTCCGGTGGAGTATCTTTATTTGGGCCGGCAAAAATCCTCTAGCTGAACCCTCCACGAGGGTGCCGGCTGGGCAATGGACTCTGCACTATCCCGATCGATCGGGTTATGCATAGTCACTTGCTCGACCGAGGTATTGTGGAGTCTAGCTGAGGCGGCGGTCAGGAACTCTCAGTCGGTTAGGAAACTAATCGATTGAGTGTACTGAACGCTACCATGGTTTAGAGGTGCCTGGCGGATAGGCCTAAAACGCTATGGGGTGGTTCCCAAGAATAAAATTAACCAACCCCCCCCCCCTGGATGGAAGATAAAAAACGCAACTCGGGCTGGGATGTCAGCCCAAACGTCGGTGGAAGTCGTGACTGCTACCACCGGCGGGCACGGCGAGGAGCAATCCTCTCTGCGTGTCGCCAGCGGTCACTCTGCAGCGGGCGAAAGTCTGCTTCGACGGCAGGAAGGCGTCGATCTGGAGCCAGTGGCCACCAAATCGGAATTCCTGTTCACAGGCCCGACCATAACGGACCACGAGCTAGCGCTCGCGCTTGCCCGTATGCCGTTGGAGGACGAGCCACAAAGCAGGAGGCACGATGAGGCGACTAAAGGTGACACGGTCGCGCCGGAAAGCAACGTCGAAATGGATGACCTCTGACGCAAACAGCGCTCAGGGTACAAGGCCTCACTCAAGTTCCTTAGGGGACTTGAAGGCCGCAATCCAGAGTCGCTGAACGCGAAGGAGAGGAAGCTGAAGAAAAAGCACGAGTACAACGTGAGACGGTACGAGAAGCTTACCGAGTCTGGTAACACTCAAAACCTCTCGCACAGTACAGTAGTGCAGTCAGCGGAACCGGTGAAGAAGACTTCTCAGCAGGTGACTGAGGCTGTTTCGAAAAGGGAGGCAATACCTTCCAACTCGAAGCCAGCAGCATCACCTACAGGGAAGTCCAACTCCCGGAGAGACCCCTCCAAAGCTGCGCCGACCACACCCGCCAAAAAGGGGAGAACGGAAGGCAAAAATAGCAGCAAAACCTCTGTCACTAAGCGGCAGAGGTCGGACGACTCGGCAAAAGCTTCAGAGAGCAAGCGGATGTGTCCAGAAGGAATTCTGGCCAGCTTAAGCTCGAAGCCAGAGCTTCAGGTGGCCATTATCGACAGAAGCGACCCGGAAGGGAAACTCACTGCTGGTAATTGGCTCACTTTAGAGAAGTCCATTAACCAGGCCCTACATGATGCCATGTTCCGACCAGAGAATCCGTTCCTGGCCGAGTTCGATGGCATCAAGTGGTATAAGGGCGCTAAGGCAGTGGCTTGTGCCAACAAAATCCAAAGCTTTGGTGAACTTTGGCCTGGTGCGAAGATTGACGTCGTTCCCACGGATCTCGTCCCTGAGCGAACGATCATTAAGGTTTGGATCCCACCTCCGATAATGGAGGATCGAACCATCCTTAACATGATCAAGCGCCAGAACGAGGACTACGTCACCGGGGACTGGACGATCAAGAGAGGACTGGCCCGCGACAAGGGAAACGGCAAGGATCTCTGGATCAGCATTGGTGCAGAGTCCAGGAGCCAAATCCTGAAGAAGCAAGGCCAGTTGAAGCTGGGTCTAGGATGCATCAGAGCATACATCCCTGGACCAGACGGAAAGGATGCTAGGTCAGCCGGAAAATCTTAGGGTGGTGCAGATCAATCTGCATCATTCTGGGGTTCCCTCGGTTGACCTACTACGGTCCATGGACAGGGAGAGGGTAAGCGTGGCTCTCATCCAGGAACCCTGGATCGTGAGTGAGAGGGTCTGTGGATTGGGTTCTCGCGGATACCATCTCCTTGTCCCAAGGACCGTGGGTAATTCTAGAACCTGTATCGTGGTAAGAGCTGGACTTAATGTTCTTTTCTTCCCTTGTTACAGCAGCGAAGACCTCACGGTGGTACTATGCGAAAGGAGGAACGGGCGTAACCTATACCTGGCATCCGCATATTTACCATACGAGGAACAGGACCCGCCATCGGGAAACATCAGGGCCCTTGTTCAGCACGCGCAGAAGGAGGGCATTGATGTGATACTGGGCTGTGATGCTAACGCTCACCACACGGCGTGGGGAAGTACAGGCATCAACAAGAGAGGGGAGTCGTTGTTCGAATTCGTTCTGTTCACAAATCTTATTGTTTGTAACAGGGGCAACCACCCCACGTTCCGCAATAAGATCCGTGCAGAGGTTATCGATTTAACCCTAGCGACTAACAACGACTCCCTGACAATAGATTACTGACACGTATCCACGGAGTGTTCTTTCTCTGATCACTATTAAATAGTGTTTGAGATTAAGTGGCCTCGTGCGGAAAAAACGCCATTCAGAAACCCGAGGCGAACGGACTGGGGTAAGTTTGTTAAGTATGTCAGGGAGTCTCTACCGTCACACCCAGTGGGACATATGAGACACCCTGGCACTCTGGAGAAATCGACCCGGACCATAACCGAGGCGCTCTGTAAAGCCTTTCTTGTATCCTGCCCCATTAGCCGACCTCCAAAGTCCAATCGCAACGCGTGGTGGACACAGGAGCTAGGTCAAGTCAGGAAGGAGACAAGGAGGCTATACAACAAGGCTAAGGCGAGAAATTGTCAGGATGATTGGGACACCTATCACCTGAGTTTCAAGACCTTTAAAAGACTCTGTAGGAAGGCCAAAAGAGACTCATGGGCTGCTTTCTGCGAGGATCTGAGCAGTACCACTGAAGCCTCCAGACTTCGAAGGCTACTGGCTAAGGACCCTGCTAAACCAGGTCTCCTATGCGACCTGGACGGCAATTTCGCGAGAAACAGTCATGAGTCTTTGGAACTTCTCATGAACACCCACTTCCCGGGTTGCTTGGAAGCGGATGACGGGGGCGGGATCACCGCCTCCACTATCAGTGAAGAGCCTGAGGAGGGGGTGTACGTGGAAAGTGGAGGCGTTATAGACGAAGAGAAGATAATCTGGGCTATCAAGTCATTTCAACCCTACAAATCTGCAGGACCGGATGGCGTTAGACCGGCTATGTTACAAGCTGCGTGTCATGAGGATGCCTCTCTATAGGATACATCCCACGTATCTGGAGAAAAGTGACAGTGGCATTCATTCCCAAAGCAGGAAAGATAAACCACTGCTCAGCGAAGGACTATAGACCAATTAGTCTTTCATCGTTTTTATTAAAAACGCTAGAACGACTTCTGGATCTATATCTAAGAACGAAGCTGACTCAAAGTGTATTTGGCAGCTCTCAACATGCCTATCTCAAAGGTAGATCCGTTGAGACAGCACTACATGAGGTAGTCAGTAATATTGAAAACACATTGCATAGAAAGGAGTTTGCGCTGATGGCATTCCTCGATATAGAAGGAGCCTTCAACAATGTCAGGATCGAGTCGATAACGGCAGCACTTGCCAAAATTGGCTCACACCCGATGATCAATCAGTGGCTCAGCAATATGCTCAGCTGCAGAGTGATCAACTCCCAACTTTGCACTTCAAAAATTAGAAAGTTGGCCACGAGGGGAACGCCTCAAGGAGGAGTTATATCTCCTCTATTGTGGAATCTCGTTCTCAACGACCTTCTTCTAAAACTGAAAAATAGAGGTTGCAGAGTAACGGCCTACGCTGACGACATGACTTTACTGGTGACTGGCAAGTTCTTGCCAACAATCAGTGAACTGATGAAAAATTCACTCGGCTTTACTCTAAGGTGGGCAGAGCAGAATGGTCTTGGGGCAAACCCATAAAAGACCGAGCTGGTTCTGTTTACAAGAAAGTACAAGATACCGAGCTTTAGACTTCCTACACTAGGAGGGATACAGCTTAGACTGGCAAAGGAGGCAAAGTACCTAGGAGTAATTCTCGACTCGAAACTCTCTTAGAAGAGAAACACGGAGGAGAGGATGAAAAAGGCACTGCAAGCCTTCTTTGTGTGTAAGAAGACTTTTGGGAAAAGATGGGGGCTACAACCGTATATTATCCACTGGTTTTATACGGCTGTTGTCAGACCCATACTTACTCATGGAGCATTGGTATGGTGGGAAACGGCATGCACCAAATCTCACCTAAATAATCTCCAAAAAGTGCAAAGACTAGCTTGCTTGGGTGTAACGGGATGTATACGTTCCACTCCCCAAGCAGCACTAGACGTCATATTAGACCTGGAACCAATAGACATCTTCCTGAAGTACGCGGCAGCCAGGAGTGCGATCAGGCTTAGAGCTCTGAACCTCCTTAAGCCAAGTACGGTAGGTCACAGCGCCATTCTACGCTCAATAGAAGGCTATGCTGGGCCACACAAGGAGGACTAATGCGTTCCTGAAAACAAGTGGGAAAACAGGTTCCATCACGGACCGATTGGCAGCAAGAAACCCCGCTATGTGGGAACGAGTTGTCAATCTACACGGATGGTTCGAAAACGGATGAAGGCACTGGAGCAGGCGTGTACTCCGCATACCCTGATGCGAATCTTTCAAACCGTCTTCCGGACTGGTGCAGCATTGTCCAGGCGGAGATCTACGCTGTCTGGCAGTCGACCAAACTGATATCCACCTTGGAGGAACCTTCAAGGAACATATCTATTTACGTCGACAGTCAGGCAGCCCTTAAGGCTCTGTCCTCAAACACCACCAAGAGCAAACTCATTCGAAACACAGTCACAGCGCTGAACCGCTGCCACCATTCAATCAGACTTGTCTGGGTACCTGGGCACTCCGGTGTACTAGGAAACGAGAGGGCTGACGAATGTGCAAGGCAAGGATCAGCGCTATCGGCAGGTAGTGCGGTGACTGATGTACAAAGACCTCGTCAGCACGTTCTCTCCGAACTAGCAATAACGGCGAGGACTGCAGCAGAGGAGCAGTGGAAAATGGCTCAGGGATGCAACATATCCAAAGTACTCTGGCCAGACCGCAACCCAAAGCGATCATCTGAACTCCTACACTTTAGCAAGAACAAAATAAGGGTGTTGATAGGAGTCTTGACGGGTCACTGTCCCATTGGCCGAATGGCATTAAGGTATGGTGTACCATCACAAGACTTCTGTCGTAGCTGCGGAAATGAAGAGGAAGAGGAGAGCATCCAACACCTTCTGTGTGACTGCCCTGCACTTCTTAGAAGGAGAATCCGTTTTCTCGGGGAACCCTTTTTCGAGGAACTGGGCAGTCTTGCAAAACTGCGACTGGAGGATCTGGTACTCTTCCTGGACTCCACTGGTTGGTTCCAAAGACGAATCCCGCCAAACGGGACTAATTAGGGTTTCCGGAACCAGGATAACCCAAACTCCCTTTCCCACTCCCTTCAACCCTCCAACAATCCTTTTCTACTCCTACAGGTAACGGACATCACAATGGGCCGAATGGCCGCTGGGCGATCACAACATTCTGTTGAGCGGTCTGATGAACCTAACCTAGCCTAACCTATCTTTATTTCTACGTCGACATTTCGGACTTTCACTTGCTGATTTATCTGTACAAGATGGATATGCTATGATAATGGATAGTTTTTGTGATAATAGTGGCTGGAACAGATTTCGCAACTGAACAGAGGTAGTTGCTGCATCCACCGACGCGACGACATTGAACTAGTTTGCTACACTTATCAAATGATGTTTCTAGCAGCACCGAATGTAATAAATTGAACCATGTCCTCTTCTCTAAACTGGAGAGAAACCCTGAGGGTAAAATGAATTACACTGCAATCGTTAGGCCCTTATTAACATATATGCAGTGTAAGAAAGTTTTTAACCGGGGTACATATCTGAATCTGTCAGTGTCTGGAACTTACAAAAAAATGTCTAAGATTCGCTAATCGCGGAGGTAGGAGAAGGAAAGATTTAGCTGCAAATAACAGAAAGTGCGCAACGCCACCTGCGGACATACGCCCGATAAAGTACAATTAAGCGCGAGTAGTTAGCAGGGTTACAAAGGAAAGATCTGTTCGTCGTTATTATTATCAGCACAAAATGATTAACAACTAACTACTCGAGTCCTGCTGCACTGCCCTAGTGGACTCCTAGCGCTCCGCCTGTTCGCTACTTAATTTTCCCTCTTCACCAGATGCACAACCCTTTCACACACGACCACCACGAAAATTTCATTCTCTCCTTCCTCAGGTGGAGTTTCGTTAGCAGTGTTGTTTAACTTGTAGTAATAATATTAAGCATGTGCAATATTAGTTATTAAGTTAACATGTAAGAATAGTATTTAGCATACGTTAGTATTTAACACGTTATATAACACTGATATCGATGACCAATTCATGTTAGCGGAAAACATTAAATAAATTACGATTAAAAGACTTAAAGTTCCTGTTTTCATTAAATAATTTGAAGACGACCGGCACAAAAAATATTCTTATAATAAGACTACAAAGTGTATGTAATACTCAATTACAAAAGTGCCTGATTGATTTAAACTCTAAAATGAACATGGAAATAAAAACTAAAGACGGAGATGTTACTCGGAATACCGAAGACTCTACGGAAGTTAAAATAGACAACAAAGAAACAACACAAGCTGAAAAAGAGTTATCTGATGAAATTGTCGGCGTCGCCGCCAAGGAGGCGCCGAAAAACAAATCGGACGACGCAATTTCGACAAATAGTAACGACGAAGAACAGAAGAACGATGTAAAGAAAAATGCAAAAGAAGACGACGACAAAGTAAAGAGCGAGATGACAGATCAAAATGGTACGGAAATTAAAAAAGGACAACGTGATGATTTAGACATCATTTTATACGAATTTGAAATAATGAAGAAACAGCAAAAAATTAATAATCTGGAAATGGAACTTCAAAGAATGAAATGCAAATAAATACAACAAATCCAATTAATAGTGAGATTACATTGGAAACACTTAAAGCATTTTTACCAGTATTCAACGGTGATGGTCAGTTTAGTATTTGGCTGGCTCAACTACAAAATGTACGCGCAAATTACGAAGTGGACGACAAGATGCTGCGGATGCTGATATGCAACAAAATAAAAGGCAAAGCTCAGGACTGGATGTTCTCAAACCCAACGTTTATGACAGAAACCATTGATGACCTATTGAAGGATATGACTAATACGTTTGGCATTAAAGAGTCAAAACTTGCAATGCGCCAGACACTAGAAAAGTTCATATGGAAAAGCAAAGAAAGTTTTGCTAATTATTTTAATGCAAAGCTTTTATTGTCAAACAAACTTAACCTAGCTGAAGATGAATTCTTAGAATACGTCATAGAGGGAATCCCAGAGGTCAATTTGCGTAACACAGCTAGACTACAACATTTTACGTCAAAGACCGAGTTACTACAGGCTTTCAACCAGGTGGAGCTAGGCAGCCCAACACAAAGTCATTCGAATTCAGGGGTGGCAACTGCAAAGCGAGGTTACGTGCTATAACTGCAACAGCAAGGGACACATGGCTAAAGAGTGTCGTAAACCAAAACGAGAAGACGGCGCCTGCTTTGCATGTGCAAAGTTTGGACACCAAGCTAAGGACTGCAGCCTTTATAAGAAGAAGACAGACAAACAGGAGAAAAACGAGCAAAATGAATATGTAAGATACTTAGAAATAATGTTTTTTCACAACTCTAATACAGAAATTCCCTTATACATAGAATGCCTGATGGATACAGGAAGCCCTATCAGCTTTATTAAGAAAAGTTACGTTCCAGGAAAAATCAAAATACAAGAAGTAGAAAATAAATCTTATTTTGGAATTAATAAGAGTCAACTGAAAATTTATGGAGTTATATATTGTTCAATTTCATTTTCAAATAAAAACATTATAACAAAGCTGATGGTGGTTGATAATGAATCCATGATGTATCCGATCGTATTGCGAAGAGATTTTTTAAATAAAAGTAGAGTAAAACTAATGGAAGTAAACGATTTAAATATAACTCATAAAACAAAGGATGTAATGAATCAAATAACAATAGAAAGAGAAAATGAAAATAAATTAATAAGAAATGTAAAGACAATGTAGAGAACAAAAATGTCAACGAAATGGAAAAGATCGAAACCAAAAGTAATGTAATGTTAGAAGAAAGTAAGAAATGTAAAGACAATGCAGATAATAACAATGTGAACGAAATGGAAAATATCGACAATTTTGAAACGGAAATACTAGCAATTGAATATGATGAAGAAAAATTGGAATATCAAATAGGAGAACAATTGAACTTTAAACAAAAAGCTAAGTTTGTAGAAATATTTGAAGAATATTATCGAAGACCAGTTAGACCAATTGAACCAGAAATAAAATGTGAAATGGAGCTAATAATAGAAGATAAAAAACCGTTTAGCTATGCCCCTCGACGACTCTCATATATGGAAAAAGCTAAAGTTCAGGAGATCTTAGATGAAAATGTAGCAAATGGATTTATTAGACCTAGTGAATCGGAATATGCCTCTCCCATAGTTTTAGTTAAGAAGAAAACGGGTGAATTAAGAATGTGCGTTAACTTTAGACGATTAAATAAAATAACAACAAAGACAAATTTTCCGATACCGCTAATAGATGATCTATTAGTTTGTTTAGCAAATAAAACTATATTTTCCAAGCTGGATCTTAAAAATGGATACTATCATGTATACATGCACGAGGATTCGATAAAATATACAGCTTTTGTAACACCCCTAGGACACTTTGAATACCTTCGAATGCCCTTCGGATTGACGAATGCACCGTTTATATTCCAACGATTTATAAATAAAATATTTAACGATATGGTAAAAGAAGGCAAAGTAATAGTTTACTAAGATGATATTATGATAGCAACAAACGATTTAGACGAGCATTTTAAAATACTAAAAGAAGTGTTTAACCGATTAGTAAAAAACAAACTCGAACTAAGACTGGACAAATGCAGCTTTATGCAAAGTGAGGTAAAGTATTTGGGCTACATTATCTCAGGCGGTGGTATAAGAGCTGACCTAGATGGAATAAAAGCAATAAGTAATTTTCCAGAGCTAAAAAAAGTACAAGAGGTACAAAGTTTTATAGGAATGTGTTCATACTTTCGTAAATTTATTAAGGACTTTTCAATAATGGCAAAACCCTTATATGATTTAACAAAGAAAAATAAAAAGTTTTGTTTTGGTAGCGAGCAATTAGAAGCTTTTAATATGCTAAAAGAAAAATTACTCAATGCACCAATTCTTGCGCTATATGACCCGACACACGAAACGGAGCTTCACTGTGATGCTAGCTCAATAGGCTTTGGGGCAATATTACTGCAGAGAAAAATGACGGGAAATTTCACCCAATTTTCTATCTATCGAAACGAACAACTGACGCTGAATCCAGTATCACAGCTTCGAGCTAGAAACTCTAGGAATTATATACGCTCTGAAACGTTTCAGAATATATTTGCATTTTAAAATTGTAACGGATTGTAATTCCCTTACATTGACACTTAGTAAAAAAGACTTAAATCCAAGAATAGCCAGATGGGCATTAGAGCTTCAAAACTATGACTATAAATTAGAACATAAACTCTGGTGCAAAACTATGGCCGCACCTAATTTTTTCGGTGTACGCATAGAAAGAGTTGAGATGGAAAAATTTTGCGATTACCGTTAGAAAGAGCTTTTAAAATGTGAGAATATAGATGACAAATATCAACACGCTCCATGCAAAAATTAACCGTTATATTTAATTTTCGTTTTAAGCAAGGTGCATAATTATGGCCGCACTTTTTAATTTCTGATTATGTTTTTGGCTGGCGGCGATCTTAGTTGTGCATTCTTGGTTGAGTTAATATTTCTAACTATAAAAAAAATATGGCAAGTGGATCAGTGCTTTCAGATGTAGAGAAAGGTCAAATTCTGGCGCTCTAAACTGAGAATATCTCATTTCGTGAAATTGCGAGAGGAATTGGTCCCTCCGACAGAGTTGTAAGGAATATTTGGAAAAACCAATATGAGTATGGCAATAGAATACCCGGAGGACGTAATCCGAAGTTAATTCAGCGGGACCAGCGCAGATTAGTGAGTGCTGCAAGCAATTCATTGAAGACATGTAATTAGTTAGTGTCTGAATGTGACCTTAAAGTGTCTCGCTGGACCGTTGCACGGACCTTAAAAAAATCGGAAACGATAGTGCGACAAAAGTTGAAGATGCAAGGTTCAAGGCTGCAAGGTTACTTGATCGCCATAAGGAAGCCCGAATAAAACTCGCCCGAAATAACATGGCATCTGACTGGACAAAAGTAAACAATTTTTATAGGGAAATGCAAATGTTAATTAATCCTAGTGGAATTTTTTCTTGGATGAGAACAAATTTAATTTGGACGGTCCTGATGGGCTTTCTCACTGTCGGAGGGATTTAAGGAAAAAATCGCTGTTTTTTCTAAGAGAAATTTTGGAAGAGGATACTTAAGGGTTTGGGGTGCGTTCTGCGAGGCTGGACGCTTTGAGCTGTCATTTCCGAGCTCCCATATGAACTCCAGAGAGTATGTGGATGTCTTAGAAATTAGCCTTGTGCATTTTCTTCGCGGTCGATGGCGTTTAAAGTACATTTTGCAGCAGGAAAACGCACCAATCCACGTCAACCTTGAGACGCCTGCTTGGCTTGGGAGCAAAAATGTTCAGCTTTTGGAGTGGCTCGCGTGCTCCCGGACATGAATCCAATAGAGAACCTATTGGCGATGCTGGTCAGACGGAATTACGCCAAAAACACTAAGTACAGTAGTACTATGGAGCTTAAGTTAACAGTGATCAAGGCGTGGGAAGAACTTTTCCAAAATGACTTAGAAAGTCTCGCAGCCAGTATGCCGAATACGATCTACGAATTAATTAGTGTTAAGGGAGGTTACACCCATTATTAAACTAAATAAAAATATAAAAATTAGTTAACATTTTTCTATAGTTTTTTTTTTAGTGAAGTGCGGCCATAATTTTGCACCTTGCACAAAACGAAAATTAAATATAACGGTTAATTTTTGCATGAAGAGTGTTGATATTTGTCATCTATATTCTCACATTTTAAAAGCTCTTTCTAACGGTAATCGCAAAATTTTTCCATCTCAACTCTTTCTATGCGTACACTGAAAAAACTAGGTGCGGCCATAGTTTTGCACCAGAGTTTAGAGAAGGTAAAAGGATGCAACATGTCGATGCACTGAGTAGATGCAATAGTATACTAACAATAGAAGACAATACATTTGATGGGCTCCGTGAAATAAGGCCGCGTGAAATAAGGCCGCGAGTAAGAATGAAATTAGGCCGCGCGGTCTAAATTCATTCTTAAAAGTGAAATAAGGCCGCGATCAAAAAATGAAATTAGACCGCGCGGTCCAAATTTATTTCTCAACATTAAATGGATTCGCCATTTGGAATTAATTTAGACCGCGTGGTTTTGGCTCCGTGAAATAAGGCCGCGTGAAATAAGGCCGCGAGTAAGAATGAAATTAGGCCGCGCGGTCTAAATTCATTCTTAAAAGTGAAATAAGGCCGCGATCAAAAAATGAAATTAGACCGCGCGGTCCAAATTTATTTCTCAACATTAAATGGATTCGCCATTTGGAATTAATTTAGACCGCGTGGTTTTATACCCTTTAAACAATTTATGAAAACATTATATGGAAATGTCTAGTATCTACCAATTTCTTTACAAATTGTATGTACATATTAGGGCTGCAAAAAAATCGATGGCATTTTCGATATAATCGATTTTTTGCGAATTATGCGATATCTCGATTTTTTGTTCTGAATATCGATGGTTCACTGCATAGTGAGACGCTAAAGAAAGAGTAACTACTTTTAATGAATTGCGCATGTTTAAAATTGCATTCATATATTACGGGTATACGTTGAAATTAGCGGTTCCTCACAGACAGGACAGGTTCTTGCGAACACCAAGAAAGCAAGAGTCTTAGCAGTTGTTTCCTTTTGCTTAACACTGATGCTGCATCGTCTGCTTCTTCTTCGCTTGCTGCTGTTTCGTCTGCTTCTTCTTCACTTGCTGCTGCTACTGTTGATTATGATCGCGAGCCTGTTGCAACGCACAAGAAAACCAAAGCTGAATGTTTGCCAGATATCGGTTTTGTGGAAGGGAGTACGGAAATACATCTAACATGAATGAGCACCTAAGGCGCATCCATCCATTAAAGACAAATGGGAGTAAGGATAACTTTCAAAAGCTTGACGAGTTTTTAAAGCGATCTGTAGACAAAGGTCTTGCTGAAATGGTGGCGTCAGATATACAACCTTTCAGAATCGTTAACGGTTAGGGTTTAAAAAGTTTGTACATTTACTCGATCCAAAATACAAATGCCCAGTCGAACAACTTATCAGCATGTGCATACAAAAGATATGTGGATCAAGAATGTCAATGAGTGATCTCAAAAATGGATGCACTAAACTGAAAGTGCTTTATTTATATTTTAGTTTTGCTTTATTTTGGTTTTTCAAGAGGTTATGTTTCTCTATAATAATTCATTATGTTTTTTGACAAGAACTCATTGTTTTTAGTATAATAAATACAAATGTGTATTTTAGTAACATAAAAAAATTATTTTATTACAATTTTCAGCATTTTTTTGGTTATTTTAACTACCTTAAAAATTTCCGATATTTTTAGCGATATATCGATTTTTGAAAATATCGATGGTGAAAAAATCGATGGGCACATTATCGATTTTATTGCAGAACTAGTACATATATTCACAGGGTGAACATTGTTTAATACAGTAAACTGTAATTCAATACATTTTCGATTAATTTATAACATAACATAACATATATGTTTACATAAGTACATATCGATATAAATATGGACTTTAGAGGAATCGATTATTTAAACTTAACAGCGACCATAATTTAAGTTTAAAATAATTCGCCAAAATTTTCCTCGACGCTTTAACAATAATAATTGAATACATAAAAATACTTGTATTTATAAATCTAATGTTTAGTTTTATTTATATATATCACATAAACTGGAATGTTGATGCTACATTTTTTCTGACTGTTGCACACTATTGTTCAAAATTTGTATAGCCCTGACTACAAATTAATTAATTATTATAAAAACAAGCCGAACAGTCGAGCGCGACTGTATAAAGCCCTGTTCCTGTTCAAACCCTGTACCTGTTCTAAGACAAGTATTTGGATTATAATGGGATTTAAATATATCGATAAATCGATTTTGCTTGCAGCGAATGTAGCCTTCGATAGTGTGGCAACTTTGGACTGCGACTGTTGATGTGGAAATTATTGTTTGTCAAAGTACTATGATAACAAGCCGATCAGTCGAGTGGGCGCGACAGTAGGATCCCCTGTGCAGATCTTAAAATAAAAGTATTTTGAGAACCAGAATTGCAACAAACTAAATTTTTGCTTTGCATGTAGTCTGGCAACACCACATGTTTCTCTCTTTCACACACAGCTGTTATTTTAGAGCGCGCCAAACCACTCTTTATAGGTTTGGTAATGCAGAAAATGTTAATAATTTTAATACTATGATCAAAATGTGGATTTGTAAACCAGACGTTTTAGCAATCACAAATACAAATTAATATAATAATAGTAATCATTCAGTTTATCAGTGCTGGACAATTCTTAACCTTTTATTCAACAGTGTTGGGCAACTGGACAATTGTTAGGCTGAGTTATCTTAAAATTTGAGGCTATAACAGTTTCTTTCGATTTGCGTGAGCGGGGGGTGAGATATTAAAAAACTGAATATTAACTTGATATGCGTATTGATACTGATCAAGAATATATTTACTTTATAGGGTCGCGGATGCCTCATTGTGCCTATTACATACATTTGCAAATTCATTATACATTTTTTGCCCACTTTTAATAAAATAATTAATTTAATTTATGAATTATTTACTTTGTTTAATTTGAGAAACGCCGTAACTTCATTATTTTAAATTAAATATATTTTCGATCCAAAAATCAAATTAGGCCGCGGGATAAAAATTTATTCCTAAAAATAAAGTAAGACCGCGATCCAAAAATGAAATTAGGCCGCGCGGTCTAAATTCATTTCTCAAAATGAAATAAGGCCGCTGTCCAAAAATGAATTTAGACCGCCAAAGAAAATACACCGCGGCCTTAATTCACGCGGCCTTATTTCCATCCACCCATTTGATGATAATCTAGTTATATGTCAGAACAAAGATGAAAAAATAAACAAACAAAAACAGCTACTTAGCACAGGAGAACATGAATTATACGAAATGAGAAATGGTATTGTTTATAAGAAAATAAAAGATAATTTAGTTTTTTATGTCCCAGAATCAATGGAAGGACATGTTCTTTTTAAATACCACAACGAACTGGGCCATGTTGGAACAGACAAAGTAAGTGAAGTAATAAGTAATAAGTAAAAGTTATTGGTTTCCAAACATCAGTAAAAAGGTAGATGAGTACATAAGAAACTGCCTTAAATGCATTGCGTTTTCAGAAAAAGGTGGCAAAAAAGAAGGTTTTCTACATGTCATACCAAAAGGCAATGTCCCCTTTCAATTAATACATATAGATCAGTATGGCCCAATAAACAGCAAGGACTCCACAAAGAAGCACATTCTGTTAGTAGTAGATGCATGTACGAAATTCGTTAGGCTATACTCAACGAAAACGACAAAATCACGAGAAGCAATAGACGCTTTAAAAGATTATTTTCGAGCTTACAGTAGACCAACAACTATTGTTTCAGATAGAGGAACATGCTTCACTTCCGACGAATTTGAAAATTTTTTGCAGCAAAATAACGTCAATCACATCAAAGTGGCAACAGGATCTCCACAAGCTAATGGACAAGTGAAGAGAATTAATAGAGATTTAGGACCAATGATTAGTAAATTATTAGACAGCGAAAAAAACGAACAATGGTATAAAAAATTAGATGAGGTAGAATACGTAATGAACAATACAATTCATAGAAGCATTGGTGAACACCCCAGTAAAATGTTATTTGGTATAAGACAAAGAGGCAACAAAATTTATAGCTTAAATGAAAATGTAATAGAATAGAACAAAAAAGTAACAATCGAGATTTAGAACATATTCGAAGTAAAGCAGAGCAGGTACAAAAACAAGCACAAAATTACAATAAAACTTATGTAGATACTAAACGACAAAAGCCAAACATATACAAGGAAAATGATTATGTGATGATACGAAATTTCGATACAACTATTGGCGCTTCAAGCAAACTCATACCAAAATTTTAAGGTCCTTATCATATAACAAAAGTACTAGACAACGATAGGTACTGTGTCAAAGATGTTGACAATTTTCAGCATTCGCAAAGACCATATGAAGGAGTTTGGGCAGTTCAAAATTTAAAACCATGGTTTAAAGGAAAAGACAGGGAAGTTAATAACGATAATCAAATAAGTAACAATGATAATGAATCGGAACACACATCTATCGAATTTATGAATCAAAACTCAAATGTAATAACCAAAAATGTAGGAAAAAGTAAAGAAATCAACGAAAATGAAAATGTAAAGAATAAAAATATAGATCAAAACTCAAATGTAATAACCAAAAATGTAGGAAAAAGTAAAGAAATCAACGAAAATGAAAATGTAAAGAATAAAAATATAGATAAATGTAACGAAAACAAAATATCAATGACAACAAGAAGTATGGCCGCTAAAATCAGGTGATTCTATGAATCAGGACGGCCGAACTGTAGTAATAGTATTAAGCATTTGCAATATTAGTTATTAAGTTAACATGTAAGAATAGTATTTAGCATACGATAGTATTTAACACGTTATATAACACTGATATCGATGATATATCGATATTCAGATAGACACATAAGAATCGATTGTAAAATAAGCGGTAGAAAATTAAAGTTTAGTCTTTGGCTGATCATCGAAATAGCTGGTTCACAAACTGCTGGGTTTAAATTCAAATTCTAACCTTCTTAAATTGCCAATAGTTTTTATTATTATTAAGTTTTTAAAAAAACAAGTCTTAAAAAAGTATTTTGATTATAATGGGATTGAATTTATTTATGTATACATGTAAAGTAATCCCATGTATACATGGGGTTCGTCGTCAGTCGTAAAACGTCGAATAAGCCGACAGATCGGCTTGTTATTAATATATTTTTCATCCTTACCGTTATTAAATACTCCATTACAAGGGTACATATTTCGGTATTAAAGGTTGCGCATTTCCTATTCGTCGAACTTGTTAAAGTTGGCGCATGTGTTTGAGTATCAGCCGCGTTCTCTCTCTCTGTCTGTATATAATCTTAGCTGCTCTTGCTTATTGACACTGTCAGCTTGAATAGAAAGGGTGGTGTATTTTGTATTCAAACTCAATGGTTAAGATTTTTTGAATGCATGCGCACTTCATGCACAGTAGTTATTCCCTGTGCCACGGCTTACATTAATTTTGTTTAAATATGTATAAGCCACAGGAAAAAGTAGGCGTGTCAGAACATAAAAAGTATAAATAGACGAGTTTGCGCGTAATTTTCAAATTTTTCAAGAGAGCACATTACCTACTTTTTAGAGCCTGTACTTTAAAAAAGTAGAGCTAGAGACTTCAAATTTGGAATGTAGGTTCCTGAATACCGCCCACGCAAATCAAAGCAAACCTCAAATTTTAAGATAACTCAGCATAACTTAACTGATAGTTGAAGTATAACTCACGCTGAGCAATTTGCTGTTTCACGGCGATCGACCCATAAATAAGGGAGAAATTTGCGAGAAAAAGGCGAGAAAGCATATGAAAATTCCATTTGCGCAAACGAGAAAGCATATGATAATCTGATGATTTGCGCTGTCGGTCGCTGTGTGGCGCTGTACATTGTGTCAGATTGGCGCTTTAAGCAGTTTGCTGCAAGTTTCATAGAGATCGACCCACAAATAAAGGAGATATTAAGGAATTTCTTTTATTGCCATTATTTTATTATAATTGGCCAGTTGTCCAACACTGTCCTACAACAGTCTGAGAGTTGTCCAGCACTGACAAACTGAATAATTACTATTATTATTATATTAATTTTTATTTGCGATTGCTAACACGTATGGTTTACAATTCTACGTTTCTATCATAGTATTAAAAAAATTAAAATTTTCTGCATAACCAAACCCATATATATATTTCCTTAAATTTCAAAAATAAATGGTGTGGCGCGCAATAAAATAACAGCTGTGTGTGTGAGAGAGAGAGAGCAACATGTGGTGTTGCCAGACTACAAGCAGAGCAAAAATTTAGTTTGTTGCAATTCTGAAAGCAAGCAACATCGATTTCAATCGATGCCGAAACCATCTTCGATTTATTCGTTCTTAATTAAATAATTCAAATAAGTTGGAAAAGTGGCCCCTTTACAATTGTACTGGCCTCCACGTGGTGATCCCTGGGAACCAGTTAAATTAACCCGGAAGCTAATTCGAGCGGCGATATATTTAAATTTATATGTAGACTATAAGCACTTCCACTATAATTAAAATACTTTTTCTAAACAAATTTTATTTTAAGACCTGCACAGGGTATCTTACTGTCGCGCCCGCTCTACTGATCGGCTTGTTTAAAATTTTGAATATTGTAAAGTATCGCTAGTTCTTGTGAATAAATCACATCTTCTATTCTCTGGTTTCTTGACAATACACGTTCTTTGATGCTTGGTAAAATGAGTAATAATCCACTTTTAGCTTGGCAAGAATATATCAATTATCCCACATCTAAGTTGAAGGTAAACTTGCCGCTTTCATGTGGACTGAAACGGACTGAAATGCCTGCAAGAAAAAGTCGGAGTTGTATGAAGTTCCATCCAGATTGCTTTGAAACTGAGAAACTAGTTTGCATAGAAACCAGGGATCGCAAATAAGAGTTATGAGTTTCAAAAAAATCAAACCTGCAATATTTTTATAATATAAATGTAAGGAGGCAACCCTATACATGTGGCGCAGAGTGGCAACCTTAAAACTATCGTTCGATATGCCATACCCAAGAGGATGTGATTGTCATCACTCTATCGTTGAAGTCGAAGATGTTCAGCAGCAGTAAAGTCGTGTCAAATATCAAAAGTTGTCTAAAGTTGCTTAATTATATACATTCCTAATCTTAAAGTTATATCCTTATTTCCATTATTATTTCATTTAAAAATGCTCAACAAACTATTATAATTATGATTTATTAACTGAATATTCAATAAATCTTACATGGGGGTTCAACCGCGTCGAGCAGCCTCATAAATGAAGTAAACAGTAAAAACGTTGATAAAGATGTAAAGCAGTCCGATACAGTTGTTATTAAAAAAAAAAAGGAGTAATTAAAGCTGAAAACTCAAGTCGATTCAAGTTGAAAATTTCTATTAAGTTGTGAAATAATGATGCGCTCTGGTAAAAAGAACAAAAAAGTGACGCAGGATTTGCAAGAGAAGGAAGAGACGAATAGCGGAATAGACAGAGATGAATTGAACAGTACGTTTGAATTGCGACGTAGAAATAACAAAGCAGATCACGAGAGAGAAGAGAAGGATAAAGGCGAAATAAGCAGTGAATTTGGAAACAAGAAAATCAGCAGTGAAAAGCAAAACGCAGATAACAAAATGGAAGCCACAGAAACACACACCATGGTGAATAATAACGAATTATCGGCACTCATAAAAATGTTAGCAGAAAAGTGTGACAATAATCAAAACAAAAACAATATAACAATTGAAGCATTTTCGAAAATTGTCCCTGATTTTGACGGTAGCTCGATCCCAGTGCAGAAGTGGGTGCATAATTTTAATGAAAACGCCGAAGCATACGGGTTAAGTGAAAAACAAAAATATGTAAATGCGCGAAATAAAATGAGTGGTACTGAAAAACTATTTTTGGAAACAGTTACTGTTGCAAATTATGAGTCGTTGTGTGCTGTTTTAATTAAAGAATTTGATAAACAACTGAGCAGTGCGGAAATACACAAATTATTGCGAAACTGTAGAAAGCGTGTGTCAGAAAGATTTCACGAATATATTTTACAAATGCGTAAAATAGCGGCTCTTGGATATATTGAAGACAATTCGATCATAAGCTACATAGTGGATGGCCTAGAAGTGCGTGAGGACTTAAAATTTCCATTGTACAGTGCATCCTCGTTTAAAGAGTTAATGAGTCGACATGAATTAGTAGAATCGGTTACTAAAAGTAGTGTGTACAACAAAGCTCGCAAAAATGAGAAAACGGTAGATAAACAAGAACGTAAACAACAACAACATTGCTTTAATTGTGGATCTACTGAACACAAAAGTGAAAAGCAAAACGCAGATAACAAAATGGAAGCCACAGAAACACACACCATGGTGAATAATAACGAATTATCGGCACTCATAAAAATGTTAGCAGAAAAGTGTGACAATAATCAAAACAAAAACAATATAACAATTGAAGCATTTTCGAAAATTGTCCCTGATTTTGACGGTAGCTCGATCCCAGTGCAGAAGTGGGTGCATAATTTTAATGAAAACGCCGAAGCATACGGGTTAAGTGAAAAACAAAAATATGTAAATGCGCGAAATAAAATGAGTGGTACTGAAAAACTATTTTTGGAAACAGTTACTGTTGCAAATTATGAGTCGTTGTGTGCTGTTTTAATTAAAGAATTTGATAAACAACTGAGCAGTGCGGAAATACACAAATTATTGCGAAACTGTAGAAAGCGTGTGTCAGAAAGATTTCACGAATATATTTTACAAATGCGTAAAATAGCGGCTCTTGGATATATTGAAGACAATTCGATCATAAGCTACATAGTGGATGGCCTAGAAGTGCGTGAGGACTTAAAATTTCCATTGTACAGTGCATCCTCGTTTAAAGAGTTAATGAGTCGACATGAATTAGTAGAATCGGTTACTAAAAGTAGTGTGTACAACAAAGCTCGCAAAAATGAGAAAACGGTAGATAAACAAGAACGTAAACAACAACAACATTGCTTTAATTGTGGATCTACTGAACACAAAAGATCCGATTGCAAAGAAGAGACAAAATGTTTCAAGTGTAGTGGTGTGGGCCATATAGCAAAACAATGTCCAGGTGCGAAACAAAATGTGAATGTTGTTGTAAAGGAAAGTCGCGTTAAAAAAGTTAAAATCGGAGGTACGGATATGTTGTGTTTAATAGACACTGGAGCAGATGTTTCACTCATGCGAAATGAAATATATGAAAAGACATTTAGTAGTCAAAAATTGCAAAAGAATTATATAAAACTGTTCGGGTTGGGTAATGTTGCAACCTCAGTGTTGGGTGAATTCTCGGACACAGTTGAGGTAGATGGACTAGTTACAGATCACACATTCCTTGTTGTTCCTGATGCAAATCTAAAAGTTGACATAATAATTGGATTTGATTTTCTTCAAAAGTTTACGGTTAAGTTAGATGCCACAGGCTACAGATTTGAACAAACGTTTGGTAAAGCTGAAGAAGATAATTTTGACATAAATATTATGAATGTGGTGAGTAATGTAGACGATACTGAAGTTGATGTGGAACCAAAATACGCAGAACCCATCAAGAAGCTGGTTAACAACTACAACCCGAGTAATAACATTGATGAATGTCCAATAAAGCTGAGCATAATCCCTAACGTTGATCATGTTGCATTTCGCGACAGTCCAAGCCGGTTGACAATACCTGAACGTGAATTTGTAAGAAAACAAGTGGAGGAATGGTTACACAGTGGTATCATCAGAGAGTCTACTTCAAATGTAGCAAGCAAAGTAGTTTTGGCAAAAAAGAAAGATGGATCCTACAGACTCTGTGTAGATTTTCGTAAATTGAATTCTCTAGTTATGAAAGATAGATTTCCAGTCCCAGTTGTAGAAGAAATTTTGGGAAAAATGTAAAATGCCAAGTACTTTTCTGTTATGGACCTCAAAAATGGGTATTTTCATGTTGAAATTGATGAACCAAGTCGTAAATATACTGCATTTGTAACTTAAGAGGGTTTGTATGAATTCAACAGAGCACCATTCGGATTCTGCAACTCTCCAGCCGTATTTGTTCGATATATAAATCACATCTTTCAACCATTAATCAACAAAGGCGTAATGGAGATATACGTAGATGACATTGTTATTTTTGGAAATTCGGCAGATCAATGTCTTCAAAACATGGAAGTTGTATTAAAGCAAGCGGAAAAATTTGGACTTCAAATAAAATGGTCAAAATGTCAATTCTTGAAGCAAAAAATCAGTTTCTTAGGTCATGAAATTGAAAATGGACATGTATGGCCAAGTCAAGAAAAAATCAAAGCGGTGAAAAATTTTCCGTTGCCTAAAAATATAAGAGGCGTACAGGCATTTCTGGGGCTGACGGACTACTTAAGAAAAGACGCAGAATTCAAAATAGGAGGAATGCAGATACAGGAAGTTGACAAACTAAAGTCTTCTTTAACAAACGAACCGGTATTAAAAATATTTAAGCAAAACGCGAAGACACAGCTGCACGTTGATGCGTCAAAAGATGGGTTTGGAGCAACACTTTTTCAACAACACGACAACAAGTGGCACCCGGTATTGTATTTTAGCAAAAAGACGAATCCACAGGAAGAAAAGATGCACAGCTATTTTCTTGAGGTGAAAGCAGCATATTTAGCTACCAAAAAACTGAGACACTATTTGATGGGCATCGAATTCAACCTGATTACTGATTGCGCAGCGTTCAAGATGACCACCAACAAAAAAGATGTTCCCCGTGAAGTAGTGCAGTGGTTAAAGTACCTACAAGATTTTTCGTACACTATAGAGCACCGTGCTGGCACTCGAATGAAGCATGTTGACAGCTTAAGTCGTTTTCCAGTTATGTTAGTCACATCAGAGGTACACACACAATTATTAAGGGCTCAACGCAAAGATGAACACTTAGTAGCAGTTGCAGAAATTCTTAAGCAGAAACCATACGAAAATTACACAATAAACGAGTTTATCATCCGATCGCGATGAAATTTTCAGGATAAATTAGGAATCTGATGCTTGTCCTGTGTGCCAAAATTCAAGGCTCCAGTTTTAAAATTGACCATTATATGGGATTTTAAGCTTTTTTTAATATCTTCCGAGATCACTATCCGATCGCAATGAAATTTTCAGGATACGTTAGAACCCTGATACCCGTCCTGTGTGCCAAAATTCAGGACTCTAGCTTTGATATTTTTTGTTTTATGGACTTTTAAAAATTTTGTTCTCGATTTATGGAGGCGGAAGGGGGCGTGTCAAAATTTTAAGATAAACTTGATCTGCTTATGCCATAGACGAACCACCATACCAAATTTGGTGACTCTAGCTCTTATAGTCTCTGAGATCTAGGTGTTCATACAGACAGACGGACGGACGGACAGACGGACATGGCTATATCGACTCGGCTGGTGATGCTGATCAAGAATATATATACTTTATGGGGTCTGCCGGACTTCCTTCGACCTGTTACGCACATTTTTTTTTTGACAAACTTAATAGACCCGTTTACTTTTTTAAAGTAAAGGGTCTAAAAATCAGCTGGTGTACAAACAAGTGGGTGGTATTGATTTTCTAGCCGTACCAAAATGCATGGAGAAGGAAGTAATTAGAAATGCGCACAATTTCGGACACATGGGAGCCCAAAAAACCATACATGCTATACGCCAGGATTATTTCATACCACACTTAGAGAAAAAGTTACTGAGTTAATCTCGAACTGCATTGAGTGTATAACTAATAACAGAAAGCTTGGAAAGCAGGAAGAATACTTACATTATATTGACAAGGGAGATAAGCCGCTAGCCACACTTCACATTGATCACCTAGGATCTCTGGATATAACAGCAAAGAAGTATAAGTATATACTGGCCATGGTTGACGGGTTTTCTAAGTATAGCTGGTTATATCCAACAAAGTCGACTGACGCTACAGAAGTCATCAAACATATCAGCTCATGGGTGACAATATTTGGAAGTCCACAACGTATAATCAGCGATAAAGGGTCAGCCTTCACTTCAAAGCAGTTTAAGGAGTTTTGCGGACAACACAAGATAGAACATATCGAGACGACCACAGGAATGCCGAGAGGCAATGGGCAAATAGAGAAGGTCAACAAAGTCATACTCTCAGTATTGGCAAAAATGTCGGCAGCTGAACCATCAAAGTGGTATAAATATACCTCGCAGGTGCAAAGAGCGATTAATGCACACGTACATTCGTCAACTAAATTCACTCCTTTTGAAATTATGTTCGGCGTAAAAATGAGGAACGAGTTCGACATTGAAGTGGTCAAAACTCTACAAGAAGAGCTGTTGATAGACCTACAAGATGAACGAAATCAAATAAGAGCGGATGCCAGGGTGCAAATTGAGACCTACACCTACAAGCGTAACTATGACAAGAAGCGTAAAGGACAACATGGTTACCAATTAGCAGACTTAGTTGCCATTAAAGTCACACAGTTCGTTAACGGCAATAAATTAGGCAACAAATACATTGGTCCTTATGAAATCGTCAAGGTAAAGAGAAATGGAAGGTTTGATGTAAAGAAAGCTGCTGAGTTCCAGGGTCCAAATCAGACATCAACCAGTACTGATTACATGAAGCTATGGCGTTATTTAGGCTGCAACGACGATGAAGATGAAGAAGACGACGGCACTGGAGAATCATCTGAGACAGATGAAGAGCAGGATGGCCGAGTGTAATGAGGCAACCCTATACATGTGGCGCAGAGTGGCATCCTTAAAACTATCGTTCGATATACCTTATCCAAGAGGATGTGATTGTCATCACTCTATCGTTGAAGTCGAAGATGTTCAGCAGCAGTAAAGTCGTGTCAAATATCAAAAGTTGTCTAAAGTTGCTTAATTATATACATTCCTAATCTTAAAGTTATATTCTTATTTCCATTATTATTTATTTAAAATTTCATTTAAAATTGCTCAACAAACTATTATAACTATGATTTATTAACTAAATATACAATAAATCTTACATAAATTGAAAATTAATAATTATTTTGTAATTTCTATTACAAAAATTTAAAATTAAAAATTATTTTTCAACTTTTATTATAAAAATTGAAAATAAAAATTTAATGCAAATATATTTAAAAAAAAAAGTGGTGTATTACAAAAAAGTAAACATATTGGTGATTTATGATTCAATACCTTTCATATGATACATCAGATGTCCTTGAAGGTTGAATTTTATGAAATATACCTGAGTCCTTAATATTCGTCCTTGAAGGACATGTGATAAATCATATGAAAGGTATTGAGTACGGACGGACGGACGGACGAACAGACAGACGGACAAGTGTCAATCGACTCAACTATTGATACTGATCACGAATATATATACTTTATAGGGTCGGAGATGCCTCCTGATGCCTGTTAAATACGTATGTACATTTGCACAAATCGATTATTCCCTTTTTTGCCCATTTTAAATGACAATAAACTAAATTTAGTTATGATTAAAATGACATTTACACCACGTCAGTGTTTTATCAGTGTTTGTTGTTTGTTTTGCGATTGCAATAAATGTGTGGTTACATCAAGCAAACAGACACACATTGCACAATACATGTGAGCGTATTGCGGTTTGATTTTAACTGAGTTAATTAATATGTCTCTGTCGTTGTCAAAGATTGTTTGTTAATTGTTGCAATAATTGCATATTTGGTAAACATTAAACATTACATTATTTACACTGACTGTAATTTGATCGCTCAGAAATATCTAGTGCTTGAAAGGAAGGCAGAAATAAAAGAGGAGGTTTTAAATCTGTGTTGGTGACCTCCCTTACTGAAAAGCTGACCATGCCCTTGTTAGTTTGAACTACATATGAATCGGTCATTTTTATTAAATTGAGGGGTCGGAAAATGATTGTTTTTATTGAAGCCTGTTTGCCAAACTTGAGATATATACTTTACAGTAACAGAGTTGCACACACAGTTGCATACCACTGTAAAGGCTCTGTTCAGCCACAGTGTGTGGAGAAACTTAACATAACGTCTTTAGGATAGTTGAAAATAGTACAAAATAATTACAGGGTCTTTCGCAGTAGAGTAAACTCAACTTTCTACTAGTTTATATTAATGTTTTCAATTAATATAAACTAGTAATATTTCTTGGTACACAATGTTTTTAATAAGTCTAACAAAAGTGATTTACAAAATGTAATTAAAAATCAAAACGCATAAAGTGGAAATGCATTGTAAGGAGTTCAAAATTCAAACTGATTGAAAATGCAGTTTTCTCTAAGTTTTATTATTTAAAAGTCTATAAAAAGATTACAAAAGGAAAACACAGTGTTAAGGATAAGATCTGACTACCTTTCTTTTTATTTGGGCTTTGCTCTGTCTCTTCGTCTTCCTGTTCCTGTAGTTGTTGTAGTTGCTGTAAATATTGCTGCTTCTGCTGTCGTGCTTTAAATGCTGCATTGTTAAGCTGCCAATTATTGGGAATGGGGCGAGTTGGCTTCTGGTGCTTCTGCTGATAAGTGGGTGCAGCACTGGCCAATCCCGAGTACTGGTTTGAGGCAGCCGATGTGACCGTGGAGGAAGCAACTGCCGTCGAAAACATTGTCATAATTCTGATATGTCGATTTTAGTGAATTCAACTATTTTTATGACGCAGATTTAACACGAAAAGCCCGATTCGCATACGTGTCGTACATCAACCTTTCGCTGTGTCGCGTGATTCAAGAAATTTTGCCAATACTATGTGTGCAAATCGGCCCGAGTTTATTTGGCAAAAGCCCTCTGATAAAAGCAGATGCTCCTTTTTATAGACGCAACAAGGCACAGAGAGCAAACGAAAGCTTTCGCTCTCTTTAAGCTCTCTTAATACTTATTACTTTCTAACGCACTGCGGATAGGACGTTGTCTCTTATCATTTTAGTCTTCGTTTTACTGTGAAACAACAAACTGTTGCATACACGAATATTTAATACTCAGCCGACCTCAAATCGTAAGTTGACTAATAAACTGCACTAGCGGTCATTTGTTAGTCATGATTTAAGAGAATGTTAACATATGTGTAAACAACAACAGTTGTGTTGTTCTCTTAACTAGACACCTAAATGAAAAAGAGTTCATTCAGCCTAGGTGAATGTAATAGATACCTGAACTTACATATGTATATACTGTGATTTGACCTCTTAACACTGATAATCAGTGACACATGTTAACTGGTTTCGACAACTGGTGTGTTAAAAGGGGAGAAAAGGAAAAATTGTTGCTTGCGTCAATCGACTGACATCCGGGTTGAATGTAGGTCATTGAGGCAGCCAAGTCAAAAGTAAATAGACTCTAATTACAAACGACATCGGATATTGAACATTTTTTTGAAACTATTCGAGACAAAATCTTACGCATTATAACCACAATGTGATTTTTCATAGCAAAAGTTTAGGGTCTCTTCCAGTCCGTTCCTACTAGTTTATATAATATTTAAGTATTCCCCTATTGACTATATAAATTTATACCATTCATTTTGCTTGCAGAAAAAGGTTTAAGGTAGATGCAGCGCCTTGCGCGCTGATTTCCGGTGGAGTAACTTTATTTCTACGTCGGCATTTCGGACTTTCACTTGCTGATTTATCTGTACAAGATGGATATGCTATGATAATGGATAGTTTTTGTGATAATAGTGGCTGGAACAGTTTTTGCAACTGAACAGAGGTAGTTGCTGCATCCACCGACGCGACGACATTGAACTAGTTTGCTACACTTATCAACTGATGTTTCTAGCAGCACCGAATGTAATAAATTGAACTATGTCCTCTTCTCTAAACTGGAGAGAAACCCTGAGGATTAAATGAATTACACTGCAATCGTTAGGCCCTTATTAACATATATGCAGTGTAAGAAAGTTTTTAACCGGGGTACATATCTAAATCTGTCAGTGTCTGGAACTTACAAGAAATTGGTAAGATTCGCAAATCGCGGAGGTAGGGGAAGGAAAGATTTAGCTGCAAGTAACAGAAGTGCGCAACGCCACCTGCGGACATACGCCCGATAAAGTACAATTAAGCGCGAGTAGTTAGCAGGGTTACAAAGGAAAGATCTGTTCGTCGTTATTATTATCAGCACAAATTGATTAACAACTAACTACTCGAGTCCTGCTGCACTGCCCTAGTGGACTCCTAGCGCTCCGCCTGTTCGCTACTTAATTTTCCCTCTTCACCAGATGCACAACCCTTTCACACACGACCACCACGAAAATTTCATTCTCTCCTTCCTCAGGTGGAGTTTCGTTAGCAGTGTTGTTTAACTGCTGGGTTTAAATTCAAATGCTAACCTTCTTCAATTGTCAGTAGTTTGTAGAGTATTCAATAATCAAAACTGGCTTTTATTTCATAAGCGTGCGTTTGGCTTCAGATTCGCGTCTTTATAATTTCATCATAGATCAAAAGTTACCAGAGGTCGTTAATTCTAAAGTTATTGTAAATCCTTAATTGTTATCGATAGTTATGAACTTAAAATATATCGCGAGGAGTTAGTATTTGTTTTCGCCGCCGAGGCGCTGCCGAGCCTGGCTGTAGCTGGGTCGCCACATCTACTCCCCCCTAGTGATTTCGTAAGTCGGCGAAGGTAACGGAATTTCATCTAGGGAAGTGGCTGATCCTGGCGAAGACAGGCGCGGCTGCTCCATCTCTGGCGATAGACTAGTAGATTCCTGCTCATTCTACGTGTCGACATTAACAAGGAATACTGGCTTGAGAAGATGGACGGAGATTGCCTTGTGCTCGCCATTCACATTTATAATGTAAATTTTGTCATCTACTCGCCGAATGATTTCGTAAGGTCCGGTTGCTCTAGTGGTTTCTTTACAGACGCTACGAGCTTAAAGACGTGTGTGCAGGATTGCAAAGCTTTCGAGCAGAAAATATAAGGCTTGTTGTGGTGCGCCGCTGGAACAGCTCTTATTGCTCGAATGCGCTGACGTAATAACCCAGTAAGGCGATGTTGATCGGATTGAGGTCCTGGGTTCCTGGGCGCAAAAAACTCATTGGGCAACCGAATAGCAGTGCCAAAAAGCATTTTGGATGGCGATGCTTGAAGATCCGCTTTAAATGATGCACGCAGTCCTAGTAGCACAGTTGGTAGCAGATCAGGCCAGGGGATGTGCGAGTTGCACATTAAAGCAGCCTTGAGTGTACGGTGCCATCTTTCTACCATGCCGTTTGCTTGGGGATGATATGCTGTTGTCCGAATCCTTTGAGCTCCAACAATCTTCGATAATTCTGCGAACAAGCCGGATTCGAATTGGGTGCCCTGATCAGTAGTGATAGTGAGGGGGGTGCCAAATAAGCAAATCCAATGCGAGTAAAGGGCTGATGCGACAGTTTCAGCTGTCATATTCTGCAAAGGAATGGCAAGTGGCCATCTACTGAACCGGTCGATAATTGTTAAGCAGGATCGGAAGCCATTGATACGAGGAAGCTCTATTAAATCCAAATGGATATGGTCAAATCGATGGTCAGGCACATCAATCCTGTCAAGAGCGCTGCGTGTGTGCCGATGAATCTTTGCGCGTTGGCATGGCACGCATTAACGAGACCAGAGCGTTGTACCCTTATTTATTCCTGGCCAGACATATCGTTGCCAGACCATGCACTGCGTCGAATGCTTTACGTCTTATGCTTTCAGGTAAATATGGTCGCTCGCGTTCAGTTGAGGTATCGCATAATACGTCGAACTCATCAACGCGTATGTACTGCAGGGTGAGCGATGTGTTGTTTTCAAGATCTGTGATCTCTGCATCGTTTTGTTGAGCGTCAAAAATTATTTGCGCGTTTATGGTGCTTGGCATATCGATCGCATTAATGCAAGAAAGCGCATCCGCAACTGTATTTTCTGTTCCAGAAACGTGCACAATGTCTGCCGAGAATTGGGAAATTAGGTCCAGCTGACGCAGTTGACGTGGCGACGCCTTTGATGCCTTTGACGCAAACGTTAATGGCTTGTGGTCAGTTTGTATAACAAAGGCTCTCGATCATATGTGCTGTAGTTCTGTTCTGCCGGGCTTAGTTTCCGCGAAAAAAAGGATATGGGGCGCCAGACATTGCCTTCCAGTTGCTCCAGAGCAGCACCAACTGCTGTATCCGAGGCGTCAGTTTTTAAGGATAGTTGGGCCGCAGGCGAGAGAAAGGTGACGCATGCTGCGTGCTCTATAGCTTGCTTGCACTGTTCAAATGCCTCGTTGCTACTTGGGGTCCACATGATTTCACGCTTGTCATTTTTAGTTGCGCCTTTAAGGTAGATCTGTGATTTTGCAGCACGAGGAATCAGTCGTCGATATTAATTGACCATACCTAGGAACCTGCGTAATTCCATTATTGATGTAGGCTTATTGAACTCTTTGATGGCTTGAATCCGCTCCTTGGGAGGCTTGAAGCCTTTTGCGTTGACCGTATAACCCAGGAAGATAACCTCCCTCTGCCCAAATTGGCATTTTTGCGGGTTGATGGCTAAGCGGTTGCTGCGGAGAATCTCAAAGATTGTGGTGAGGTGCTGCAGGTGCTCCTGGTGCGAACCAGAGTACACGATTATATCGTCTATGTAGCAGCCGACAAAGGAAAGGCCACGTAGCACGCTGTCCATATGACGATGGAACGTTTGTGCCGCATTTCGTAAGCCGGGAGGCATACCAACGAATTCAAATAACCCGAATGGAGTCGTGACAGCTGTTTTTGCGAGTCGCAAGTGGCAACAGAAATTTGGTGGTATGCACGCTCGAGGTCAATAGTGGAGAAAACTTTGGAGCCATGTATATGCTGTAGAGTGTCATCACAGTGCGGAACGGGGTAACGATCTGGAATGGTGCGAGAATTAAGCTTTCCCAGTGGTGCGCCAACCATTGTTCTTCTTGGGCACTAAGTGAATGGGGCTGACCCATTGACTGTTTGAGGGGCGGATTACTCCATGTTGAAGTAGTAGATCGAAATCGCAGCGTGCAGCGTCCAGCTTATCACCTGTAAGCCGTCTTGGCTTGTCGAAGACTGGAGGCCCAGTTGTCTCTATGTAGTGCGATACGTCGTTATCGACGTGTGTTGCTGGAGACTTTTTGGGTCGTGTGATTTCGATGAAGCGATTAAGCAGGTCAGCAAAAGATCGAGGAATTACATGCGGATCCTGCGTGTTGATTGTAGAGACGTTGTACAATTTTACTTGCGATAACCTCCCTTTTGTTGACAACGCTGTTATTGGATCCGCGAGTTGCTTGCCTTTGAGATCCAGCGGCAAACCATACTAAGTGAGGAAGTCAGCTCTGATGATTGCTGATTGGATGTTAGCAACGACAAAGGTCCAGTTGAACTTGCGTTGTAGGTTGAGGTCGACTGTGATACTAATAGTGCCATAAGTGCTAATTATTGACTTATTGGCAGCGTAAAGTTTAAAATTATCCTTTTGGCGTTTTCCTTTTAATATTGATATCGGGATGAGTGAAATGACTGACCCGGAATCAATTAGGAACTTTATGTTAGTGGATCGATCGTAAATGTGGAGCCGGTACTCCTTGTTGGACGTGTGAGTGGGTTTTTGCTGTCATCGGCCGCCAGAACAGATGACAGTTGCTCTAGTTTCCCCTGTTGTGATACCCATGAGCAGGGCTGTGTGCAGTTTCGGGCATTCGTCCTAAATGCAGTTATAACTGCGACGACGATTGAAATGAATAATTTAGAACGGTTTTGGGAAAGAGAAGATGAGGAAAAGGAAGACGGAGAAGCAGAAGTCTGCGAAAAACACTTTAAGGAAACCACAAAGATAAAAATGGTAGGTTTATCGTAAAAATCCCATTTAAGAAAGATAAAAATTTGGGAAATTCAAAAGTGCAGGCACTAGCGCGATATTACAATTTAGAGAAGAAGTTGCATAAGAACCAATTACTGAAAGATAGTTATGTTAAGTTTATGCAAGAATACAAGACACCTCATCAAGGTGTGATTAGAGACTCCAGCTTAACAACAACGCGTCTGCAAAGACTACAAATAATAAAAGCCTTAACGATATTATGTAGGTTGGTCCAAGAGTCCAAAAAGATATTTTTGATATTATTTTAAAATGACGTAAATGGAAGTTTGTAGTTTCTGCAGATGTATCGACAGATCAATATTGATGAGGAGGATCAAAAATTCCTTTACATAATTTGGAGAGATTCCCCAAAACATAAATTGAAACATTACAAATTAACAACCGTTACCTATGGAACTGGATCAGCCCCTTATTCAGCAACTAGGACACTTTTAGAAATTGCAAATAATTGTAAAAATAAAAATATTCAAAAAATAATTCAAAACGATTTTTACATGGACGATTTAATGACAGGTTATCTCCAGTAACAATAGTAGGTAAACTGTTCATACAAAAATTATGGTTAGCTGATCAGAAGTGGGATCAAGATTTACAAATTGAAGATGCCAATTAATGGGATTCCCTTCTAGAAAAGCTAAAAACACTAGAAAATCTTAGAATACCAAGGTGGCTTAAAATACAGACAAATATGGTAGCGCAAATACATGGGTTTGCGGATTCCTCGGAGAAAGCATTTGCAGCTGTAGTATACGCCAAAATTCGCTGTTCAGTTACGATTATAGCCAGTAAAAGCAAAGTACATCCAAAGAAAAACAGAAAAACAGTTCTAAAGCTAGAATTATGTGCAGCTCATCTTCTTGCTAAATTAATTGATAGTGTTAAAGAAGACGTAGGAGACTTTACACAAACATACGCTTGGAGTGACTCGACAATTACTCTAGCCTGGATAAAAAACGGAGATAATAAAAACAAATTTATAAGACATCGAACAGATGAGATACGAAAAATTAAAGAAATCGTATGGAAGCATGATAGATCAGAAGAAAACCCAGCAGATGTAGCTTCAAGGGGAATTTCTGCCGACAAATTATAAGATTGTGAGATATGGTGGAAAGGACCTCAATGGCTTGCTGACGCCAAAGAAAATTAACCAGAAGAAAATCAATTCGAAAACAATACTTTTGTTAATACAACAGTGATTAACGATAATAATAACATTGTACAGGAATTAGTAGAATTAGTTGTCAAAAACTTGAAAGAGTACTTTCATACACACATTACGTTTTATAGAAATAAAAGCCGAAAATTAAGTATTACCGGCATATTTAACAGTCCTTGAACTAAAATCAGCAAGAAATCTAATAATCAAACAAGCCGATCAGTCGAGCGGGCGCGACAGTAGGATACCCTGTGCAGGTCTTCAAAGATAAGTATTTTCATTATAATGGGATTTAAATATATCGCTTGAAGTCGATTTTGCTTGCATCGAGAGTAGGTAGCTTGCGATAGTCTGGCAACACTGGACTGCGGCTGTTGATTGTTTATGTTTAGCGCCACAGCAGACGAAAGGCAAATCAAACATACATGAACAAACGCGTCTTTTCGTTCATTATATCGTCGGCGCGGCGCAGCGACTGCGCTGCTACTGCGCTGCGACGCATCTGCTGCGCTGCATAAATTTGTTACTTGAATAACTTCTGAGTTCAATATCCGATCGTACTGAAATTTGTTGCACACATTGAGAGTAGGATACTTATTATGTGTGCCAAATCTCAAGTCTCTAGCTATAAAACTGCTCTTGTTATCAGCTTATCCGAGTTATGGGCGAAGGGGGCGTGGCATCGCGATGAAATTTTCAGGACACATTAAACCCAAGCTTTTTATCATGTGTGCCAAATCTCAAGTCTCTAGCTTTGACATTGTTTATGTTATGGTGATTTTTCTAATTTAAAAACCAACGGGACTCGATATCGAAAATTGAAAATAAACTTGATCTGCGTATGGTATTCAGATACCTACATTCCAAATTTAAAGTCTCTAGCTCTTATAGTTGCTGAGATCCACGCGTTCATACAGACGGACAGACGGACGGACAGACAGACGGACAGGTGTAAATCGACTCGGCTATTGATACTAATCAAGAATATATATACTTTATAGGGTCTGAGATGCTTCCTTCTACCTGTTACATACATTCACACAAGTTCATTATAGCCTTTTTTGCCCATTTTTAATGGGCACAGGCTATAACAACAACAGGCAGCTCAATTTAACTCAGAAATGAACTGTTTAATAAACAAAAAGGAAATTCATATTAAAAGGAAAATATTAAGCTTACATCCATTCTTAGACAACGATGGGCTTTTGAGAGTTGGAGGTAGAATACGAAACTCTAGTGCAAATTTCGAAGTAAAACACCCAATAATTTTAAACAAATGCCACATATCGTATCTAATTATTAACCAGTCGGAAAGGCTACAGTCGAAGTAGACTATGAGAGACCCTTTACTTATTCTTCAAAATGGCAATAATAGTAACACTAATAGTACCCCATAGCGCGTTGTAACGTCAATATGCTCTTCTTCTTCCTTTGGCCCGACACTGACTAATATTAAGTCTTGAATAACTTCCGAGATTATTATCCGATCGCGATGAAATTTTCAGGATACGTTGGGACCCTGATACTTGTCCTGTGTGCCAATATTCAGACTCTTCCTGTTCGTTTTATGGGATTTCAAAAATTTTATTTTCAATTTAAGAAGGCGGAAGGGGGATGTCAAAATTTTAAGATAAACTTGATCTGCTTAGCCCATAGACGAACCACTATACCAAAATTGGTGACTCTAGTCTCTGAGATTTAGGCGCTCATACAGACAGACGGACAGACGGACATGGCTATATCGACTCGGCTGGTGATACTGATCAAGAATATATATACTTTATGGGGTTTGCCGGACTTCCTTCGACCTGTTACGCACATTTCTTTTTTTTCACAAACTTAATAGGCCCTATTTACTTTTTTAAAGTAAAGGGTCTAAAAATACTGACTCTGCGGAATGAAACCATGTTAACGAAAGCCTATTTCTGGGTCCACTGCATCCTACGCATCATAGATAATTAACTCATAGCATATCTCACTCAATGTAAGCCACAACTTAATGCCCGATCAATACATGCGATATACATAAGTAAGCGATGTAGTACTTACAATAGAGCAAAGAACAGGAATGAAGTCAATTACAGTTGCTGGAATAATCACGTAAAAAGTGAATTGATGTAAAGTCAAATACAAATAGAATTGCAATTGTGATTGCGATTGTAATTGCAATCGCAAAATGTGTGATATTTCAATTAAAACTTAACGGCACAAGTCATTAAATGACAAATACAACACATCCAGCAAAAACAATAAGAACAACAACACAAGCTGCCAGTGTTTGAGTGCTCAACATATTCAAAGTTGCGCTCAACTTCGCGCTCGACGACGGCAATCAAATGCGCTGATTCCAATTTCATGTTGGGTGCAAAAACCGTTGATACGAAAAAAACACAAACAAAACGTTTTTGTTGATACGAAAAAAACACAAGCAAAACGTTTTTGTTTAATTAAATTAACAAAATACGCGACCGATAACAAAACAAAAACTCGAATATTTTGCAAAACCAACAACAACACGTGTTGTCGGCACTGTCAGCTAAGAGCGTAAAAAGAGCCACTACGTGCTCTTAAGTTGAAAGCTCTGCCGCTCTCACTGCTTGCCAGAGCTTGTTGGCGCTCTGTCACTCACCATGTTCCAATGACAAAGCTTTTTCAACGTTTTTAAGTCCACTGTCTTGCCACTTTCTCGCACTACCGTGTAGCGAGTGCACGGCGTTTGCCATCTTGCTTGTCGACTGGTTTCAACCCGTTTCAACCAATCGGCAAAAAGCGATTGGGTCCCGTCTGTTCGCCATATGCACATAAAACCAGTCGGAAAGGCTACAGTCGAAATCGACTATAAGAGACCCTTTACTTATTCTTCAAAAATTAAATAACAGTTACAAACTTACAGACTTATATATAAACCTAAATAAATTTGACGCTGCTCAGCATAGCTTCCGATTAATTGAATATAATCGTTTATGTTAAACTTAAATCGTTAACATACAAATGTTAATCTTAACATACAAATGTTATGTTAATATACATGTATGCAATGCATGCATACTTTATTAAATATAATACATTGGCATTTATGGTAGAATTTGTTTATAAAAATAAAATATTGTTTTATTTTATTTTATTACTGTGATTATAAATTTAAAATATAATAAAAAAAAAAAAAAAGTGTGCGTCTTGTAGGTCTCGAACTCCAGACCATTGCGCCAATGAAGCCATTGTCGATTATTTAACAATTTTTAAAAATAGAAAAAAACGTGTCACAGGCAGGGAACGAACCCAAGACCCCAGCGCAAGAATTCGACATTCTAACCACTGCACCAACGAGGCCATATTCACAAGTTTGCCAATTACTAATTTTCTACAGAAGTGCAATTAATAATTCAATGCTTTAAGTTGCTGCCTGCACATTTTCTGCCATTGTATATTCGATAATTTGTTTGCTTCAAATCTCCGGTGTTTATTGTCCGATTTTGATGAAATTTTCAGTATGCATTGAAAGGAAAGTAAATTTTATGTATGCCGATTTTGGAACTTGTATCTTTTAAATTACTCGAGTTATTCGGGTTTTTCCGATTTTTGGGGGCGGGAGGGGGCGTGGCAAAATTCTAAAACAAACTTGACCTTTTCGGGGGTCACAGGAGTATTGTCACCAAATTTGGTGACCCTAGCTCTTATAGTCTCCGAGATCTAGGCGCTCATACAGCAGGACAGACGGACAGCGGACATGGCTATATCGACTCGGCTGGTGATGCTGATCAAGAATATATATACTTTATGGGGTCTGCCGGACTTCCTTCGACCTGTTACGCACATTTTTTTTTTGACAAACTTAATAGACCCTATTTACTTTTTTAAAGTAAAGGGTCTAAAAAGGCGGAGCACCGAAATTCCCTCGTCGCCGTTCCCTTGCGATTTTCGCTGCTCCCTCGGTGTCTCGGCCCTATGGCAGCAGTGCTGCTTCTGCGCCATTGCCGCGCTGCCAGCCAGTCTGTCAACCAATTTGGCGTTCATGACCAACCATGACGACTCCGACTGACTCAAACTCTCAGTTTCCAGCAGAAATATCCACATCAGAACTGCTGCGGTTTCGCATTTTGATATTTCGCTCGCATCGACAATTACGCCACACAGATGTTTCTATCCTTCTGCGGTTTCGCCAAGCAATTTTCCAAAATGTTTCAAAATGCATTTGCGGGCTTCCCCATTGCGGTTCCTATCGTTTAAACGTTTCGGCAGCTGTCCGTTTCTTTTATTTTATGAGTTTTCACATGCAAAGCTCGCATAACATATTTGGTATGAACTAAAGACGATTGTGGCTAAGAGTGAAATAAGTATTGAAGCGATTATTCTGTCACTTAAAAAGTTCAATATAATGCAAATATGCAAAGTTCGTTTTTTTTCAACTCATGCATATTGATAATATATATGCAAATTATTGCAATTGGTATCATTACGGATTTGTGCCCTTTAGAGTTACGGATATTCATAAGTTTTTTACATTTACTGTGTCGGAATGGAGATAGAACAGATTAGATATTTAGTTTTACCCAATAGATATTCACTATCAGACTACTTGACACAAGTATGTTAGAAAAGCTCGGCTAGAAGATTCAGTGGCAAAGTGATTGTAAATAAAGATATAAATTGGGAAAGCAGAAAACATTATCATAAAAAAAAAATACTAAATGAAAATTGACACATTTTTAATTAACTTGCAGTCAACTTTTTTTGCATTTTAACATAAAAACCTGTTTTAAAATGCTAAGGTGAATTGAGTTTAACTTGAATAAAATAATATAATTATATTATATTTTATTATAATTTGAATTTAATTATTCTAATCAGGGATTAATACCGAAACAAAAAACAGCTTCTGTACGTTCCGGTTTCGTCTCTAGATTTCCAATCGTTAACTTCAGTTAAAAATTCCGTTTTCGGTTCCGGATTTATTCCCTGGATCTAATACACATAAGTATCTTTAATTATACTTATTCGACTTGTATCATGAAATTCATAAGAATATGGTATATGTAAATTGTAATTAATTAATTGTAATTAAGACCCGTATCTTGAAATCCATATGAATAGGATATATGTATATAAATTATAGTTGCATATGAAGAAATAAAGAATTTAAAATTCCAATTGTATACACACGTAATGATCTCATTCTAACCTACTGGCATTAATCGCCCCGTTCTTAATTTATTGCCTGAAATCCATATGAATAGAATATATGTAAACTAGCGTTCAAAAACCACTAAGAATTTCCAATTTCAATTGTATACACATGTAATGAACCCCATCTAACCTATTAGTAATTCTTATATTTGCCCTGGATACATATAAAAAATAGAACTGGTAAAAATTGCATTGATGACAGTGCAAACAAGTGAAATGACAGCCGGAGGGCGATAAGGAAAATGATTATTGCACTTAAACAAATGGAAATTGGCACGTAAAGCAACTGAAATAACTGAGACAAATGACAGAGCATATAAAAAAATTACCTAATTGCAGTTGGAGTTTTTCATTCGGCAATTGATTGAATGAAATAATCAAATTAGCCGATCAGCTGATAAGCGACGGTAGACGGTGATTAATTTTAATGGAGTTTATGTTGTTATTTTCCCGTCGGTGCTTGGATAATCGAGTGCTAAATTTCCTTGTAATGCAAAAATGGCAAACATTGTAACATTGTAAACGATTCGCATTCCATTTGGACTGGACTGCAACATAATCTCCCAGGTGGCAGTGTTGCAGGTGCAGTTGCAGTTGTAGTTGTTGTTTCAGTTGCAGTTGCAGTTGCATTGATTAACTAACCTGCCATTGCATAATGTAATGAAGGTTGCCTTTTTTTTAATTTTATGCAGGCACTTTTCCCCACGGAATTGTTGTTGCAGTTGTCAAGCAGGGAGCGAGGCGAAAATCTTCTTCAATTCTGCACCCGCTATACCCGCCAACCCCCCACCCCTCTCCAGAGACAACAACAACGCAAAGCTCACATAAAAAAGAAGAGAAGAAAAACAAATGCCGACGTTGCAGCGGCTACAGAAAATAAGCCAATCCAAAGGCGAGCAGAATGAGAGACGCAAAAAATACCGTGAAAACAGACAGAAAGAAAGAAACGTCAAGTGCTCCAATAGAAATTCCGCCGCCTTTGACGTGCTGCACTGCTCGCACCTCTGGTGTGGATACCTTTCCTGCTATTGCGATCTCGCTCGCTCTGAGTGTCTCGCTCTCGGTTTTTAAGAGAGCGCGTTTTGCTTTTTGCCTTGCCTGCTCTTGAGCTTCGTTTGCTTTGCTTATGAGTGTTTTTATGTGCCATTGAAATGAATACGTGCGATTATTGGCCGCGTATGTGTCTCTGTGTGAGTAAAAGTATTTTAATTACCCCCAAAAAAAACCTCTACACGAGGTAAAAATCTAGTGACGAAAGCATATTCACGCCCTAAAATTTTCTGATATCAAATTTTGTGACGAACAATATTAATTTTAGTATATAAACTATTCTAATATAAACCAGTCGGAAAGGCTACAGTCGAAGTCGACTATGAGAGACCCTTTACTTATTCTTCAAAATGGAAATAAGAGTAACACTAATAGTTCCCATAGCGCGTTGTAACGTCAACATGCTCTTCTTCTTCCTTTGACCCGACTCTGAGTGATATTAAGTCTTGAATATTTTCCGAGATTACTATCCGATCGCGATGAAATTTTCAGGATACGTTAGGACCCTGATACCCGTCCTGTGTGCCAAAATTCAGGACTCTAGCTTTATTATTTTTCGTTTTATGGGCTTTCGAAAATTTTGTTCTCGATTTACGGAGGCGGAAGTGGGCGTGTCAAAATTTTAAGATAAACTTGATCTGCTTATGCCATAGACGAACCACCATACCAAATTTGGTGACTCTAGCTCTTATAGTCTCTGAGATCTAGGTGTTCATGCAGACAGACGGACAGACGGACGGACGGACAGACGGACATGGCTATATCGACTCGGGGGTCTGCCGGACTTCCTTCGACCTGTTACGCACATTTTTTTTTTGACAAACTTAATAGACCCGTTTTACTTTTTTTTTAAAGTAAAGGGTCTAAAAATAGTTTGGCATTCCGCACATTGCGCAAAATGGTGCAGCATTTGTGTAATTAAAAAACCTTTCTGCGCAGTGCCGAATGCCAAACTATGTTTATAGCCTGTGCCCATTAAAAATGGGCAAAAAATGCTATAATGAATTTGTGTGAATGTATGTAACAGGCAGAAGGAAGCATCTCCGACCCTATAAAGTATATATATTCTTGATCAGTATGAATAGCCGAGTCGATTGACACCTGTCCGTCTGTCTGTCCGTCTGTCAGTCTGTCCGTCTGTCCGTCCGTCCGTCTGTCCGTCTGTATGAACGCGTGGATCTCAGCAACTATAAGAGCTAGAGACGCCAAATTTGGAATGTAGGTTCCTGAATACCATACGCAGATCAAGTTTATTTTAAATTTTCGATTTCAAGTCCCGTTGGTTTTAAAATAAGAAAATTCACCATAACTTAGGCAGTATTAAAGCTAGAGACTTGAGATTTGGCACATATGATAAAAAGCTTGGGCTTAATGTGTCCTGAAAATTTCATGGCGATGCCACGCCCCCTTCTCCCATAACTCGGAAAAGCTGATAACTAGAGCAGTTTTATAGCTAGAGACTTGGCACACATAGTAAGTATCCTACTCTCAATGTGTGCAACAAATTTCAGTACGATCGGATATTGAACTCAGAAGTTATTCAAGTAACAAATTTATGCAGCGCAGCAGATGCGTCGCAGCGCAGTAGCAGCGCAGTCGCTGCGCCGCGCCGACGATATAATGAACGAAAAGACGCGTTTGTTCATGTATGTTTGATTTGCCTTTCGTCTGCTGTGGCGCTAAACATAAACAATCAACAGCCGCAGTCCAGTGTTGCCAGACTATCGCAAGCAACCTACTCTCGATGCAAGCAACATCGACTTCAAGCGATATATTTAAATCCCATTATAATGAAAATACTTTTCTTTGAAGACCTGCACAGGGTATCCTACTGTCGCGCCCGCTCGACTGATCGGCTTGTTTATATTAGAATAGTTTATATATTAAAATTAATATTGTTCGTCACAAAATTTGATATCAGTAATTTTAGGGCGTGAATATGCTTTCGTCACTAGATTTTTACCTCGTGTAGAGGTTTTTTTGGGGGGGATATCAGAGATTTTTAAAATTCCAATTAAAAAGAATTATCCCCGACAAAAGGTTATATATGTACAAACCTTTGTAGAATTTCATTGTTTGTAATATATTGATTTTCAATTGATGTAATGCATATATTAAAAATTGATAAAAATGCATAGTCGCCATTTTTTAATAAATTGCATAAATTTTCAAGAATACAAGATTTTTCATCTCATCTCAGAGTGGCTTAGACTTAATGTTTAAATAACTTCTATTCAAATATTGGCAAAAATAGTTTCCAATCAATTTTAAAAATTAAACAAATTTAAATTAAAATGGTGAAAATGGTGAAAATTTAAAAAAATCGGACGACAGAATATCCCAGAGCTCGAACCCGGGACCTCTCGCATGTAGGTCTAACCCATCAACCATTAAGCCAACGAGCATACCGTCAGACGCGTGCTAAATTGCAACTTTGTTTAAGGAACTGTAATTGACATTACATTTTGCTCTCGTCTCTGCTGTTCTGACACTAAGGAAAATCCAACGAGCTATTTACCAAGTCCCCTGCTAAATTGCAGCTTTGTTTGCATAGCTGTAATTATCCTTACATGTTCTTCTAGTCCATTCTGTTAAGATGAAAAAGTTACAAATAGGAATTATATGGGATATGATGAATCGATTGCAATTAAATAAAAAAAGTTTTTAAACTGCTACAAATATTATAAAATTAAAATAAACTTGAAGTCGCTAACTTTATTTGAGCCTCGAACGTGCGCGTAAGAGTCAGACACTCTAACCACTGAGCCAACGACGCTGCTTCGTAGAATGCTCTAAAATGCAATTATGTTTACAAGGCCGTGATAATTCTTACATTTCTCACCGTTGCCGTTTTTCTTAAAAACTCACAAAGGAAAATATGTGTAGAATAAAAATGTAATATCGTGGCAAAACGAATTATCCCAGATATGACCTATATACCAAAAGTTGCATAATTTTATTAGCTATGATATATTGAAAATATACCAAAATCGTAGGCGCCGTTTTCTTATTAATTGCATAAATATGCAAGCACACTAAAATTTACATAAAATTTTGATACTGTAAAATACGACTTAATATTATAATAACTTTTAAACGAGTTAACGGATTTGGATTATTGAGGTACCAATCGATCCGTAGTTAACATTGGCATCATATAACATTAAATTTTTCTCTCATTAGGCACTAACGGGCCCACCAGCTCCAATCTAACAACTGATACCTCGACAGGATTTTTTTACGGCACCAATCTGAAAACGCTATATTTTGTCAACCCGAATTTTGCCTGACAAGTGTTATATATCAAAATTTGCGCAATGTCTCCACGCTTAAGAATAAATAATCAAAAATACAAACTGAAGGACTCCATTTTTTGCAAATTCACAAAAAGTAAAAAAAAAATTAACTATGGAATTTTTACATCATGTAATAATCTTACAGAATTAGTTAAAACTTATATTAAAGCTATTTTGATAACCTTTCGAGTGATGTAAAAAAATTTTTCATAGGGTCTATGGTTTGGCCGCAGTTTTCAATTGAATTTTCAACTATTCTAGCTTTTTCCCGCCAAACTAGCGGTTTTAAAAAAATTGTGGAACAAAAGTTTCTTAGATTTCTGGAAGTAACACGCTCAAGAAAATTCATTCCGATATCTCAAAGATTGGTCCAGACAAACCAACACACAAGATTTCCATCTCAGCTCGATGACGTCATCAAAATTTTAAAATTCCATTCCATTCCAATTTCACCCGATTTGGGTGAATGAAGTACCGTTCGACGCGTATTCAACTCTACCAACTATCTACATTTGAAAATTGGGGCTTTATGCTCCAACCTAAACTCCACATTCAAACGTGCAAAGTTTGACAAAGATATGCAAACGGCTATATCTAGAAAAATATCTGACAGATCGGAGATAATAGTATGTCATATTAGAACCACCGGAATTACCTTTCGAATGATATATAACACATTGCGATCGGTTCAGCCGATCTCTATATCCAATATTGCGTGTATGTATAGCTAGTGGCCTGCAGCCCAGCAAACTTCACTACGTGTGAGTTTTTGGGGTCTGCTTTTGTCACTAGCGCGGACTGCCTTCCGCAGTGATAGTGGAATTGCTCTGTATGTAGTCTGGCAACACCCCATGTTTCTCTCTCACACACAGCAGTTATCTTATTACGCGCCAAACCATTTATTTTTGAAATTTAAGGAAATGTTTATATATATGGGCTTTTCTTATGCAGACACATTAAATTATTTTAATACTTTGATAGAAACGTGAACTTGTCAACCATACGTGTAAGCAATCGCAAATATAAATTAATATAACCAGTCGGAAAGGCTACAGTCGAAGTCGACTATAAGAGACCCTTTACTTATTCTTCTAAACGGAAATAAGAATGACACTTGTAGATAGTACCCCATAGCGCGTTGTATCGTCAATATGCTCTTCTTCTTCCTTTGGTCCGACACTGAGTAATATTGAGTTTTGAATAACTCTCGAGTTTATTTTCCGATCGCGATGATTTCAGGATACGTTAGGACCCCGATGCTTGTCCTGTGTGCCAAAGTTCAAGGCTCCAGTTTTAAAATTGACCATTATATAGGTTTTTAAGTTTTTTTTGAATAACTTCCGAGATTATTATCCGATCGCGATGAAATTTTCAGGATACGTTAGGACCCTGATACCCGTGTGTTCCAAAATTCAGGACTCTAGCTTTAATATTTTTCATTTTATGGGATTTCAAAATTTTTGTTCTCGATTTACGGAGGCGGAAGGGGGCGTGTCAAAATTTGGTGACTCTAGCTCTTATAGTCTCTGAGATCTAGGCGCTCATACAGCAGGACAGCAGGACAGACGGACATGGCTATATCGACTCGGCTGGTGATGCTGATCAAGAACATATATACTTTATGGGGTCTGCCGGACTTCCTTCGACCTGTTACGCACATTTTGACAAACTTAATAGACCCTTTTTTACTTTTCTTTCAAAAAGTAAAGGGTCTAAAAATAGTAATTATTCAGTTAATCAGTGCTGGACAACTCTCAAACTGTTGTTGGACAGTGTTCGACAACTGGCAAATTATAATGAAATAATGGCAAGAAAAGAAATTTCCTAATATCTCTTTTATGTGTGGGTCGATCGCTATGAAACTTGCAGCTAATTGCTTAGCGTTGTCGTACTGTACATTTAAGCTATGTTATCTCACGGAAGATGAGTCGCTAATATTAATTTTACATTCCCGAAAGAAAGACAAGGCGAGCGATAGGGCAAAGAAGATTGTCATATGCTCTGTCGCTCTTGCCAACAACTATGAAATAATGTTAATAATAGAAATTCTTTAATATCTCCGTTATTTGTGGGTTGATCGCTATTAAACTTGCAGCAAATTGCTTAGCGTGGTTATTCTGTTAATTATAATTGTATTATCTTAACCAGTCGGAAAGGCTACAGTCGAAATCGACTATGAGAGACCCTTTACTTATTTTTCAAAAATGAAATAACAGTTACAAACTTACAGACTTATATATAAACCTAAATAAATTTGACGCTGCTCAGCTTAGCTTCCGATTAATTGAATATAATCGTTTATGTTAAACTTAAATCGTTAACATACAAATGTTAATCTTAACATACAAATGTTATGTTAATATACATGTATGCAATGCATACATACTTTATTAAATATAATACATTGGCATTTATGGTAGAATTTGTTTATAAAAATAAAATATTGTTTTATTTTATTTTATTACTGTAATTATAAATTTAAAATATAATAATAAAAAAAAAAAAGTGTGCCTTGCGCCAATGAAGCCATTGTCGATTATTTAACAATTTTTAAAAATAGAAAAAAACGTGTCACAGGCAGGGAACGAACCCAAGACCCCACCGCAAGAATTCGACATTCTAACCACTGCACCAATGAGGCCATATTCTATAGTTTGCCAATTACTAGTTTTCTACAGAAGTGAAATTAATAATTCAATTCCTTAAGTTGCTGCCTGCACATTTTCTGCCATTGTACATTTGATAATTTGTTTGCTTTAAATCTCCGGTGTTTATAGTCCGATTTTGATGAAATTTTCAGTACGCATCGGAAGGAAAGTAAATTTTATGTATGCCGATTTTGGAACTTGTATCTTTAATATTTCTCGAGTTATTTGGGTTTTTCTTCTTTTTTTGGTGCGGGAGGGGGCGTGGCAAAATTCTAAAACAAACTTGACCTTTTCGGGGGTCACAGGAGTATTGTCACCAAATTTGGTGACCCTAGCTCTTATAGTCTCTGAGATCTAGGCGTTCATACAGCAGGACAGCAGGACAGACGGACATGGCTATATCGACTCGGCTGGTGATGCTGATCAAGAATATATATACTTTATGGGGTCTGCCGGACTTCCTTCGACCTGTTACGCACATTTTTTTTTTGACAAACTTAATAGACCCTATTTACTTTTTTAAAGTAAAGGGTCTAACAAACATGCGTGTAAACAATCGCTAATATTAATTTACATTACAATGTATAGTTCTGAGTGTGGCCGATGGATGGCGCCACATTTCACTTGACACAATGCGCCACACAGCGGCCGACAGTGCAAAACATCAGATTATCATATGCTTTCTCGTTTGCGCAAATGGAATTTGTATATCCTCTCTCGCTTTGGCCAAAAAATTGAATTAAAACAAATTCCTTAATATCTCCCTTATTTATGGGTCGATCGCGATGAAACTTGCATCAAATTGCTCAGCGTGAGTTATACTTCAACTATCAGTCATGTTAAAATGAATTATCTTGAAATTTGAGGTTTTCTTCTTTTTGCGTGGGCGGGGTGTGAGATATCGAAAATAAAAAATAAACTTGATCTGCGTATGGTATTCAGGGACCTACATTCCAAATTTGAAGTCTCTAGCTCTCATAGTTGCTGAGATCCACGCGTTTATACAGACGGACGGACAGAAAGACGGACAGGTGTCAATCGACTCGGCTGTTGATACTGATTCAGAATATATATACTTTATATGGTCGGAGATGCTTCCTTCTGCCTGTTACATACATTCACACAAATTCATTATACCGCTTTTGCCCATTTTTAATGGGCACAGGGTTTTAAATTAAATTTTTCTGCATTAAAAAAACCAATGTTATAAACATTTCCTTAAATTTCAAAAATAAATGGTTTGGCGCGTAATAAAATAATAGCTGTGTGTGAGAGATACAAACATGTATCCACCTGTCGCGCCCACTCGACTGATCGGCTTGTTTAAAGTAAAGGGTCAAAAAATTTAAAAATTATTTTTAATTTTCAACATTTATTGTAAAAATTGAAAAATATTTTTTTATTCAACTTTTATAATGAAAATTTAAAAAAAAAGTTGTCTTTTAATTTTTTAGGCCATTTACTTTAAAAAAGTAAATTGGGTTTATTAAGTTTGTCAAAAAAAATCTAGCGGGCGCGACAGTAGAAAACCCTGTGCAGGTCTTCAAAGAAAAGAAACTTCATTATAATGGGATTTAAATATCGCTTTAAGTCGATTTTGCTTGCATCGAGTGTAGGTAGCTTGCGATAGTCTGGCAACACTGGACTGCGGCTGTTGATTATTTGGGTTAAGCGCCCATAAATTTGTTTCTTGCATAACTTCTGAGTTCAATATCCGACCGTACTGAAATTTGTAGCACAAATTAGGAAGAGGATACTTACTTTGTGTGTCAAATCTCAAGTCTGTAGCTATAAAACTGATCTTGTTATCAGCTTTTTCAGGACACATTAAGCTTCTTATCATGTGTGCCACATCTCAAGTCTCTAGCTTTAATACTGCCTATGTTATGGTGAATTTTCTTATTTTAAAACAAACGGGGCTTGATATCGAAAATTAAAAATAAACTTGATCTGCTTATGGTATTTAGGAACCTACATTCCAAATTTGGCGTCTCTAGCTCTTATAGTTGCCGAGATCCACGCGTTCATACAGACGGACGGACGGACGGAAAGACGAACAGACATACGGACAGGTGTCAATCGACTCGGCTATTGGTAATGATTAAGAATATATATACTTTATATGGTCGGAGATGTCTCCTTCTGCCTGTTACATAAATTCACACCCTTTTTATACCCTGTGGGGGTATATTAAGTTTGTTAAAAGTATGTAACGGGCAGAAGGAAGCATGGCCGACCCAATAAAGTATATATATTCTTGATCAGCATCAATAGCCGAGTCGATATAGCCATGTCCGTCTGTCCGTCGGTCTGTCGGTCCGTCGGTCCGTCCGTATGAACGAAAGGATCTCAGAGATGGTAAGAGCTAGAAGCTTGAACTTGGTGTCCCAGCACTGGAAATTTTTGCAGACAGATCAAGTTTATATTTTTTTTGGATGCCACGCCCTCTTTGCCCACAAATTAAGTAAAAGCTTAAAAAGCAAGCAGTTTTGTAGCTCAAAAACCTCATAACAAGGGCCGTTTGTAGCTAGAGACTTGAGATTTGGCACATTTGATAAATATTTTGTGGTCAATGTGTCCAGAAAATTTTATCACGATGCCACGCCCCCCTTGCCTACAAAACGGAAAGGCTTATAACCAGAGCAATATTACAGTAAGAGACTTGAGATTTGGCACATATGATAAGAATCTTGGGGTCAATGTGTCCAGAAAATTTAATCGCGATGCCACGCCCCCTTCGCTCTCAAATTAATGAAAAGCTCATAAAGCAAGCAGTTTTGTAGCTCAAAAACCTCATAACAGGAGCAATATTACAGCTAAAAACTTCACATTTACCATACATGATGAGTATCTTGGAGTCGATGTGTGCAGACAATTTTATCACGATGCCACGCCCCCCTCGCCCACAAAACGGAAAAGCTTATAACAAGAGCAATTTTACAGTTAGAGAATTCAGATTTGGGACACATGATGAATATTTTGTGGTCCATGGGTCCAGAAAATTTTATCACGATGCCACGCCCCCTTCGCCCACAAATTAACAAAAAACGAATTACTAGAGATTTCATCTGGAGTGAATTTGAGCGGGTTCCTGTAGACCCACAGGGTATATTACGGTCGGGGTCCCGACTGTTTCGCTTGTTTTTAATGGGCACAAGGTATACAAATACTTGTGTTGTTTTCGTTAGCTGTGGTTCTCGTAACATGCAACCTAATTTCAATAAGGTTAGAATCCAATCTTTATAGAAATGGGAATGTTGACAAACTTTTGTCTTAGGACAAAGCTGCTATGGCGAAGAGGTGCGAGGTCTGCCCAAAAAACGCTTCAGCACTAAGTAAGGTTGAGTGCAATCCTTTTTCGCACCAGGAGCCATCCATATCCATAAAAAGAAATCGTTCGGCTAATCTTGACAACCAAAAGGGAGTAACACTGTATGCACTCTTAAGTATCCCGACTAGGAATGTACATTTGGATGAAGACATCGATGTCGATGTTCATCGGCGTTTTCCAATTCAACCTTGATGTTGGTCGGTGTTTCGATGTATTGAAAGCAATTGTATTTTCTTAAAAAGAAGCCAAATATAAATTTTGTTACCGCCAGCTTATAAATAAGCATGTATCATAGACATTATCAATATGCCGAAACAAAAAATTCCAAAAATTATTAATCTAAATAAATCATAATCCTAATATTTATTATGTATATATGCTTTAAAATCAAAGTTAAATATAAAGAAATTTGGATAATAATTAGTAGGTAATAAATTCAACTATGATTTGAATTTAGTGATACTTACTTGAAAAATGTAACTAACTAAATCAAAAGATGTTGGTAGTGCTGGAAGATTTAACTATAAAATATTTCCAACTCTACTTAGATTAAAGGCATGAATGTACAGACAAATTTGCCGTTAAGTTGTAGTATACACAGTTTTAAGAAGCATTGGATACTATTAAACTAGCCATGCAAATGACAACATGCCTTACACGTCAACCTATTCAATGCAGGGTCAAGATGTACAAGATTTCATATAAATGGAAACTACATTTAATATGTAATTAAAATCTGTTTTTACTTACGTTGTGCATTCGAGATTTTGTTGTTCTGTCGCCCAGCAACTGTTGGTCGTTCGGTTTGCTGCAATAATAAAAGGCTATGCCTAAGCAAAATAAAACCAATTGAACCAAATTCGTCTCTTTACGAACCAGGTAATTACATTACGTTCAGATGGCGGTAGTCAACATGTATACGGTTGGAAGCATTGATTGGAGGCCACACTATAAAGTCCCAAATTCCTGTTAAGAGTTTGCTAGTACCAGTGAATTGATTCAGTTTTGTGTGTTCAGTAATGCCATTAAACGTTTATTACCAACTTGTTTCTACATATAACCATAGACATTAATATTTGAACATTTGTTGACATTGTCCTCTTTTTCATTTTCAAAAATTCTCTGTGTAATTCGCCATTTTTGGGGTCGATTTGTAGCTTTTATAGACACTTATAATAAATACATAAGTAAATATACTTTTAAAGTTTCGTAAGTAACAAGAATTGCAAGCACAAAACAAATCACTTTAAGTGATATTAATATAGATGCTTCTTTTAAGTAGATTAAATTTACATTAAATTTCGATTCGTTCGATTTGTAGCTTTATTTGACACGTAAATGAAAACTATAGAAGCATTAGAAGGAAATATATACTTAAGGTTTCGCAAGTAACACTAACAGTTACAACAAATCAAATCATTTGATGTAATATAATAGAGATTGTACTTTTAAGTAATTCTTGTATATTTGAATTTTTGATCATATATTTATTTCTTTGATTAACATTGCATTCGTATTACGCTTCATTTTCCAACATTCCTTGCGTATTTCGTCAATACGGCGAAGCTTTTACTTCTCGTTCGATTTGTAGATTTAATAGACACTCAATATAAAATCAATGGTAGTAAATACATGTATATATACTAAAAGTTTCGTAAGTAACAGTAACTACTAGCACATACAAAATCACTTGAGGTGAAATGCTACTTTTTAAAAAATTTTTATATTTTCACCAAAAATTACAGCATTATCAATATTTGATATATTGCTCAGATATTTATTTCTTTGATTAACTTTACATTCTTATTAATGCCTCATTTTCCAACATTCCTTGTGGAATTCGCCAATACGGCGAAGCTTTTACTTCTCATTCGATTTGTAGCTTTAATGGACATTCATAATTAGTTAATATATGTATGTATACATATATACTTGCATTTTAATAGTAACTGTAAGCATATAAAAAATCACTTGAAGTGATATTATAAGATATGCTTTTAAGTAAGTTTATGCAATTTCACCAAAAATCACAATACAATTTTCACTCAAAGTTATCTCTTGGAATAATGTCGTTGGATGCGGTTATAATTGTATTAACTACTAACGTTTTTAAACATAGACATATAATATTTAACGTGTTATATGGACATATAATGGTTTCGTTAAATTAATTATATTTAGATATTGCTGGTAGCTATGTTTTCTTCAACAATAAAATACATTAAATCGATTTAATCAGAAAAGTTTGTAGTGTGATAAAAACAAATAGACATATAGAATATTTGGCTACTTAAATAATTTTCTTTACTGCCTTTAAAAATTTTAAATGATACTTTTCCTTTGAATTTGATTCTTTCTTTTATTAGATCTTTGCAGGTAATACTGTGATCTGTAATTTGTTGTTACAAGTTGAAATCATTTAAATTTGCAATCGGAAAATTTTTTAGCTAACCTTATACCACTAAGCATACAATACATAGAGGCGTCAAACAGCGATTTTCGTGAGCTCAAAATTTGCTGCAAGCATAGAACCCCAGAATAGCCGAAGTTATAGAACCCCGTTCGTGAGTAGCCGAAGTCATAGAACCCCAGAGCGAACGATCGACACTCAAAAGTACGAGAGCGCACTGCATCTACATACTTGGACATACACACAGAATCGAAATGAGGGATGTTCTGTTCTATATTCTCCCTTTCATACGTCAGTAATTCTGTTTACTTCAAAAATTTTGATATAAATATATAAGCTCTTTCTCTTCGTTTTATTTGAAGAAACAATTTGTTTGACACATCGGCCACTTGTGTCTTTACATTCTTTCAGATTTCATTAATATAAATTAATGTACATTTTTTACTTGTTAAGTAATAAATTTCATGCATTACAAAAATATTTTTCAAAATTTTCATTAATTCACCGATGTGTCAAAATAATTGGCTTACTAGTGTATATTACAAGTTTAATAAGAAACAGAAACTGCTAGCCCAAAACAAATCGCTTGAGTGAAATTAATAAAGTTTTAAATAAAAAAAATGCTTGTAATTTATAAATAATTCACATCACATTTTCCATTAATAGTTGCAGTCTCTTGGAGTCGTCTTACGAGCCTTTCATCTACCTCTCTTCAATTATCACGCAGCATACCTTTTATATAAACGCTGAATTTGTTCGCATATAAAAAAAAAGATGTCTCTTCTTAATCTAAACCCAATTTTTTAGGTTAACTAAAATATAGAATTTTTGACTTCTTATTTGATAATTTCCATTAGAATAATAGTTTTTTTTGTTGTCTTTTTTTTTTTTAAAACATAATATGTTGGATAATGTTGAGATTCCGCACAGCTGCAAGAAAATTTTATTTGGTACAGGTTAAATAGTCGAATCTTCCGACTAAAGATGTGGTTTTAAAATTGAAGTGTGTCTTAGTAAATAGACTCATCAAAAGATCATTTTACTCTTGATGTATCTTGAGCTAAATTGTAATATGCTTTTTACACTTTTCATACGAAATTAAAAATTACAATAATTTTTTCCTTTAGTATGGGTTACAGAAAAGTTGTCCCATTTAAATACAATAAAATCGATTTTAACCTTAGGTCCATATTAAGAGAGTTATTGAAAGGAATCGTAGGTTTTTTCTTTAACAAGATTCATATTTTTACAACATTTATAAACATGAGCTATACACTCAATATTTTTATGGATTTTGGAATATTGTAATTCACCAATTTTGATCCCTTTTTATCTTAATTAGACACGTATGCACAAAAAGTCTAATATTTTTATTTTTGTTGTAATACATTGAAGTGTAATTATGTAAATGCTAAAAAAAACTCAAATATACTTTAAAATAATTTTTTTTTAGAAAAATATGTGTTTTTAAGTATACTACTGGATGCTTAGTCTTCTTAACACTGTTTCATACTTTTAAAGTATACTACTGGATGCTTAGTCTTCTTAACACTGTTTCATACTTTTAAAGCCAATCACATTATTTTATTTTCCTTTCCAATATCCTTTTCATTGAATAAAAAATATTTTCGAAAATTTTTAATCTTCGTTTTAAGTAATTAAAAACTGAATTTAAATACCTAAATTTCGTAAAATTATCGAACTACTCATATGAATTCAATTTTGTGGTAAAATTAAATATTCATTTGTTTATTTTTTTTTTATTTATTTAGTACGCCTAAAAGCTGTCGACCAGAAAATATTGAAAACATTACAAATTAATATATTATAAAATTACAAATAAAAGTATTATTTAAATTTAAACTGAAAAGAAAAAATTAAAGGTCTGGGGGTACTCAAAGTTATGACGTTAAATGATCCAACATTTTTTGCAAGGATTGGGGAAAACCCCAGAAAAACCCAATCAGATCAATAAGTATTAGTACAATTAATGTGTTTGTAAGTATAGGAATAAATGTTTGTTCAATGTGAGTATAACTAAATAGTCAGCAAGCTTATAGTATCAGTGACTACACAAGTTAGTAATATAATCAAATTAGTAATAGTACAAAATTAGGAAGTGAGGGGATGAGTATTAGTTATATGTTATATTTAATATTATTATTGGAAAAATCAATGATTTCTTGAAAGGAAAAGGAAAAGGGGGCGCTTTATTGTGGTGAGAGAGAGTTCTGCAGAGAAAACGTAGTAAACAATATTATAATCTGAACACAAAATACGAAATGAACTGTTCAAAGCATAATCAGTAGTGCATGTTGGAAGGGCTAAAGTCTGGTAATTTCTAGGGGGGCCGAACAATTTATTCTACTTACGAGGAAACTCGAATCAATCTCGCTAATAATCAATTTATGAAGAAAAGTCATACCAAGAATTTTTCTACGATTGATTAAAGACGGAAGGTTCAGAAGAAGAAGTCTACTGCAGTAAGACGGTAAACGAAGGTTGGGATGCCAGTTCAAACCACGTAAGACAAAAAGCAGAAAATGTTTTTGAACAGACTCAATTCGATCCTGATTATTACGGTATTCCGAACACCATATACACGAACAGAATTCCAGGACAGGACGGACTAAAGAGACATAAAGGAGACTAGTGGTGAAAGGGTCGTTGAATTCTTTCGTCCATCGCTTAATAAAACCAAGTACTCCCCTGGCCTCAATAATTATAGTGGAGATGTGCAAATTAAAGTTAAATTTGCAATCAAATATAAGTCCAAGGCGTTTCACAATAGAAATTCGATGCGATGGCGTATTGTCAATCGTATAACTGAATAAATGGGGCCTAGTGCGGTTAAATGTCATGAGCATATACTAAGATCAATTCAGATACAATTTATTGGCCGAACACCATATTTGCATAGCGTTCAAATCGTCTTGTAGCCGATAATGAAGTAGGGGATCACTGTATGAGAAAATAAGCTTAACATCATCTGCATACATAAGAATGTAAGAATGAGATAGGATGGAGGTAAGGCGTCAATCAAGAGCGTAAAAAATAAAGTGACTACCTTGAGGTACCCCAGAAGTAATGTAAACCGAACGAGAAACGGTAGACCTAAGAAGCACTTTATGGGTCCTACATATTAAGTAGGTGAATATCCAATTTAAAAAGGTGAGAGGGAAGCCTATACATTCAAGTTTCTGAAGTAATAGGTTGTGGTTCACGGAGTCAAAGGCTTTACTGAAGTTAGTATAAATAACATCAGCTTGACTTTTCTTTTGAAATGCCTCATTTACCAAGGTGGAAAAGTCAAGCAAGTTGGTCGTGGTAGACCGACTCCTTACAAAGCCATGTTGGGCAGGAGAAATAATTGATTTACAGAGATGATGCAAAGACGAAACAAGGATTTTTTCAAAAAGTTTTGGTATAGTTGATAGCCATGCAATACCTCTGTTATTTGAAATATCAGACATACCACCTGTTTTATGGAGAGGAATGATATAGGATTGTTTCCAAAGATGTAGAAGACTGAAGATTCCAGGGGTAGATTGAAAAGCTTTAGCGACGGTGCGGTTAGAGAAGTACAGTACTCCTTAAGGATACAACTAGGAATGTTGTCAGGCCCAGGAGGGCAAGTAGATTTTAAAGATTTTAATAGAAGAGAAGAGGGTGTTGTAAGAGATATGGGGAGCAAAGATTCTATTAGAGGATATTATGTTATAAGGGTTAGAAGAGTTAATGAGGGATATAGGAGAATAGGTTGATTGGAAAAATTTAGCAAAAAGGATTAAGGTGTTTAGGAGTAGAAATTTATAGAGCAGTATGATATAAGTCTTCAGGGACTGGTAGTGGAATGACCTAGAGACGGATCAAGGATTCTATTCAAGTCATTCTTGGCAGAGTTCATTTGAAATAATGAAAAATCAAGCACACAATCTAAAAAAACATGCTGATTTGAAGGAACATGATAGTTTGCGCTATTGAAGAAAGACCATTAAATATTAGGGAAATTAAAATCGCTCAGCACAACCAATAGGTCATTGTCACTCACTTGTCCTGAAAACACCCGACAAGGTGACAGGACCCTGAAATGTGACCGAAACAAACCCAGTGTACTTGTAACCTAAGATAAGAGCTGCAATGTACTTTATAAGATCGGCTGGAAAGGAAGCAAGGCATGTGTGCAACACATGTCAGACAGGTATCGGGGCGTCCATCCAATGACTGCAAGTGAGTTAGAAATTAAGATTTTCATGTTAGCTACGTAAGACTATGATTTTAAAAAATAAATTCAGTTCTAATCTTGTACTCACATAACTTGGTTGTGTCCATTTCACTTCCTTTAAACAAGCAACATGTTGCATATAAACTTAAATATCAGTAGATGGTGGAATATTGGAGCAAGTAACAAAAATTGATTGATATGGAAACGTTACTTTAACAGCAACAATTTCAGCATCAGTAGGAACAGTGAAGGAAAAACGTTCAGATTGAAGAATTGACTTAATGGCAATCAATACGCCACCACCTCGACGAATCAAGCAATCATATATAAAGATGGAATAGTTGTTTGACAATATTTCGCAATCAGATACTGTTGGCGTTAGCCAATTCTCAGATAGAGCGATAATGTCAGACTCAAAGAAAAAGCTGCTCAAAAATAAGGATTTATGTTTAGATAAATGGCCTCTAACATTCTGGTATTGAATAAGGATAAAGTCTTGAAAAGGGTCTAGTTTTTTGGGACATTGCTGGTGGATGAGGCAGAATTACTAGCTGGAAAGGATATATGCAAAGGTTCAGATCGCCTTTCCGGTTTAAACTCATGAACAATCATTTGCGGTGGCCAGAATTCTGGATCACAAATGACTACAAAAGAGTCGTGAGGCACACTTATTTTGAAAGAAGCTATTTAACGAGGAGTGCTAAAATTGCCAATGGTGTCGGATGTTAGGAACACTCAAAAATTGGGAATTCGAAACAGAGTTAGGTATAGATTCAAATTTGAGTTGACTAAGCAACTCAAGACTTGAATCAAAATCACTCGACAGACGTTTAGCTACACTATGTAATTTCAGCAACTGATTCCTCACAGAATTATACATTCTGGAGAAATCAAATTGTATCTCGCTACACACGGGGCAAGACCATTTCAAGTCACCACAATCTTCTTTAGGGATGGCAGTTACCTTATCACAGTCCCGACCGGAGAGCCCGGCATACTTAGCGTGCATGACATTGTCACACAACCAGCAGTGCACAAACTGTGGCTGAACCAAATCATCAGCACGCTCGAAAGTGCAGGCTTTATTTGCAGCACGATATATTTCTTACAGGGGTTCAATGAAAAAAGGTAATCAAATGAGGCGCGCGAAAATATCGCAGAAGCACTCAATCTTAACTCTGGGCAAAAGAGATAAGACAGCAGCAACAGTAGCTTGTGAGAACGCAATGCAAAACAAAAGCACAAACGACCAAACGCACAAACACTTGTAGGCAAGAAGCGTCGAAAACTGTAAATCAAATCAAAGCAAGAGCGCGAATTGCATAATGTTAAACCATTATTATGTTAAGTTTAAGAGCAACTGGAATGTAACCAACAGCTGACTGAATCGGTTCTTGTAATTTACACATTGTCATTACTTCGTAAGCTGTACTTACTTCACTGCATTAAATACCTTCAACACGACAAGACGTTGTTCTCTATTTACCTACGATTATATTGATTACTGACCACGCGGTTCTACATTTCCTTATATTTTCCTAACAAAGGTTATGGGCCCAGAATCCGGTATCAAACAATTAAGTTAATTTGAGTGTTACGTCGGCACGGTACCCAAAGTCGCGGTAGTGTCTTAATTCGGTTTTTCGCTAGTCGAAAATAAAGTCGGAAAAGTGTGTGCAGTCAAGTAATTAAAAAGTCAAAATGTCACAGGGACTTATGACTATTGAAAAATTTTCGGGGGACAACTACGAAAGTTGGTCACTTCAAATGAAAAGCTTGTTAATTACATCGGACTATTGGAAACATGTCACGGGTCTAGATGAAACCACTTTAACAGCCATTGAAAGAATGCTAAGGCCAAGAAACGACGAGAAGGCATTAGCTATGATTATCATGAGTGTGAAACCTAGTGAACTTATTCATATCAGAACATGCACAACCGCAAGTGAAGCTTGGAATAAGCTGCACGATACATTCTTTGCTCGCGGACCAGCTAGAAAAGTTAATCTGTTCAAACAGTTAATAAGGTTCCAGATCAATAGTAGCGAAAGGGTTGCTTCACAAGTAAATAAGTTTTGCACTATTGCGCAGAATTTAAACGAGATCGATGTTAAAGTTCCAGATGAGTTATTGTCAATTTTGCTGCTGTGTAGTTTGCCGGACGACATGGAAAATTTTGTTGTTGCAATGGAATGCAGAGATCAGCTACCGACTCTAAGTCAATTAAAGGTCAAAATATTAGAGGAGGAACATAGAAGAGAAGATAAAGGGCAAAGAAAAGATAATGGAACGGAGCAGATTTTTGCGGCAAAGGAAACAAAGAAGTCGAAAAACACTGATAACGATCGAAAGAAAAACATAAAGTGTTTTGCTTGTGGTAAACGTGGGCATATCAGAGCACAATGTAAGAATGACAAGAAAGAGACAAATGCAGCGATGAGTGCTTATAATTGTAAATCGGGAATAAGCAACTACCGTTGGATTTTGGACAGCGGTGCTTCATCTCACATGTGCAGAGAGAGAGCCTACTTCATAAATATGAAACAATGCAACGAGAGCATAATTATGGCATCAGGTGATAAAGTTAAAGCGCAAGGCGTAGGAGATGTAAAAGTCAAATCACAGTTTTACAGTAACATTTTGCTACGTGACGTGTTATTTGTTCCAGAGCTGAACCACAATTTTTTATCTGTCGGTAAAATAATTAGTTATGGACATTCAGTAAAATTTACAAATAAAACGGCAGAAGTTATAGACGAACAGAATCACAAAGTATTTGAAGCGGTTTTGGATGCTGGAATATTTATGGCTAAGGTGTCGAATAAAAGTTATGAAAAAAAATTATTCAGTGTGTCAGAAACTACAAATTCTAAGTTCGATTTGTGGCATAGTCGATACGGACACTTAAACCTAAGAGATTTACGTGAGCTTTCAAACAAGTGCTTAGTTCGTGGCATGGAATTGAACAATACAAAAGATTTCGAGTGTGTGACATGTGCAACATGTAAAATTGCAAAGAAACCATTTGAGCGATATGATAGCATATACACAACAAATAAACTTGAATTGGTACATACGGACATATGTGGACCGATGCGCGTATCGTCAGTATCGGGCGCTAGCTATGTTATTACATTCATTGGTGATTATTCGAGATTTGTGTTTACTTATTTTTTGCGAAAAAAAATCGGAGGCGCTGAGTTGTTTTTAAAACTTTATCATTCAAGCGGAGAGACAAACGGGATGCAAAATTAAATGTATGCGTAGTGACAACGGTCGTGAGTATGTCAACGCGAATTTCCACGAATTTCTTCAAAGTCACGGAATTATTCATCAAACCACTGTAAGCTATACACCCCAGCAGAACGGCATAGCCGAAAGGGCCAACCGAACTTTAGGCGAGATGGCCAGGTGTATGCTAAATGCGGCGGCTCTACCACAGTTCTTGTGGGCAGAGGCCATGAATACAGCCACGTACTTGCGGAACCGAGCTATAAGCAAGAAGTTAGGCGACATGACTCCCTATGAATGCTGGTTCAATCGGAAGCCGAGTGTCAGGCACTTAAAAACATTTGGTTGTGACGGTATCAGCTTGAACAAGCAACCAGGTAAATCAAAGTTTGCAACAAAAGGTCTAAAACTTATATTCGTAGGATACTCTGAAAAGTCTAAGGCGTACAGACTTTATGATGTCGACAAAAGGTCTATTATCGTATCCAGAGATGTAATTTTCTTCGAAAAATCATTTTCAAGCGACAATATAGACGAAAATGCAGACGATAATGCAGACGGCGGGACTGAAAATATAGAAGAAAGGAATGATGGCGACGAAGTGGCAAATCCAGATGAGTCGAACGAACAGGAGATCGTGGTACCAGGAGTACGGAAACGCGGTCGTCCAAGGATTCTTCGAACGGGTGAACCTGGCAGGCCACGCAAAGTATACGTTGTTGAGCCGACTGTTAATCTACTAGAGATTTGTAATTCAGACCCAAGGACAGTGTCGGAGGCACGGGATACAAATTACAAAGATGAGTGGATTAAGGCGATGAATAATGAGTATCAGAGTCTTCTAAAGAATGGTACTTGGGAGCTTGTGGATTTCAACAAGAAGTATAATGTTTTAGGTTGTAAATGGGTTTTTACAACGAATCGCAATGCTGATGGCAGCATTGAAAAGCACAAAGCTAGACTCGTAGCACAAGGATGTGGTCAAGGATGAACGTTGACAATAAAGTAACATACGCTCCTGTGGTTAGATACCCAACTATACGATTAATATTGGCGATGGCGGCGAAATATAATTTATATGTCAATCATGTTGATATCGTGGCGGCGTATTTGAATGGAAATCTGCAAGAAGATGTTTATATGCGACAGCCGGAGATGTTCATCGATGGAAAAAGGCCAAATGCTGTTTGTAAGCTAAAAAAAATCAATCTATGGCTTAAAACAGGCAGGACATGTGTGGAACTCGAAAATATCTGAAGTTTTGTCTGATATAGGGTTCATTCAATGTTTGACGGAAAGCTGCGTGTACATCGATCGAAAATCTGATAGCGATATCAATATAATTGGATTATATGTGGATGACATGTTGATTGGGTGTTCGAATCAGAAGAAACTGGCGGCGATTGTGGATGCGTTGAATAAGCATATCGAGGCAGTTGACCGAGGACCAGTACGCTACTATCTGGGACTAGAAATCGAGCGAGACGGGTTACAAGGTGATATATCCATACATCAGCATCGGTACACACGAAGCTTGTTAGAAGAATGGAGTATGGACCAGTGCAAGCCTGCATTTACACCGTTTGCCGTGGGCACTGTGTTGGAGAAATGCACCGACGAAAGATGCAATGGACAGGATGATATTTCTAAGTACCAATCATTGATTGGGGCACTCAACTATCTATCTATGGTGTCGAGAACAGACATTACCCACACAGTTTCCAGATTGTCTCAGTACAATAATCATCCTCACAAGGAGCATTTCACGGCGGCAAAACATGTTCTTAGATATTTGAAAGGCGCACCCAAAGGTATATCTAAGTTTTGTTCTAATAATGAAAACTTTGTATGTTACACAGATGCAGACTGGGGCTCATCATCCGATCGGAAATCTTATACACTGATAAAAAAAATGTTCTAAAATTAAGATTTTGTTCTCAAAACTAAGATTTTTCGTCTAAAAAATGCGTCGAGAACATAAAATTCTTAAAAATAGAACACACATCTTAATTTCAAGACCACTTTAAATAAGATTAAAATCTTATTATTAGAGCAAACAAATCTTATATTTTCAAGACCAAAAAGTTTAAATGTAAGATTAAAGCTTATTAATATTTTAAGAATAAATGTTCTTATTGTAGAACAATATTCTTAAATTTTCAAGAACACAAAATATAGATATAAGATTAAAAGTGATTAAAATTTTTAGAATAAATATTCTTGGTATAGACCAAAAATCTTAAATTCCCAAGACCCCAACTATTAAAAACAAGATTAAAATCTCTTAATATTTTAAGAAAATTTATTCTTATTTATAGACAACAACTATAATAATAAGATAAATCTTCTTACAATCTTGAGATTAATTATTCCTGTTTTTAAAATTAAATGTTCTCAGATTTTGAGAACCCCAATATAAAAATAATATTAAAAAGTTTTGATATTTTAAGATACATTTTTCTTGTTCATTTATTTTCATTATACAAACTTAAAGCTTAAACTTAAAGTTTAATTATTCAAAATACTGTTCGGTCTAATTTTTCAAAATTAAATTTAGGTTCATTCGTACAAATCGTATAATACATATCTTAAGATGTTTTTTAGTTAACAGATGTTCTATTTTAAAGTGCGAAATTAGCATTTCAGGTTTTGTTTCTTGTTTTTTACATAGAAAACAAGTGTAATTCTCCATAGTGACAATTTTTTTATTTTTGATTATTTAGATAGTGCATTAAAGTAAGTAGTTAGTATTTATGCTATAAAAGAATTGTTAAATGAAAAGCCAAGAATCACAAGCTAATGGATAATTAAGTTTAAGAACTTGAAACAATTTAAAGCATATATCTAAGCAATTAAGAAAAGATAGAAGTTTAATTAAGTTCTTGTCAAAATAAATATAAAAATTTTTTAGATCTGCCTCAGTGATCCCTTCAACAATGATTAAGGGCTGCACGGTCATACCAGCGACATATGAATTGTTAATTACTATTAATAATTTATTCTTATAATCACTTATATTAATTATCCGAAGGGTTAAGCATTCCTGCGCTTCTATTAAAGTTGCCTTCTTGCGTTTTTTTCCATCCATGTTTTGCTTGAATGGAGCACTAGAAGGTAGCACACCATTGAGCAGAATGGTAAATAAATAGTCTTCTGCATCTATTGAAGAAAATACAAATATTTATTAAAAAATGGAAATAAAAATGCTAAAATATTCTTGTAGATTTAGACAGATACTATTGCGATAAATTTGCAGCATATTAAAATAAGTTAGGTCATATTAGATATTTTAGGGTATTAAGCTAAAATCTACATCTATGTCTAAAGTTTTAAATATTTTTACCTTTATTTTATGTTGACTTGGCTTCAGCAAATTGTTCTTTGCAAAGAACATTAGTCAGATTTTGCAGATAATAGTTTGAGCTGTCGGATTTCTCCGATACTGAGGAAGGGCACTATGAATAATCCAATCAGCTACCCTTGAAGGAGCTGACAACGTGTCATCATCTATTCCAAACTGAAACAAATGAGATCAAAATTAGTAACTCATATAACTCATAACAAATAAGACAAACTATTATGTATTTATTTAAACTTACCTCAGTTTTTCGCCAGCGAAATAATTTTTCTCGAAACTCGATTTGGAGACCCAATGGTGGTATTGCTTCACGCAAGTCCTCCTTGTCACAATATTTCAAGCTTTCATAGGTTATCTTGGCATCTATTGATTGATAAAATTATTGATTATTTATTAGTTAATAATTGAATAGTTTAATAATAATCGGCAAAAATTCAGAACACACACACAGGAATTGCTTTCACAAAATCCAAAACTCACTTAATTTAATTGCAAAATTAAAAACATGTTATAAATAAAATAAATAAGCAGTTTAATTAAATAATTATAAAAATCAAAGTTTGTTGTCAAAACAATTCCTTAACGTACTTCGCACACATATGTATGTATATATGTACATATGTATGTATGCAACTGGCTCAAGCAGCAAAAAGATAAAGCAAAGCAATGCTACCGACATAGCACACATATATACATATGTATATACATATGCACTAATACATAAATATGTATGTATGTGCTCAAATTATATTCACTTCACTCAAAAATTTAGTATGATATATTAATATAATTAATCCGAATTATTCGCAAACACATTCATATTTACATACATATGTACATACATGCATGTAGACATTTCCAGAAGAAACAGCACAAAAATCGAACGCTGAAAAAGTATGTGTACACACATACATATGTATGTATGGATTTGCTAATGCACTTATGTATATTTATGGGAATGTAGTATGTACACATGTACATATGTTTGTACAAATGTGGATTAAATTATTTTCACTTCACTTTAAAACTTAAAATGATCTCTTATTATTCAGATGTATACTCTGATATGTTTATGTAGAGATATTCATGCAGAAATTTGCAGAAGAGAAGCACCACAAAAAAATAAAGCCGAAAAAGTACGTACATGTACATACTATGTATGTGTGTACATACATATGTATGGATGCGCTTTTTATTTATTTGCACACACAATATATATTTAAAAATTACTCACCTTTTAAATACTGCAATATGTCCCCCATTCCAAATTCTTGAAGCAATGCCACGATTTTATTATTTTCTTCTTCCATTTCGACACTTTTACGTTGACGATCTCACTACAAATGACACAATTGCCGCCGACCACGAAATAATACGTTCTATTGTATGTTCTAAGAAACTTCTTTTCGTTATTGGCGCCAATATTCCGCACAACGCACAAAACGAAATGGGAAAAGCAAAAACAAATATGTATAGTAGTGGTGTGCGCATGCCTTTTTGTTTTGTCGTGTCACGAACTCTAAATCATGTGGTAAAGAGATTGAACGCAAGAAGTCAATTTCGATCACAGTCGTGATTGATCGTGACACAAAACTTCGCCTTGCGTTCGTCTCCAATAATACGCATTTACCGTTGCAAGTTTTGACGTATGAAGAGAGAAATAAGGAAAGACAATAATTTGTAAGGCATTATATGTGCATACATACATATAAATACATACATGCATATAATGAGATTATGCAACACTTTTCAAGATTTTAGCAGCCGCTGGGTTGCAGAAATTAAGGAGCTTGTTAATACTTGTCGTCTCATGTAATATAAATATAGGAAAATAAATAAAAATATTTATACATGTACATTTTGTACAAAATTTAAGATTTTTATTCTTGCATTAAGAATTTTTGATTTTTTAGATTAATATTCTTGGATTTAGTATTTTTGTCTTAAATTGGTCTTATTTTAAGAACACAATATTTAAGACCAGAATTCTTGATTTTAGAATCTGGGTTTTTTTATCAGTGTAGCGGCTATGTTCTTATGGTAGCAGGCGCACCGGTGGCTTGGGAGGCCAAAAAGCAAAGCGTCGTGGCCCTTAGCTCAATGGAGGCCGAGTACATCGCCATGTGCCAGGGTGCTAAAGAAATTGCATTCCAGCGCAGTCTTCTTTCTGAGATGGGTTTTCCGAGTTTCGTCGAGGATGCGACTACGATGAAATCAGACAACCAAGCTGCTATTGCGATTGCCAAAAATCCAATGGTACACAAGCGGAGTAAACACATCGACATTCGATACCACTACATTCGAGAGAAATGTGAGAATAAGGAGATCAGGATTGAATACGTCTCTACAACGGATAACGCTGCTGATGTCTTTGCCAAGGCCTTATCCAAGGAGAGACATCTAAATAGTTGTAAATTAATAAATTTGAAATGTTAAGTTTATACATCCGAGTTGAGCCGGAGTTTGTTAAACCATTATTATGTTAAGTTTAAGAGCAACTGGAATGTAACCAACAGCTGACTGAATCGGTTCTTGTAATTTACACATTGTCATTACTTCGTAAGCTGTACTTACTTCACTGCATTAAATACCTTCAACACGACAAGACGTTGTTCTCTATTTACCTACGATTATATTGATTACTGACCACGCGGTTCTACATTTCCTTATATTTTCCTAACACATAACAATAACTTCAAAGATGTGCAAGGTGCAAAACAAATACGAATGCACAAACAAACACGCACAAACAGTTGAAGATAGGAAGATGCCAAAAATAATTTAGCAAATTGAATAAAACAAAACAGGGATTTGTAGACTTACGGTACACCAAATGATTACACTTTACACAGCAGTAAACAATATATAATTATATGTAGAAAATAAGCACAAAACAAAAGAAATTTGAGGAGCAGAAGTAAAAACACGTCTGGCTTAATCATCTGAGAACTCTCTCTTTTTAATAAGCTTATATTAAAATTAAAACCTTAAAATAAGCCATATTTACTAGCAATGGCTTGAGTTAGAAAAAATTTAATATATATTTTTGAAAGAAATTATATATCTGTATTGATTTGCGGTTGGTATATTATAAATCTTAGTTTCACGTTTTTGCAATCACATCTGTTTCGATGTTTGGAATAAATTAAACAATTATATAGGAATTATATAGGAATATTCTTTGCATTTTTAAAAACCTTTGCTTGGACATATTTTAAAAATGTATGAGAACAAAAAAGTTTCCTGTAAACATAGTATGTTTTATCAATTGTTTTGCTTCATCAATAGTTGTCGTGAAATTATGTATTTGAATATTTACTTTAAATTTATTTGTTTTCAATAAAAACCTTTTATCTAAATATGATTTATATAATTTTCATAAAGAAGAATCCTTCAAAATTTTGCATCTTGATTTTTATCGTAAAACACCTATAAAAACACCAATAAAATATAGTTTCTATGATGCATAATTTCATCATAATATTATCAGAATATCATATACCCGAGTAACTGGGTTACTGTTGGTAAAATGACTAAAAGTGTTGATCAAATGTATATAGAAGTGAAAACTTGCCGGTAGCTAAATTTGTAAAATCGGCGCCTCCGTCGGTATTCGTTCTTAGTTTGTTCACAGTTCACAATGATGCTTATGATTCCCGGGTGTCTATTAGAGTGCTGCAATCCTCCTGCAATTTGCCGTTCTATTTAATTCGATGTAATCCACCCAGATTGCATCTGTTGCATTCGCATTGATATATCGTTTTGTGCCCATTTATTGGAAAGGGATATTCTTTGCTGTCTCTTGGCCATTTCATTGCAGATGTCCTGACGCAGTAGCTCGCTCAGATCCTGATAGTTGTGCACAGCACAGTCAGTGCACAAAAATTCATCCAAGCCATTGGTATAGGAAATCGTTGATATGGTGTCCCTGTGGGTTTGCAGCAACTGCAGCTTACTTTTCATCATCAACATCAACATGCCTACGCCTAGTTACAATGTAGGCAATTGCTTAGGCAGAAATTCGAAACGAACCTGTTGCAGGCAGATTCGTCTGCAGGCCATATTTGGGGAAGCTAACATCGTGTTGTATGGATCCAATGGCAGGCAACGTTTACAAAAGAAATGCTGTCAATTTAGCTTATTTAGGCAGCTACAGCGATGGGTTTGTCAGCGATTGCAGCTCGACGGGTATATCCATGTGGTTGCTAGAAAGGAAAAGAGAAGCAAATGTTATAAACACTTTTAAATTTTAATATTTAACTTTCGTCTAAGGTTTTTATTAAAAGGATTCTTCCCATTTGTCAATTTTCCAGGTGCTAGTTCTTCAAACATAATAAACGAAGCATGAAAGCCCTTTAATATAATTCTATTAATCTTACCAACAAAAACTACAGCTGTATTTAGCTTCTGTTGTTACAAAAACTAATAAACTGCACTCATGTTCTGCGAAGTGAAGGATATTACATAGTTTATTAAAATCATAGCATTTCTTTCTTAAAAAAATTTAATGTAGTTTCACTCCTGTATTTCTCCTAAATTATTTACGTTATTTATTTGATGCTATTTGCTTTCACTTTTTGTCATACAATTTTAAAGTGTCTTTATTGTTTTGTTATGGAAAAACACTTTTCATCGTTTCAACATATAGTATTGCTGTGAAAGTTAATACTGCAGTTAATACTTATGATGAAAATGCAAGCTGAACTCAAAAACGACTTTGACTTTTTGTAACGTTCGCAAATGTACTTTAAGCAGAAATATTTTTATTTTTTTTTTTTATTTTAATAACATAAATTATGGTTGAAAACCATAAAGTAAGTGTTACTATACCAGCAATGGCTTCAGTGGCCTTCAGCTGGATTTTTTTACATTTGTAACAATATAACAGTAATGTCTTAAATTTCAATAAATATATCTAGGAGTTATTTACAATAATATAATTATATTAATATTTGCTTATATACAGAAAAATAATGGTTATGAATCAATGTACAGTGCTTAAATTTTAGATTTTTGTGGCTAACCAACAAATATTTTTCATAAATCTTTTGATTAAAAGTATACACATTTTTATAATTTTTAGGCGATTAGATATCATTATATAATTGAGATTTTTTAAGAAATACTATGATTTTGTTTATGTTGTCTTCTGTAGGGTTTGCAATAAAATCTAGAGGATTATTGTTATTAATGATTGTTTGCTTTAAATACTTCAATTTGGGGCAGTCAATAAATATGTGTTTTATGTTAATAGTGTCGGGGCAGTTACATAAAGGGCATTTAAATATAAGGTTGTTGTTGTTGCTATTTATGTTGTTGAAGTAATGTTGGTGGGTTAATCTTGTGTGGCCTAATCTTAGTCTGATAAACTTTATTTGGTCTTTTCGTGTTAATTTGCTTTGTGAAATGTTATGCATGTAATTATATATATTTGTCAAATTGTGATTAAGGTTTTTATACCATTCATTGCAATTGAAAATATTGGATTTTAATAGGGTACTTAGCTGTTCTTTGTGATATTTGTTTAAATCTGTTATATTGTAATTAGGTGTGAATATTAGAGGCATGGTTATAGATGTTTTTGCCATGTGGTCAGCAAGTTCATTGCCTTGGATTCCAACATGTCCTGGAATCCAAAATATTTTCAGTCTGTTTGATAGGGTTGTTAGTAAGGATCGGATTAGTGAGGGATAATGGTCGGTGTTATTTAAATTTGCTATGGAATCTAAAGCAGACATGGAGTCTGAGCACAACACAAATGTTCCCTTCATTGATTTGATTATTTTGATTGCTTCTAAAATTGCAATGATTTCTGCTGATAAAACTGAGGAATAGTGTGGTAATGTTCCATATTTTAGGGTGTGTGTTTCTGTGGTTATTGCGTATCCCGCTGTATTATTTTGTTGTGATCCGTCGGTATAAATAAAGGTATGATTTTTAAATTGTTCTTTAATTTTAACAAAGTTTTTCCTATATATTTGTGGTGACGTGTTTTGTTTGCTGTATATTCGGAGTGATGTGTCTATTGTATTTGTGGGTAAAGTCCAGGGGGGTTGTATGTTTGATATTTTGATAGGCAGGTATGGAAGATTATTTGTAGTTGATATTAAAATTGTTCTTTGTATTGTCGACAAAATTTTTTTGTGTAAAATATTTTTTCGATTTTTTATAAGATTTGAAATTGGGGAGTCAGCAGAGTTGAGTAAGTTTTTAGCTAGTTTGGCGGTCAAAAAGTCCCTTATTTGTTCTATTGTCGGAATATTGGCTTCAAATAGCATATTGTGAATAGGGGTGGTACAGAAAGCTCCGAGTGAGATTCTAATAGCTGCATTGAATGGTGTTTTTATTTTGTTTAATATTGATTTTTGCGTATATCCATATATGAACATATATGAAACATATTTTTAGAAAGAGAGCATCTAAGGTTATTTATATGTGTGTGTCATGTGTAGGTATTGTTAATTATTAAACCTAAGATTTTTAATTGAGAGACGCAGGGTATTTGGATATTGTTACACGAAATGTGACATTGACAATTATGTTTACGACAAATGTGTAAGTGTTGGCATTTTTCTAGGGATAGCTTTGCTCCAGAGTAAGAGCACCAATTTTCTATATTTTGAAAAAGTGTGTTTAAATTGAATTTTATATATTTGTTCTCAGTTGAGTATAACAGACGTGTTTTTTTTTCGCTCCTCAAATTTTATTTATTTGTGGTTTATATTCTGCATTTTAATTAAATATTTTGTTTATTTTGTGCACTTTGGTTTCTGAACATATTAACTGCTGTGTAAAGTGTTGTCATTTTGCGTGCTGTAAGTTTACAAGCCTCTGTTTTAATTTATATGCAATTTGCTAAACATAGTTTTGGCATTTCCTTATCTTCAACTGTTTGTGTGTGTTTTGTTTGTGCAATCGTTTTTGTTTTTGCACCGCTCACTCACAAGTTGTTGTTGTTTCCTTTCGCGCTCTTGCTTTTGTTTGAGCATCCAAACGTCACCTCTGTATATACATACATATCTACAGTTTTTGTCGCTTACCCTTACTAACAAGTGTTTGTGAGTGTTTTATCTGTGCATTCTCACAAGCTACTGCTGCGACCGTCTTATCTCTTTTGCTCAGAGCTAAGATTGAGTGTTTTTGTGCTATTTTCGCGCGCCGTTATTTGTTTACCTTTTTTAATTGAACCCCTGTGAGAAATATGTCGTGCTGCAAGAAAGCCTGCACTTTCAAGCGTGCTGATGATTCGGTGCAGCCACAGTTTGTACACTGCTGGTTGTGTGACAATATCATGCACGCTAAGTGTGCCGGGCTTTCAGGTCGCGACTGTGATAAAGTCACTGCAATCGCTAAAAAAGATTGTGGTGACTTAAAATGGTCTTGTCCTGTATGTAGCGACATACAAATTGACTTCTCACGAATGTACAATTCTGTGAGGAATCAATTCTTAAAATTAAATAATTTGACCAAGCTTCTCTCGAGTGATTTTGACTCTAGTCTTGAGCTGCTTGGCCAATTTAAATTTGAGTCAACATCCAATTCTGTTTCAAATCCTCAATTACTAAGCATTCCTGTTATCCAGACGCCTACGACTCCACTGGCTACTCCCCAACGCCTGGAAGTATCGCCAATGTTGTTCTTATCGCCCTCTCCGGGCAACCTGAACTTAGATGTTTCTCTTGTGGCATCTACTGTTGATCCGACTAGTCCGTTAATAGATACAGTCCCTATACGGATAACATCTAGTCGGAAAGTTAGGCCTTCACGTAATTCGCCCCCTAAAGGAAGTAGTACTAATAGTACACTTTCTATATCACATGCACCCACACTTAATGTTGTTGCTCCACGTAAGCAAGTATTTGTGTCCAGACTATCGTCTGACACTACTTTTGAAGCTGTTGCAGCATACATTTCAAGTAAATCTACGGCAAATGTGTCTGTTACTAAACTCAATTTTAGTACTCCTCGCGAAATAGCGTCTTTTAAAATAAGTGTCCCTCACGACTCTTTTACAGTCATTTGTGACCCAAACTTTTGGCCACCGCAAATGATTGTTAATGAATTTAAGTCAAAGAGGCGACCTGAATCCATACCTATCACTCTTCCAGCTGGTAATTCTGCCTCAACTTCAAGCAATGTCCCAAAAAACTAGACCTCCGTCAAGACATAATTTTGATTAAATACCAGAATGTTCGAGGTCTTTTATCTAAACTCAAAATACTATTTTTGAGTAGCTTTTCTTTTGACTCTGACATAATCGCTTTTTCTGAGACTTGGCTAACTCCAACGGTATCTGATTGCGAAATTTTGTCAAACAACTACTCTATGTATAGATGCGATCGATTGTTTCGTCGAGGTGGTGGTGTACTGATTGCCACTAAATCTACTCTTCAATCGGAACGTATTTCTTTTATTGTGCCTTTTGATGTTGAAATCGATGCTGTTAAAGTTACGTTTCCACATCAAACAATTTTTGTCAGTTGCTCCTACATTCCACCATCTTCAGATATTCAAGTTTATATGCAACATATTGCTTGTTTAAATGAAGTCTTCCTTCAAGTGAGGGACAATGACCTGTTTGTTGTGTTGGGCGATTTTAATTTGACTAACATTTCGTTGTCTTTCTTCAATAGTGCCAACTATCTTGTTCCTTTACATCAACATGATTTTCTAGACTGTGTGCTTGATTTTTCATTATTTCAAATGAACTCTGTCAAGAATCACTTGAATAGAATCCTTGATCTGGTATTTATCAATGACTTTGCAAATACTGCCGTCTCTAGGTCATTCCCACTATCAGTCCCTGAAGACTTACATCATCCTGCTCTAGAAATTTCTATTTCAATTTCTAAACCTCTTAATCCGCTTTTACTATGCAAACAAGCACCTCGTCGCTGTTTTCGCAAAGGAAATTATTCATTGCTTAATGAACTTATTCTTGCAACCGACTGGTCCTTTTTAGAAAAAGCGGTGGACATTAATACTGTCCTTACTACCTTCTATATGACCTTAAACACACTCTTTGATGTGTGTATCCCCAATTTTATACCGTTGTCGTGTTTATCAAAGCCCCCTTGGCTTACACCCAGACTATCTTATTTAAAAAATTTGAAATCAAAATGTTTTAAAAAGTTTACGATGTCTGGTTCAAGTTTTGACTGGTCTAAATATTCTGTGGCCAAGTCGAAATTTGCTCTGCTAAACACTTATTGCTATGAGAACTATCTAGTTCGTTGCAAGAGACAGTTTTCCCGTGACCCCAAACAATTTTATAAATTTGTTAACTTGAAGCGTAAATCTTCGAATTTACCTTCCTCATTTTTTCTTGGGACTGATAAAGCCAGTGACGATTCTGCAGCTGCTGAACTCTTTGCTAAATTTTTCCAATCAACCTATTCTCCTATTTCCCTCCCTAACTCTTCTTCTTATCCTTATAACATAATATCCTCTAATAGTATATTTGCTCCCCATATTTCTTACAACACCCTCTTCACTTCTATTATGTCTTTAAAATCTACTTTCTCTCCTGGGCCTGACAACATTCCTAGTTGTGTCCTTAAGGAGTGCTGTACTTCTCTAACCGCACCGTTGCTAAAGCTTTTCAATCTATCCCTGGAATCTTCAGTCTTTCCACATCTTTGGAAAGAATCCTATATCATTCCTCTCCACAAAAAAGGTGGTAAGTCTGATATTTCTAATTACAGAGGCATTGCAAAGCTATCAGCTATTCCTAAGCTTTTTGAAAAAATCCTTGTTTCGTCTTTGCAACATTTCTGTAAATCAATTATTTCTCCTGTCCAACATGGCTTTGTAAGGGGTCGGTCTACCACGACCAATTTGCTTGAATTTTCCTCCTTGGTAAATGAGGCATTTCAAAAGAAAAGGCAAACTGATGTTATTTATACTGACTTCAGTAAAGCCTTTGACTCCGTGAACCACAACCTATTACTCCATAAACTAGAATGTATAGGCTTCCCTCTCGCCTTTTTAAGTTGGATATCCACCTACTTAAAAGGTAGAACCCAAAAAGTGATCCTTAGGTCGACTGTTTCTAGCTCGATTCAAGTTACTTCTGGTGTACCTCAAGGTAGTCACTTGGGTCCTTTATTTTTTACCCTTTTCATTAACGACCTTTCCTCCATCCTATCTCATTCTTACATTCTAATGTATGCAGATTATGTTAAGCTGATTTTCTCATACACTGATCCCTTACTTCATTATCGTTTACAAGACGATTTAAACGCTATGCAATTATGGTGTTCGGCCAATAAATTGTATCTCAATTGTTCTAAGTGTATGCTGATGTCATTTAACCGCACTAGGCCCCATTTATTCAGTTATACGATTGACAATACGCCATTGCATCGTATTTCTACTGTGAAAGACCTTGGAGTTTTATTTGATTGCAAATTAAACTTTAATTTGCACATCTCTACTATAATTATTGAGGCCAGGGGAGTACTTGGTTTTATTAAGCGATGGACGAAAGAATTCAACGACCCTTTCACCACTAGTCTCCTTTATGTCTCTTTAGTCCGTCCTGTCCTGGAATTCTGTTCGTGTATATGGTGTCCGGAATACCGTAATAATCAGGATCGAATTGAGTCTGTTCAAAAACATTTTCTGCTTTTTGTCTTACGTGGTTTGAACTGGCATCCCAACCTTCGTTTACCATCGTACTCAAGTCGACTTCTTCTTCTGAATCTTCCGTCTTTAGTCCATCGTAGAAAAACTCTTGGTGTGATTTTTCTTCACAAATTGATTATTGGCGAGATTGATTCTAGTTTCCTTTTAAGTAGGCTAAATTTTTCGGTCCCCATTAGGCCCACCAGAAATTACCAGCCTTTAGCTCTTTCTACATGCACTACGGATTATGCTTTACACAGTTCATTTCGTGTTTTATGTGCAAATAACAATAGTCTTTTCCACGTTATATCTGCAGAACGCTCTCTCGCCGCTATTAAACAGTCCATTTTCCTATTCCTTTCGAGAAATCCTTAACCGTACTTATTCTAATACTTAAATATAACTAATAATATATTAACTATTACACATCCTAATACCTACACTTCCAACTTTTACACTAATACTACTATTACTTTTCATTATAATACTACCTCTTATATTATTAAGTATACATCTAATGCATTAATAATTTAAATTTATACCTATACTAATACTAACTTTAATACTAACACTTATTGATCTGATTGGGTTTTTTTGAGGTTTTTCCCCAATCCTTGCAACAAATGTTGGATCATTTTAAGTCATAATCTTGCGTACCCCTTTAAAGCGATCTTAAATTTTTCTTTTTTCAGTTTTAATTTAAAATAATATTTAATTTTAATAATAATTTAATTATTAATTTTGTAATTTTATATTTTAATGTTACTATAAATATTACTCCATAATTTCTTGTCGACTGTTTTTAGTCGTAATAATAAATAAATAAATAAAACCAAAGTTAATAATTAGAAAAAAGTCATCTGCATAAGAGCTAAATTTAATTTCTTTTTGTTGTGCTATAATGTTTGCCAATTTATTGTATGCTATCAAAAAAAGTATAACTTGTGGTATTCCGTTTTGTAGTGGTAAAACATTAGATTTTTGAGATGCTATTTTAACAATTATTTTTCTATTTTTCATGAAGTTTTTAACATATTGAATTATTCTAGTTCCTACTTTCCATTCCATTAACTGATTTACTATTGTGTGCACTCCAACTCGATCGAAAGCTTTTGAAAAATCAAGAGTGATGATTGAAGTGTGTCTTTTTGAAGCTAGTGATTTAGATATGAGAGAATCTGCGTAAAGCAGACTCTCGGCAACTGATTTGTTTTTTTTAAATCCGAATTGGTTTGGATGTAGAAGCCTTTTCTGCGTCACAAACCACCAAAGTCTACTAGATATTATTTTGTCTAATGTTTTTGCTATGCAACAGTTTAAGGATATTGGTCTGTATGAAGAGACTTGAGTTTTGTTAGAGTTAGGTTTTGGGATGGGTATGATTAGACTTGTTTTATAATTTTGAGGAATGTGGTTATTAAATATATTATTGAAGTGGTTTATAATTCTTTTTTGAAGCGTGTATGAACAATTTTTAATCATTGGATATGAAATTCTATTTAGACCGGGTGTAGATCATTTTAAGGATTTTAGGCTACTTTGAAATTCTATAAATGTTATGTCTTTTTCTATTATTTTAGCTGAACTAGATATTGAGTAATTGATGTTTAAGTTATTATATTTTTGAGATGTAAAATTGTTGGAAAAGTTTTTGTCTTCAGCGAGTTGGGACCAGTTATTTGCGAAAATGTCTGATATGTCTTTTTTTGATGTAACTATTTGGTTATTGTCAGGGTTTTCTAAGCAGTGTATAGTTTTCATTGAATTTAGCGTCTTATATTCGACCATTGAATTGGATTGATTCCTTCTTTGCTATTTTTAATTGTCTCCTAAACAGAGCATTCGCTTTTCTGTAGTTAATTATGTTATCGTTGTTTGTAAGTCTTTTTAAAATTCTCCACGTCCTATTTTTTTCATTTCTTAGTTGAGTTAAGTTAGAATTCCACCAAGGAACTTTATGGTTGTATTTGTTGGGTGAGGTTTGTGGAATTGTATGGTGTGCGCTTATTAAAATAATTTTGCTTATTAAGGCTGATTCTTTATTAATATTATTGCTAATTTGGTATTTCGAATTTATGGCGTTTGTCATATTGGAAAAGGATTCATCTTTGGTTTTAAAATATGGTCTGGATAAGTTTTCTATTTTAGGGTTTGGGAATAAGGATGTAAGGATAGGAAAGTGGTCACTTCCACATAGATCTTCAAAAATTCGTCATTTAGCAAATGGGGCTATTTGGGGTGAACAGAATGTTAGATCTATATGTGTAAATGTGTTGTGTGTGCTGTAATGGGTGGGTGAGTTGTCGTTTAAGAGTATATAATGTCCTTGTTCAATAAACTTAGCAAGTGTGTTACCTCTTCTATTGTTTAATGGAGAGCCCCAGTTCCTATGCTAACTGTTAAAGTCACCTGTAATTAATACAGTAGTATTGTTTATGTCAAACATACGTTCTAGGTTATTATAGGTAAAGGATTTGTTAGGAGGAATATATGTAGAAAATACAACAAATTTTTGTTTTAAGTTTATTTCTGCTGCTATGATATCAAATTCAGTGTTTGTGTTAATTTGTGTGAATTGTATTGATTTGTGTATTAAGATGGAGACGCCTCCAAATCTATTTGTTGCTAAATTGTGAATAATATTATAATTTACAGGAACTGGTATATTATTATTCGAGTAAATATGTGTTTCTTGCAATGAAATTATTTGGGGTGAATGTCTAGCAATAATTAGTAAAAGTTCACTATAATTGTTAGTGTAACCTTTAATATTCCATTGTAGTAGAAATAACGACATTTTTAATATTAAATGATTATATGGTATAGTTTGTTTATGTGCAAAGTGCATTATCTGTGAACTTTTGTTTTCGATTAACTGTTTGTGCTCTCAACCCGACAAAACGAGAGAAGAAGAGGCCAGGCCTACGTTCCAGTTTAAAATATACTGGATGCTTTCCTCTCTCGGTTTTATCGGGTTGAGAGCACAGAGTGTGTAAGTGTATTCCATATCGGAATCTGTAGTTATGTTTTCGTTTTTGTTTTTGGTATTATTTTGTATTTGTTTTACTCTTCTTTTTGATGTTGTGCGTGGGAGGACAAGTACTCTTTTTGCTGGTTTTTGTTCCTTTATGTTGTTAGCTATTATACTTGCGATTGAGTTTGGTTTGTTAAAGTCTTCTAGATCATCATAATTGGTTGTGGTACGTTTAGAGGTGTTAGGTGTGGATGTGACGCTTTGTGATCTTCCTTCTATATTGGTGGAGGTATTTGTGTTGGAGTTGGTTGGCGTTGTTTGTGTTGAATTTCCATTGGAGTCAATTTGTTTTACTATTTGTGAGTAGGAGTTTGTTCCGCTTATGTGTCTTTGGTTGTAAATTTCATATGCTTTCCTGTTATCCACCTGTTGAGTTATTTTAATAAGTGTTATTTCCTGTTGTTTTGTGAAGATTGGACATTTTTTATCAATTGAGGAGTGATTATCGTATGGGAGCATGTTTGTGCATGTTTCGTCGTTATCTTTGTTGGTATGTTGTTCTGATCTACAGTTTTTGCATGTTTCATTGTTTTTGCATACTTTGAAAGTATGTCCAAAGAGGAGACAATGATTGCAGCGAAGGGGAGATGGAATGTACTGTCTTACTTTTGTTCTCTCGTACCCAATCATTATGTATTCGGGCAAAGTAGTTGAAGCGAAAGAAAGTATAAGTAGTCCAGTTTCTTTAAGTTCATTTGAGATCTTTTTCTTTGTTTTTTTTACTTGTGTTACGTTTTGACTTTCTAGTTCCTGCTTGATTTCTTCCTCGTGTATGTCCCTGAGATCGTTGGAGTATATAACACCATTGGAATAGTTTAATGACCGGTGTTCTGTTACTTTAACAGGCATGTTTTGAGTGAAATGCGTCATTTTTAATAGTTTGTTGGCTTGTTGGATATTTTTGGTTTTCACTAAGAGGTCACCGCTTCTAAGTTTTTTGCAGCTTTCGACTTCACCGCCGCAGCAAAAATCAATTATTTTTTTAATTGCGAATGGTGATAGTTTAAATTGCTTGTCATCTTCGTTGTCACGTGATATTACAAGGTATTTAGTGCCAGTAGTGTAGAGACTTTTGGTTTTGCCAGGGGACAATAACATTGCCCCCTTACCTATATTGGGGTCAGAGGGATCGACTCCGCCCATGATGCTAGTGCAGATTTAATTTTTTGTTCTCTTTTGGCTTTTGTTCATTTACGCGTTTATATTATTATTAAGATAAGCACTCGCGGTTGAGCGAATGGAATGAAGTGATTGGAGATAAGATAGGCAGGAAACAAATTCAAGCGTCGATACGTCTGATCGCAACAAGAGCTGTTTTATGACTGTGAAGCAGAAATATTTTTCGTACGTATGACACCATTTATGTTATTATCACTGCGGAAGGCAGTCCGCGCTAGTGACGAAAGCAGACCCCAAAAACTCACACGTAGTGAAGTTTGCTGGGCTGCAGGCCACTAGCTATACATACACGCAATATTGAATATAGAGATCGGCTGGACCGATCGCAATGTTTTATATATTATTCGAAAGGTAATTCCTGTGGTTTTAATATGACATACTACTTTCTCCGATCAGTTGGATGTTTTTCGAAATATATATATTTTTAATATTACCAGTTTTCTATATTTGTCTACTTAGCAGACATTAAATATTTGTTAGTATACAGATGTGGGGTTGGTTGGCTAAGTCGAGTGAACAGTATCATACAAACTTTGTTTTATGGGAAAAGGAGTGTTGATTAGTAACAGTAACAAGGAGATAGTAGCATAGATTGATGTAAAACCATGTCGTATAGTATTAGTATTGGTATTTTATGTGTGTGATTGAGTGGGTCGGTTATATTGTTATATTAGGTCGATCGGCCTAAGTCTCTGGAGTCATCATGGAATTGTGAACTCGCTGATTGGAAGGCTGTTTACTTCGTTATTGCAGTGCAGTTCAATCTTCTCCTGGTATCTTCTACTGGCCGAAATTATTTAGTGATCAACTGAAGGAACGTCAAGCTCTGAGTGGACTTGGACATTGGAAATATAGCGTGGGGCATTGACGATTTGGCGGAGAATATTTGACTGATGTCTTTGAATTATTTCTATGTTGGATTTCTATGCTGTGCCCCATATGGGGAGAACGTATGTCAAAATGGGTTTTAGTAGTTTTTTAGATCTGTTCATTTATTGAAATGTGCCATTTTTTAAACCAGTCTGAAGTAGTGTCGAGTAATCTCTGGAGCCTAGATGTTGCTACCTGGATATTGAATGTGACTATCATTGGGCTATCATTGCTTCAGGAGTCTCAGGAACTGGGATGTCTGCTGTGTAGAGGGAATAGAGGAGGGGTCCAAGAACGCTTCCTTGAGGGACGCCAGCTTTTATTGAACGCAAAGTGGAGATGCTTGCGCCAATTTTCACACAGAAGTGTCGATCCATTAGGTAGCTTTTGACTAGTTCGTACAACTTCTGCGGAAGGATATTGTTTAACTTATAGAGAAGCCCTGGGTGCCAAACTTTATCGAACGCTTTTCCTACATCAAGAAAAACTCCGATACAGAATTTCTATCGTCCAGATCGATTAGGATTTTGTTAGTGACCCTGCTGTATGAGCGCCTAGATCTCAGAGACTATAAGAGATAGGGTCACCAAATTTGGTGACAATACTCCTGCGGCCCCCGAAAAGGTCAAGTTTGTTTTAGAATTTTGCCAAGCCAGGGGGCTCCCTCCCTCCTCCCCCAAAAATCGAAAACAAAATTTTTGAAATTCCATAAAACGAAGAGTGAATTTTGGTATACAGGACGAGTATCAGAGTCCCAACGTATCCTGAAAATTTCATCGCGATCGGATAATAATCTCGGAAGTTATTTAAAAAAACTTAAAATCCCATATAATGGTCAATTTTAAAACTGGAGCCTTGAATTTTGGCACATCGGGGTACTAATGCATCCTGAAAATTTCGATCGGATGATAAACTCCAAAGTTATTCAAAACTCAATATTGCTCAGTGTCGGGTCAAAGGAAGAATAACAGCATATTGACGTCACAACGCGCTATGGGGTACTATTAGTGTCACTCTTATTTCCTTTTTGAAGAATAAGTAAAGGGTCTCTCATAGTCGACTTCGACTGGAGCCCTTCCGACTGGTTATACCCTGTGCCCATTAACGCGTGGATCTCGGCAACTATAAGAGCTAGAGACCTCAAATTTGGAATGTAGGTTCCTAAATATCAGACGCAGATCAAGTTTATTTTCTATTTTCGCAAATAGAAGAAAACCTCAAAGATAATTCAGCCTAACATGACTGATAGTTAAAGTATAACTCACGCTGAGCAATTTGCTGCAAGTTTCATCGCGATTGACCTATAAATAAGGGAGATATTAAGGAATTTGTTTTATAATTGGCCAGTTGTCCAACACTGTCAAACAACAGTTTGAGAGTTGTCCACCACTGATAAACTGAATATTTACTATTATTATATTAATTTATATAAATTTGTCTGCATTACAAAAACCCATATATTACTGTTGCCTGTTGGATGGAGTCATTGAAGTAAATAATTGTACTCTCGATATTTTCTGGAGTTCAGCTGAAGGTTGGATTCAATTTTTTGATTATATATTTAAAATATTTGTCTAGATTTTTGGTAATATTTTCATAACGATATCACCACTAAAAGTAATTATGGCCGCGTCTCCATACAAGCCCAACCACTGTGCAGAGGCACAAAAATCTAAAAGTCATTCACTTAGAGCAGAGGTGCGCAGCGCCTATACACACGACGCACATTTGTTTTTGTATTGCACATAGCATATGGAAGTGTGTATGTGTATGTATGTGTGGGTATGCTTCTGGCGCACATTGCAAATTACACAAACAATTTTTCACATTTTGCCTTTCGTCAACTTTCGTTGCTGGCAAATCAAAAACAATTTCATTGTATCGTTTTAGCCGTGCTAATCCGAATGTATTTTGGTGTTGTCTTATCGTTTACTGTACACCAGAGAACTGCAAGTGTGCCACTTTTTGCCACCCTACTCACACCCATAAAAATGTGTGTCCCGGTGCCACTCATCACCGGTTAAGCAATGCAAAGACACACACTCATCAAATGTTTTGTGTGTGCTGCGGGTGCCGGCAATATCACGCACTCGATCATACAATCACCCTTTTTTTTATTACTTGCACCCATGCATTTTTAGGTAACGGGTGCCGGTCGCACTCATACTCAAAAGGCATGTTGGTAATACCATAAGTGCAACAAGCCGATCAGTCGAGCGGGCGCGACAGTAGGATACCCTGTGCAGGTCTTCAAAGAAAAGTATTTTCATTATAATGGGATTTAAATATATCGCTTGAAGTCGATTTTGCTTGCATCGAGAGTAGGTAGCTTGCGATAGTCTGGCAACACTGGACTGCGGCTATTGATTGTTTATGTTTAGCGGCACAGCAGACGAATGGCAAATCAAACATATATGAACAATCGCGACGCATCTGCTGCGCTGCATAAATTTGTTGCTTGAATAACTTCTGAGTTCAATATCCGATCGTACTGAAATTTGTTGCACACATTTAGAGTAGGATACTTATTATGTGTGCCAAATCTCAAGTCTCTCGCTAAAAAACTGCTCTTGTTATCAGCTTTTCCGAGTTATGGGCGAAGCGGGCGTGGCATCGCAATGAAATTTTCAGGACACATTAAACCCAAGCTTTTTATCATGTGTGCCAAATCTCAAGTCTCTAGCTTAGACATTGCTTATGCTATGGTGATTTTTCTAATTTTAAAACCAACGGGACTCGATATCGAAAATTGAAAATAAACTTGATCTGCGCATGGTATTCAGGAACCTACATTCCAAATTTGAAGTCTCTAGCTCTTATAGTTGCTGAGATCCACGCGTTCATACAGACGGACAGACGGACGGACGGACGGACAGACAGACGGACAGGTGTAAATCAACTCGGCTATTGATACTGATCAAGAATATATATACTTTATAGGGTCGGAGATGCTTCCTTCTGCCTGTTACATACATTCACACAACTTCATTATAGCCTTTTTGCCCATTTTTAATGGGCACAGGCTATAATAATATTAACACTGCTTGAAGATTTTGAGAGAATTTTCAAAGAATTGCAAACATGTAGCTCTCCTTCACTATGTTTTGTGTTGCCCTCGATTGCTAAGATAAAAATATTATGTGAACCAAATTTTGAAGATATTACGTCTATGTCGATTCTCAAAGAAAGAATTTTAATCAATGTTAACACAATTTGGAAAGATAATTTAAGTATTTGGCACAAAGCAGCCTTCTTCTTATATCCACCTGCAGCAATCATGGAACATGAGGACATTGTGGAAATTAAAATGTTCTGCCTTGACAAAATGAAAAATTTTAGTTGCTTTAGCTTAAATAAAACTTCTCGTGCTAATAGTTTGTCAAGTATGGAATTAAGTCCAGCAAGCCCAAGTTGTCAATTAGCATCTAAATCAAATAGTCAAAAGGTTGTGCCAAAAACCACATTTTTCTTTTCCCATCTGGTTCACACAGATAACAATAATAAATCGCCCTTCGAGGAAATTGAAACTTATTGTACTGAGAGAGTGGCTTTAAGTGAGGACTTCGAACCCATTGAATGGTGGAAATCAAAAGAAAATTGTTATCCAATCTTATCTAAATTAGCGTTGCAACTTCTTACAATACCATCGAGCAGTGCAGCAGCTGAAAGGGTATTTTCTTTAGCGGGCAACATTATTACCGACAAAAGAAATAGATTAGGACCGAAAACAGTAGAAAATATATTATTTTTACATTCAATCTATAAAAATTTGACATTATAATAGTATTATAATTATAATAAAAATAATTTATATTTTAAGTATTATTTTATTAATGGTTATATGGGTATTTCCAGGCTGGCGAACGCGGCATTTCCAAGTCTTTAAATGAAATAAATGTAAATCTTCTAGCTACCGAATTGGTCCCCATTTTTTGAGGTAAAACATAAGTTACCAATATTTTGTAAACCTGAATGATTGGTTTGCATAATGTTGTAAACCCTTAATTCACTACCTGTAATAGTTCTGTATGAAATTTGCAATAAATGTGGGTATTTCATTCATAAAAATGTTGGTTACAATATTTAAAACATTTACCTGTTAACCTCCGTTTTAGGGTATAACCTCAAACAATAAAATCAAAAAAAAAACACTTCATTATAAACGTTTTTTAAAACGGTAGCAGCAGCAGGTGCTAAAAAACAACACAAGCGAAGGCTTGCACAAAAAAACCCTAACATCCAAGACACTCTATACAATTTGTGTGTCAATTTTTCATCCTTTTTTCGACGCCGATGTGCCACCGTACGCCATACGCACATATGCAAAAAACTACCTACTCACTTTTGTTGCGGGTGTGTCAAACACCCATGCCTTATTGTATGGGTGTGCATTGTACTCAGTTGTCCGGTGGTTGAAAACACCATGGTGTCAAAAACACCCTACATTTACCCGGTGCACCTTAAGTGCCGGTGGCTTGTTGCAGTTCTCTGCTGTACACTGAAAAACGTAAAAATTCACTTTGTTGTGAACCGTATGATGCGTGTGTTCTATTCGATTTTTTTCAAGAATCATGTCCCATTATATTTTCTGTGTACACATTAAAATAAAATAAAATTTCGTTACATGTGTGCTTGCGATTTCTTCTATTTGTATTGGTGCGTGCACATAAGGCAGCTTTGCGCACCCCTGAATTAGAGTAACTTTAAGACAGCGATAAATATATCAATATTCACCTTTAAGCATAATTTATGCATTTCCACCATGATATTCAATTTTTCAAATTTTATGGGTTTGCCAACAAAATAATGATTAATTTTGAGTTATACCTTAACACTCAATCAATAACACAAAGGAACAGAATTGAACTTTTTGTGTGTTGTTTTGAAATGAATAGAAGTTTTTAACTAATTTGGGGTCGCTGATTTCAAATCTGATCTCAAGTTTTCTCTATCAGCTCGCGTTTTTGAGTTACAGGTACTTATAACATTTTTGACTTTTTCCCATCAAAAAAAGATAAAAAAATATTACTTTACTCCTCATGAATCGATGAATATGATTATGATTTTTTTTCAAAGGTAACAATTACATCTTTAAAAAAAATATAATTTTGAAATTCGCTCAATCGAAAGTAAAGCTATAATTTTTTAAACCTTAAATTTATGAAAAAAAAATCAAAAGTGCGATAAGTACCTGTAACTCAAAAACGCGAGCTGATGGAGAGAAATTGAGATCAGATTTGAAATCAGCGACCCTAAATTAGTCAACAACAGTAGTTAAGTTTAAGAAAACAAGGCAGAGTGTGAAACAAAAAAAAAAGCCAAGAAAAAAAAATTCAAAATTTTATTTTCTTCGGGGAGCCAATTTAGCTTTAAAAAAAATCATATTATGGTAGCTTTCCATGTACATTTAATCTATTTCAATGACCAACCCAAAACCTGCTGTTTATTCAACGCATTGTTGACATTAAGACATCTGCGATTCTATTGAATGTTTTGAACGGTCGTCCACAATCTGGAGAAGGCTTCGCTGAATATCGCAGCCGAATTGTCACCCTTCTTATTTCAAAGTGCAATGCAAAAAATTTGGAGGAAGTCGCTGTGTCGTTATCGGTGGCTCACTTGGCGCAAATTGATTATAACTTGTTGCGGTGGTTATTTACTTTCAATGTGAAAACTCGTAACGAGTTACAACAACAACTACAAACACACACTTTTAAGAAGCGTAATTCAGACGACGATGTGTATACAACAGGTTCGGAACGAAAGAAGTCTAAGTTTTCGTCCCAAGTGAAATGCAACTACTGTGGAAAGGCTGACCACAAATATGCCGAATGCCGTACTCGATTGGGGAAGGATAGGAGCAAAGGAAACATTGACTACAATAGCGGCACGTCTGGAGCAAATGATCAGTCAAATGTCAAATATTTCAAGTGCGATGAGATTGGACATTTTGCATTCGCATATCCAAAAGGACGAACAATTGGAAACAACAAAGCCTATGAGCAGCGTGTAATATTTGCACTGTAGATCCATCAACGGGTGCAATAAGTCTATCCGGTGAGTTTATTCCATTTAGCTTTGACTCGGGTGCTGAATGTTCTCTGGTCAAGGAAAGTGTCGCCGAAAAATTTAAAGGAAAGAGACTTCACAATATTGTAAATTAAACGGCATAAGTAGTACATTGCAATATGTAATATAAATGTTGAACAATATTGCTTTGAGATTTTGTTGCATGTTACTACGAATTAGTCAGGGCATCGGCGTAACAATGGACGCTGATAAATTCCAAATTTATAAAACAAAAAGTGAATATTATAAGTTTAACTGACTATGAAGTTGTTATAAAATCTGATAGCGATCTAACTGAGTTTGTTAAGACTGCATTGAAGAATATTTTAAAACGTTACTCTGATTGGTTTTAAGACGGAATTCCAAAGACTCTAGTCTCCACAGGGCAGTTGGAAATAAGACTAATATATCCACAAAAGACAGTGCAACGTCGGCCTTATAGGCTTAGCGAGGATGATAAATATAATGTGCGTTGTAAAATTATTGGATTACTGAAATCAAACAATATTCATCCCAGTTGCTCACCTATCGCTAGCCCTATGATGTTATTTATAGGTTAAGCTTCTTATTTTCGCTAAAACCTTTGTATCTGCTGACTTCAAAGAAAATTTCTGATTTTGTTTGGCAACCAGAGCATGAACAAATACGATTAAAAATAACAACTGTGTTGACACGGCACCAGTGTTAATCATATTGGATCCACAACATTCGATTGAATTACATACGGCTAAATATGTACGTAGACTTGAAGATAGTTTCAGGCAGAATTACAAGTGCAGGCAGAATTACATCCGATTCACACAGTACACATTGTTATAACTGGTAAAATGAGCGGCAAAAATGACTTGAAGGAATACTTAACTGGGGGAATAGATGCATTCACGAAGTTTGTTTATTTTTACCCCACATTGAAAATAGATAATGAAAGTTGTATTAAGGCCCTTAAATCAGACGTGTATTTATTTGGCTTGCCCACTCAGATAATAGTGGATACAAGGTCGTTGTTTTGCGAGTACAGGATTTCTGGAATTCTGTTCTTCTCAAAACATTTGATAACATTTAATAGCTACAGGTGCAAGCAGGGCAAATGGTCGGGTTGATCGAGTGATGAGTACACTCAAAAGTATGTTGACCGCTGTAGAAACCGATCAGAGATCGTGACAGGATGCGTTGACTGATGTTCAACTGGCAATAAATTGCACGGCACGAGTAACTAACGTTATTCTTTTAGAATTACTAATTGAAAAGGATGCTAGACCTTTTGGATTATTGGCGATAAATGATGAAGGTAATGATATGGTGGACAGAGAAAATTTAAGAAAAAAGCTAAACAAAATATGGAAGTTAATGCACGATATGACAAACATAGATTTGATAGAAATAAGGCAAAAATTATAAAACATAACGTATGTGAACGTATTGTTAAAGAACGAAGAGCGTCATTAAACTAAGCTTGATCCAAAATTTAAAGGTCCGTCTAGAATGGTTGAAGTCTTAAACGGAGATAGATATTTATTTAAATCATCAATAAATAAACGAACGTATAAATATTCACATGCATTTTTCAGAGCGTTGCCAAATAATCAGCCGAAGAATTATGTGAAGATACAGACAGCACGATGGAAGATGCTTCTGATGCTCAAGAGGGAATTAAAGCTTAAGGTGCCAAAAGAGATGTGCCAGAATCCCTTGAAGACCGCACCATAACAAAAGAGTGTTAAAGGAAATACACAAATAGTTTTGAGTCTAATAAGAAATGATAATGTGTAATTGTTTGTAAAACGAAATACATACAAGGAAATAAAGTAAATGAGAAATTGAATCCTGTGGATTTGGCAAGAATATTGTATTTGAAGTCAACACACGAGGACGTGTGATTTGTCCGGAAGGCCGTGTCGAGAAGAAACAGAGAAGGCGATAGATTCGCCAAATGACAGATTAGATTGGAATATTCCAGAGGTCAGTGCAAGTGCGCGACTAAAGCGAACATAACTTGCTGTGCCTCTGTTTTTTGGAAATGACCACGGAGTTAAATAAGTCTCTTTCGACATATATATTTATTATATATGTATATTACTTTTATAGCCTGTGCCCATTAAAAATGGGCAAAAGCGGAGTAATGAATTTGTGTGAATGTATGTAACAGGCAGAAGGAAGCATCTCCTATAAAGTATATGTTGAGTTGCCAATGTTTTTTAGCAACTAATAATGACAACAATTTGCTTTTCCACAACGTTATAATTTTATTGCGAGATAACGACGGTGCGCGAGAATTTGGCTGTGCTTAGAACAATTTTTCTAGCTTCGCCTTAATCAACAACGAGTGTAAGAATGTAAGAAGCAATGAAAAGGTGCGTAAGCTTAACAGCTGAGCCCAGTGCAAGAGAGGCTTGCCACCTTGCTTGCAGTTACATATGTTTGCATATTTACATGTAATGACGTAACAGATTTTCAAATTCAAATGTATATAACAAAAAATGTGCATAACAAAAATTTATGCAGATGCGGTTGCTGCTGAATCCAACATACTCCCCCCGTTGGAAGCTTGACTTTCAACATGATGATCCTTACGGCGGATCCATCAGTAGAGACACTTGTGTCTCCGAGACCAGTAACAACTGCCGAAGATCTGGTTTTCTTTAGTTGCAGCCTATGCGCAAAACGGGATGTGACCATGTGCAACTGAGAACCAGAGTCTAATAAAGCCCTACAGGGAACCAAAGAACCGGAACTATTCTTTACCATTACCACTGCGGTGGCCAAGAGCACAACACCAGACTGAAGACCCTGGGCAGCAAGAGAGGTAGTTGAGTGTGAGGGCGTTGACACGGCAGCGCTCGAAACAGACGATAGGTGAGACGACGTGGTCGGTTGAGCGTCTGGCAGCGCATTAAAGTGCAGCAGGGTATGATGCTTTCCTCCACAAGTTCGACAATGACTACTCGATTAAATTTTAAAACAGTTTTTCATTGAGTCGGACGTGTCGCGCGTGCAAAAAAAACCCTTCTGAAATAAAAGTAAAGGAAACTGAAACTTGAACAAAATGGATTGCGGAACGTCTATGGTTAAATACATACTCTTCATATTCAATACGATCGTGTCGATTATCGGCATATTGGGTATTGTTTTTGGCGTATTGATCCTGAAGAGCATTGGCACCATTGAGGTGAATGGACAGGACTGATCGTCTGGAAGGCTTCGCTGTAGACTCTAGAACAGAGAACGAAAACAAAAGCTGATCAGTCGCTGGATCCCATACAAGTCCAAGAGCTTTCGTGACATCACTTCCATCATCGAACTTTAAAAGCTGTTCCCTATCTTCATCAGCGACTCCAACGAGAACTTCCGGGTGACTGGAACACCACTTCCGCAGTTTGAAGTTTCCACGAGATAATATGCCGGCAGTCTGATTCATTTTCTCTCTGGCTTCAGAGACTGAGTTGGCTCCAGATAGGAAATCGTCCACATAAAACTCCTGCTGAAGGGCATTCGAACCGACTGGAAATGCATCACGCTCATCAATAGCCAACTGGTGCATCGCACGCACGGATTGAAAGGACGCTGATTTGGTTCCATACGTCACAGTCTAGTCTAGTTTGAATACTTCAATCTCCTTCTGAGGCGAATCTCTCCACAGTATGCATTGATATAGACTGTCAGGCGAAGTCACTCGGACACAGCGATACATCTTACAGATGTCAGCTGTAAGAGCCACAGGATATGTGCGAAATCTGATCAGGATGTGGAGCAATTTAGCCTGTATGATTGGCCCCGCCATGAGCACATCATTCAAAGAGAATCCAGCATCAGTCTTAGCAGAGCCATCAAACACAACACGCAACTTAGTTGTGGTGCTTTCCTCCTTCAAGACGCAATGATGTGGGAGAAAGTACTTGCAACAACTAACGGACTCAGCAGAAACTCGAGACATATGATTTAGATCCAGGAATTCCTTGATAAAGGCTGAATACTGCTCCTTCAAATGCACATGATGACTCAATTTTCGTTCAAGACTGAGAAAACGACGATATGCCTGATCATAAGACTCTCCAAGTAATTCTGCGCTGCGCTTCAACGGCAACCGAACTGAGTATTCGCCGGAAGGCAGCCGAGAGAAATTATTAACAAAGTGCTGCTCGCATTCCAACTCTTCCTTACTGGCCCTTACCATGGGCTCTTCAAAGCTCTCGATTTCCCAAAAACGCCGAACCAAATCATCCAAACGAAAATCCAACTGAGCTGTATCGGTTTCAGGAGCGACTCCTGTAGCCAACAACGAAGTCCCACGCAGTCTCTCAAACCCACCGGTCACGACCCAGCCAAGTCGAGTCTTTTGAAGTAATGGCAACCCTGGTAGCAGCAGAATTTGGCCAACAGACAAAAGCTCGTAGAAAAGGCTCGCTCCAATTAACAGGTCGACTCGCTGTGGCTTGTTAAACGCAGGATCAGCTAACCTTATGTTTGAGGGAATTTTCCAATCGGATGTATCGATAACGAAGCTGGGCTGGCTATCGGTGATGGTTGGAGCTACAAGAGCGTCAAACGTGGCTGAATATTCCGAAGCTTGTGATTTCATGATGATCCTTACGGCGGATCCATCAGTAGAGACACTTGTGTCTCCGAGACCAGTAACAACTGCCGAAGATCTGGTTTTCTTTAGTTGCAGCCTATGCGCAAAACGGGATGTGACCATGTGCAACTGAGAACCAGAGTCTAATAAAGCCCTACAGGGAACCAAAGAACCGGAACTATTCTTTACCATTACCACTGCGGTGGCCAAGAGCACAACACCAGACTGAAGACCCTGGGCAGCAAGAGAGGTAGTTGAGTGTGAGGGCGTTGACACGGCAGCGCTCGAAACAGACGATAGGTGAGACGACGTGGTCGGTTGAGCGTCTGGCAGCGCATTAAAGTGCAATGACTACTGCTACATGAACGTGTTTGATGCCCCTTCTTCAAACAGTTAAAACAAAGTGCAAGCTTTTTAACCTCCTTATGACGAAGGGATGGAGACATATTTGCGAATTTACTACATGTATATATTCCATGACCAGGCGCATCACAAAAGCTACAGCCATTTTGGTTAGTCTCGGCTACAAATGCCTTTCTGCTGGAGTTAGTATTTTGGTTGGATTTGCCCACCTGAGAATTTGGCACATGAGATGACATGGCATGTTGAACGCTCTCCAGCTTTTGACTCCGTCTTTCCAAAAATTCCAAAAACTCATCAGCTGACGGCACCTCGTCAATGGATGTGGCTTCCTCCCATCTTGTCTGCGTCTTAACATCCAGCTTCTGAAGCAGCGTATGAACAATCATGCATCCTGCGATTTGCTCCAAACTACCCAAGGTTTGCAGAGCACGCATGTGAGAGTTGACCTTGTCAGAAAACTCACGAAGTTTTGATGCCGACTCCGAATCTACCCTCTTGAGCCCAAGAATCTCCTTGATGTGTGCCTGGAAAACAAGACGTTTATTACTAAATCGTTTTTTAAGAATATCCAGAGCCACACGATAATTGGCACCGGAAAACTCTAATGATCGAACCGCATCCAACGCAGGGCCAGACAAACACGAGCGGAGATGCTGCAGCTTCTCAATACTAGACAGTTCGGCATCCTTGTCGACTACAGATTCAAACATTGCGATGAAATCCATATATTCCGTGTAGCCGCCGTAAAACGTAGGCAACTTGAGCTCGGGCAAACGCGTTCTGCTGGTCATTATCACTGATTGGTTTAATGTGTCATCATAACGACCCAATGTAGAATGAGCTGAAATGGGCAGTCGCCTTTGCATATGTACACGAACGCGAGCTTCAACCATAGCCATCACTTCGTCAAAATCATCTCGTAGCTTGCTGCCAATCTCATCAAAATCCAACTCCTCTAGCGCGTTATGAGCTTCAGCAAATGCAGTTTTAGTGCGCTCAATTAGCATTAAACGCATCTCCAAATCGATGGCACAAAATGAAATAATCTTTGCCTCGGTTAGATCATACTCAATGCTTTTGGCGCGCTCAAACAGCGCAGCCACTTTGCGCTTAAAATAAGTCACCCTGTTTGGCAACATATCGCTGGCACCTTCACTTGCCATGATTGCTTTTAACAAAAGCTGATAAACTGTACGCCCACACCAACAACGGGACAGCTGCTTATATACACGGTACACGTATGTATGTATGTATATATATGTGAGTCAGCTACGAATGACCGCAAGAAAGAAACACGACAAAGTCAGCTAGCGGAATCTATGTAAACAAAGCTGAGCTGTAAATTGCCAACACACACATGCACATATGTTTGTAATTGCCTAATTATAAAAACGCACTTTATAATAAGCAATTGTAATGCACTTTGTCACTAAGCAATATTAAGTCTTGTTGCTTATATTTGCGCTGCACGAAAGTAAACAAATCTCGCCGGGGCCTCCAAATGTTGAATTGCCAATGTTTTTTAGCAACTAATAATGACAACAGTATATATATTCTTGATCTTGAATGTGTCCTGAAAATTTTATCGCGATGCCCTTCGCCCATAACTCGAAAAAGCTGATAACAAGAGCACTTTAGCGACGATATAACGAACGAAAAGTCGCGTGGCGCTGTGGCGTTAAACATAAACAATCAACAGCTGCAGTCCAGTGTTGCCAGACTATCGCAAGCTACCTACTCTCGATGCAAGCATAATCGACTTCAAGCGATATATTTAAATCCTATTATAATGAAAATACTTGTCTTTGAAGACCTGCACAGGGTTTCCTACTGTCGCGCTCGCTCGACTGGTCGGCTTGTTTCATTTACTTTATTGCACATATCTTATTTTCTATTCATGTAGTCTTTTAATGTACGCGCATGTTATAGCCCCTTATCGTAAGATTTTATCTTTACCTTTACATTCCCTTGCTTAACTTTGCGTTCTTCCTATATCTCTCTATCTCTGTCTCTAATCTTAACTGCTCGTACTAATTGACCATTTAGTTGAGGTAGAAAACAAATGATAGGTTATCTGTATTAGGGAGGAAATGTATAATCCATATTGGAGTGCAGAGGACTTACACTTCATGCACAATTGATTTTCAAAACCACTTAGGAATGGGATTAGCATTGTGGCACGTCGCACTAATCGATACGAGTATCCGAAACTTTTTTGCCTATTTCTTTTTTATTATCATTCTTCTTTGCCTATAACATACAGCGTACAACAAAGATTAAATTAAACAAAATGTTTTTATGTTCTTTATATGAATTGGTGCTTGCACTTGCATGAGAAGTTTTTCTTTATTTTTAGGATTATCTATAAGTGAAGCCGTCGATAGATATTTAGAAATTAGTTACAATCTTTGTTTGTTAATATTTTCATAAAGAACATTATTTCAGTCATGCCCATGTTTCTTACATTCGCGACCAAGTGAAATATCCTTCTACCGAAAATATTTTTTTTTTTATTTAATTTATTGTATAGCCCGTGGACAATTTATCTATGCACGCAAGAAGTCAAAATTGGGTTCTGCCCGCAAACATATGCTGAGTATTTAAAACTTGCCACAAAGAAACTGAATAAGACATATTGCCTGACTCTTAAAAGATGAAAGCCCCAAAAAGTAACTATTTATTCAGACTCGATAGAAAGAGACACATTTCACATTTCATCACACAAATGAATTCGTGAATCTTATTAATATTTCTATTGTGTTCTTTTTTTATACCCTGTTTCCATTAAAAATGGGAAAAAAGGGGTATAATGAATTTGTGCAAATGTATGTAATAGGCATATGGAGGCATCTCCAGCCATATAAAGTATATATTCTTGAACAGTATCAATAGCTGAGTCGATTGACACCTGTCCGTCTGTCTGTCCGTCTGTATGAACGCGTGGATCTCAGCAACTATAAGATCTAGAGACTTCAAATTTGGAAGGCTACTTAATACCATACGCATATCAAGTTTATTTTCAATTTTCGATATTTCATCTCCGGTCCACGCAAATCGAAGAAAGCTGTCACAGCCCAATTATAAGATAAAACAAAAAAATTAATATATAGTTAATGAATAACTCAGGCTGCGCAATTTGTTGAAAGTTTTATAGCGGTCGACCCACAAATAAATGAGATATTAAGGAATTTGTTTTAATGCCATTATTTCATTGTTTTATGCCATATATATATAAATATTTTCTTAAACTTCAAAAATAATTGGTTATTCGCGCAATAAAACAACTGCTGTATGTGAGAGAGAAAACATGTGGTGTTGCCAAACTAAATGCAGAGCAATTCCACTATAATTAAAATACTTTTTCTCAAAATACTTAATACTCAAAATACTTTATGACCTACACAGGGTATCCTACTGCCCCGCCTGCTCGACTGATCGGCTTCTTTGAAATTACAAGGAACTACTCGATGACACATGCCAAGAAAATAAATTTGTTTCATGGGAATTTCTTTCTACAGAATGTTTTTCTTTATTAATCTTTTATATAAATAAATAAAAACATGCAGCTTTTCACAGTATATTGCTACTTCAAATGTAGTCCTGTATTTACTGAATATAGCCAACTGTTGAGAAATCGAATAATTTTTCATTTCAGACCATTTACTTAAAAATACAACCGGTGAAATAAGATATTTACGTAATTGAATTAAAATTGCAAACAAAATGGAGGAAGTGCATTTGAAGTTAATTTTGTTTTGTTTTGTCGAATTCATATATTAACAACAAAAAATATGTACATAATATATTTTAGTAGAAATAAATTTGTGTTGCAAGGCTTCCTGAAGTATTAGAGTACATTACTCTCTTGGTACTGGTCCTCTTTTCAACTCGAACGTTAGATGTTTTCTATTTTTTTTTTTTTCATTTTTACTTGGAAAAATATGGCACAACAAATTCAGTACGTATTTTGTTTTTGGTGCATATATACATACTTATTTGCAAATATATGCTTGACTTCGCTCGATAATATTCTTTTCTACTTGTTATAGTAATAAATTATTTTGAAAAATTCATTTTAGATTAGATTAAATTGGTTCCATACAAAGAAAGGTTTATTGTATGGAAGTGCATTGTTAGGAGATCAAAAATGCAAAATGAATACAAATGCAGTTTTTTAAAATAAAATTTTAACGGTGTGAGCTTCAGTTTGTAAAAGTTTATAAAAATATTTCAAAAGAAAAACCTGAAAAAAAAGTTACCAGAATTCGATCTGGAATAAAAGGATTGTTATTCGGTTATTCTGATAATAACAGCTTACCTTCTCTAAATATTTAAATCAATTGTCAACTTTTAGTCTTAATATACAATATATTTTTCTTTCCTTCAATATGTTGTCTTCTTTATAAATATAATTTGAATATTGTATAAATTTATAAATCAAAATCTATCCAAAAGTACTTCACAATGAACCTTTTCGAAAAACACTTCAAAGTTATTATTGTTGTTAATTATTATTAGTATTATAATGTTATTATTCTGAGTAATTTTTTTATTATGGTTTATTATGGTTTTTGCACACTTAATTTCTTGTTTAATTTATTTACGCACGCATTTGCAGGATGTAAATATTTTGAATATTTTACTTTCACTTTTTTGACAAACTTTCTTTTTACTTTTTTTCAATGCAGCCCGTTCTTTTCGATTTAGCCTTTTCCTATCCCTTTCTTGTTTTAGCTGTTGTCCTATTTGCTGCATTTGTTGCAGATTCTCCTGTTTTTGCTGTTCGTAACGTCAGTCCATAAATGCTGCATTGCTGAGTTGCCGATTATTTCGAATTGGCTTTTCGTCCTTCTGCTGATAATTGGGTGAAGCCCTAGCCAATACCGAGGACGAGGAGCAGGAAATTGCAGACCAAAACATTGTCAAAATTCTGACGAATATGTCGATTTCAGTGAATAAAAGTACTTTTTTGTCACGCTGGTTCAACACGATAGAACACAAATCACAAATTCCAACTTTTTTATAGCCTGTGCCCATTACAAATGGGTAGAAAAGGCTATAATGAATTTGTGTGAATGTATGTAACAGGCAGAAGGAGGCATCTCCGACCATATAAAGTATATATATTTTTAATCAGTATCAATAGCCGAGTCGATTGACACCTGTCCGTCTGTCTGTCCGTCCGTCTGTCCGTCTGTCCGTCTGTCCGTCTGTCCGTCCGTCTGTATGAACGCGTGGATCTCACCAACTATAAGAGCTAGAGACTTCAAATTTGGAATGTAAGTTCCTGAATACCATACGCAGATCAAGTTTATTTTCAGTTTTCGATATCATGTCCCGTTGGTTTTAAAATTAAAAAAATCACCATAACATAAGCAATGTTAAAGCTAGAGACTTGAGATTCGACACACATGATAAAAAGCTTGGGCTTAATGTGTCCTGAAAATTTCATCGCGATGCCCCGCCCCCTTCGCCCATAACTCGGAAAAGCTGATAACCATAGCAGTTTCATAGATAGAGACTTGAGATTTGGCACACATGGCAAGTATCCTACTCTCAATGTGTGCTACAAATTTCAGTACGATCGGATATTGAACTCAAAAGTTATTCAAGGATCAAATTTATGCAGCGCAGCAGATGCGTCGCAGCGCAGTAGCAAAGCAGTCGCTGCGCCGCGTCGACGATATAATAAACGAAAAGACGCGTTTGTTCATGTATGTTTGATATGACCTTCGTCTGCTGTGGCGCTAAACATAAACAATCAATAGCCGCAGTCCAGTGTTGCCAGACTATCGCAAGCTACCTACTCTCGATGCAAGCAAAATCGACTTCAAGCGATATATTTAAATCCCATTATAATGAAAATACTTTTCTTTGAAGACCTGCACAGGCTATCCTACTGTCGCGCCCGCTCGACTGATCGGCTTGTTTTAAAATGTATTGTTGTTGTTTTGGCAGCAACGCGTCGTGCTTCAGCGTTTCGCTGTGCCGCGTGTGTCAAGCAGCTTTCGAACTATGCGTGCGAATCGTTCAGAGTTTGTTTTGCAAGTGCCTTCTGACTAAAGCAGATGCAGCATATATACGCGGGCAGCACAAAAAGAGCAAACGAAAGCTTTCGCTCTTAATAAGTAGCACTTTCCAACGCAAATAATAGTTTCTCAGCAATTGGGACTTTGTCCTGTTGTTGTTGCTGTTCTGGACGTTGTCTTGCCAACGTTGGCATCAATTCTTTTGTGTGTTCAATCGTGCATGCATATCCTTTTACCAGGTTAATCATATGGATATTGGGATTGGGGTACAGTTTATCTCCTATGGCCATGAGCAACAATATAAAACGAATTTGTATGTGATGGATTCTAGATTTATGTCTGTATATGAGATGACTACACGATTGCAACGACAATGCAAATTTTTTGTACGCATTGATGAATTCATTTCAATGGTTATATACATAGTATATATGCATACGCTCAACAGTTCGTTTAAAAAGATTTATAAGAATTTAAGTCAACGCTGATTACTATTTTATACTTCAAATTGGGTATGCAAGGTATCTCACCGCATAGCTGCTCTGCGCTTGGCGAGGTGGTCAAACCGATTACTCTATCTCCTCTCTATTGTCATTATTGGTTCATTGTCATTAACCATGTACTTCGTTGCATCAAAAGTCAATTAATTGTATTTAATATTCTATCTAACAGTAGATATTGCAGTTACGCCTCATTGCAACTGTCAACAAATGTTCTAGCAGCAACTTCCACACTAAATGCAAACAACCACAGTTAAGCAATGCGACGGAAAATAAAGTATGTCTGTCCATTATTTAACGGATTGCACATAATTAATCTGACAATCTGAATACACTTTAACTAAAAGATTTACCATGAAAGCCTTGAACTTACCGCTGAAATGTTGCTAATATCTGAAACATATAATCAAAAGCTAATGGAATCGGTTCTGTCTGTTGTAGATACTTTACTAAAAATTCATTAGAAAGCCACTGCAGGCGACTGTGATGTACATAGCTAGACTGTTATCAATTATGAGTGTATGAAAACTGCTCAGCTGTTTCAAGGCATATTGAGTTAATTGTATTTTCACTTCTTTCTCTTAGTTTCCCGTTTCTTTGCTAAACAACAAACTGTTGCATACACGAGAGCATTTAATTAACTGCACTTTGGGGCTGTTGTTTGTCAAGACTTAAGAGAATTTTCTCTTATGTGAAAACAGCAACAGTTGTGTTTTTCTCTTAACTCGATACACAAATGAAATGCTTGAACTTATGTTTATACTGTGTTACCGACAGTTGACATTGACCTGTTAACCTTGAAATTATTTACAGAGGTTAACAGGTTTTGGCAACTGTTGTGTTTTAAGACGAACCTAAAAAAAAGGAAAACTTGTTGCGTGCGTCAATCGACTGACTTTCTGGGCATCCTGATTGAATGTAGGTCACTGGGGCAGTCAAGTCAAAAGTCAAAAGTAATTAGAGCCTTCCAACAAAATTAAAAATAAGATACAATTTTGTTGCAATGCATGTTACCTGCAGGATGATCCGTTAGTGTGTATCTGAGCCCCGATGTACCCTGAATACCATAAAATACAGGGTCTCTCACAGTCCATTCTTACTAGTTTTTATTAAAGTATTATATATATAATATATAAACTTTTCATTTTGGTTGTAGGAAGTTTAATATGCCCACCGATTTCCGGAATTTCACTTGCTGATTTATCTGGGCAAAGTATATTTTCTACCGCTGATGCAGAATATTGGACTATTGATAAAACGCGGTGCGGTCAAAAAATCGCAAGAATTCGTCTGATTTTTAAAGCAAGTAATATGAATAACAAGAACTTCTGCACTTCTAGTGACAGTGTGTCATATTTTGTGATTTTTCTGCAAGCACGTCTAGATTGAACTAGATGCATATACTGGACTAGCACAATGAGCGTTATCTATTTTTATAGCCTGTGCCCATTACAAATGGGTAGAAAAGGCTATAATGAATTTGTGTGAATGTATGTAACAGGCAGAAGGAGGCATCTCCGACCATATAAAGTATATATATTTTTAATCAGTATCAATAGCCGAGTCGATTGACACCTGTCCGTCTGTCTGTCCGTCCGTCTGTCCGTCTGTCCGTCTGTCCGTCCGTCTGTATGAACGCGTGGATCTCACCAACTATAAGAGCTAGAGACTTCAAATTTGGAATGTAAGTTCCTGAATACCATACGCAGATCAAGTTTATTTTCAGTTTTCGATATCATGTCCCGTTGGTTTTAAAATTAAAAAAATCACCATAACATAAGCAATGTTAAAGCTAGAGACTTGAGATTCGACACACATGATAAAAAGCTTGGGCTTAATGTGTCCTGAAAATTTCATCGCGATGCCCCGCCCCCTTCGCCCATAACTCGGAAAAGCTGATAACCATAGCAGTTTCATAGATAGAGACTTGAGATTTGGCACACATGGCAAGTATCCTACTCTCAATGTGTGCTACAAATTTCAGTACGATCGGATATTGAACTCAAAAGTTATTCAAGGATCAAATTTATGCAGCGATATAATAAACGAAAAGACGCGTTTGTTCATGTATGTTTGATATGCCCTTCGTCTGCTGTGGCGCTAAACATAAACAATCAATAGCCGCAGTCCAGTGTTGCCAGACTATCGCAAGCTACCTACTCTCGATGCAAGCAAAATCGACTTCAAGCGATATATTTAAATCCCATTATAATGAAAATACTTTTCTTTGAAGACCTGCACAGGCTATCCTACTGTCGCGCCCGCTCGACTGATCGGCTTGTTATAAATAGATTTAATATCTTTTAAAAATGTATAAATTGTTCAGTTTATTACATAGTAGTAAATTAATAAGTTAGTCAAGCGCATGAACTTAAATTCATACTAAATTGCTATTGTAAAACTATGTAAAGAAAAACTCTGTTATTAGAGGGGTAAGAAGAAACACAAGATTAATATTTTTAAACAAGCAATGCCACTTACAATATGCGAGAAAAATTACACTATGAAAAGCAAGACTTGAGATAAGTGGAATACATATTTTATGTATAAATAAGATCAGATTTTACTTACGTTGTGCTTTCGAAATTTTTGTTGTTTTGTCGCCCTGTAATCATTCTTTAACTGAACACTCCCCGGCGATGCATTGACACTTACTCGATTGGGGCTAATGCAGATTTGCAAAGGTTGCGGTCGGGGATGCTCGGTCGGTTGGGGAACTAATCGGTCGGGAGGTGCCTGGCGGGTAGGTCTAAAACGCAATGAAAATAAAATTAAGTACCTAGGAGTAATTTGCGACTCTTAACTATCCTGGAAGAACATTAGTAGGGTGGAAAGCGGCTGTCACTAATCCCCATCTGCAAATTCTCGAAAGGGTACAGGCAACAGGATGTGTACGCTCTACAACCAAGCAACCATAGATGTCTTGCTAGATGTGGAACCGATAGATATAGTTCACTGCAGGCAGCCGGTTGCATGCCTTGCTTGAAGGACACACTTTGTCTAACCAAGATTTCATTCAAGAGTTAGCTAGTACTAGCTAATTAAATAAGATTTGTCTGCTCATTATTGTAATTAAAACTTTATTAGTGTTGAGTTATTTGCAAGGATCGAAGGTTCTGTCTTTAATAAGAATGATATTTTTACAGTATTCATACACATATACATCAATTCTTTATATGTAATCAATTTTTGAGGATTTTATAATACTATTACTTACTAATTATGTGTAATTATGTAAATGGAAAAAACACTCAAATCCCTTTTCAAAAACTCTTTTAGCGTAATATGTATTTGTACTGGTTGCCAAGTCTTCTTAAAAATTACTCATACTTTTGAAGCCAATCACATTATTTTATTTTCCTTTTCAATTTCTTTTTCATTGTATGAAATGACATATTTGAAAATGTTTAAAGTTTCTTTTAAGTAGCTAAGAACTGAATTTACATAACTAAATTTCGTAAAATTTAGAACTACTTATATGAGTTACATTTTGTGGTAAAATGAAATATACATTATTGAAAGAAATTAAATATCTAAATTGATTTGCGGTTAGTAGAGATGTATTTTTAAAATGTATGAGAATAAAATAGTTTTCTCCAAAAATATGTTTTATCAATTGTTTTGCTTTAGCAATACTTGTGTGCTTCAATATTTACTTTAAGTATATTTGTCTTCAATGAAATGTAATGAATGAAATATATGATATCTTCTTAAAAAAAAATTCTTGAGTTTTATTGTAAAATTTCAAAACTTTGTATTAGCATTATCATAAAACCATTAGTTACTCGGTTGTGGGTAAGATGACTAGAAGAGTTTATCACATCTGTATAGAATTAATGATTTCCTGGTAGCTAATGTCTCTCATATTCAATCAGTAACCTGGTTTATCCGTCGATATTGGCCACAGTTGTTGTGACGCTTCTGATTGCCGAGTGTCTAGTGGAGTCCTGCAATACTTCTGCAAGTTGCTGTTTCTGCTTAATCCGCCAGATTGCATACAATCGACTATCCCGCACTCTCTGGCATGCAGCAGGAAATTCGCCAGTTGGTAAGGGAACTCCTGGCCGTGTTGGCCCGCAACATGGCCAAGCTCAGTTGCTTTAGTAGAAATACGAAAACGTCATGTATTAGTAACCTACCTGTTGCCGACAGGTCATACTTGGGGAGGCTATCATCATGTTGTGGTTTGCAAAAGCAATGCCGTCTAATTAAGCTTATTATACAGGACAGCAATGGGTTCCTGGAAATGATAATTGTGCAAATGTATGTAACAGGCATAAAGAGACATCTTTAACCTTATAGAGCATTAGCAGCAATAGTAAAGTCGATTGACAACTGTACGTCTGTCTGTCCGTCTGTCTGTTTAAACGCGTCCATCTCAGTAACTATAAGAGCAAGAGACTTCAAATTCGGAATGTAGGTTCCTGAACACCATACGGAGGTTAAGTTTATTTTCCATTTTCGATATTTTACTCCTCGCCCTCGCAAATCGAGAAAACTATCACAATAGCTGTTCCCTTAATAAGGGAGAATTTCTTTAAAATCAATTATTTCACAATTCAGAGCCAGAGCGAGAGGGAAAATGATTTATATATGATATCCAATACTAATGTGTAGGAGTTGTCGAGCACTGAATTCTCAAAAACTTCCGTATGAATCACAAATTTTGCTCAACTCCTAGAATTTAATTTAAACATAAGTAATGTAGTTAAATTCATCAGCGAGACAAACGCCAGAGACTTCGCAAATACATATTTAACCAACGATCTATTTACATTTCGTTGGAATTATTTAACATTTATGTGGCAATATAATGTATTCTGTGTTAACAATTACCAAACAGCTTTATTCATAACATATATGCTGTAAATAAATACAAATTGAAAGAAATACGCAATTTGTGGGTTATTTATGTGTATTGGGTTTGAGTTCACTTTGACACATTTACGAGTATTGTTTTTTTAACTTTTACCTTATTGCATATTTTGCATTTCCCAAACAAAGTATAATCTATATCAGAGTGCATAGTACATGCACTTCATTCACATTTGTTTTTGTAAAGCACTTAGTCATGGCATCAGCATTGTAGCGCACACACCCACACATACACACGATACTTCGCACTAACAATATGCAACATTCGAATGTATTGGGGATTACGCTTTCATGAGAGTCGTTTTAGCCTGGTTTAGCCTTTTAAATGGCCTAACACGTATTTGGTAGCACGTACATTCCAAGCTTGGTGTCTCCACCTCTTATAGTCTCTGCCTGACTTTTGCCTGTTACGCACTTTTTTTTTTGCCAGAACGCATGTTAATTAGCACAGATAGCGATTATAATTTCCGAGAATTGCATTGCACCTGAGCTTACAAACTGTGCATTTCCTTGTTTTGTAAAGTTTGGTGTTTCCCGTAGGACTTTCCTAATGATGTCACAAAATAATTGCGAGTTTATGGAAAGTAACTTGTGCTCATATACTCTACTAAATGCAAGTACCACAACAACTGCTGAATATAATGGTCTTATATTCTGGGAAATGTTTAGAGCTTTGCATAGCTATTGAGTTAATATGAGTTTCAACCATAACATGCCAGATAAGTATAATTTTAATAAAGTATTTTATTTGTGTTACTGAATGGACATTTTAAAATATTCAGTTGATAATTCATTTAATCTTATGCAAACTCTTATCTAAAATTTCAGAGAATTCTAAAGTGGACTCTAGCGTTTTGCTCTCAATAACTTTACAAAATAATAAGCTTGAATTTCCCTATGACAGAAGTAATAAAAACAAATTTAAACCAGTCGGAAAGGCTGAAGTCGACTATGAGAGACCCTTTACTTATTCTTCGAAATGGAAATAAGATTAACACTAATAGTCCCCATAGCGCATTGAAACGTCAATATGTTCTTCTTCTTCCTTTGGCCCGACACTGAGTAATATTAAGTTTTAAATAACTTCCGAGTTTATTATCCGATCGCAATGAAAATCTGGATACATTAGGACCCCGATGCTTGTCCTGTGTGTCAAAATTCAGGACTCTAGCTTTAATAGTTTTCGTTTTATGGGATTTAAAAAATTTTGTTTTCGATTTAAGGAGGCGGAAGCGGGCTTGACAAAATTTTAGCACAAACTGTTCTGCTTAGCCCTAGACGGACCAACATAACAAATTTGGTGGCTCTACCTTTTATAGTCTCTGAGATCTAGGCTCTCATACAGACAGACAGACGGACAGATGGACGGACGGACAGACGGACATGGCTATATCGACTCGGCTGTTGATGCTGATTGAGAATATAAATACTTTAAGGGGTCTCCCATATTTTTTTTGACAAACTTAATAGACCCTTTTACTTTTTTTAAGTAAAGGGTCGAATTAATTCGTTTCATAACAATTTCCTTATTCTAATATGAGAACATTTTTTAAACTAATATAAAATATAGTACATAAAACATTTCCGAGAGAATGGGCCACTGTTGACAAAATCGAACTTTCATTTTCTTGAATCCTTCACTTAAAAGTACAAAGGGGCTCTTTTCTATTTTTCAATAGAAAAAAAATGTGCAAAACTAAATTGCATTATTTTCGTCGAATATATACAACGACAGCTCTCTACAAAATGTATTCTAGCGAAGTTAAATTGTAAAATTTACGGAGAAAAACACACACACAAGTAGTCAAGTAGATTTACTTTCGTATTCAAGAATGTTGTTTAAAAATACAAATTTAATGAGTTAAAAATATTAATTTTGAAAGTATTGGGTTATTGTGCCGAACATCATTGTTATTCATGAACCAGTTACTAAACTGTTATTTTGGTTTACAGAATTTTTCGGTATTGGGTAGAATGCCAAAGTTATACTTTCTTTTCTGTTTCAGTTAATTTCACTGGTTTAATGCCGGTTTACGATTTTGGTTACGATTAAGGCTTGAATCTCTGATTATTATTATGAATATTTTTCAGAATTTCTCCGTGTCGCGTGCGTCAAACAGTTTTCCAACTACGCGTGCGAAGCAGATGCTCCTTTATATAGACGCTGAGCAAAGAGAACAAATTAAAGCTTAATAAGTATCACTCTCCTACGCAAATGATAGTCTCCCTGCAATTGACTGCAATTCTCTGTGTGTTCAAGCGACAGGAATGTCTTTGTAGCTACAGGTGGATGCTCTTTCGTTTACAAGGATAATCAATTGGATGTTGGGATTGGGAAACAGTTAATCTCCTATGGCCATGAGCAACAATACACAAGCATTGAATCTAGATGTGAAGGATTCTAGATTTTTGTCTGCTTTTGAAAAAATGAGTCGTTTAGGTGCTCATTGAAATTGTGATAAATTTATTTAAATGTTTGTTGAAAAAGATATTTAAAAAAATTACCAAATTAATATTATTACTTCATATTAAGTAGGTAGGTTAAAGTAGTGTAGGGTATCCCTGTCTGTGTTTGGAGAGCTGAGTCCAAGGGAATAATCGCAGCTGAGACAGTTACCAAACTGCTCTTTCGTCTTGCTCTCTATCCCATTTTTACTAAGTAAATCTAAAAATGACAAAGTAAGTCATATATAAATATTTCGAAGTTAATTACCCAACGATTATACTAATGATTTTAAAGTCAAATTTAAGAAAGATAATTGATAACTCCACATTATAGAATTAGAACAACCTTTTGCAAAAATCGTTTTGTAACGTTTGAATTTAAGGAGATATTAGGGAATTTGTTCTAAATCAATTATATTATAATTTATCGCCAGAGCGAGAGCGCATATGATAATATTTTCCAGCACTATAGCTTAGGAGTTTTCCAGCACTGAAAACTCAAACTGATGATTATAATGTAATAATTAATATGACCGATTGCCTATACACATGTTTAAAAACTTTACATTTCTGTCATAGTATTAAATTAATAAACAATTTCCGTATCATACATAAGTAAAATCAATTCAGTAAACTTGAACTCATGTTTATACTGTGCTAATGACAGTTTACATTGACCTGTTAACCTTGAAATTCTGTAACACAGGTCAACTAACAGTTTGATTTATGGTACTCTTTAGTGTCTTTAAATGAAACTTTTTGACGCATGCGTCACTTATTGAGCAAAATCATTGTTTGTAGGTCACTGGGGCAGCCAAGTTTATAATTTCACCGATAACATGATTATTTGGAATTCATTTCAGTGTACGCATTAGGCAGAAGGAGAGGTGACAGACCTTTGAAGTATTTCAAACATTAAGCAATTTGCTGCAAGTTTCATCGTGATTCCCATTAATAAAGGGGATACTAAGGAATTTGTTTTGTTGACTAGTGCGAGAACGCATATAAAAGTCCCATTTGATATGATTTTGCGCTAACATTGTTTTGGTGAAAAAAAAATGGAAACTATACATTGTGTTAGTGAAAAAAGGCTGACAGCTACACTGACTGCTATTGTGTCAGTGAAAGAAAGCTGATAGAAACACAGCTTAACTTAACAGTATACAAATATATAACAATTTGGGTGCAAGTTGGTTGGCCCATAAATAAATGAAATAGTAAGGAATTGGTTTTAAATCAATTATTTCATAGTTCATGGCGAATGCGAAAGCGCATATGCATATATATGTATACCCTGGGCCCATTATTCAATACTATTACAACATAAATTTCCAGCGATGTATTTAAATATTTGAATACATAAGTAGATAAATGCAATTCCATTATATCAAATTCCTTTCTTTCCAGACCATTGTTTCCTACGGTGGCGCGCGCTCGTTTCTTTATATGAATTGGAATTTGCAATTGCACGAGAGGCTTTTCTTTATTTTTGAGATTTTCTATAAGTGAAGCAATCGATAGATATGTAGAATTTAGTTACAAACTATGCCTTTATAAGTTTCATACATTCGAGACCAACTGTAATATCCTCTTACCTAGAATATTAACTTTTCCAATGAATTAGTATTTCTGTAAGCGTGTTCGTATGTGTATAGCGTGTAGAAAATTTATCTCTGCACGACAGAAGTCAAAATTGCGTTCTGCCGCAAAAGTATGCTAATTATTTCAAATTTGTCACCAAGAGACTGATTAAGAGATAATGCCTGACTCTTAAAAGATGGAAACCCCAAGTCGTAATTATCTATTCAGACTCGATAAGAAGAGACACTTTTCGTGAACAAAATGAGTTTTTTTATCTTATTTAAATTTCTATTGTGTTCTATTTCTAAACTGGAGGTTTTGGGCGAAATGCACATCATATGTAATTTAGACTGTTTGATATTCTTGAGTGACTTAATGGTTCGTTTCTGATTCAAAGGAAAAGATTTCTACATATTCTGTTCTAAGCCCATCCAAAGCTGGTTGTGCAAATATGCCTTATGGTACTTCGACTAGTATTAGATCTATAGTGTCAATGCTAGTAAGTTAATCGTTGTTTGTTTGGCAACATTTCCAATGAAGGAAACGCTTGCAAGTTACTACAGACAGCAATTATATTGCTTTGCACTTGAGCTCATGAATTGTGCATGGTACATTGTAAAAAACAGCCTTTGTTTTACTTGTTGAGTGGCACACATTGGTGTTTATTGTATGGTTTCCTAACTGGTGTTTCAAGATAATTGCGAAATCAAGTGAAGTGTGACTTGTGTTCATCTCCCTTATCACAGAGAAGAGCCACAAGAATAGCTGAATATCATTCATGCATATTCTAGGCGACTGAAATTTATTAGTTAATTAGTTAATTTGAATGTCACTTATCACATACGAGCATATAGTATATTGTTTGTGTTTCTAAATAGGTATATTCCTGAAAACAATTATCAGGAAATTCTATGGCTAGTTTATCGGAATTAATTAATTCGTTTTATAGAAACTTCCTGAAAACAGTTTAAAATCACTATTCACAACCAATGTGTAATTAAATATTCTATATATTTTTTAACATTTGAATGTGTCTGTTTGTAACAATAATATGGTGTATTTTATGGCTATTTTAAAATTAATTAGGTTGAATTTCAAGAAAATGAATTACAGAAGTTGTGACAGTTTTACTAACTAAATGGACAATAAAAATAATATATTTTACCAGAAGTCAAACTATGTTTTCAAGGGTACTGGAGTACTAGAGTACTTGACTCTCTTAGTTTGTACTACTACTACTAGTTTGTAGTGTTTTCAACTTTAAGGGATCTTCCAATGATTCTTATTTTCCATTTAATGACTCTCAACACATTGTCTTAATTCTGGTCAATATGGCGATGTCAGTGAATAAAAGTATTTTTGTCTTACTGGTACATGAATCGCAAAAACCAACTTTACTTTAAAGCTCTTGTTGTTCTTTTAGCTTCAGCGTGTCGAAAGTATTTGCTCTTAATAAGTATTGATTTCCTACGCAAATTATAGTTTCTCAGGAATTGTGAATTTGTCCGGCTTTTGTTGCTGGTCTGGACGTTGTCTTGCCAACCTCAACTGCAATTCCTTTGTGCTTCAAGCGACAGGAATGTCTTTGTAGCTACAGGTGCATGTACTTAAATTTGCTATGTAAATCGAATAGATGTTGGGACTTGGGCACAGTAAATTTCACATTTCTCAATATTGAATTTACATATGATTGATTCTAGATTTATTTGTGTATATAAGATGACTATACTAATGCATTGACAGTGCATCTGTGACACTGCGATTAATTCATTGGAATGTGTTTTATGCATTTTGTTCGCTCTGGACCCCCAACGTTGAACAGTTTATTAAACAGAATTTATTTGAATTTAAGTCAACGCTGATTACTATTTTATACTTTAAATGGGTTAGGTTAAAGTAGCGAGACTCTGTGGTACTTTTTTTATAGCCTGTGACCATTAAAAATGGGCAAAAAAGGCTATAATGAATTTGTGTGAATGTATGTAACAGGCAGAAGGAAGCATCTCCGACCCTATAAAGTATATATATTCCGAATCAGTATCAATAGCCGAGTCGATTGACACCTGTCCGTCCGTCTGTCTGTCCTTCCGTCCGTCCGTCCGTCCGTCCGTCTGTATGAACGCGTCTATGTCAGCAACTATAAGAGCTAGAGACTTCAAATTTAGAATGTAGGTTCCTGAATACCATACGCAGATCAAGTTTATTTTCAATATTCAAAAGCTTACCACCCGGCCACGCAAATAGAAGAAAACCTCAAATTCCAAGATAATTCATCCTAACATGACTGATAGTTGAAATATAACTCGCGCTGAGCAATTTGCTGCAAGTTTTATCGCGATCGATCCATAAATAAGGGAGATATTAAGGAATTTGTTTTAATTCCATTTTTGGCAAAAGCGAGAGATCATAGGAAAATTCCATTTGCACAAACGAGAAAGCATATGATAATCTGATGTTTTGCACTGTCGGCCGCTGTGTGGCGCATTGTGTCATGTGGCATGTGGCGCCATCCATCGGCCACACTCAGAACTATACATTTTTACGTAAATTAAAATTAGCGATTGTTTACACGCATGTTTGTTAAGATAGCACACCTAACAGAATAACCACGATAAGCAATTTGCTGCAAGTTTCATAGCGATCGACCCACAAATAAGAGAGATATTAGGGAATTTCTTTTCTTGCCATTATTTTATAATTGGCCAGTTGTCCAACACTGTCCTACAACAGTCTGAGAGTTGTCAAGCACTGACAAACTGAATAATTACTATTATTATTACATTAATTTTTATTTGCGATTGCTAACTCGTATGGTTGACAATTCTACGTTTCTATCATAGTATTAAAATAACTTAAGTTTTCTGCATTACCAAAACATTTATATATAAACATTGCCTTATATTTCAAAAATAAATAGTTTGGCGCGCAATATAATATCAGATGTGTGTAAGAGAGAGAAACATGGGGTATTGCCAGTCTACATACAAAGCAATTCCACTATAATTAAAATACTTTTTCTCAAAATTCAACATAAGAAGAGACACTCGATAAGAAGAGACACTTTTCGTGAACAAAATGAATTTGTTTATCTTATTTAAATTTCTATTGTGTTCTATTTCTAAACTGGAGGTTTTGGGCGAAATGCACATCATATGTAATTTAGACTGTTTGATATTCTTGAGTGACTTAATGGTTCGTTTCTGATTCAAAGGAAAAGATTTCTACATATTCTGTTCTAAGCCCATCCAAAGCTGGTTGTTCAAATATGCCTTATGGTACTTCGACTAGTATTAGATCTATAGTGTCAATGCTAGTAAGTTAATCGTTGTTTGTTTGGCAACATTTTCAATGAAGGAAACGTTTGCAAGTTACTACAGACAGCAATTATATTGCTTTGCACTTGAGCTCATGAATTGTGCATGGTACATTGTAAAAAACAGCCTTTGTTTTACTTGTTGAGTGGCACACATTGGTGTTTATTGTATGGTTTCCTAACTGGTGTTTCAAGATAATTGCGAAATCAAGTGAAGTGTGACTTGTGTTCATCTCCCTTATCACAGAGAAGAGCCACAAGAATAGCTGAATATCATTCATGCATATTCTAGGCGACTGAAATTTATTAGTTAATTAGTTAATTTGAATGTCACTTATCACATACGAGCATATAGTATATTGTTTGTGTTTCTAAATAGGTATATTCCTGAAAACAATTATCAGGAAATTCTATGGCTAGTTTATCGGAATTAATTAATTCGTTTTATAGAAACTTCCTGAAAACAGTTTAAAATCACTATTCACATCCAATGTGTAATTAAATATTCGACATATTCTTTAACATTTGAATGTGTCTGTTTGTAACAATAATATGGTGTATTTTATGGCTATTTTAAAATTAATTAGGTTGAATTTCAAGAAAATGAATTACAGAAGTTGTGACAGTTTTACTAACTAAATGGACAATAAAAATAATATATTTTACCAGAAGTCAAACTATGTTTTCAAGGGTACTGGAGTACTAGAGTACTTGACTCTCTTAGTTTGTACTACTACTACTAGTTTGTAGTGTTTTCAACTTTAAGGGATCTTCCAATGATTCTTATTTTCCATTTAATGACTCTCAACACATTGTCTTAATTCTGGTCAATATGGCGATGTCAGTGAATAAAAGTATTTTTGTCTTACTGGTACATGAATCGCAAAAACCAACTTTACTTTAAAGCTCTTGTTGTTCTTTTAGCTTCAGCGTGTCGAAAGTATTTGCTCTTAATAAGTATTGATTTCCTACGCAAATTATAGTTTCTCAGGAATTGTGAATTTGTCCGGCTTTTGTTGCTGGTCTGGACGTTGTCTTGCCAACCTCAACTGCAATTCCTTTGTGCTTCAAGCGACAGGAATGTCTTTGTAGCTACAGGTGCATGTACTTAAATTTGCTATGTAAATCGAATAGATGTTGGGACTTGGGCACAGTAAATTTCACATTTCTCAATATTGAATTTACATATGATTGATTCTAGATTTATTTGTGTATATAAGATGACTATACTAATGCATTGACAGTGCATCTGTGACACTGCGATTAATTCATTTGAATGTGTTTTATGCATTTTGTTCGCTCTGGACCCCCAACGTTGAACAGTTTATTAAACAGAATTTGTTTGAACTTAAGTCAACGCTGATTACTATTTTATACTTTAAATGGGTTAGGTTAAAGTAGCGAGACTCTGTGGTACTTTTTTTATAGCCTGTGACCATTAAAAATGGGCAAAAAAGGCTATAATGAATTTGTGTGAATGTATGTAACAGGCAGAAGGAAGCATCTCCGACCCTATAAAGTATATATATTCCGAATCAGTATCAATAGCCGAGTCGATTGACACCTGTCCGTCCGTCTGTCTGTCCTTCCGTCTGTCCTTCCGTCCGTCCGTCCGTCCGTCCGTCCGTCCGTCCGTCCGTCTGTATGAACGCGTCTATGTCAGCAACTATAAGAGCTAGAGACTTCAAATTTAGAATGTAGGTTCCTGAATACCATACGCAGATCAAGTTTATTTTCAATATTCAAAAGCTTACCACCCGGCCACGCAAATAGAAGAAAACCTCAAATTCCAAGATAATTCATCCTAACATGACTGATAGTTGAAATATAACTCGCGCTGAGCAATTTGCTGCAAGTTTTATCGCGATCGATCCATAAATAAGGGAGATATTAAGGAATTTGTTTTAATTCCATTTTTGGCAAAAGCGAGAGATCATATGAAAATTCCATTTGCACAAACGAGAAAGCATATGATAATCTGATGTTTTGCACTGTCGGCCGCTGTGTGGCGCATTGTGTCATGTGGCATGTGGCGCCATCCATCGGCCACACTCAGAACTATACATTTTTACGTAAATTAAAATTAGCGATTGTTTACACGCATGTTTGTTAAGATAGCACACCTAACAGAATAACCACGATAAGCAATTTGCTGCAAGTTTCATAGCGATCGACCCACAAATAAGAGAGATATTAGGGAATTTCTTTTCTTGCCATTATTTTATAATTGGCCAGTTGTCCAACACTGTCCTACAACAGTCTGAGAGTTGTCAAGCACTGACAAACTGAATAATTACTATTATTATTACATTAATTTTTATTTGCGATTGCTAACTCGTATGGTTGACAATTCTACGTTTCTATCATAGTATTAAAATAACTTAAGTTTTCTGCATTACCAAAACATTTATATATAAACATTGCCTTATATTTCAAAAAAAAATAGTTTGGCGCGCAATATAATATCAGATGTGTGTAAGAGAGAGAAACATGGGGTATTGCCAGTCTACATACAAAGCAATTCCACTATAATTAAAATACTTTTTCTCAAAATTCTTTTATTTTAAGACCTGCACAGGGTATCCTACTGCTTGTTTACCTATTGGGTTCTGTTGCGGACGTTACAAAAATAGCAAAAAAATTTTTTTTAAAAAAACCTTTTAAAAAAAAATTTTTTTTTCTTTTGAAAGTACATTATAAAAAATGGTTACAAAGAAAGCTTGAGAAAAAAATGAAAACTTTACCAGTTACACAAAAAAAAAACATATTTTCCGTTACGGACGTTACATAAAAAATGCGTAACATTACATCACTTTTTTCAATATTTTTCTGAAAAATATTCAAAAGTTTTGTATTTTTGAATAAAAATTCATTTCAATAAGATATGATTCCAAAAAAAATCAAGCTTCTAAGTTTGATTTTTATACGTTTTTGACAATATTAAAAAACCCTATTTTTAACGAAAAAGCGGGATTTTCAAAGTCAGTCTGAGTATAGTCCGATATTTCATATAATACACCAAATACTAAAACCAAAAAAAAATGTAGTTTGAGCATCTTAAATTTTGTTTGCTTGGTATACGATATTTGGGGATATGCCCATATGTAAGTTCAGGTATCTATTACATTCATCTAGGCTGAAAGAACTGCTTTCCATTTAGGTGTCTAGTTAAGAGAACAACTCTTACTTTACACATAAGATAACATTCTCTCAACTTACGATTTGAGGTCGGCTGAGTATTAAATACTCGTGTATGCAACAGTTTGTTGTTTAACAGTGAAACGAAGACTAAAACTATGAGAGACCCTTTACTTATTCTTCAAAATGGAAATAAGAGTAACAATAATAATTCCCATAACGCGTTGTAACGTCAATATGCTCTTATTCTTCCTTTGGTCCGACACTGAGTAATATTGTGCTTTGAATAACTTCCGAGTTTATTATCCGATCGTAATGAAATTTTGAGGATACATTAGGACCATGTTGCTTGTCCTGTGTGCCAAAATTCAATTCAAAAATTGACCATTATATGGAATTTTACGTTTTTCTTGAATATCTTTCGAGATTACTTGAGATCGACGCGTTCATACAGACGGACGGACGGACGGACAGACAGACGGACAGGTGTCAATCGACTCGGCTATTGATACTGATTCAGAATATATATACTTTATAGGGTCGGAGATGCTTCCTTCTGCCTGTTGAATACATTCACACAAATTCATTATACCACTTTTGCCAATTTTCAATGGGCACAGGGTATAATAATGTGATTGGCTTTAGAAGTATGAATAAGTTTTAAGAAGACTTGGCAACCAGTACAAAAACATATTACGCTAAAAGAGTTATTTGAAAAGGGATTTGAGTGTTCTTTCCATTTACATAATTACACATAATTAGTAAATAATAGTATTATAAAATCACCAAAATTTAATTACACATAAAGAATTGATGTCTATGTTTATGAATACTGTAAAAATATCATTCGATCCCTGCCAATAACTCACTTAATATGGACCTGAGGTTAAAATCTATTTGATTGTATTTAAATGGTACACATTTTCTGTAACCCATACTAAAGGAAAATAAAAAGAATAATGCTTTATATCAATCAACATCTTGAACTTTTAAATGTCTTATGAACATTGTAAAAAGTATATTACAATTTAGCTCAAGATGTATAAAAAGTAAAATGATCTTTTGAATAGTCTTTTTATTAAGATATACTTCAATTATAAAGCAACATCTTAAGTCGGAAAATTTATGGGGTCTGCCGGACTTCCTTCGACCTGTTACGCACATTTTGACAAACTTAATAGACCCTATTTACTTTTTATTTAAAGTAAAGGGTCTAAATACTAGTATGTAAGACCTCTGAGAGACCCTGTAGTTATTCTGTAAAGAAAACATTTTATGGTAAAATTGTGTCCTGAATAATTAATGACTTTATTTTTACGATGGTGCTTTAATGGTCAGGGTACATCGGGCCTCAGATACACACTAAAGGACCTGCCACCCATCCCTCTTCCTGTATAGTACTTTGCAAAAAATGTTATCTTATTTTTAATATCGTTGGAAGGCTCTATTTACATTTGACTTGGCTGCCCCAGTGATTCAATCATGAAGCTCAGTAAGTCAGTCGATTGATGCAAGCAACAATTTGTCTATTTTTAGGTTCCCCTTTAAACACAACCGTGCCAAAACCAGTTAACCTGGGTAAATAATGTCAGGGCTAACAGGTAAACGTCAACTGTCAATCGCACAGTACAAACAAAAGTTGAGGCATCTTTTACATTTCATCTATTTCATGTCTATTTGGGTCTCGAGTTAAGAGAACAACTCAACTGTTGCTGTTTTCACATAAGAGAACATTCTCTTAAAACTTGACAAACACAAGCCTGCTTAATGCAGTTAAGTAATCCACTTACGATTTGTGATGAGCTGAGATCTAAATGCTCTGGTGTATGCAACAGTTTGTTGTTTGCCAAAGAAACGAGAAACTAAGGGAAACAAGTGAAAATACAATGAACTCAATATGCCTTGAAACAGCTGAGCAGTTTTCATGCACTCATAATTGATAACAGTCTAGCTATGTACATCACAGTCGCCAGAAGTGGCTTTCTAATGAATTGGTAGTAAAGTATCTACAACAGACGGAAACGATTCCATTAGCTTTTGATTAGATGTTTCAGATATTAGCAACATTTTACTTTTTGAGAGAGGTAAGTGGGTTAGTTGAAAGGCTTCTTTGGTAAATCGTTTAGTTAAAGTGTATTCTAAAGATTGTAACCCGCTCTTTGTGTTATTATTATGTCAGATTGTCAGATTAATTATGTGCAATCCGTTAAATAATGGACAGACATAGTTTATTTTCAGTCGCATCGCTTAACTGTTGTTGCTTGCATTTAGTGTTGAAGTTGCTGCTAGACACATTTGTTGACAGGTGCAGCGAGTCGTAACTGCAATATCTACAGTTAGAATATTAAATACAATTAATTGCTTGTTGATTCAACTAAGTACATGGTTAATGATAATGAACCGGTAATGACAATAGAGAGGACATAGAGTAATCGGATTTGACTACCTCGCCAAGCACAGATCAGCTATGCGGTGAGATACCTTGCATACCTCTTTTGAAGTATAAAATAGTTATCAGCGCTGATTGAAATTCTTATAAATCTTTTCAAACGAACTGTTTAGCTTATACATATGTATGTACATATATAGCACATTAAAATGAATTCATCAATGCGTACCTAAAATATGCAATGTCGTTGCAATCGTGTACTCATCTCATATGCAGACATACATAAATCTAGAATCCATGATATACAAATTCATTGTATATTGTTGCTCATGGCCATAGGAGATTAACTGTACCCACTCCCAATATCCATTTGATTAACCTGGTAAAAGGATATGCATGCACCTGTCGCTTGAACTCACAAAAATATTGAAGCCAAGGTTGGCAAGTCAACGTCCAGAACAGCAACAAAATCAGGACAAAGTCCCAATTGCAGAAAAACTATTATTTGCGTTGGAAAGTGATACTTATTAAGAGCGAAAGAACGAAAGCTCGTTTGCTCTCTTTGCGCTGCCAGGGTCCATATAAAGGTGCATCTGCTGTAACCAGAAGTCACTTGCAAAACAAACTCGGAACGATTCGCACGCATATTTCGAAAGCTGCTTGACACACGCGGCACAGCGAAATGCTGAAGCACGACGCGCTGCTGCCAAAACAACAACAATACATTTAAAGTATAGGTGGAATTTGCGATTTGTGTTCTATCGTGTTGAACCAGCGTGACAAAAAAATACTTTTATTCACTGAAATCGACATATTCGTCAGAATTTTGACAATGTTTTGGTCTGCAGTTGCCTGCTCACCAGTCACATCGGCTGCCTCACACCCGTCCTCGGGATTGGCCACAGCTGCACCCACTTATCGGCAAAAGCACGAAAGGCCAACTCGCAGCATTCGAAATAATCGGCAACTCAGCAATGCAGCATTTATTGCCCGACGTTACGAACAGCAAAAACAAATACAACAGCAGAAACAAGAAGAGGAAAGGAAAAGGCAACATCGAAGAGAACAGGCAGCATTGAAAAATAGTAAAAAGAAAGTTAGTCAGAAAAGTGAAAGTAAAATATTCAAAATATTCAAAATATTTACATCCTGCAAAAGCGTGCAAAAATAAATGAAAGAAGAAATTAAGTGTGCAACAACAATAATGATAGTAACAATGAATAACAAAATGGTAATAAAGAAATTACTCAGAATAATAATATTAATAATACTAATGATTATTAACAACAATAATAGCGATCAAGTGTTTGTCCTAATAGTGCACTGTGAAGTACTTTTGGATAGATTTTGATTTATAAAATTATACAATATTGAAATTATATTTATAAAGAAGACAACATATTGAAGGCAAGAAAAAGGAAAATATATTGAATATTGACGCTGAAAGTTGAAAAGGTAAGCTGTTATTATCAGAATAAAAATAACCAAATAAGAATTCCCGATCAAATCCTGATAACTTTTCTTAGTAGGGTTTTCTTTTGAAATCTTTTTATAGACTTCTATAAAATGAAGCTCACACTGATATTATTTGATTTCAAATAAACTGCATTTGTATTCATTTTGCATTTGATCTCCTAACAATGCACTTCCACACAATAAGCCTTTCTTTGTAAAGAACCAATTAAATCTTATATAGAACGAATTTTTCTAAATAATTTATTACCATAACTAGTAGAAAAGAATAAAATCCAGCGAAGTCGACGAAGTCAAACACATATTCGTAAATACGTATGTATATATGCGCCAACAACAAAATACGTGCTGAATTTGTTGTGCCACATTGTTCCAAGTAAAAACGAAAATAATATATGTAAACAAGCCAATCAGTCGAGCGGGCGCGACAGTAGGATACCCTGAGCAGGTCTTAAAACAAAAGTATTTTGAGAAAACTAGCTATAATACTGCTCTTGCTATCAGCTTTTTCCAATTGTGGGCGAAGAGGGTGTGGCAACGCGATGAATATTTCTGGGCACATTAAGCCCAAGTTTCTTATGATGTTTGCCAAATCTCAAGTATCTAGGTTTAACATTGTTTATGTTATGGTGATTTTTCTAATTTTAAAGCTTGATATCGAAAATTGGAAACAAACTTTATCTGCTTATGGTGTTCAGGAACCTACATTTCAAATTTGAATTTTTTGGCTCTTATAGTTGCTGAGATCCACGCGCTCATACAGGAGGACAGACGGACGGACAGACAGACGGACAGGTGTCAATCGACTCGGCTATTAATGCTGATTAAGAATATATATACCTTATAGGGTCGGAGATGCCTCCTTCTGTTACATACATACATTCACAGAAATTCAATATACTCTTTTTTGAACATTATCATGAGGTCAATGGTCGGCAATCCTCCGTTAGTTAGGAATAACTTAATACAAAGAGACCTGCACATACCCACTGTGATGGATGTTCTGACAAAGCTTGCACTTAATCATGCGACGAAGCTCTCCTACCATAGTAATAATCTGGCGAAAGCACTTGTAGCTGGGCCGTACAAGCGTAGGAGGCTTAAACGATCCCGTATAGCCTGCCAACCAGAAAGCTAAAACCTAGAACGGTTAGAGCTTCGTTCCTGCCTAGTCATTTCGACGTTTGATCTTTGCCGGTCTTGTACACCTCAGTGGTCCTATGCGGAAAGTGCCCAACTTTTAATCTGTCATGAGTTTCGCAGATTTAACTTTTCATGAGATATCATCTATGTAGGAGGATCTCTCACCATTTGCTCATCATATCCCCATCATGCGTTCCAGCGGATTATGTCCAATCAGGATGTTCGCTATTTTTCTAATATGTCATAAAAATAAAAAAAAAAAAAAAATAAACTCTTTTTTGACCATTTTAAATGGGCACTAGAAAACATCTAACGTTCGAGTCGAAAAGAGGACCAGTACCAAGAGAGTCAAGTACTCTAATACTTCAGTAAGCCATGCTACACAAATAAACTTCTGCTAAAATATATTATGTTTTTGTTGTTGATGTATGAATTCGAAAAAACAAAGAAAAATTAACTTCAAATGCACTTCCTCTCCATTTTGTTTGCAACTTTACTTCAATTACATAAATATCTCATTTCACCCGTTGTACTTTAAGTAATTGGTCTGAAATGAAGAAGAGTTTGATTTCTCAACAGTTGGCTATATTCAGTAAATACAGGGCGACATTTGAAGTTATACTAGAGTTTCAAATCTACATGCTTTTATTTATTTATATAAAAGTTGAAAAAATAATAACATTTTCTGTAGAAGGAAATTCCAAATTTCAATTCAGATTATTTAAGATGCGCTCTTGATGGTGGTTAAAAACGAAGTGCAAGAGTGGAATGCGAGATAACAACTTCAAAATACTACAAACTACTAGAGCCCACCCTAGAATTCTCAGAAATTCTAGATAATAGCTTGCATTATTTGATTAAAATGTATATCCAATTGTTTCTCTGTAAATTTATATTTAGAAACTCAAATAAATTACTTTATGCTCGCAAGTCATACTCAAATCAACTAATTAACATGATAACCCTGCAACGTAATTGCAGACGCCTAGAATATACATGAAGGATATTCAGCTATTGTTATGGCTCTTCTCTGTGATACGGGAGGTGTACACAAGTCACACTTCACTTAATTTTGCAATTATCCTGTAAGGAAACCCCAATGCTAACACCAACGCGTCCAACACAACAACTAAAACCAAAACTGTTTATCATAACGTACAATGCACAATTTATGAGCTCGAGTGCAACGCAGTTGTCGGAAAATATAATTGCTGTCTGTAGTAACTAGCAAGCATTTTCTGCATTGAAAATGTTGTCAATCAATAAACGTTGAACTTACTAGCATTGACACAATATATCTAATATTAGTCGCAGTGCAGTAAGGCATATTTGCACAAACAGTTTTGAACTTTGATATGGGCTTAGAACAGACTCTCTTTTTATCGAATCTGGTAATATCTCTTATTAAGTCTCTTGGTGACAAATTTGAAATAATTAGCATACTTTTGCGGGCATAACGCAATTTTGACTTCTGTCGTGCAGAGATAAATTGTCTACGGGCTATACACATACGAACACGCTTACAGAAACACCAATTCAATGGAATAGTTGCTATTCTAGGTAAGAGGATATTGCAGTTGGTCTCGAATGTATGTATGAAACTTTGGCCGAATGATGAAAACATTAACAGTTACATTTAAAGGCATAGCTTGTAACTTAATTCTACATATCTATCGATTGCTTCACTTATAGAAAGTCTCAAAAATAATGAATAGCATCTCCTGCAAGTGCAAGCACAAATTCATATAAAGAGAATAAAAACATTTTGTTTAATTTAATATGTGTTTTACGCAAAGAAAAATCATGAACAGGAAATAAGCAAAATAGTTTTCGAAACTCGTATCGATTAGTGCGACGTGCTGTGTGTGTGGGCCACAATGCTAATCCCAGGGCTAAGTGGTTTTGAAAAACTATTGTGCATGATGCATCCTATGCACTATAATATGGAACATACATTCCCTCCCTAATACAGATAACCTCTCATTTCCTTCCCACTTCAAGTAAAGGGTCAATTAGTAGGAGCAGCTAAGATTAGAGACAGAGTAAGAGAGATATAGGAAGAACTTAAAGGTTAGCAAGGAAATGTAAAGGTAAAGATAAAATCCTACGATAGGGGGCTTTAATTACACATGAGCTTACATTAAAATACTATAAGAGAAGAAAAGACGATATGTGCAATAATGTAAATGATAAACTAATATGTATAAAATATAATTAGAATAATTCTCAAATATCAATACTCATATAATATATGTAATGATAAATAATCCATAACGAAAATTGCCCATTGATATATGTATGTATCATATCAGGTGTATATATAATTCACAGTATTATAAATTATGAATATATCTATTGGGATGGGGAAAAAAATCAATTTTTCACCCAAATTTTTTAAGTTAATTTATTATGTCTTGGATGGTGCGTTTTTTTTATCAATTATCTCGCGCTTTGATTAATGACTTATTGCCGTTATTAGGGTAAATTTTAAAATTTCACCCTCCTTGCTGTTAAAACAATTCGACGAATATAGTTTCGCAGTCCTCAATTAAATTAATTTTTTGTCGCTAAAGAAATTTTGTTAGGACGAAAAAAAGATGATATTCGCTTGGTGCTGATCCGGACAATATGTGATTGCAATATAACTTCCCATCCAAGCTCCTTTAGTTTGGTGATGGATGGATCTTCCTGATGGAACATAATACATATCCTATTGACCAATAAATAATGGTAAGTTTTGGTCAATTGCAACCTTTAAACGTTCGAATTGTTGACAATGTTAGCTCATGGTAGATGATTCCCTTCCAATTCCAGCAAACGCATAACATAGCCTTTTTGGCTGTTAGTCCTGGATATTCTACCGCTTTGAGCTGATTCACCGCGCTTTGACCAGAATCGTTTTCTCACAACATTGTCGTATGTGAACCATTTTTCATCACCAGTCACCATCCATTTAAGAAATGGGCCGATTTCATAACGTTTGGGCACGGGTTCGCTGATGTGTATTCTATCTATTATGTTATTATTATTAAGACTGTTTTGTGGTCAATGTTAAGCTCTTGGGCGATGCTTCGCCCTTCATCAGATACATCAGATTTTGTTCGACATTTTTCAACTTACTTTCCACTAAAGACAGCTTTTCGGCTTCTGTAAAGTTGGCTACACTAGTCCGCTTCAGTGTTGCCAACACCTCGCAACAGAAACAGGACAATGCAACCAAAAATAATCAGGAAAAAGAGGATTAATTCTATTTAAAAAAGACAAAAAATTGGACAACCAAATGTTCTTGTGTTTATTTATAAAATATTCGTTTATGGCTTCGTCCATACATAACTAAATAAAGGTTTAATTTTAAGTGATGGACAAAAAGCCATTCAACGTCTGGATTTATAGACAGCTTCTTAATTTAGTTTTAACTAAATAACAGGGAGAATATATATATCATATTTAAAGATCAAATTCTTAAACGTCGTATGATTATGAAACGGGGAGAATATAAAATGTCGTATAAAATGTCGTATGATTATGAAACAGGGAGAATATAATATGTCTTATAAAATGTCGTATGATTATGAAACAGGGAAATTATAAAATATCGTATGATTATGAAACAGGGAGAATATAAAATGTCATATGATTATGAAACAGGAAGACTTTAAAATGTCGTATGATTATAAAACAGGGAGAATATAAAATGTCTTATAAATTGTCGTATGATTATGAAACAGGAGAATTTAAAATATCGTATAAAATGTCGTATGATTATGAAACAGGGAGAATATAGAATGTCGTATGATTATGACAGGGTTAAAATTATATTTTTTTATTTCTTTTTTTTTATTTTATTATGATATAGTCAACAGGCAGAAAAAGTTATGAATATCGTGGTGTCTAGCTCATCGACGGGCTTAAGTGTATCCTTAAAAGTGAATTCTAATGCAAAATTGATATTTTATATAATTATAATGTTATTTATACAAACAAAAGTTTTTTTAAATCATGGTGAGAAATAGGCAGATTTCCTGAAAAGGGATGTTTGGTATTTTTTCCGGATGAAGTTGTTCAAAACAGGACAGATCTATCCGGAAAAAGGCTGACCTGGCAACACTGGTACGCTCTTACATATTTACTGCAAGCAGTAGAATACCGACGCACGCCAGCAGCAGTGTTGTCAACTCTTCAAGGTCTTCAAGAAGGCTAAATCAACATTTCAAACAAGCCGATCAGTCGAGCGGGCGCGACAGTAGGATAGCCTGTGCAGGTCTTCAAAGAAAAGTATTTTCATTATAATGGGATTTAAATATATCGCTTGAAGTCGATTTTGCTTGCATCGAGAGTAGGTTGCTTGCGATATTCTGGCAACACTGAACTGCGGCTATTGATTGTTTATGTTTAGCGCCACAGCAAAAGAAATGCAAATCAAACATACATGACCAAACGCGTATTTTCGTTCATTATGTCGTCGGCGCGACGCATCGACTGCGCTGCTACTGCGCTGCAACGTATGTGCTGCGCTTCATAAATTTGTTTATTGAATAACTTCTGAGTTTAACATCCGATCGTTCTAAAATTTGTAGAACACATTGAGAGTAGGATACTTATTATGTGTGCCAAATTTCAAGTCTCTAGCTATAAAACTGCTCTTGTTATCAGCTTTTCCGAGTTATGGGCGAAGGGGGCGTGGCATTGCGATGAAATTTTCAGGACACATTAATCCCAAGCTTTTTATCATGTGTGCCAAATCTCAAGTCTCTAGCTTTAACATTGCTTATGTTATGGTGATTTTCCTAATTTTAAAACCAACGGGACATGATATCGAAAATTGAAAATAAACTTGATCTGCGTATGGTATTCAGGAACCTACATTCCAAATTTGAAGTCTCTAGCTCTTATAGTTGCTGAGATCCACGCGTTCATACAGACGGACGGACGGACGGACGGACGGACGGACGGACGGACGGACGGACGGACAGACGGACAGACAGACGGACAGGTGTCAATCGACACGGCTATTGATACTGATCAAGAATATATATACTTTGTAGGGTCGGACATGCTTCCTTCTGCCTGTTACATACATTCACACAAATTCATTATAGCCTTTTTTGCCCATTTTTAATGGGCACAAGCTATAAAAAGCTAGAAAAGGCTAAATAATTTTTAAGAAAGCCAGATTTAAAGTTATTTTAGCAAATGAAGCCAAGTATCAAGCTCAACAAAACATTCTACTCCCTCGAATGTATATATATTACTTACTTTGAAGACACTATAAATTTAGAATTAATTATAATTACTAATTAGTAGCTATACGTATATGAAATGAGATTAATCAACAGACTACCTTTTGGGCAAAATTTAATTAAACATTCATATTGTTTCTCAATTTTGACTTGACGTGATTTATCTGGCTGTAAACACGCTTAACCGCAGCATTGCATCTCGGCAGGGACAATAGGCAGATTACAAACAATGCTAGAGAATATGCACAATAGCCGGTTGGCGTGCAAATCGCAAAGTTTAGCATTAATGTTAGGCCTGCAATATTTGCAGTAGCATTTTGCTTCATAGCCTAATACAATGGAAAGCTAATCCTCAAATATTTGAATTCGCATCCAGGCAACTCGAGGTGTTTTGCTATACACAACTTAAGGCATTTCCTATCTGACACATTTAACCCTAAAACTTAAATTGTGATGGAAAAGTATAGCTATAGAAGACGAAGAAATACCGATTGCATTAACTGAAGCCAACCCTTCACTTAAAGTATTGCAATGATTAAGATCTCAGTGTTTTATGAAAACTAATATAAAGCCATTTCAATTTACAATAGCTAGAGTTCCCGCTTGCCGCTATATCACAAATTTTCCCGCGGTTAACATTCGTAAACCGTCAGAAATGGCCGGAAAATAGCTAAATTGGCAACACTGGCCAGCAGTGCAATTCTGATAAACACGAAAAGTCCGTTACTACTTTAAATAGGCGTAAGAGTATGCAACAGAAAGCAAAAGCAAAACAGCAATACTTCCAAATCAAATTTTAATTTGATGCGATTCGATGCAAATTATAGTGTCAATTGATATAATAACATAAATGGTGTCATACGAACAAAAAATATTTGTGCTTAAAGTACATCTACGAATGATACAAAAAGTCAAAGTCGTTATTGAGGTAAACTTGCATTTTCATCATAATTATTAAAGCCAATAAAAAGTGTTTTTCCATAACAAAATAATTAAGACTCTTTAAAATTGTATTGCATAAAGTGAAATCAAATAATGAACTTAAATAATTTAGGAGAAATACAGGAGTGAAACTAAATTTTTCTAAGAAATGCCAAGATTTTAATAAACTATGAAATATCCTTCACTTCGCAATTGCATTATTTCTATGAAAGAATCCACAAAGCCAGAATATGAGTGCAGTTTGTTAGTTTTCGTAACAACAGAAGCTAAATGCAGCTCTAGTTTTTGTTGGTAAGAATAAAATAATTAGAAGGTTGTCAAATAGGAAGAATCCTTTTACTAAAAACCTTAATTGAAAGTTAAATATTGAAATTTAAAAGTGTCTACAACATTTGCTTCTCTTTTCCTTTCTAGCAACCACATGGATATAACCGTCGAGCTGCAATCGCTGACAAAGCCATCGCTGTAGCTGCCTAATAAGCTTAATTGACAGCATTGAATCCATACAACACGATGTTAGCTTCCCCAAATATGGCCTGCAGACGAATCTGCCTGCAACAGGTTGGTTTCGAATTTCTGCTCAAGCAAATTCCTACAGTGTAACTGGGCGTATGCATGTTGATGTTGATGATGAAAAGCAAGCTGTAGTTGCGAACCAACAGGGACACCATAGCAACGATTTCATATACCAATTGCTTGGATGAATTTGTGTGCACCGACAGTGCTGTGCATAATCATCAGGATCTGAGCGAGCTACTGCGTCAGCTCATCTGAAATGAGATGGCCAAGAGACAGCAAAGAATATCCCATTTCAAGGAACTGGCACAAAGCGATATATCAATGCGAATGCAACAGATGCAATCTGGGTGGATTACAGCGAATTAAACAGAACGGCAACTTGCAGGAGGATTGCAGCACTCTAATAGACACCCGGGAATCATAAGCATCATTATGAACTGTGAACGAACTAAGAACGAATACCGACTTTAGCTACCGGCAAGTCTTTAATTCTATATACATTTGATCAACACTTTTAGTCATTTTACCCACAGTAACGCAGTGACTCGGGTTGATATTCTGATAATATTATGATGAAATTATGCATCATGGAAATTACATTTTTATAGGTGTTTTACGATAAAAGTCAAGATGCAAAATTTTGAAGGATTCTTCTTTAAGAAAATAATATAAATTATATTTAGATAAAAGGTTTTCATTGAAGACAAGTAAATTTAAAGTAAATATTTGTTGCTAAAACAAAACAATTCATGATTGATATGTTTACAGGAAACTTTTTTTCTCATAAATTTTTAAAATATGTCCAAGCAAAGGTTTTTATAAGAGCAAAGAATATTTCTATATAATTCCTTTATAATTGTTTAATTTATTCCAAATACCAAATGCAAAAACGAAATTAAAAAAACTTAATTGCAAAAACGTGAAACTAAGATTAATAAGTAAACTGTAAGAATATTTCCATACCAATCTATACCAACAGCAAATCTCTAAAGATTTTTCATTCTTTCATTATATTTAATATATTTAATTTAACCACAGAATTGAATTCTTATAATATGATATTTTACGAAAATTTAGGTATTTCAATTCAGTTCTTAATTACTTAAAACGAAGATGAAAAATTTTCGAAAATTGTTTTTATACAATGAACAAGCGGAACAGTCAGGACCCCGACCGTAATATACCCTGTGGGTCTACAGGAACCCGCTCAAATTCACTCTAGATAAAATTCTCTAGTAATTATTTATTTTTTAATTTGTGCGCGAAGGGGGCGTGGCATCGTGATAAAATTTTCTGGACAAATCGACCTCAAGATACTCATCATGTGTGCTAAATCTCAAGTCTCTAGCTACAAAACTGCTTTTGTTATGAGGTTTTTGAGCTACAAAACTGCTTGCTTTATGAGTTTTTACTTAATTTGAGGGCGAAGGGGGCGTGGCATCGCGATTAAATTTTCTGGACACATTGACCCTAAGATTCTTATCATATGTGCCAAATCTCAAGTCTCTAGCTACAAAACTGCCCTTGGTATGAGGTTTTTGAGCTACAAAACTGCTTGCTTTATAAGATTTTACTTAATTTGTGGGCAAAGAGGGCGTGGCATCCAAAAAAAAAGATAAACTTGATCTGCCTGCAAAAATTTCCAGTGCTGGGACACCAAGTTCAAGCTTCTAGCTCTTACCATCTCTGAGATCCTTTCGTTCATACGGACGGACCGACAGACCGACGGACAGACGGACATGGCTATATCGACTCGGCTATTGATGCTGATCAAGAATATATATACTTTATTGGGTCGGCCAAGCTTCCTTCTGCCCGTTACATATTTTTAACAAACTTAATATACCCCCACAGGGTATAAAAAGAAATGGGAAATGAAGATAAAATAATGTGATTGGCTTTAAAAATATGAAACAGTGTTAAGAAGACTTGGCATCCACAAGTTTACTCTAAAAAAAGTTATTTGAAAAGATATATGATTTTTTTTATCATTTACAAAATTACACTTCAATGTACTAAAACAAAAATTAAAATATTAGACATTTTGTGCATAAGTGTCTAACTAAGATAAAAATGGATCAAAATTGGTGAATTACAATATTCTAAAATTCCTACAAATATTGAGTGTATAGCTCTTCGATAAGCAAATATAAAGAATCGATGTCTACACATGTTTAGGAATGTTGTGAAAATATCATTCTTGTTAAAGAAAGAGCTTTCGATCCTTGCCAATAACTCACTTGATATGGACCTGAGGTTAAAATCGATTTTATTGTATTGAAATGGTAAAAATTTTCTATAATCCATACTAAACCAGTCGGAAAGGCTACAGTCGAAATCGACTATGAGAGACCCTTTACTTATTCTTCAACAATGAAATAACAGTTACAAACTTACAGACTTATATATAAACCTAAATAAATTTGACGCTGCTCAGATTAGCTTCCGATTAATTAAATATAATCGCTTATGTTACACTTGAATTATTAACATACAAATGTTAATCTTAACATACAAATGTTAATCTTAACATACAAATGTTAATCTTAGCATACAAATGTTAATCTTAACATACGAATGTTAATCTTAACATATCTGCACATTTCCTGCACATTTCCTGCCATTGTACATTCGATAATTTGTTTGCTTCAAATCTCCGGTGTTTATTGTCCGATTTTGATGAAATTTTCAGTACGCATCGAAAGGAAAGTAAATTTTATGTATGCCGATTTTGGAACTTGTATCTTTTAAATTACTCGAGTTATTAGGGTTTTCCGATTTTTGGGGGCGGGAGGGGGCGTGGCAAAATTCTAAAACAAACTTGACCTTTTCGGGGGTCACAGGAGTATTGTCACCAAATTTGGTGACCCTAGCTCTTATAGTCTCTGAGATCTAGGCGTTCATACATCACGACAGACGGACAGCAGGACAGACGGACAGACGGACAGACGGACAGACGGACAGACGGACAGACGGACATGGCTATATCGACTCGGCTGGTGATGCTGATCAAGAATATATATACTTTATGGGGTCTGCCGGACTTCCTTCGACCTGTTACGCACATTTTTTTTTTGACAAACTTAATAGACCCTATTTACTTTTTTAAAGTAAAGGGTCTAAAAAAATAATAAGAATGATACTTTATATCAATCAACATCTTCAACTTTTAAATGTCATATGCAAATTGTAACCAGTCGGAAAGGCTACAGTCGAAATCGACTATGAGAGACCCTTTACTTATTCTTCAACAATGAAATAACAGTTACAAACTTACAGACTTATATATAAACCTAAATAAATTTGACGCTGCTCAGATTAGCTTCCGATTAATTAAATATAATCGCTTATGTTACACTTGAATTATTAACATACAAATGTTAATCTTAACATACAAATGTTAATCTTAACATACAAATGTTAATCTTAGCATACAAATGTTAATCTTAACATACGAATGTTAATCTTAACATATCTGCACATTTCCTGCACATTTCCTGCCATTGTACATTCGATAATTTGTTTGCTTCAAATCTCCGGTGTTTATTGTCCGATTTTGATGAAATTTTCAGTACGCATCGAAAGGAAAGTAAATTTTATGTATGCCGATTTTGGAACTTGTATCTTTTAAATTACTCGAGTTATTAGGGTTTTCCGATTTTTGGGGGCGGGAGGGGGCGTGGCAAAATTCTAAAACAAACTTGACCTTTTCGGGGGTCACAGGAGTATTGTCACCAAATTTGGTGACCCTAGCTCTTATAGTCTCTGAGATCTAGGCGTTCATACATCACGACAGACGGACAGCAGGACAGACGGACAGACGGACAGACGGACAGACGGACAGACGGACAGACGGACATGGCTATATCGACTCGGCTGGTGATGCTGATCAAGAATATATATACTTTATGGGGTCTGCCGGACTTCCTTCGACCTGTTACGCACATTTTTTTTTTGACAAACTTAATAGACCCTATTTACTTTTTTAAAGTAAAGGGTCTAAAAAGTATATTACAATTTAGCTCAAGATGCATCAACAGTAAAATGATCTTTTGAAGAGTCAATTTATAAAGATATACTTAAATTTGAAAACAATCCCTTTTGTCGGAAAATTCGACTATTTAACCTGTATCAATCCAAGCAATATAAAATATATGACGTTTCGAAAACTATCAACTATAGAAATCTACATTTTTTAAGTACAGATTGTACAGGTTATAAAATACTAAGAATTTTTAAAAACTAAACAAGTACGGTTTATTGTGAAAAGTACGTCCAAGTATACAATATTTAAAAAGCAAAAGGAGTAATTCGATTAATAAGTGAATTATGGAATTATCGGATTGCAAATAAAAATTTCTTGGCTGTGCGGATGCTAAACATTATCCAACATATTATGATTTTTTAAAAAAAGAAAAAGGCAACAAAAAAACTACTAGAATTCTAATTTAAATTTTCAAATAAGAATTTAAATATTCTATATTTTAGTTAACATTGATAATTGATTTAGATTTAGAAGAAATATCTTTTTTTTATTTTCGAACAAATTCAGCATTTATATAAAAGGTAAGCTGCGTGATAATTGAAGAGAGGTAGATGAAAGGCTCGTAAGACGACTCCAAGAGACTGCAACTATTAATAAAAATTGTGTTTTGAATTATTTATAAATTACAAGCATTTTTTTCATCAAAAACTTTATTAATTTCAATCAAACGATTTGTTTTGGGCAAACAAGAAAAATATTTACATTAATTTACATTAATGAAATCTGAAAGAATAGAAAGACACAAGTGGACGATGTATCCAAATAATTGTTGCTTCAAATAAAACTTAGAGGAAAAACTTTTTTAAATAGACAAAAATTTTTGAAATAAACAGAATTACTGACGTATACGTATACAAAAAAATTGTTACTCAACTTTTAATGGAATTACTGAACAGAAAAAACTGATTCAATAAGTCGCAACTAGCAATATGTAAACGCATGTGTATCCAACGTGCATACCGCGAACTCTTAACAGATAACTTAGTGGGGCAAAAGGAGTCCAATTGACAAAATTGCAATTCTTATACACGAAATTAATTACATTTTTTTTTTAACGAATACTTCCACCTAAGTTGTCCGCTTCATATGCAACTTATCGATAACTATCGATAGAGTCCTACATTTGTTGACTACGGGATATGAATTTGTTTAGAATATTCGTTCAAGTAGAAAACTTTCAAAGAGCAAAGGAATTATAAAGTTAGGTAGTAAATTTTCCGATTGCAAATTGAAATGATTTCAACTTATGAAAACAAATAACAGATCACATGAGTTCACTATGCTACAGTATTATCTGTACAGATCTAATAAAAGAAAGCATCAAATTCAAAGGAAAATAATTGTTCAGAATTTTTTAAAGGCAGTAAAGATCTTCATTGAAGACATCAAATATCCTATATGTCTGTTTGTTTTTATTACACTAAAAACTTAACTGATTAAAACGATCTAAGCTATTATATTGTTGAACATAGCTACCAGTCAATAATATCTAAATATAATTAATTTAACGAAACCTTTATATGTCCATATTATAAGTCTAATATTAATTGTCTATGTTAGAAAACGTTAATAATTAATACAATTTCAACCGCATCCAATGGGATTATTCCAAATTATGAATGAAAATTGTATGGTGATCTTTGGTGAAATGACATGGACTTACTTAAAAGCATCTTTAATAATATCAATTCAAGTAACTTTTTATGGACTAATAGTTACTATTACATACGAAACTTAAAGTATGTATACATGTATTAACTACTAATGAGTGTCTATTAAAGCTACAAATCGAACGAGAAGTAAAAGCTTCGCGGTATTGACGAATTACACTGACAATTTTGGAAAATGAAACGTTAATACGAATGCAAAGTTAATCAAAGAAATAAATATCTGATCAATATATAAAATATTGATATTGTTGTAATTTTTGGTGAATAATATAAAAATATACTAAAAAGTATGTATGTATCTATATTTTGTAAGTATATATACTACCAATGATTTTATATTGAGTGTCTATTAAAACTTCAAATCGAATCAAATAAGTAAAAGCTGCGCCGTATTGACGAATTACACAAAGAATGTTGGAAAATGAAGCGTTAATACGAATGCAAAGTTAATCAAAGAAATATATATCTGATCAAAATGTCAAATATACAAGAATTACTGAAAAGTACCATCTCTATTATATCACTTTAAATGATTTAATTTGTTGTAACAGTTAGTGTTACTTACGAAACCTTAAGTATATATCTACTTCTAAAGTATCTATAAATTCTATTTACTTGTCTATTAAAACTACAAAATTAAATGTTAATTTAATCTACTATTTTACTTAAAAGAAGCATCTCTACTAATATTACTTAAAGTGATTTGATTTGTGATCGCAGTTCTTGTTACTTACGAAACTTTAAATATATATTTATATGTATGCACTACTTATGTACTTATTATAAGTGTCTATTAAAGCTACAAATCAAACGCGAATTACACAGAGAATTTTTGAAAATGACTGACAAGACAAAGTCAATCAAAGAATTAAATATCTAATCAAATGTTCAAATATTAATGTCTATGGTTATATGTAGTAACAAGTTGGTAATAAACTTTAAATGGCATCACTGAACACACAAAACTGATTCAATTCACTGGAACTAGCAAACTCTGAACAACAATTTGAATTAGACAAAGGGACTTTTTAGTGTGGCCTCCATTCAATGCATGTAACCATATACATGTTGACTACTGCCATCTGAACGTAATGTAAAGAGACGAATTTGGTCCAATTTGCTCTATTTTTCCTAGGCGTAGCCTTTAATTAGTACAACAAACCGAACGACCAACAGTTGCTGGGCGTCAGAACAACAGAATCTCGAATGCACAACGTAAGTAAATGAGAGGGAGCTGGACACAATAACCGTTTACCGTGTCCTATTCCTCTTGGTCTCTGCAGCTTGTGCATGAATCGTTGTACGGCAAGCCTGCCTGCCTGTAGGCCTAGTATGTCATGTGTTGGCTTCGTTCATCGTAATTCAATTGAGTCGCTAAGTTTTTGATCGATAGACTGAACAATAAATAGAAATGGGATTCAAAAGAACGAAGAAACTAGATGATCTACAATCAAGAACTTAGTTCGCTATCACTGTGACGATTTAAACTTTTGACCCTTATTGTTATTAAAGCATATTCGTATTTCTGTTGTTTTAAGTTTTTGATGCTTTAAAAAAATTTTTTGTTTCGTCATATTGATAATTTCAATGATAAATGTTTATTTTTAAGCTGACGTTATCAAAATTTTAGTCTGGCTACTCTAAAAAACAAAAAAACAAGCCGATCAGTCGAGCGGGCGCGACAGTAGGATACCCTGGGCAGGTTTTCAAAGAAAAGTATTTTCATTATAATTCAATTATGTTTAGCGCCACAGCAGACGAATGGCAAATCAAACATACATGAACAAACGCGTCTTTTCGATCGTTATATCGTCGCCGCGGCGCAGCGACTGCGCTGCTACTGCGCTGCTACTGCGCTGCGACGCATCTGCTGCTCTGCATAAATTTGTTTCTTGAATAACTTCTGAGTTCAATATCCGATCGTACTGAAATTTTTAGCACACATTGAGAGTAGGATACTTATTAAAAATCTCAAGTCTCCAGCTATAAAACTGCTCTTGTTATCAGCTTTTCCGAGTTATGGGATAAGGGGGCGGGGCATCGCGATTAAATTTTCAGGACACATTAAGCCCAAGCTTTTTATGATGTGTGCCAAATCTCAAGTATCTAGCTTAGACATTGCTTATGTTATGGTGATTTTTCTAATATTTAAGCCAACGGGACTTGGTATCGAAAATTCAAAATAAACTTGATCTGCATTTGGTATTCAGGAACCTACGTTCCAAATTTTAAGTCTCTAGCTCTTATAGATGCTGAGATCCACGCGTTCATACAGACGGACGGACGGACAGACGGACGGACGGACGGACAGACGGACAGACAGACGGACAGGTGTAATTCGACTTGGCTATTGATACTGATCAAAAATATATATACTTTATAGGTTCGGAGATGCTTCCTTCTGCCTGTTACATACATTCACACAAATTCATTATAGCCTTTTTTGCCCATTTTTAATGGGCACAGGCTATAATAATACAATAGCTTTAAATATATCGACCAACAACGATTCACTGGAACTACAAACGATTTCTTATTATGGATATGGATGGCTTGGTGCGAACAAGGATTGCACTCAACCATTCCCTCCTTCAATCATGGGTTGTGATGTAAGTATTGCAGTGTTGTAGCATTTCCGGGATCCTCTCCGGTTACTTCATAGAGACAGGGAGCCATACTCGCAAGGTCTACGTGCAACCTACGACCTCCGTCAACAGCTGACCTTGCCCCTCTTCGCCACATCAGCTTTGTACTCAAGACAAAAGTTTGTCAACATTCCCATTACTATAAAGTTTAGATTCTTAATTTAGTCCAATTATGTTACATGTTAAGAGAACCACAGTCCAATTAGGTTACATGTTAAGAGAACTACAGCATAAAGATAACAAAACAATTATTACTAGTTTCACTTAAAAGAACAAATTCTTAAATTCAGACTAACAAATAACCGCTAACTGCACTTGATTAGCTTGCACTCATCTGTAGAGTGCTGAGAATTCAATGAACCTTGCGTGCAACAGTTTGTTCAACTGTGAAATGAAAACGAGAAAAATCACAATCCTTATTTCATATAATGTCAAATAATGACAACTTGAAAGTACAATGTTCTAACGACGCGAACATGCACAACATCACGCCAAGGGCGTAGGCAGGGGGGGCAGAGGGGGGCCATTGCCCCCCCCGTCCCCCCTACACATGTGACATTTCATTATTTAGCTTCCAAAATCTGCATAAAATGGTTGAATTTATTAAAAGAAACAATTAATAAGAGTATTAATTTTTTTTAATGACTGTATGTTGAATGTCTGGTGCTTAAAAGGAAGGTAAAGAGAGAAGATGAGGTTGTAAACCTGTCTTGGCCGCCCCTTACTAAAAAGCTGCCGACGCCCTTGCATCACGCCCATTGTGCTATTATTAAATTGTCAATAATTTGCTGACATGGACAATTTCAGTCGATTTGTTCTGAGTGTCAATAGCCGATGTAACGTTGTTTGCTTCTAGTGTGGACCCGGCTGCTGGACACATTTGCTGAAAGGTGCAACGTCATTTAACCAAACACAGCAGATAGTCGATGAGTTGACCAGCACTATTTAACATCAAATAGTAAACAATCGAAGTATTTACAGAATTTGTTGCTTCTTTTGCATGCAATTGTAAATATTAACACATTTATGTTGCTTTAAATGCAAAAGGAATATTAAGGTAAGGTAGGAACACAAAAGAAATCAATTCAATTCTCGTATTATAGGATTTCAAAAAAAATGTTTTCGATTTTTGGGGACGGAAGATGACGTGTTAAAAATCTAAAACAAACTAATCTTTGGTGTTCGTAGAGAAGGACAGTCGGACAAGCGGACATGGCTCTATAAATACGACTGTTGATGCTGATCAAGAATATATATACTATATGGGGTTTGTCAGACTTCCTTAGACCATCTAATCACATTCTGCTTTGACAAATAGACCCTTACGATTTTTTTAAGTACAGGTTCTAAAAAGTGGAATACTTGAATAGAACCTAGTAAGTAAGGACTCTGAGAGACCCTGTAGTTACTCTGTAAATAAAACATTTTATGGTAAAATCGCGTAAAATTGTGTCCTGTATAATTACTGAGTTTATATTTCGATAGTACTTTAATTTTCTGGGTACATCGGGCCAAAGATACACACTAAACAACCAGCCACCCATCACTCTTCCTGTATGGTACATTGCAAACAATTTTATCTTATTTTTAATATCGTTGGAAGGCTCTATTTACTTTTGACTTGGCTGCCCCACTGACCTACATTCAATGAGGAAGCTCAGTATGTCAGTCGATTGATGCATGCAACAATTGTTCTTTTTTTTTTTGGTTCCCCTTTAAACACAACCGTTGCCAAAACCAGGGTAAATAATGTCAGGGTTAACAGGTAAAAGTCAACTATCAACTGCACAGTACAAATAAAAGTTGAGGCATCATTTACATTTCTATTCTTTTTGGGTCTCGAGTTAAGAGAGAAACACAACTGTTGCTGTTTTCACATAAGAGAACATTCTCTTAAATCTTGGCAAGCAAAAGACCGCTAAGTGCAGTTCATTAATCCACATACGATTTGTGATAAGCTGAGAATTAAATGCTCTCGTGTATGCAACAGTTTGTTGTTTAGCAGGGGAAACGAGAAACTAAGAGAATGCCTTAAAACAGCTGAGCAATTTTCATGTACTCATAATTTCAGATATTAGCAACATTTTAGCGGTAAATGGACCAGTTAAAAGGCTTTCATGGTCGCATTGTTTAACTGTTGTTGTTTGCATTTATCTACTGTTAGATAGAATATTAAATACGATTAATTGCCTGTTGATGCAACTAAGTACATGGTTAATGACAATGAACCAGTAATGACAATAGAGAGGACATAGAGTAATCGGATTTGACTACCTCGCCAAGCACAGAGCAGCTATGCGGTGAGATACCTTGCATACCTCTTTTGAAGTATAAAATAGTTATCAGCGCTGATTGAAATTCTTATAAATCTTTTCGAACGAACTGTTTAGCTTATACATATGTATGTACATATATAGCACATTAAAATGAATTCATCAATGCGTACCTAAAATATGTAATGTCGTTGCAATCGTGTAGTCATTTCATATGCAGACATAACTGTATAATCCTTCACTTCTAAATTCAGGACTGTCCCTCAATCCTAGCATCATGTTGATCAACCAGATAAAAGGAAGAGCATGCACCTGTTGATACACTACCTGTTGATTGAAATACAACAAAAAAATATAGGTTAAGGTTGGCAAGAGAACGTCCAGAACAGCAACAAAAACAAGACACAGTCCCAATTGCAGAAAAACTATTATTTGCGTTGGAAAGTGATACTTATTAAGAGCGAAAGAACGAAAGCTCGTTTGCTCTCTTTGCGCTGCCAGGGTCCATATAAAGGTGCATCTGCTGTAATCAGAAGGCACTTGCAAAACAAACTCGGAACGATTCGCACGCGTTCTTCGAAAGCTGCTTGACACACGCGGCACAGCGAAATGCTGAAGCACGACGCGCTGCTGCCAAGACAACAAAAATAAATTTAAAGTAAAGGTGGAATTTGCGATTTGTGTTCTATCGTGTTGAACCAGCGAGACAGAATATACTTTTATTCACTGAAATCGATATATTCGTTAGAATTTTGACAATGTTTTGGTCTGCAATTTCCTGCTCCTCGTCCTCGGTATTGGCTAGGGCTTCACCCAATTATCAGCAGAAGGACGAAAAGCCAACTTGCGCCATTCGAAATAATCGGCAACTCAGCAATGCAGCATTTATGGACTGACGTTACGAAATGAAAAAACAGGAGGATCTGCAAGAAATACAGAAATACGCACAAGAGCTGAAACGAGAAAAGGAAAGGCGAAGGCTAAATCGAAAAGCACGGGCATCATTGAAAAATAGTAAAAAGAAAGTTAGTCAAAAAAATGAAAGTAAAATATTCAAAATTTTCAAAATATTCAAAATATTTACATCCTGCAAATGCGTGAAAAAATAAATTAAAGAAAAAATTAAGTGTGCAACAACAATAATGATAATAACAATGATAATAATAATAACAAAATGGTAGTAAAGACATTACTCAGAATAATAATACTAATGATTATTAACAACAATAATAGCGATTAAGTGTTTGTCCTAATGGTGCACTGTGAAGTACTTTTGGAGAGTTTTTCATTTATAAATGTATACTATATTAATATTATATTTATAAAGAAGACAACATATTGACGGCAAGAAAAGGCAAAATATATTGAATATTGAGACTGAAAGTTGACAATTGATTTAAATATTTGAAGAAGGTAAGCTGTTATTATTAGAATTAAATATATCCGAATAAGAAAACTTTTATTCCAGATCGAATTCTGGTAATTTTTTTTTGCACTTTTTCTTTTGAAATATTTTGATTTTAAACAAGTCGAGCGCGCGCGACTTTATGAATCCCTGTACAGGACTTCAAAGAAAAGTATTTTCATTACAATGGGATTTAAATATATCGCTTGAATTCGATAATGCTTGCGATAGTCTGGAAACACTGGACTGCGGCTGTTGATTGTTTGTTGTTTATGCTTATCGCTACAGCGGCCGAAAGGCATATCAAACATAAGTATATGAGCAAACGCGTCTTTTCGTTCGCTGCGACGCATCTCATAAAACTGCACTTGTTATCAGCTTGTTCGAGTTATGGGCGAAAGTTAAATATTGAAATTTAAAAGTGTCTACAACATTTGCTTCTCTTTTCCCTTCTAGCAACCACATGGATATAATCGTCGAGCTGCAATCGGTGACAAACCCATCGCTGTAGCTGCCTAATTATGCTTAATTGACAGCATTGCTTTTGTAAACGTTGCCTGCCATTGGATCCAGACAACACGATGTTAGCTTCCCCAAATATGGCCTGCAGACGAATCTGCCTGCAACAGGTTGGTTTCGAATTTCTGTTCAAGCGAATTCCTACAGTGTAACTGGGCGTATGCATGTTGTTGTTGATGATGAAAAGCAAGCTGCAGTTGCGAACCAACAGGGACACCATAGCAACGAATTCATATACCAATTGCTTGGATGATTTTGTGTGCACTGACTCTATACAACAATCAGCAGGATCTGAGCGAGCTACTGCGTCAGCTCATCTGAAATGAGACGGCCAAGAGACAACAAAGAATATCCCATTTCAAGGATTGCAGCACTCTAATAGACACCCGGCAATCATACGAGTCGTTATGAGCTGTGAACGAACTAAAAACGAATACCGACGGAGGCGCCGATTTTGCAACTTTAGCTACCGGCAAGTCTTCACTTCTATATGTATTTGATCAACACTATTAGTCATTTTACCCACAGTAACCCAGTGACTCGGGTATATGATATTCTGATAATATTATGATGAAATTATGCATCATGGAAACTACATTTTATTGGTGTTTTTATAGGTGTTTTACGATAAAAATCAAGATGCAGAATTTTAAAGGATTCTTCTTTACGAAAATAATATAAATCATATTTAGATAAAAGGTTTTCATTGAATACCTGCATGCAGATCTTCACTGAACTAAGTCGCGATGTTAGTCGCAGCGTTAGAATAGTGTGTATGCACGCTCGCCAATCCCTAAATAATACACTCTCGTGTTGGTTTTTAAGAACTGACCTCGTTTATTAATTTGTATGGGGTTTTATAGAATATCTTATGTACTATTTGGACAGAGTTAGCTATAGTGCTAGACAGGGTTCGCTATAGCATTAAAGTATCTTATGTACTAATTAGATCGATTTAGCTGTAGTGCTAGACCGTGTACACAGTTGTGTTAAAGAGTCTTATTTACTGATTATGTCAAGTAGCCTAAGTGCTAGACAGAGTTCACTATAGCTCTTATGTGTTAATGTGGTTGAGTACGTGATCGTTTAAAGTAATCCTTACTCCTTTCTTCTCATTGTCATATGTACTTATGTGTCTATTTATTCTTATCTATTAGGCATGCATGTTTGTTTATGTTGTAATTGTCCCTCGGTCTCTGGGCGCCGGGGCTGCGGTCCGTGTGGTAACGTAACGCCTTGGCGACCTTTTCAAGTGGTTGTTCTCACGTTTGGCCGCGCCGACCGAGGGATATTTGAGAAATATGTTCGTTTATGAACATTTTGCGGGGGGCCATAAATTACGTAGTTGCTGGTTGTGATCCGAACTCTATATTGATCTTTTGTTTATCTGTTTTACATTTTCTTATTACATACATTATACTTATGGCTACTATTCCTATAATTATCAATGTCAATGAAGTGTGCCCGGTTACATGGTCGATCGATGTTTCTTAGCTCAAAGTTTTAATTTTTTTTTTGTTTTCTATTAATTTCTTCAGTCTTATTTATTAACATGTTGGGTATTGGTCATATTTGACTTAAAGTAGTATTCTTTGCATTTTTATCTAGCGGTGTTACTTAATATTTATCTTTCCATTTATTCCAAGAGTGTGATTTCATTTTTGATATTAATTTCCAACGATCTGTTAATGAAACTTTACTATCCACCTCGTTTTCGGCTACTGATAAAGTCGGTTTTCCAATTAGAATGTGTGCTGGAGCCACAGGATACCATGGGCGTGAATACAATATGCCTTCCATTTGTGCGAGCAGCTTACTTATTTCTTTGTATATTAGTGTGCTGTCTCCAATTGTTACAGCTTCCCAGATTTCCCCATAGTGGGGACTTGCCGGCGGAATAAACTGCCTGTCTACTTTTTCCTTATCCAGATTTGGGTTTATACTATTCTGTATAATTGTTTGCTTGAGTTCGGAGTTCAATTTCCTTTCTGCTCCTACAAGGTTTGTACCATTATCAGAATATATGTGTTGACACTTTTCTGTTCTAGCTATGCGTCTTTTTTCTTCTATGTGATTGTTATCTTCATATTCGTTTCTACATTGAGTTTTCTGATTTTTAAGATTACTATCTTTTAGCAATTTTTTCTCTGAGTTTATAAAACTATCGTTCCGTGATTTTCTCAACTCCTTATCTTCAGTAAGTGGTATTTTAACTGTAAATCTGTCATTTTTCTCAACTTGTGTTATGTCATTGGAGAGTTCCATGTTCTTTTCGTAGTTAGTAGTCGTTTTTGTTTGTATTTGATTGACTTCGGGCATTTTCACTCTTCCAGATAAGATCCATCCAAGTTTTGTACATTGTCCTATTATCGTCTCCTCTTGTTTCAACCCTTTCGTTAGAATTGCCGGTAAAAAGTCGCCTCCAATAAGAATGTCAATTCGACTCCGCTTATTGAACGTGGGATCTGCCAGAATTTCATTCGCCCAAACCGCTTTATTGTAGTCAAATGATTGTTGAGGTTGAGGATTTACTACTTTCGTTAGTATCACTGCGCTGGTTTCAAATTTGTCGTCACTTGGGAATCTTGGTCGAATTTTTAATTTTACGACGGCTTTCGATACTCCAACTAGATTTTCTCCAAGCCCATAGATTTCTGTTCGCTTTTTTTGTCTTGGTAATCCTAATGTTTTCGCTGCTTCCTCAGAAATTACTGTAATCTGTGATCCTTGATCCAATAGTGCGCGACAGATGATCCATTCTCCTGTGATCGACTGAACTTCAACTTGAGCTGTTGCTAGTAATGTATTTTGTGCTGTTCTGGTCGTCATTGTTGTTTTAATTTCCTTTTCTTGATGTAGTAATTCATGATGCTTTTCGTTACATTTTCTACATGTCTCTTGACACTGTTTGTAACTTGAGAATTTGTGGCTTAAGCATTGGAAACATAGATGTTCTGCTCGGACAAATTCCCATCTTTCTGCTGGATCTACTTTGGCGAATCTTCTACAGTCTTGTATATCGTGGCCTGCGAATTTACAATATTCGCATGCATTTTCGAATGCTGTGCTCATGACTCTTGGGTTTTCCTTGTATGTCCTTGGTTTTACAGCCTTTATTGTTTGCAGGTGCCTTTCCAGGAATTGTATAACATCTTCTAGGGTTTGCATCTCCTTCGTCTTGCTAGAGGCATGTTCATACTGCTGCAGACCTTGTCTATCAAATTTTCTAATAAGAATGCTGGCAATAAATGGCTCAGCATCCTTAACTGGGATTCCCATTCCTCTTATTGCATGTAAACTTTTATGCGTTGTATCCAGCATGTTTTGTATACTTTTATCTGAATCACTGTTCATGCTTGGCAAGTCCAAAACGCGGTTCCAGTGGTTCGTAAATAACAGTCTTTTATTTTCGTATCTGCTTTTCAATATATTTAAGGCTTCTTCATAGTTTTCGCTGCTGATGTATAGGTGCCTTATCAATTGAGCTGCTTCTCCTTTTACTAATTCTTTTAATCGTATTAGCTTTGCTTTGGAATCCAGATTAATGTTTGTGTCTATCATTTCTTTAAACATGTCTGCGAAATTGGACCATGATGTAATGTCTCCAAAAAATGGTGGTATTTCTATTGGTTTTAGTTTAATACTTTGCTCTGATGGCTTATTTTCTGTTAGCCATCTTATTTTTTCCCTTTTTGCTTCGTTTAGCTCTTCGTAGCGGTTCCTAACTGATGGCGTTGCTTGGCCATGCTCTTTCATTTCCTTAAAGATCTCCGTGAGTCTATCGAAGTCTTCTCTGATTTCATTTAAATCGTTTTGATGTTGTTTGTAGTTTTGTCCAGCACGGTTAATCGTCATTTGTAGTGCTCTTGTCGCTCGGCTAAATTCGTCTGATCGAATTTCATTTTCTTCCATTTGTTGTCGCATTGTCTCGTTCAAAGTTTTCTTTATTGTCTTCTTGTTGATCTCCATCATAATTTTATTTTTTAAGGCTTGCGTCTTTTCGAATGCTCCCTTTGCGAAATACTCGCCTCCACAAAGGGATTCATTTTGTATTAATATTTGATGCTGGCTCTTGAACAATTCCCATTGTTCCTGGACTTTAACTGCCCAATCCAAGTCTGCACGCTCGTCCTGCATTATTTCCTCATCCCAACTTTTCAATTGCGCGTATATCGCAGATTGACTTATCCCGATAGCATTAATTTGATCTCGTGTGTATACCATGTTGAATAAGATTTCTTTCCTGCGCCGCAGTAGTTTCGTGGATCCACTTCGTATGCGATGCCGCGCGTTATTTTCTCGTACAGCCCTCGCTGCACTGTTTTCCTTAGCAACTCTTGTTACTTTTTTGCTGCTACTTGCAGGCCTTTTCGGTGCTGCTACTTGCAGGCTTTTTCGGTGCTGCTACTTGCAGGCTTTTCGGTGCTGCAACTGCAGGCTTTTCGGTGCTGCAACTTGCAGGCTTTTCGGTGCTGCAACTGCAGGCTTTTCGGTGCTGCTACTTGCAGGCTTTTTCGGTGCTGCTACTTGCAGGCTTTTCGGTGCTGCAACTGCAGGCTTTTCGGTGCTGCAACTTGCAGGCTTTTCGGTGCTGCAACTGCAGGCTTTTCGGTGCTGCAACTGCAGGCTTTTCGTGCTGCTACTTGCAGGCTTTTCGGTGCTGCAACTGCAGGCTTTTCGGTGCTGCTACTTGCAGGCTTTTTCGGTGCTGCAACTGCAGGCTTTTCGGTGCTGCTACTGCAGGCTTTTCGGTGCTGCTACTTGCAGGCTTTTCGGTGCTGCTTCTGCAGGCTTTTCGGTGCTGCAACTGCAGGCTTTTCGGTGCTGCTACTTGCAGGCTTTTTCGGTGCTGCAACTGCAGGCTTTTCGGTGCTGCTACTTGCAGGCTTTTTCGGTGCTGCAACTGCAGGCTTTTCGGTGCTGCTACTTGCAGGCTTTTCAGTGCTGCAACTTGCAGTCTTTTCGTGCTGCTTTGGCAGTCTTTTCGTGCTGCTTTTGCAGTCTTTTCGTGCTGCAACTTGCAGTCTTTTCGTGCTGCTTTTGCAGTCTTTTCGTGCTGCTTTTGCAGTCTTTTCGTGCTGCAACTTGCAGTCTTTTTATGCTGCTACTTGCAGTCTTTTCGTGCTGCAAATTGCAGTCTTTTTATGCTGCTACTTGCAGTCTTTTTCGGTGTTCGGTTGCTCCGGTTGCTGGTACCTCAGCGTAGATCTTGTCTTCTACGTGCTGTACTTCCCGTCGACGTTTTGTTTTGGCTGCTCCGGTTACAGGTACATTAGCGTAGATCTTGCCTTCTACGTACTGTACTTCCGTCGTCGCTTTGTTGATGTTGTTGCTCCACTGCCTTTCGTCCGATCCCACGCTGCAGTCGTTGTTTTGCTGCTTGGTGTTGGTTTTACTTTTATTATTTTTATTTTTCCTAGCTGCGCCACAATGCACGGTAGGTGCGATCAATGGACTTGGTTGCGTGATACCGACTAAGGTATCTACTACAAGTGGCAGTCACTGAGCAAGATTGCTCGAAGGACCATATGCATGCAGATCTTCACTGAACTAAGTCGCGATGTTAGTCGCAGCGTTAGAATAGTGTGTATGCACGCTCGCCAATCCCTAAATAATACACTCTCGTGTTGGTTTTTAAGAACTGACCTCGTTTATTAATTTGTATGGGGTTTTATAGAATATCTTATGTACTATTTGGACAGAGTTAGCTATAGTGCTAGACAGGGTTCGCTATAGCATTAAAGTATCTTATGTACTAATTAGATCGATTTAGCTGTAGTGCTAGACCGTGTACACAGTTGTGTTAAAGAGTCTTATTTACTGATTATGTCAAGTAGCCTAAGTGCTAGACAGAGTTCACTATAGCTCTTATGTGTTAATGTGGTTGAGTACGTGATCGTTTAAAGTAATCCTTACTCCTTTCTTCTCATTGTCATATGTACTTATGTGTCTATTTATTCTTATCTATTAGGCATGCATGTTTGTTTATGTTGTAATTGTCCCTCGGTCTCTGGGCGCCGGGGCTGCGGTCCGTGTGGTAACGTAACGCCTTGGCGACCTTTTCAAGTGGTTGTTCTCACGTTTGGCCGCGCCGACCGAGGGATATTTGAGAAATATGTTCGTTTATGAACAATACCAATAAATTTAAAGTAAATATTCATTGCTAAAGCAAAACAATTGATGATTGATATGTTTACAGGAAACTTTTTATTCTCATACATTTTTAAAATATGTCCAAGCAAAGGGCAAAGAATATTCCTATATAATTCCTATATAATAGTTTAATTTATTCCAGACACCGAAAACAGATGTGTTTGGCTCTAAAATGTTTCAAAAACTTAATTGCAAAAACGTGAAACTAAGATTAATAAGTCAACTAACTAATAAGCATATTTCCATACCGATCTATACCAACCGCAAATCTATAAAGATATTTTTTTTCAGTATATTTAATAAATTTAATTTTACCACAAAATTGAATTCATATAATATGATATTTTACGAAAATTTAGGTACTTTAATTCAGTTCTTAATTACTTAAAACGAAAATTACAAACTTTCGAAAATTGTTTTTATACCATGAAAAAGAAATTGGAAAGCAAAATAAGTTAATGTGATTGGCTTTTAAAGTATGAAACAGTGTTAAGAAGACTTGGCATCCAGTAGTTTACTTAAAAACACATATTACGCTAAAAAAAGTTATTTGAAAAGATATATGAGTTTTTTTTTATCATTTACATAATTACACTTCAATGTATTACAACAAAAATTTAAATATTGGACTCTTTGAGCATACGTGTCTACTTAAGAAAAAAATGGATCAAAATTGGTGAATTACAATATTCTAAAATCCGTAAAAATATTGTATAGCTCTTTGATAAACAAATATAAAGAATCGATGTCTACACATGTTTATGAATGTTGTTAAAATATCATTCTTGTTAAAGAAAGAACCTACGATTCTTTTCAATAACTCTCTTAATATGGAACTGGGGTTAAAATCGATTTTATTGTAATTAAATGGTACAAATTTTCTGTAATCCAAACTAAAGGAAAATAATAAGAAATAATATCAATCAACATCTTGAACTTTTAAATGTCATATGAAAATTGTAAAAAGTATATTTCAATTTAGCTCAAGATGCATCAAAAGTAAAATGATCTTTTGGAGAGTCTATTTATTAAGATATACTTAAATTTTTAAACTACATCTTTAGTCGGAAGATTCGACTATTTAACTTGTACCTATCAATGCCATATAAAATATATGACATTTCGAAAACTATCAATAGAAATCTACGGGAATTAATGACAGGTTGAACATGTTATAAAAATACTAACAATTTTAATAGCTAAACAAGTACGGTAACTGTGAAAAAGTACGTCCAAGTATACAATATTTAAAAAGCAAAAGGAGTAATTCGATTAATAAGTGAATTATGGAATTATCGGATTGCAAATAAAAATTTCTTGGCTGTGCGGATGCTCAACATTATCCAAAATGTTATGATTTAAAATAAAAGAAAAAGACAACAAAAAAACTACTATAATTCTAATTTAAATTTTCAAATAATATGTCAAATATTCTATATTTTAGTTAACATTGATAATGGATTAAGATTTAGAAGAGATATCTTTTTTTTATATGCGAACAAATTCAGCGTTTATATAAAAGGTATGCTGCGTGATAATTGAAGAGAGGTAGATGAAAGGCTCGTAAGACGACTCCAAGAGACTGCAACTATTAATGAAAATTGTGTTGTGAATTATTTATAAATTACAAGGCTTTTTTCATCAAAAACTTTATTAATTTCAATCAAGCGATTTGTTAATGTTTTTTACTTAACTTGTAATATACACTAGTGAGTACAATTATCTTGAGACATCGGTGAACTAATGTAAATTTTGAATAATATTATTTTTTGAAGCATGAAATTCTTTATCTAACAACTTACATTAATTTACATTAATAAAATCTGAAAGAATAGAAAGACACAAGTGGCCGATGTGTCAAAATAATTGTTGCTTTAAATAAAAGTAAGAGGAAAAACTTATATAATTATATCAAAAGTTTTGACGTATACTTTTACACTTACAAATTGTTACTCAACTTTTAATGGAATTACTGAACAGAAAGATCTGATTCAATAAGTCGCAACTAGCAATATGTAAACGCATGTGTATCCAATGTGCATTCCGCGAACTCTTAACAGAAAACTTGGTGGGGCAAAAGGAGGATTTCAAAGTATGGGTTTTTATACACGAAATTAATTAAATTTTTTATTTTAGGAATACCGCGCGTTACTCGAGGCACTTCCACGTAAGTTGTCCGCGTTATATGCAACTTATCGATAACTATCGATAGAGTCCTACAATTGTTGACTACGGGATATTAATTTGTTAAGAATATACGTCCACGTAGAAAATTGTCTAAGAGCAAAGGAATTATAAAGTTAGCTAAGAAATTCTCCGATTGCAAATTGAAATGATTTCCACATGTAACAACACATAACAGATCACAGTATTACCTGCACAGATCTAATAAAAGTAAGCATCAAATACAAAGGAAAAGTTTTATTCAAAATTATTTAAAGGTTTTGGTTTTTATCACACTACAAACTTATCTGAATAAAACGTTCTAAGGGATTATATTGTTGAAGAAAACATAGCTACCAGTCAATAATATCTAAATATAATTCATTTAACGTAACCTTTATATGTCCATATTATACGTCTAATATTAATTGTCTATGTTAGAAAACGTTAATAATTAATTCAATTTCAACCGCATCCATTGATAACTATGAAGGCAATTGTATTGTGATGTTTGGTGAAATTATATAAACTTACTTAAAGCATCTCTATTAATATCGTATCATATATATATATATATATATATATATGTCGGAGAACGAAGAGGTGGCGTATGGGATGACTCTAGTTCTTCTTCCATTTTTCCTATATGTTATGTTAGCACAGCAAGTCGCCTGTGTGTTGTCTGCTCTTGCACATCATCAGAACTAAAACTGACTCGCAAGCCATCATTCTCACGCTCTCATTTTTATAACACTTTTCTGCAGAGCATCACCAGGCGCCATGCTCATTTGAGTTACACTCAAATGATGCTAACCTCACATAACGGAATGTCCTCTCTCTCTATATAACACAAAGTTAACATTACTCTTTTTATTAAATTCGGTTATACCCGAATTTAACATATTCTGTTTACACAATCCACGACATATACATGTATGTACTCCCAATGACTTTATATTGAGTGTCTATTAAAACTACAAATCGAACGAGAAGTAAAAGCTTGCCGTATTGGCGAATTACTCAAGGAATGTTGGAAAATGAGACGTTGATATGAATGCAAAGATAATCAAGAAAATAAATATCTGATCAATAGATCAACTATTGATATCGTTGTGATTTTTGGTGAAAAAAGAAAAATGTACTAAAAAGTAGCATCTCTATTAATATCACTTCAAGTGATTTATTTTGTAACAGATACTATTACTTACTACTGTTGCTGACGAGTTAATCAATGAATTAAATGTCATTTTATTTAAAATTATTAAGCAAATTCTATAAATAACTATAAATGTGCAAAATTCAAATATTTATATCTATATTTATATAACCAAGATGTTAATAAACTGTTATTTACATTACTGAGCTGACAAAATTTTTTTAATTAGCCAGTACAAAGTGTATACAAAGTGTGTCCTCCAAGCAAGACATGCAACCGGCATTGCAGTGTACTTTAGAAATATGTCTAACGGTACCAGATCTAGCATGTCACCTAGGGTTGCTTGGGGGTAGAACTTACCTGCTGCGCCTAGTTTAGCTTTCTAGGCCGCTTTCCACCCTACTAAAGTTTTTTCATGACCTCCATCGAGCAAGTGTCAATGCATAGCCGGGGAGGGCCCAATTTACTAACTGAATCAGAAAGATTTTCATTTGCTACTGGACAATATTCTTTGATAATCCAGCAAATGAAACAATAAAATCTCGATATCACAGCGTAAGTAAAATCTGATCATAAAATATGATTTCCACTTATCTTGATTTTACCCGCATATTGTAATTGGCATTGTTTGTTTAAAGATAATAATCTTGTGCTTCTTCTTACCCCTCTAATAGTAGAGTTTTACTTTACATAGTTTGACAATAGCAATTTATTATAAATTTAAGTTCATGCGCTTGATTAAATCAATTTAATAATAATAATTTACTATCTCTTTCTGGAATTAATTAAATAAAGTTGAATGTAAGGATTGCTACTATGTAACAAACTGAACAATTTAAACATTTTTAATAGATATTAAATCTATTTATAAAATCAGATAGCACGCATTGTGCTAGTCCAGTATTTGTCATCTAGTTCAACCTAGACGTGCTTGCAGAAAAATCACAAAACATGACACACTGTCACTAGAAGTTTAGAAGTTGTTGTTATTCATATTTCCTTGCTTTAAAAATCGGACGAATTCTTTCGATTTATGGACCGCACCGCTTTTTAACAATGGTCCAATATTCTGCATCAGCGGTAGCAAATCCACTTTTCACAGATAAATCAGCAAGTGAAATTCCGGAAATCGGTGGGCATATTGAACTTCCTATAGCCAAATAGAAAGTTTATATATTATATTAATAAAAACTAGTAAGAAGGGACTATGAGAGACCCTGTATTTTATGGTATTCAGGGTACATCGGGCATCAGATACACATCAAAGGATACTTCTGCAGGTAACATACATTGCAACAAAATTGTATCTTATTTTAAATTTCGTTGGAAGGCTCTATTTACTTTTGACTTGGTTGCCCCAGTGACCTACATTCAATCAGGATGCTCAGTAAGTCAGTCGATTGACGCACGCTACAAGTCTTTTTTTCCCTTAAAACACAACAGTTGCCAAAACCTGTTAACCTGTGTAAATAGTTTCAAGGTTTACAGGTCAATGTCAACTGTCGGTAACACGGTATAAACTTAAGTTCAAGCACTCTTACATTCATATAAACGCACTAAACTGCGTTTTATTTTTGTCTCGAGTTAAGAGAACAACACAACTGTTGCTGTTTTCACATAAGAGAAGATTCTCTTAAGTCTTGTCAAACAAAAGCCGCTAAGTGCAATTAATTTAAGGCTCTCGTGTACGCAACAGTTTGTTGTTTAGTAACAAAACGAGAAACTGAGAGAACAATTGAAAATACAATGAGCTCTGATTAAATTATCTACTGATTAGGAGTTTCAGATATTAGCAATATTTTACTTTTGGAAAGCGGTAAGTGGACTAGTTAAAAATCTTCCATGGTAAAACGCCTAGTTAATAAGTATTCTAAAGATTCTCATTGTACTATTATTATATTGTCAGATAAAATGATTATTCCCTTGGCCTCAGCTCTCCAAGCACAGACAGGGTTTCCTTACACTACGTCAACCTGGATAGGTTAATATTGGGTAATATGAAGTATAAAACATTAGTCAGGCAAATTTTTAAGTATCTTTTGCAACAAACATTAAAATGAAATGAATTCATCACAGTATTAAAGGCGCACCTAAAATATGCAATTTCGCTGCAATCGTGTAATCATCCCATATCCAAACATAAATCTAGAATCCTTCCAACAATTTCAACATCCACTTGATTAACCTGGTAATAGGATGTGCATGCACCTGTAGCTACAAAGACATTCCTGTCGCTTGAACACACAAAAGAATTGTAGTCTAGGTTGGCAAGACGACGTCCAGACCACAAATTGCAGGGAAACTATCATTTGCTTGGGAAAGTAATATTTATTAAGAGCAAAAGCTTTCGACACGTTGCAGCCAAAAGAACAACAATAACTTTTTAGTAAAGTTGGGTGTTGCGATTGGTGCTTTATCGTGTTGAACCAGTGAGACAAACATACTTTTATTCACTGAAATCGACATATTTATCAGAATTATGATAATGTTTTGGATTGCAGTTGCCTCCTCCACGGTCACATCGGCTGCCTTAAATCCGTCTTTGGTAATGGCCACTGCTGCACCTACTTATCAGCAGAAGCATAAAGGAACTTTTCGTATTACCAGTTTAGCAATGCAGCATTTAAAGCCCGACGTTACGAACAGCAACTAAAGCAGCATCAGAAGGAAGACGAGAATAGGAGAAGCAGAATCAAAAAAAAACACACAGCATGCAAAAATAGTAAAAAGAATGTTTGTCGGGACCCCGACCGAAATATACCCCATGGCTCAACATGGGCCTGCTCAAATTCACTCCCGATGTTAATCTCTTGAAATTAGTTTTATTTTGTAATTTGTGTTTCCTTAACAATTTTTTTCCATGCCCATAACTCAAACGGTTATGCGTTTTCAATCGAATATAACGAATTTTATTTAGATTTTTTGTTGTTGGCAAAACAAACGTTAATTCCGACTTATTTGGAATTCCTTCAACAAAAATGACCAATTATTTTAAATAAAACTGTACAGGTAATATGTACACTTAATTATCTAGAGCACTTTAAACTATACGCCTGTAAGAATCATGTGAATGTCAAAACCAGAGCTAAAACTTGTACACTGTAGTTCAACTTATGCTTTCGTAAAACACTACAGAAATTTTAATAAGACAAACAAATTCATTAGTTCATGCTAGATTCATTTGTCTCTTTTTACCGAGTCTGAATAAATACTTGCGTTTTTGGGATTCCATATTAAAGAGTCAGGCATTATCTTTTATTCAGTCTCTTGGTGACAAGTTTGAAATAATTAGCATACTTTTGCGTATCTCTGTCGTGCAGAGATTAATTGTCCTCAGGCTTGGTTTTGGACAAGAAGCACAACTTCAAGGCACATCTAATGGCTAAGGTGGCAATATGCCGAGCCAAATTGAGAAACCTGAACTGGCTCCCAAACCTAGTTCCAACTAGATAAGTTCTCAATGCATTAATTGTCGTGTTTAAGGATACACTTAAACCCGGCGATGAGCTAGACACCATGATATTGATAACTTAATTCTGCCTGTTGATTATATCATAATAAAAAAAGGCTATTCACATACGAACACGCTTTCAAAAACACCAATTCAATAGAAAATATGATTTTCGGTAAGAGGATATTGCAGTTGGTCGCGAAAATAGGAAACATGGGCATGACCGAAATAATGTTCTTTATGAAAATATTAACAGTTACATTTAAAAGCCATAGATTGTAACTTTCTACCAGACCAAGGTAGCAAAGATGTCCTGGCTACTCAAGGGACATTGAACGGGAACCCAACGTGCCGAAAATAGGCGACAAGATACAAGAGACTGCTACTAAGTACGCCAACAGACTGGGAGCTCACCACAATAGCCTGGCCAGGAGACAGGCAGTGTCGCAAGCTAGGAGAAGATTAAAAAGACTTCACCCTCAAGACTTGCCTACTCGGGTCTTAACTTAATCATAAGCTATAATCCTGCTTCTATAAAATAGCCATAAGGTTTGCACATATTCTAATAGTTGAAAATTAACAATGTTTTTATATAATATTAGATTAAGTTGCCTACAACAGGCTGCAGCACGCTAATTATAAATAAATGAATTTATTTGATTATTAAAAAAAAATTGTAACTAAATAAACATTTCTATCAAGTGAACGAATTCCTATAAAGAAAGTAAAAACATTTTGTTTAATTTAATATGTGCTGTACGCAAAGAAGAATCATGAAATCAGGAAATAAGCAAAATAGGTTTCGAAACTCGTATCGATTAGTGCGACGTGCTGTGTGTGTGGGCCACAGTGCTAATCCCCTTCCTAAGTGGTTTTGAAAAACAATCGTGCATGATGCATCCTATGCACTCTAATATGGATTATACATTCCCTCCCTAATTCAGATAACCTCTCATTTCCTTCCCACTTCAACTTAAGGGTCAATTAGTACGAGCAGCTAAGATTAGAGACAGAGTAAGAGCGATACATTTAGGAAGAACTCAAAGGTAAGCAAAGGAATCCAAAGGTAAACATAAATGAATCGATAAGGGGCTTTTACATCTACAGTTGCGCACATTAATAAGCTACATGAATGGAAAATGCAATATGCGCAATAAACTAAATGAAAAACGAATAGTTAAATAATATAATAACACTCAAACAATAATACTGATAAATGTGCCAAACTGTGAATACGGAAGTTTTGTGTGGCCCAGAAGGCTTCTATTCTAATCTACTTGTTGCGCACATTATTAAAACTTTTAATTAATATGTAACACTGGGGTTGTTGTGCTTGGATGAGAGCATGAGGAAGGAACAATGGTCACTTATGGCAACCTTCTGCATTAAGCAGTTAAAAGTAGCTACCAACAACCCAAGTACAGTTTTTGTTTTACTTATTTATTTACATATATTAAGCATTGAATCCGTACATTCAGAATAAGTACCTTAACGAGGTTCAGGTAAAAATGTGGGCATGTTGATGTTGATGATAGAAGCACGCTGCAGTTGTAGCCCAACTCAGACAACATAGCAACGATTGACTACACCAACTCATTGAATGAATTTGTGAGCACTCCTAGGACGAATTGCCCACTGCATGCCATACTGTGCACAACATGTCAGCTTCTGATGTGCGTGCATGTGCAGTGGCTGGTGTGCACAATCACTGTCAATGTGAATGAAGCAAATGCAATCTGGGTGGATTATGTATTTATATTACACAGAGAATTTTAGAAAATTAAATATTTCTTATTACAAGACAAAGTTAATCACATATTTAAATATATAATCAAAAGTTCAAATATTATTAATTATATCTATCTTTATAGAACAAGTTGGTAGTGCACTTTTAATGGCATCACTGAACAGACAACACTGATTCAATTAGCCGGTACTAGCTAACTCTTAACAGGAATTTTGTTTAGACAAAGGGATTTCATAGTGTGGCCTCAAGGCCAAACCAAACACATGTTGACTACCGCCATCCGTGCGTAATGTAATTACCTGCTTCGTAAAGTGGGGATAGCCTTTTATTAGTGCAGCATACCGCACGACCAACAGTTGCTGGCCGACGGAACAACAATATTTAGAAAGCACAACGTAAGTAAAACCGGATGTTAATTACATATTAATTCTTGCACTCCTTGACCATGATAATCTAATTTGTGAGCACTGCTAGGAGGAATTGCCAACTGCATGCCATACTGTGCACAACATGTCAGCTTCTGATGTGCGTGCATGTGCAGTGGCTGGTGTGCACAAATACTGTCAATGTGAATGAAGCAAATGCAATCTGGGTGGATTACAGCGAAATTAAGAGAGCGGCAACTTGCAGGAGTATTGCAGGACTCTAATAGACACCTGGCAATCATAATCGAACGAACAACGAATGTCGTCGGAGGAACCAGATTTCACAACTCTAGCAACCGGGTAATCATCAATTCTATACACATTTTACTCTTGTAGTCATTTTACCCGCAGCCGAGTATCTAATGGTATTCTGATAATATTTATAATAAAATTATAAATCATATTTAGATAAAGTGATTTAATTGAACAACTCAAATTATCTGGCTTTGAGCCCGAACCGGAACACTTGCGTAACAAATGCTCAGACTTTTTTTTATTAAAATTATATTATATAATTATAGCTACCAGTCAAACTATTTTAGATTTCCATTTAATAAGCCCAAAACTCTATGTATATATGATAAGAAAACATTAATAATTAAAAGAATTTCAACCGAAATAACTATGAATAAAAATTGTGTTTGTGATTTTTGTTGAAAATACAGGAATTTACTTAAAAGTATCATCTGATTTGTTTTGTGCTAAAAATTCTAATTAATTCCGAAACTTTCGGTATATTTACATGTATGCACTACTTATGTGTTTATATTAAGTGTTTATTAAAGCAAAAAAGCAAAGCTAATTACATAATTAAATATATAATCAAAAGTTCAAATATTATTAGCTATGTCTATGTCTATAGAAACAAGTTGGTAGTACACTTTTAATGGCATCACTGAACAGACAACACTGATTCAATTAGCCGGTTCTAGCTAACTCTTAACAGGAACTTTGTTTAGACAAAGGGATTTCATAGTGTGGCCTCAAGGCATGCAACCAAACACATGTTGACTACCGCCATCCGTGCGTCAATGTACAGACGAAATTGCAGTAAAGTTCTTGTATACACCGTTTTAAGAAACATTGGAAACTATTAAACAAGCCATCCAAATGATAAATGGAAACTACATTTAATATGTAATTAAAATCTGTTTTTACTTACGTTTTGCATTCGAGATTTTGTTGTTCTGTCGCCCACCAACTGTTTGTCGTTCGGTTTGCTTCACTAATAAAAGGCTATGCCTAGGAAAAATAGAGCAAATTGGACCAAATTCGTCTCTTTACGAACCAGGTCATTACATTATGTTCAGATGGCAGTAGTCAACATGTATACGGTTGCAAGCATTGATTGGAGGCCACACTATAAAGTCCCAAGTTCCTGTTAAGAGTTTGCTAGTACCAGTGAATTGAATCAGTTTTGTGGGTTCAGTGATGCCATTTAAAGTTTATTACCAACTTGTTTCTACATATAACGATAGACATTAATATTTGAACATTTTATTAGATATTTAATGCTTTGATTAACTTTGTCTTGTCTTTCATTTTCAAAAATTCTCTGTGTAATTCGCGTTTGATTTGTAGCTTTAATAGACACTTATAATTAATACATACATAAGTAGTGCATACATGTAAATATACTTTTAAAGTTTCGTAAGTAACAAGAACTGCGAGCACAAAAAAAATCACATTAAGTGATATTAATAGAGATGCTTCTTTTATGTAAATTAGTAGATTAAATTAATATTTCATTTTCCAACATTCTTTGTATATTTCGTCAATACGGCGAAGCTTTTACTTATTCGATTCGATTTGTAGTCTTAATAGACACTCATTAGTAGTTAATACATGTATATATACTTTAAGTTTTGTATGTAATAGTAACTCTTAGCACATAAAACGTCACTTGAAGTGATATTATTAAAGATGCTTTTAAATAAGTTTATGTAATTTCATCAAAGATCACAACACAATGTTCATTCATAGTTATCTCTTGGAATAATGTCATGTCATGCGGTTATAATTGTATTAATTAACGTTTTCTAACATAGACATATAATATTAGACGTATAATATGGACATATAAAGGTTTCGTTCAATTAATTATATTTAGATATTTTTGACTGGTAGCTAAGTTTTCTTCAACAATATAATACCTTAGATCGTTTTAATCAGTTAAGTTTGTAGTGTGATAAAAAATACAGACATATAGGATATTTGACTACTTAAATAAAGATCTTTTATTTGATCTGTGCAGATAATACTGTGATCTGTTATTTGTTGTTACTAGTTGAAATCATTTCAATTTGCAATCGAAAAAATTATTAGCTTACTTTATAATTCCTTTGCTCTTTGAAAATTTTCTACTTGAACGTATATTCTAAACAAAATGTATGTCCTGTAGTCAATAAATGTAGGACTCTATCGATAGTTATCGATAAGTTGCATATAACGCGGAAAACTTAGGTGGAAGTATTCCTTAAATATGAAATTTAATTAATTTCGTGTAATTTTTTTTTTGTTGTAATACATTGAAGTGTAATTATGTAAATGCTAAAAAAACTCATATATCTTTTCAAATAACTGTTTTTAGAGTAATATGTGTTTTTAAGTAAACTACTGGATGCCAAGTCTTCTTAACACTGTTTCATACTTTAAGAGTCAATCACAATTTTTTATTTTCCTTTCCAATATCTTTTTCGGTGACATGTCATAACGCCCAAGGACTTATCGCCCAAAAAAGTTTTGGGCGTTATATCCGTTTTCGTTTCGGACATAATGCCCAAATTCTGTTTTGGGCGTTTTGTCCGAAATGAAAACGGGCATAAGGCCCAAAATATTATTTGGGCGTTTTGTCCGCAAAAGAAGAATATTCAAATTTCCATCGTATCAGCGAAGGATTTATGCTTATAGCTGTTTAATGCTATATGTTACTTTTTCTGGATAGCTGAATATAATAATTATATATTTAACGATAAAATTTAAAATGGGAAAAGTTTTAAGATTATCATAGGTTGCATGCAAAGCTTTACTTAACTTTGTCGCTATGTTAGTCGCAGCGTTAGATCAGTGTGTATGCACGCTCGCCAATCCCTAATTAAGAACACTTACGTTTTGGTTTTTAAGAACTGAACATGGGTTAAATAGATCAAGTTTATCTTAAAATTTTGACACGCCCCCTTCCGCCTTCGTAAATCGATAACAACATTTTTGAAGTCCCATAAATCAAAAAATATTAAAGTTAGAGCCCAGAATTTTGGCATGAGCATCGGGGTCCTGAAAATTACATCGTGATCGGATGATAAACTCGAAAGTTATTCAAAACTCAACATTACTCAGTGTTGGGCCAAATGAAGAATAACAGCATATTGACATTACAACGCGCTATGGGATACTATTAGTGTCACTCTTATTTGCTTTTTGAAGAATAAGTAAAGGGTCTTTCATAGTCGAGTTCGACTGTAGCCTTTCCGACTGGTTTTTTTGACAAACTTAATAGACCTGTTTTACTTTTTTAAAGTAAAGGGTCTAAAAAGATGCGGCGTACTGATTTAATTATCAAACTAACAAATAAATTAAAACAAATCTAAAATCCATTGAACTTAATTTTTATTCAATCAAACTTCATTATTTATTCATTTTACTAATGTAGTAACTATATATTACATTATTATAATTGTACATACATTTAATTATATATATATTTTTATAGTCGTTTCGACCTTTGCTCTACAGAATGGACACACAAGGTCAGAACTTGACTGAACATGTGTATATTTTAAATTTTCTAAGCAACTTTCACACATTTTGGCATGGTTGCAAGGCTGCAATAAAATATTTTTTTGACTTTTACAGCACAATTCGCAAATTACTGTGGCTGCTTTAGAATATCTTTGGACGCACTCTTCCTCATCATCGGTGTTATCTTTAATTTCCGAATTGTATTCAGGAAGCACTTCATTCCATATTATTTTATTCTTTTTACATGAAGCCGCTATTAGATATTCTCCTATTGAAATGCTCTTTCATTTCATTTCATTTGGAAGACTTCTGACGACGCGCAACGTCGATTTCACTATTTAAAACCTTTTTTAATTCCACCTACCGTTGAAATTCATCGTTTCGAATAACCCGCAAAAATTCCCAAAAAGATCCGTTTTTGGGAATCAAGCTCGACAAGTAGCTATTATAACCTTCAAGAGCACTAGTTGTTCGAACATCTTCTCCATGAACTGTGAATCCAAGCGGCGTTTCCTGTACATATTTAAAAATGCATTTTAAATTGAATGCTAAGAATAAATCTTCAGTTGTTAGATTACCTTTTCTAGCCATTGTTTTTCAAAATAGATAATAAATGGATCAAAGAATGATCCTCCGTCAGAAGACGAAAAGGAAAGATTTGCATAAATTTCCATCAGGCATATTGAGAACCCTTCTTTAATATCGTCACAAGACAGAAGAGGTAAAGCCATGAACTTTCTCAATATGCGGTAAGCACTTTCATCTTTTCGAATAAGTTCGCTCAGTTCTTTACATTTTTGAACTTTCCGCCTTAATGCCTGACAGTAATGAAACCAGCAACCCTTTAATTGTGTTTTCGGAAAAGTGGTTTGGATTGCATTTCTCATTGCTTTTTCATAGTCAGTTTGAAATGAATTTGGTTCCATTAAGAATATTTCTGAATTAATAAAGTTTAAAATATGACTGTATGCTTCGGTATTTTTATTGCTCATCAAAATAAAAGCAAATGCGTATATCTGAAATGAAAATGAAAAGCCAATATATTTAAGCAATTTACATAAAAAGGGCATATTCTCATATATTTTCAATAAATGGAACATGACACCTTCACTTTCTTTATATGTTCTTACATGGTGTTGATATCCTAAATGAATAATTAGCAACTGTTTATAATTACAAGCCGGTACTATCGAAAAAGTTGCATCCATTAAAAAATTTCGTTTTGCGGGAGGTATTTCTGCTTCAATTAGCTTCGCAATTGGGAGTGACACAAACATTATGTATGCAAACTTTTCTTCAATTACTGTGCTTTGATAAAAATGTGCATTCTTATCACTTTCGCACATGCCCAATTCCGCCATATGGGACTTATTATTAAATATATTCTGGAAGTCCACTGGTTCTTTTGGAGCCTTTGGCATTGCCTCGGATTTGATTCGCCGAAGTTGACGCTGCATTTTATAAAAGCTTACTGAACCAGCAGCCTCTCGACTTTTTAGGCATTCTTCATTAAAGGCCAATCGCACTCTGCCACTTTGTAACGATGGCATTGCCACAGATTTTTTGATATCATTTTTTAATTTGAACTCCAAAATGCGGGATTCTTGGTCGGAGTGTTTGTGTTCACCTGACTTTACGTTTTTAGTGCACACACCATCAGTTTCGTTATAAATAATCGAAACTTTGCATTTGTCTTCATAGCACACAAATCTTTTTAGGGCTACAGAGTTGTGCTTCTGGTATACGCTTTTAAACTTATATATTTGCTTTTCTGCGCAAATTAAGTTGCTGTTACGCCGTGCTCCTTCAATCAGCTCGAAATCAATTTTGTGATCCATATCTAATAAATATGAATTATTTATCAATCAGTATATAAAGCAGTGGTCGGCACACGCCGCGCACCGTGCATAGGGATTTTCTCTGCCGCAGCGCTGCCTGCACACGTACAGTATAAATTTTCGTGTGGCGTCGCTTTTACGACATGTTTCTGTTAAGTCGCTGTCGTGTCGCTGTTATGGCGCTATTAAGCTGTAATGCTGCTGTTGAGGCGCAAAATCGAATCAGTTGCTGTTCAGCCGTTGTTGATGCTAGACCACACTGCGCAACTTTTGCAAAATACACAGAAAAAAAAATGTTTGATGAAACCCTTGAAAATTTGTTTTTTTTTATACAAAATGATGATGGCGATGCGCAATGCCTTATTTGCCAATACATTTTAAGTAGACACTTTTCGTATAACGTTGAAAGGCATTACACAAGCATGCATTCCACTTTTGATAAATATATTGGGGCTGAGCGTTCACTGAAATTATTGGAGCTAAAAGCGAAATATTTTTTAATATTTGTAGCGGACACAATTGATATTCCGCGTCCCGATATTTCTGAGAATTTGTCATTTCCTCTATTAAAAGCTTCATATGCTGTTGCGTTAGCTTTAGCAAGACAGTGTCGACCATTTACAGACGGCGTTTTTTTTAAGAGTTTGATGGTGGATGTTTTAAAATGCCTGGATACTAAAAATGAAGTCTTGCAACATTGCCTTAATATGCCCTTATCTCCCCGTACTGTCGCACGTAGAACAGAAAATATTAGTCAGTTTATCCACTTGGAAGCAAAGAAGAGGCTTAGGAATTGCAAGTATTACTCAGTTTCGATGGATGAGAGTACAGATATTAATAATATTTGCCAACTTATAATCTGCATCAAAACTGTTGATAAAAACCTCACATGTTTTGAAGAAATATTTGACGTAATTTCTCTACATGGCCATGTGACGGGTCAAGTTTTATTCGATACTATGATGTCCAAAGTTTTTACATTTGCCGACAGAAGTAAGCTCAGTTCAATATGTACAGATGGAGCAGTTGTAATGACAGGTAAAAACAAAGGCCTTGTGGGAATCCTTAGAAAGAATGGAATTTGTTGCCCGTCTTTCCATTGTGTAATTCACCAGGAAGCTCTTTTTGCAAAAGAATTAAAAATGAAGTCCGTAATGAACATCTCTGTCCGCATTATTAACAAGATTCGAGGTGGGCATAATGCTTTGATGCATAGAAAGTTCAAGGAATTCGTTGAAGAATTGAATGCAGAGCACGGAGATCTGTTGATGTACACAGAAGTTCGATGGCTTAGTAAAGGGAAATGCTTGGAGCGTCTTTTCAATTTGCGAAAAGAAGTCACCACCTTTCTTAAAAATATTGGAAAAGACGTCGAAGATCTTCTTATATTAGTGCAGGATCATAATTATCTAATGGACTTGGCATTTTGTTGTGATATTACCAAAATATTAAACGACCTTAATCTCTCATTACAAGGCAAAAATCAACATATTTTCACTTTATTCAGAGCAATAGCCAATTTCGATAGAAAACTTACATTATTAATTCACCAACTGAAGAACAATAGTTTTGTCAACTTAGAAAAAATCTCGCAAATATTTTCTGAATTAAATATAAATAATTTTGCTAAAATACAAGAATACGCCGTAATAGTTGAGGAATTAAATAAAAATTACAAAAGTAGATTTCAAGATTTAAATATGGTGTCACACTTAATAGAGCTTCATGATCATCCGCTCAATTGTGAACTGTCAAATCTGCAATTCCTGTTACGTAAAGAACTTGAAGAGTTGCGGGTTGATTTTACTATTCCTTTGGAAACGGGAGAACAATTTTGGGAGCGCATTGATGACAAAAAATATCCTAACCTCAAAAATGAAATATACAAACTTTATTCAATGTTTGGTACAACATATAACTGCGAGGTGGCATTTTCTAGTTTAAAAATAATATTGAGCAAACTGCGAAATCAAATATCTGACCAACATGTAGCCGACTTAATGCGAATAAAAGAATATAAAGGAGTTTTAGATGTCGAAGAAATATTAAAAACATTTCACTAAGGCGTTCATATTTTTTGTTATCATTTATATATATTTTATAATTTTTATTATATATTTTATTATTTTTTATTTTTATTTACTTGAGCTTCTTATATTTGATATTTTATTTTTGATTATTTTTTTTTATTACGATTCATTTAATAATTTCTTACGCGATACAAATTATTTATGAACGATTCGGTCTCGTTTTGCACAGTGTCAAGCAAGAAACGTCACATGCTCGGCCTCTGTTATCGTTCTGTTAATTCGCACACTAACGCAATGAAACATTTGACTGTGTTAGTGCCGACCACTGATATAAAGCATTTCGTTTTTCATGTGTGTAAGCTATTTAAGTTACTAGCTGTGATGCCATATTAATTTGCAATAAGAGATTTCTAACTTACTATTTACATTTTGGCGTACACACCTGAATAATACTTATTGCTGAATATGGTATACACTTACTTGTTAACTGCTGCACTTAAACAATAAAGGTTAAACAAAATAGTTAACAAGTTATCGCTGTTTCACTTTCAGAACGATTTAATGGGATATTCCCGCGAATTTATGGAATGTATAGCTCACTGGTTTACAAGTTCACTAGTTCGATTTCGATTATTTATTTTGTTCTGCTCTGAACTGAAACTGAATTCAAAACCAGAGACAACGGTTAGAAACGAAAAAAGTACATACATACATACGTATGAAACGCAGAGAAGATAACGTATGAAACGTAACATTGACGCTTAACAAGACAAATAGCCAAAAAATCAATTAGCGATGAAATACAGACATTGAATCATTGCTCAATGTTAATATTAATTTTAATTATTTATAATATGCTTAAATTAAGATTTATTGTTAGTCTTAATATTAGCCTTCACATATTCGCTTTTAATATTTGGCTGTTATGACCAGAATAATTTTGGGACTTTATGTCCGAAATAGAAACGGACATATTGCCCAACAAATATGGGCGTAATGTCCGTTTTATTTTCGGACTTTTCACCCAAAACTTTTTTGGGCGAAAAGTCCGAATTGAAAACGGGCATAACGCCCAAAACTTTTTTGGGCGTTAAGTCCTTGGGCGTTATGACATGTCATCTTTTTCATTGTATAAAAACAATTTTCGAAAATTTATAATCTTCGTTTTAAGTAATTAAGAACTGAATTTAAATACATAAATTTTCGTAAAATATCATATTATATGAATCAATTTTTTGGTTAAATTAAATATATTAAATATATTGAAAGAAAGAAATATCTTTATAGATTTGCGGTTGGTATAGATCGGTAGAAATATGCTTATTAGTTAGTTTACTTATTAATCTTAGTTTCACGTTTTTGCAATTAAGCTTTTGAAACATTTTAGAGCCAAACACATCTGTTTTCGGTGTCTGGAATAAATTAAACTATTATATAGGAATTATATAGGAATTTTCTTTGCCCTTTGCATGGACATATTTTAAAAATGTATGAGAATAAAAAGTTTCCTGTAAACATATCAATCATCAATTGTTTTGCTTTAGCAATGAATATTTACTTTAAATTTAGTGGTATTCAATGAAAACCTTTTATCTAAATATGATTTATATTATTTTCTTAAAGAAGAATCCTTTAAAATTCTGCATCTTGATTTTTATCGTAAAACACCTATAAAAACACCAATAAAATGTAGTTTCCATGATGCATAATTTCATCATAATATTAACAGAATATCATATACCCGAGTCACTGGGTTACTGTGGGTAAAATGACTAAAAGTGTTGCTCAAATGTATGTAGAAGTGAAGACTTGCCGGTAGCTAAAGTCGGTATTCGTTCTTAGTTCGTTCACAGTTCATAATGATGCTTATGATTCCCGGGTGTCTATTAGAGTGCTGCAAGCCTCCTGCAAGTTGCCGTTCTGTTTAATTCGCTGTAATCCACCTAGATTGCATCTGTTGCATTCGCATTGATATATCGCTTTGTGCCAGTTCCTTGAAATGGGATATTCCTTGCCGTCTCTTGGCCATCTCATTGCTTGTGTGCATGATGATTTTTGTATAGAATTAGTGCACACAAATTCATCCCAGCAATTGGTATATGAAATCGTTGCCATGGTGTCCCTGTGGGTTTGCAGCAACTGCAGCTTACTTTTCATCATCAACATCAACATGCCTACGCCTAGTTACAATGTAGGCAATTGCTTAGGCAGAAATTCGAAACGAACCTGTTGCAGGCAGATTCGTTTGCAGGCCACATTTGGGGAAGCTAACATCGTGTTGTCTGGATCCAATGGCAGGCAACGTGTACAAAAGCAATGCTGTCAATTAAGCTTATTAGCCAGCTACAGCGATGGCTTTGTCAGCGATTGCAGCTCGACCGTTATATCCATGTGGTTGCTAGAAAGGAAAAGAGAAGCAAATGTTGTAGACACTTTTAAATTTCAATATTTAACTTTCGCTTAAGGTTTAGCATGCGTACATATGTATATAAATACATATAAATAAGGCTGCATCACTTTGTTGTTATGCCAACATAATATACATAAAGCAGCGACTTTGTCGCAGCGCGGCTAACGCTATGTGCCCTCTGCACATTTCAAGTGCAGACGAAATATGATCGCACATGATAACAGCGCTCGCCCAAATATCGAAGTCAGCGTTCCCACGCTTGACCGTCTACGTGTATACATATGTACGGGCATGACACTTTCATCTAGGGAGCAACGTTCCCGTTGCTTTACATAAACATACAATTATGTACTTAATATAAAATGCTGCTCTGCCGACGGCTTCGCCGACGTAGCAACGCGCAGCTTTAGCTATGTAAATTAACCAAATCGCGAATGCGTATTTGAAAAATATATTTTTTTAGGGTGAAGCCGAGATGCTTCCGTTTTATTCAATGTCAAATTAAGAACTAAAGTACAATACTGAACTTATGCTGCAAGTCAGCTAATGTTTATGCTAAAGCTTCTTAAAGCTCAAAAGCTCGCGAAGGCGGCGCTGAGTTAATTGTGTTTACGTTAAGTAATACGCAGAATACGTTAAGTGATTTTATTGTTATGTTTATGTTGAAGCTGAACTGTTTGTGTTACGTTAAGTAGCTTAAAGCTGATATTGAGAGTTTACGTTAAATAAGCTGCAGCTGCGCATTAGTCAAAAGTGATGATTGATAAGGGTGAATAAGCTAGGCTATTGGAATTGGAGTCTATTCTGAATATTGTTTATATTTCTTATTAGAATTGCTTGGCTAGCTGGGTGATAACTCCTCCCTTTCTTAAAAAGAATCGTCCTCGATTCTTAATGGTTTCCTGATAGAAATTCAATTTGACTATTTAGTCTATTTAATATGTCAAGCTCAGCTTCTGAGGGTTGTGAATTATTTGAAGAACTTGACCTTTGGAAATTAATGGGGAATAAATTTGGTATTGGACAATGTTTAAGAAGCTTTATCATTATATAAGTAAATATAATTAAAAATAATACAAAAGTAATTTTGGAATGATTATTTTCTAATTTAATAACAATTTTAAATAAAATATTCGTATTTTCGAGCTGAAGGTCGGTATTATTGGTAAATTGATATTCGGTAACTAAGTAATTTGTGAATCTATTGTGTTTTACATAGTTTAAAATTTTTTCTCGTTCATTATTGTATGTTATATTATTTATGATTACAATATTTTTGAAAGTTATAAGATATGTGCCCGTAAGCCATGTTTCATTAATACAATTTGTTCCTGAAACTAATATAGCGCCATCTGTTATGATTTCTATTGGCTTATTTTTTTCTGATATTTTTGTACAACTTGTAAATTGTTTATTTAAAAGATTTACAAAGCAATTTGGATCAAGATTTATGTGAGCAAAACTGTTATAAATCTCTTTTTTATAATTTTCAATAAGGTAAAATGTATTATTACATTTAGCGACTTTGTTGTTTACAATTAGTTTCCCATCTGTTTGGGCAACGGCTTTAGCATGGTGTAGTTTACAGTTGTATTTTATTTTTGGGTATTTTATGAAAACAATGATTAATCCTTTAAATGAAACTATTGAAAAGGGAGACACATCTAAGAGGTCAATTAAAGTAATATTTAAAATTTCATGCTTGAATATACTTAGCATATCTTGTTTATTTAAAATTTTTGGATTCAGTATTTTGGCTTTTGAAAACGTGATAGTGTCCAGCAGATTTTGTAAATCAAGTGACAACAATTTGAGTCTATATTTTTTTAATAATATTTCTTGATTAAATTTTAGATCTTTTAAAAGATTTGTAATTTTAGTAATTTCTTTAAAAATTGCAGAATTAATGTGATTTTGTTTATTGTTGTTTTCTATGAGTTCGTTAATTTTGGTTTGAATAGATAACATATCGTCATGATCTGGTGTGCCTGTGATCCATTTAAAAATTGTACCTAATTCGTTAATACTGCGTTTAAAAATATTATGTGGTGTGAGTTGTGATAGAAATGTATTGATTAAATTTAGTTCCATGGTTATTTCCCAATCAATAGTACTATTTTTGGTTTTAAAAAAATTCAGCTCTTTTTCGAAAATATCATTATAAAAACTTAAGTTAGTAACATGAAAAACTTCTCCAAACGTTTCATATAGAAACAGATTATCAATATCCTCAAGTAAGACGTAGTCATCATTTGAGTAATTAATAATATCGGAACAACAAAATGGTAGTATGCCAAATAAGACGTATAAAGTCTTCATGCTATATAAAAAAAACAATAAAATAATATATATAAAAAATGACATATGTAAAAAAAAAAATGAATTAAAATTTTATATTATCTTTATGAATAATACGATCTTTTTTATTAATTTTTACCTTATTTCCTAAATCTTCCTTAACTACTTGTTTTTTATATCTTGGTTTGAGTTTATTTCGTTCGCCATGTATTTTTTCATATATTATTTCGCCTACATAATAATTTTTATGCTGACGATCTTTATTATGATACGCAAGCATTTTTTCTTGCGCTGTTTTCAAAATTTCTGGTAAATTTTTATGTGCTATTTTATTGAAAAGAATTTCGCATGGTTTTTGTTGTATTGTAGATTGTATGGTTTGGTTGTATTCTTTGACTGCTTTAAGTATGATTTCTGAATAATCTAGTAAACTGTATTCTTCTTGAATACATCGTGAAATTTCTATTAGGGTAGAGTGTACTCTTTCTACCTGACCATTGGAAAGACTGTGTCTGGGATCTGCAAAAAATAATTGCAAATTTGCTCGGTTCATTGCTGATTTGAAATGTGCTGATGTAAAACTAGGTTCGTTGTCTAACATTAGAGATTTTGCAAAAGGAAAAGTTTGAATTAAATCGAGGATTTTATGTTCCATATTAGATTTATCGTTGATTTCTTTAATTACCAGATATTTTGAATAGGAATCTATACAAGTTAAAAAGGTTAATTTTTGAGCATAAAATATATCTATGTGTAATTGCTCGCCTTCACTTTGAGGAATAGGTGCACTAGAAATTGGAATTTGTATTGGATCTCGATTGTATTTGTTTTTATTGCAGATTTCACAATTTTTTATATGTAGTTTTAATTTTTTATATAAATCGGGCCAGTAATATGATCGTGTGATTTGTTTTAAATTTTCATCAAAGCCTCTATGAGCTCTATTATGAGTTTGTTCAATAATTATTGCTTGATCATCTTTATTTGTTATATCAAGTACAAATTTTCTAGTGAAGAGAAATTTATTAGAAAATGTAGTTGTAATAGCCGATTGTATTTCATATAAATCTTCTATTGTGCAATGGATAGCTGTTGTAAGTTTGGGTTGCAAGAATTCTTTTAAAAGTGTGATAAGACTATCAACAGTATTATACTCTATAATGTGTCTTTTACGATTAAAAACTTCTAAAACTTCATGAATGGCAAATTTGTTTTTGGAAATTAAAAGTTGCTGTTTGAATTGGTTTAGTGGTTTTTTAGTTTCTTCTATAATTGTTTCGTAGCTACTTTCGGCAGAATGAATTGTCTCATTATCTGAAGAAGATTCTTTATCAGAAACGTCTTCAATAGAAATATTATTAATTATTATCCTTGATAAAGCGTCGGCAACAACGTTGGTGGATCCTGGTTTATAAATGATTTTTGGGGAAAATTCTTCAATGAAAGCATGCCATCTTTTCATTTTAGAATTTGGGTTTTTTGCTGATACCGTAAATGATAGTGGCTGATGATCTGTTTGGATTTCTAAGTTAGTTACTCCATATAAATAATTTCTAAGATTTTTTAATGCCCATACTATGGCATACAATTCCCTTTCATTTGTAGCGTAATTTCTTTCTGTCTTGTTTAATGTTTTCGAAACGAATGTGATTGGTTTGTTTTCTTGAGAGAGTACGGCGCCTATGGCGAAATCGGAAGCGTCCGTTGTAAGAACAAATTTCTTTGAGTAGTCTGGTTGGGTTAATTCTATTTTTTCTATTAAATGTGTTTTTAGATTTTTAAAAGCTAAAAAAGCTTCATCGTCCAATGAAATTTCTGTTTTCTTTGACATGTGCTTTGAAACCATGCCGTTATGTCCCTGTAAAAGTTTTGTAAGTGGTTTAGCTATTGTCGCATAATTTTTTACAAATTTTCTGTAATAGCCTGTTAAACCGAGGAATCCTCGTAACTCTCTTAAATTGTTTGGAGGTGGGTAATTCATGATAGTTTCTATTTTTTGTGGGTCTGTCTTGATTGTTTTGTACGATACAATATATCCTAAAAACTCGATTTCTTTTCTAAAGAATCTTGATTTTTCTAAGGATATTTTCATGTTTGCGTTGAATAAGATTTCAATTATTTCTTGTAGATCAATGAGATGTTGTTCCGAAGATTCGGAGAAAACTATAATGTCATCCATATAGATGTGACAAAATTTACCTATTTTTTCCCGTAATATATTATCCATGGCTCTTTGAAATATACTAGGGGCATTGGCCAAACCAAACGGTAATCGGAGAAATTCGTATTTACCATTATTAATGGAAAATGCGGTTTTCTCGATATCTTTATTTTTCATCAATATTTGATGAAAACCTGATTCTAGATCAATTGTTGAAAAGAAACGTGCCTTGCCCAAGTTAGATAAAATAACTGATGGATCAGGCATGGGGTATCGATCGGGTACTGTATTGTTATTTAATTTTTTGAAATCAATTACTAATCTGTTTTTGGGTGTTCCATCATCATTGAACCCCTTTTTACCTACTACCCAAACTGGAGAGTTGTAAGGGCTGTTACTAGGTCTTATTATGTTTTCATTTATCATCCTTTTTATTTCCTGGTTAACAAAATTGTTAACCGAATGTGGATAAGGATATTGTTTACTGTATATTGCGTTATCGCTTATTGTACGTATTTCTCCCCTAACGTCTGTTCTGAAAGGCAAAACTGTTTGTATTTGAGAATGTTTAGTTTTGATTGCTTGAACAACTTGTTCTTCAAGCATACTTAAATTATCATTATTGTTGATAACCTTGTTTAATGATGATTTGCATAATGAAGAATTTGTTGAAGAGGATACCGACACCTTCCGGCGTCTGCTCTTTTTGACTTTCTTCTTTTTTTGCATGACATTATTATCTGTGATACGGGGGCGCTCAGCGTCACTTAATGACGATGAATCCGTATCTGAAACATGAAATAAGGACAAATTTTTGCCACTTTCATGTTGATTATTTAAACACGAGACAACTGTTAAAGCTTCATTTGAGCTATACAAATTGCCTATTGTTTCTGGAATATTTTTTACGAAATTGATTTTTTCCGTTTTATCATTATATTGCAGGATTCCCTGCGAAAGATTAATTATAGCTCTTATTTCTTTCAATAAATTATAACCGACTAATAAATCTGATTCCAGATTATCGATTTCATAAAATCTGTGGCGTTTGCCAAATATATTTATATGATGATAATGAGTTATAATGCTATACCCATTTACTGTTTTTATTCTTTTTCTTATGACTAATTCTTCAGCGTTATTATAAATACCTTTCTTTATATAACAGGAGGTAGCACCTGTATCTATTAAAATTTTTAAGTTTTTATTTATTTTCTTATCTACTCTGTAGATGAAGGGGAGTCCTCCCCCTGATCCTCTAAAAAATGATCTTCTTGGAGATTGTTAACTCGCATTAATTTATTTGGCTGCTGACCTGAAAAAGAAGCTGACTCCCTTTTCTGAGGTGCATTTTGATTTTGGAAATTTTGAGGTCTATTTAACATTTGTATGGATTTATCAATATCCATAGGCACTTGTGGTGGTTGTGGCTTATTATAGCCTTGACCAAAATTTTGATTTTGACCAAAATTTTGATTTTGACCAAAATTTTGATTTTGACCAAAATTTTGATTTTGATTTGCATTTTGATTTTGATTGGTATTTTGATTTTGACTAAATCGTAAATTGTTGTCAAACTTTTTAATGAATTGGTTTGAATTTTCAGCTTTTGCTGTTTTTTGTTGATTTTTTTGATTTGAATTGCTTTGTTGTGAATTCGTGTAATGGTTATATGCAAAATAAGCTCTCTGATGATTTGCTTCAAGCTCTTGGGCTTTTGCCAAGGCATTCGGCAAATTTTCGGGCTTAAGTGAAAATAATATTTCTGATAAGGACCCATTCAATCCTGTTATGAAAATTCTTAATGCGTTATCCCTATTCTTATTATTCATTTCTTTAATAACACTAGCATTATCGCCATATGTCATAATAGTTTTATTTATCAAAAGTGTTAGTTTCTTATTTACTAGATTATAATATTCCAAAACAGACAAATTTCCTTGTCTTAGAAAACTAAGTTCCTGTTCTATTATGTAGATTGGACGTCTATCGCTATAAGCGAAATCCAATCTAGATAATATGGCCTCAAAGTTTAAAACTGTTCCGTGATTTGTTAAAGTATCATTTGCTTTACCTGTAACTTTATTTCGTAATATTGTTAAAGCACCTACGTACTTTCTACTGCCTTCCTTATACATACGGATAGCACAACAAGCTGCTTCTCGCCAACTGACGTAAGCGTTGTAACTACCGGAAAATTCGGGAATGGATTTAATAACGTCAAATGATTCGTCGCAACGAACTAATTCGTTTAATTCAGTAGCTTTGTATTCTTGCACAGTGTTTGTGGAAGAATTAATTTGTGTTTTTAATTCTGCAATTTGTTCTTGTAGTGCCCTAGTTTGATTTGCAATCAACTGAGCTACCAAATCTGCTGTTAAAGTATTATTATGAGCCATTTTTAATTTTTGAAAAGTAGAAATTAAATCATCCAGCTTTAATAATTTTAATTTTTTCTTCTTACAATATTTTAAAAATATAACATTTATAATATAATATTAATAATTTTTTTTTTTTAAATTTTGTAAAATTTTCTTAATTTGTGAATATAATATAATATATAAAAAAAAATTGTTTATGACAGCTCACGTAAACGAAGATGTCCTGGGATTTGAAAACTTTGTTACTTCCTTCCTTCCTTCCTTCGAATAGTCCAGATTTATTCGTCTCGACTTGATGATTTGTAGTTTTAAACAGGATTCGTAATGATTATGATTCACACAGTTATTTTTTATTTAACTCTTATTTGCAATCTTTGGTTTTGAGCACAGGATATTTCCGATTGACGGAAATTTTTAACGCACATATAACTTTTAGGCACACTGTTTTTTCTGTTATAGAAAATTTTTGATGCACTAGTTATTTATTGATTTTTATCAAGCACACTGTATTTTCGTTTGTAGAAAATTTTTGATGCAATACAAGTTGAGTTCAGAGACGTTTTACTTTATTTGCCTCTTTGACATTTAACTTTTAGCACTCGACACACACGCGAATCACTAAGGATATTTGAAAAGACTTTGTATCCTTTTATTGTGTTTTAAAACGCGTGCCCCACGTTGGGCGCCAATTAACCAAATCGCGAATGCGTATTTGAAAAATATATTTTTTTAGGGTGAAGCCGAGATGCTTCCGTTTTATTCAATGTCAAATTAAGAACTAAAGTACAATACTGAACTTATGCTGCAAGTCAGCTAATGTTTATGCTAAAGCTTCTTAAAGCTCAAAAGCTCGCGAAGGCGGCGCTGAGTTAATTGTGTTTACGTTAAGTAATACGCAGAATACGTTAAGTGATTTTATTGTTATGTTTATGTTGAAGCTGAACTGTTTGTGTTACGTTAAGTAGCTTAAAGCTGATATTGAGAGTTTACGTTAAATAAGCTGCAGCTGCGCATTAGTCAAAAGTGATGATTGATAAGGGTGAATAAGCTAGGCTATTGGAATTGGAGTCTATTCTGAATATTGTTTATATTTCTTATTAGAATTGCTTGGCTAGCTGGGTGATAACTTGTATAGTTTTAAGAACCAATGTACAATTTATTATCAAATAAACCAGACTTCGACACAGACGTGTCGAAGTGAATACAAAACCAAATTCTTTTATTTGACAACTTTACATGGCGACCGTTTAAGTGGCAACTTTACAAAGGTAAAAAGGATTCTTCCCATTTGCCCATCTTCCAGGTGCTAGTTCTTCAAACATAATAAACGAAGCATAAAAGCCCTTTTATATAATTCTATTAATCTTTCCAACAAAAACTAAAGCTGCATTTAGCTTCTATTGTTACAAAAACTAATAAACTGCACTCATATTCTGGCTTTGTGGTTTCTTTCTTAGAAATAATGCAACTGCGAAGTGAAGGATATTTCATAGCTATTAAAATCTGGGCATTTCTTAGAAAAAATTAGTTTCACTCCTGTATTTCTCCTAAATTATTTAAGTTCATTATTTGATGCTATTAGCTTTCACTTTTTGCTATACAATTTTAAAGTGTCTTAAATATTTTGTTATGGAAACACACTTTTTATCGTCTCAACATATAGTATAGTATTGCTGTGAAAGTAAATATTGGTGTTAATAATTATGATGAAAACACAAGTTGACCTCAAAAACTTTGACTTTTTGTATCGTTCGCAGATGTACTTTAAGCAAAATTATTTGTTGTACGTACGTACACCATTTATGTTATTATATCAATTGACAATACACTTAAATTAAAACATTTATTATAATTTGGTTCGAATCGCATCAAATTAATTAAGAAGTATATGTATATAAATATGTATGTGTAAGAAAGTGACGTCCGGGTTATCCCATATGTGTGACTCTTTTATTATTATTATATGTAGTATGTATTCAGTCACTATCATATTGTTTATTATTTGGCGCAACAAAATTTGATTTGGAAGTATTGCTGTTTTGTTTTTTCTTTCTGTTGCATACTTTTACGCTTATATAAAATCGTACCGGGCTTTTCGTGTTTATCAGAATTTCACTGCTTGCGTGCGTAGTAATATCTACTGCTTGCAGTAAATATTTAAAAGGGGACCAGTGCTGCCAGGTCAGCCTTTTTCCGGATAGATCTGTCCTGTTTTGAACAACTTCATCCGGAAAAAATACCAAACATTCCTTTTCAGGAAATCTACCTATTTCTCACCATGATTTAAAAAAAACTTTTGTTTGTATAAATAACATTATAAATATATAAAATATCAATTATGCATTAGAATTCACTTTTAAGGATACATTTAAGCCCGTCGAGGAGCTAGACACCATGATATTCATAACTTTTTCTGCCTGTTGACTATATCATAATAAAATAAAAAAAAGAAATAAAAAAATATAATTTTAACATTGTGATATTGAACTCAACAACGATTTTGTGTTATCGTAATGAGAGAGATATAAATATACATATTCTCCCTGTCATAATCATACGACATTCTATATTCTCCCTGTTTCATAATCATACGACATTTTATATTCTCCCTGTTTCATAATCATACGACATTCTATATTCTCCATGTTTCATAATCATACGACATTTTATACGACATTTTATATTCTCCCTGTTTCATAATCATACGACATTTTATATTTTATCTGTTTCATAATAATACGACATTTTATATTCTCCCTGTTTCATAATCATACGACATTCTATATTCTCCCTGTTTCATAATCATACGACATTCTATATTCTCCCTGTTTCATAATCATACGACATTCTATATTCTCCCTGTTTCATAATCATAATACATTTTAAATTCTCCCAGTTTCATAATCATACGACATTTTATATTCTCCCTGTTTCATAATCATACGACATTCTATATTATCCCTGTTTCATTAACATACGACATTTTATATTCTCCCTGTTTCATAATCATACGACATTCTATATTCTCCCTGTTTCATAATCATACACCGTTTTAGAATTTGATCTTAATATATAAATAAATATATTCTCCGTGTTTCATAATTATACGACATTCTATATTCTCCCTGTTTCATAATCATACGACATTCTATATTCTCCCTGTTTCATAATCATACGACATTTTATATTCTCCCTGTTTCATAATCATACGACATTCTATATTCTCCCTGTTTCATAATCATACACCGTTTTAGAATTTGATCTTAATATATAAATAAATATATTCTCCGTGTTTCATAATCATACGACATTCTATATTCTCCCTGTTTCATAATCATACGACATTCTATATTCTCCCTGTTTCCTAATCATACGACATTCTATATTCCCCCTGTTTCATAATCATACGACATTCTATATTCTCCCTGTTTCATAATCATACGACATTTAATATTCTCCCTGTTTCATAATCATACGACATTCTATATTCTCCCTGTTTCATAATCATACGACATTCTATATTCTCACTTGTCAAGAACGACAGTAAGAAGAGGAAGGGAGTTGCTTTCGAGAAGTGAAAGAGAACAGACGTGTGTGCGGACGAGCACAGAACAATAAGCAGTTTGTATAATTATCTTAAAAGTTATCTATCTTAGTGAATACCAAATGTGTTATAATGAATAAAGACATACATATAATTTAAACCCTGACAACTCAGAAGTGGGATGCAAATTCATTTCTCCGTAAAGAAATGTTTAATTAAATTGTGACTTCAACTAAACGGCACGAGAGCAAACGGTTGAGGATAATAAACGACGCCACAAAGGGCAACGAAAGAGAATCGACAAAACGGCAAGAATGGCAAAACGGTCAGGGGCTCTGCGAATTGAGGAATAAGGAAAAAGCTGCAACGAACGGCAGCAACGGCTTCGCAATAAGCAACGAGTACGCAACGGCAGCGATCTGCAACGGCGTCACGAAAGTAACGAGTAGAGAAAAGCAACGTACAAAAGAACGCAATTTTTGGGGAGTCGAAAAAGAAACGACGAGTGCAGACGTGCATAAGCAGATTTTTCGGTCTCAAAGAAAGAAATTCCACAACACAATGCGTAGAAAACTAAAAGACTTACGAATTAATGAGTTGGACATCATTCTACAAGCACACAATCTTCAGGTCAAAGGTAATAAGACGGCCAAGATTAATGAGCTGATGCAAGTTTTAGCAGTTGAGGAAATCGAGACAGACGAGTACGAATTCTCGGATCAAACTACGAACTCAAGTATGCAAAAACAAATGGACGACCTCAAGGAGCTGGTGGCAAATTTGACGACAATGGTGCAAACGGTGTGTGCGCAGCAGCAGCAACAACAAGCGCAGGTCGCGCAGAGACAGGAGCGTTTGGAGACGGCAACGACATCGGCACACGCACAAGCACAAGGCTACGCATCAGAGACAGAGCAACCACAGCAAAATGGAGGCGTACGAATGACGCCAATTGTTCAAAGTCAAGGTATTACAAGCATCAAAGAAGTCATTGGAGTGCTACCGGAATTTGATCCAATAAAAGGGTTCATAACGTCGGATCAATTCATTGCCAAAGTAGAGCAGCTCCAGAATGTGTATGTGTGGACCAACGAAACGGTACTTTTTGCAGTACAGCATAAGATGCGCGGAGTGGCAAAGACATGGCTAGATGCGCAGGAAGTATACCAAACATGGGGACAATTTAAAGCTGCTCTCATCTTAGATTTCCCATGCGTCATAAATGCAGCAGATGTACATCGTGAGTTAATGCGCCGAAAACGGCGAAGTAACGAGACACCAAGTGAATATTTTTATGCGATGTTAGCTATCGGACGGCGTGCGAATATCGATGAACCATCGATAAATTCTTATATCATCAATGGGCTAAATCAACAAGAGTCAACGAAAGCTTTGTTAGCGATGAACATACGCACTTGTTCAGAGCTATATAAATCATTGGAAAATATGAGATCGGCACACGGTTTACAGCAGCAAATCAACGCAGCAACGGCCAACAACGGAAAACCCAATGACGAGGCAACTGACAAGGCAAAGGCAATAAAATGTTATAATTGCAACAATGTGGGACATTATGCAGCGAAATGCCCAGAGCCTCAGCGAAAGAAACGGTGCTCTCATTGTTCAAAGATTGGACATGAAGAAAAGGACTGCAAGATGAAACCAGCGAAGGTGGCTCAAGAGGCAGAAGCGCAGTGTAAGGAGTATCCACCGATTATGAAAACTGTTCAAATTGGAGGATGTAAGTACGAGGCATTTATCGACATGGGCAGCGATAATACACTCATCAAGGATGCATCCGTGCCAAAGGGCACAATACGACAGCCATGCATCAAACGTCTGCAAGGTTTTGGTGGATCTGTTGTTGAGTCCAAGGAATGCATCTTAACGGAGTTTACATGCGGCAGACTTAGATTGTATACAAGAATCCAGGTGGTGCCAAACGAAGTTCTTCCATATGATGTGCTAGTAGGCAGAGATATCATATGTCATGATAAGGATCTGCTGGATATTGAAGGCACAGTATCTAAGGTGGCAACGATGGAACAGGTCGCGTTTGATGTTGGTCCTGACATCAGCCCCGACCATCGTAATCAGGTGAGCGATCTGTTAGAAAGTTACTCGAACTGTTTTGCCGAAGATATCTCAAACATTGGCAGGTGCAAGAAAACGGTGATGGAAATCGAAGTATCGACAAAGAAGCCTATCTTGGGAAGGCGATACCAAGTACCATTCGCTCAAAGAGAAACGCTGAACTCTTTGATCGATGATCTCCTGAAAAACAACATTATCCAGAGAAGCAATTCAACACATGCAGCATCAGCAATACTGGTGCCAAAAGCAAACGGAGAGAAGAGACTATGTGTTGACTTTCGAGCTCTCAACGCTGTCACTGTGAAGAAACGATACCCGATGCCAATTGTAGAGGAGCAATTGGCCAAGCTATCAGGAAACAAGTACTTCACAACGCTGGATATGACATCTGGTTATTATCAGATCCAAATGAGCAATGAAAGCAAGAAGTTAACGGCATTTATAACCCCAGATGCATTGTATGAGTTCAATGTTATGCCTTTTGGATTGGTGAATGCTCCGATGGTGTTCCAAGAGGTAATAACAGAGATCATACGGAAATTGAAACATCAACGGAACATTGTGAATTACGTGGATGAAGTCTGCATATCATCCAAAACGATTGAAGGAGGGTTGATCGTAATAAACGAATTCCTAAATGCAGTTAAGTCCGCAGGATTAACATTGCGTCCGTCGAAATGTGCATTTATGCACACGAAGGTCAAGTTCTTGGGTCACATAATCACAGGCAATGGAATTCAGCCTGGCAATGAGAAGACCGAATGTATCAAGAACTATCAACAGCCATGTAATGAAACAGAAGTGCGCAGATTCCTGGGCATCGCAGGATTCTTCCGTAAATTCGTCAAGGATTACAGTATAATCGCAAGTCCATTAAGCAAGCTACTGAAGAAAGATGTGGAGTTTGTATGGAAGGATCAAGAAGAGGCATTTCAACGACTAAAAGACGCGCTAATTTCAAATCAAGTACTTACCCTATACGATCCAAGAAAATACCACGAGGTACATACAGACGCTTGCAAGATGGGAATAGCAGGCATTATGTTTCAACGAGAAGATGACGGAACGAAACCGGTATTCTATTACAGCCGACTGTGTAGTGATGCCGAAAGCCGTTACTCAAGCTATGCATTGGAAATTCTAGCAATTACGGAGACACTGGATAGATTCCGTATATACTTGCTAGGATCGCAGTTTCTGGTGGTAACTGATTGCAACGCAGTGGTGACGCTCAAGGAATCAACGGAGCTTCAACCACCGATAGCAAGATGGTGGCTCAAACTACAGGAGTTTGATTATATATGCAAGCATCGACCAGGAGCAGATATGCCACATGTAGATGGCATGAGCAGACAACCGGGATTGACACAAGAAGAAAAGTCTCATACTGTAGCAGACAATATCTTATCGATTATACCAATCAACGAAGATTGGGTATATACAATGCAAAAGCAAGATACAGTTTTATTGGAAATATTTGATGTACTGAAGAGCAACGAAAAGGGCTCAAAGTGGAGCCAAGTAAGCACGGATTACGTCATCGAAGCAAGCAGGCTTCTACGTAAAACACCAGACGGCAACAGGTTGGTTGTACCACAAGCAATTCGCTGGCGTATAACTAAAGCTAACCATGACGATATAGGACACTATAGCACTGAAAAGACGATTCAACGAATTCAACGCTATTTCTGGTTTCCACGTATGAGAAGATATGTTAAGTCCTACATAGCTTCTTGTCCAGAATGCTGCATCAACAAAGTAAAGGGAGGCAAACCGGAGGGCGAATTACATGTGTACGATACCACACCCATACCGTTCCGGACGATCAACATGGATCATGTAGGACCATTTCCAAAGAGCAAGAGCGGAAATTGTCACATTTTGGTAATCGTATGTGCTTTCACAAAGTACACGTGTTTGGCAGCAACACGAACAACGAAGACAACACCGGTTATAAAAGCGCTTCAACAGATATTTGGAGTATTTGGTCAACCAATGCGCATAATCTCAGACAGAGGCACAGCGTTTACATCGAGAGAGTTTGATAACTTCACTAAGGAGCATGGAATTAATAACGTTAAAACGGCAGTGCGTACACCCCGAGCCAACGGACAGGCAGAACGTATGAACAAGACGCTGCTCAACGCATTGAAAACCAGCACAGAGAAGACCAAAGAGTGGGACCAGCAGTTGTACAAGATACAATGGGGCATAAACACTCACATAAATGCCACAACAAAATTTTCACCCAACGATTTAGTCTTTAATTTAATCTACGAGACGTAACGAACAATCGGCTGATACAGGCTATCTCAGTAGATTCAATTTCAGAGGAAGACATTGATAGCAAAAGACAGTAAGCTGCCGAAAACATAACGGCTGAACAAAAGAAATGGAAAATACGATTTGACGCTAAGCATAAGCAACCGACGAAGTACAAAGTAAATAGCTTAGTTCTAGTAAGCTTTGTACCGACAGCCACAGGAGAGTCACACAAATTAGATCCTGTGTACAAAGGACCATATGTCGTCACGAAGGTGTTGGACAACGATCGTTATGTTGTAGAAGATTTGCCAGATCACACCACTACCCAACGACGTTACTGTAATGCGGTATCCAGTGATCATATGAAGCCAATGTGTGCCTTAATTCCAAACTTGGATATCGATGAGAAGGCGTATAGCTATACTGACGATGACGACGTATTGTCAGGTGAGGCCGAATGTCAAGAACGACAGTAAGAAGAGGAAGGGAGTTGCGTTCGAGAAGTGAAAGAGAACAGACGTGTGTGCGGACGAGCACAGAACAATATGGAGTTTATATAATTATCTTAAAAGTTATCTATCTTAGTGAATACCAAATGTGTTATAATGAATAAAGACATACATATAATTTAAACCCTGACACACTGTTTCATAATCATACGACATTTTATATTCTCCCTGTTTCATAATCATACGACATTTTATATTCTCCCTGCTTCATAATCATACCACATTTTATATTCTCCCTGTTTCATAATCATACGACATTCTATATTCTCCCTGTTTCATAAACATACGACATTTTATATTCTCCCTGTTTCGTAATCATACGACATTCTATATTCTCCCTGTTTCATAAACATACGACATTTTATACGACATTTTATATTCTCCCTGTTTCATAATCATACGACCTTCTATATTCTTCCTGTTTCATAATAATACGACATTCTATATTCTCCCTGTTTCATAATCATACAACATTTTATATTCTCCCTGCTTCATAATCACACGACATTTTATATTCTCCCTGTTTCATAATCATACGACATTCTATATTCTCCCTGTTTCATAAACATACGACATTTTATACGACATTTTATATTCTCCCTGTTTCATAATCATACGACCTTCTATATTCTTCCTGTTTCATAATAATACGACATTTTATATTCTCCCTGCTTCATAATCATACCACATTTTATATTCTCCCTGTTTCATAATCATACGACATTCTATATTCTCCCTGTTTCATAAACATACGACATTTTATACGACATTTTATATTCTCCCTGTTTCGTAATCATACGACATTCTATATTCTCCCTGTTTCATAAACATACGACATTTTATACGACATTTTATATTCTCCCTGTTTCATAATCATACGACCTTCTATATTCTTCCTGTTTCATAATAATACGACATTCTATATTCTCCCTGTTTCATAATCATACAACATTTTATATTCTCCCTGCTTCATAATCACACGACATTTTATATTCTCCCTGTTTCATAATCATACGACATTCTATATTCTCCCTGTTTCATAAACATACGACATTTTATACGACATTTTATATTCTCCCTGTTTCATAATCATACGACATTCTATATTCTCCCTGTTTCATAAACATACGACATTTTATATTCTCCCTGTTTCATAATCATACGACATTCTATATTCTCCCTGTTTCATAATCATACGACATTCTATATTCTCAGTGTTTCATAATCATACGACATTTCATATTCTCCCTGTTTCATAATCATACGACATTTTATATTCTCCCTGTTTCATAATCATACTACATTTTATATTCTCCCTGTTTCATAAACATATGACATTTTATACGACATTTTATATTCTCCCTGTTTCATAATCATACGACATTCTATATTCTCCCTGTTTCATAAACATACGACATTTTATATTCTCCCTGTTTCATAATCATACGACATTCTATATTCTCCCTGTTTCATAATCATACGACATTCTATATTCTCCCTGTTTCATAATCATACGACATTCTATATTCTCCCTGTTTCATAATCATACGACATTCTATATTCTGACTGTTTCATAATCATACGACATTTCATATTCTCCCTGTTTCATAATCATACGACATTTTATATTCTCCCTGTTTCATAATCATACGACATTTTATATTCTCCCTGTTTCATAAACATATGACATTTTATACGACATTTTATATTCTCCCTGTTTCATAATCATACGACATTTTATATTATCCCTGTTTCATAATCATACGACATTTTATAAGACATTTTATATTCTCCCTGTTTCATAATCATATGACATTTTATATTTTATCTGTTTCATAAACATACGACATTTTATACAACATTTTATATTCTCCCTGTTTCATAATCATACGACATTTTATATTATCCCTGTTTCATAATCATACGACATTTTATACGACATTTTATATTCTCCCTGTTTCATAATCATACGACTTTCTCCCTGTTTCATAATCATACGACATTCTATATTCTCCCTGTTTCATAAACATACGACATTTTATACGACATTTTATATTCTCCCTGTTTCATAATCATACGACAAAATTTATATTCTCCCTGTTTCATAATCATACGACATTTTATATTCTCCCTGCTTCATAATCATACGACATTTTATATTCTCCCTGTTTCATAATCATACGACATTCTATATTCTCCCTGTTTCATAAACATACGACATTTTATACGACATTTTATATTCTCCCTGTTTCATAATCTTACGACATTTTATATTATCCCTGTTTCATAATCATACGACATTTTATACGACATTTTATATTCTCCCTGTTTCATAATCATACGACATTTTATATTTTATCTGTTTCATAATCATTCGACATACTCATACGACATTCTATATTCTCCCTGTTTCATAAACATACTACATTTTATATTCTCCCTGTTTCATAATCATACGACATTCTATATTCTCCCTGTTTCATAATCATACGACATTCTATATTCTCACTGTTTCATAATCATACGGCATTCTATATTCTCCCTGTTTCATAATCATACGACATTTTATATTCTCCCTGTTTCATAATCATACGACATTCTATATTCTCCCTGTTTCATAATCATACGACATTCTATATTCTCACTGTTTCATAATCATACTACATTCTATATTCTCCCTGTTTCATAATCATACGACATTCTATATTCTCCCTGTTTCATAATCATACGACATTCTATATTCTCTCTGTTTCATAATCATACGACATTCTATATTCTCCCTGTTTCATAATCATACGACATTTTATATTCTCCCTGTTTCATAATTATACGACATTTTATACGACATTTTATATTCTCCCTTTTTCATAATCATACGACATTTTATATTCTCCCTGTTTCATAATCATACGACATTTTATACGACATTTTATATTCTCCCTGTTTCATAATCATACGACATTTTATATTCTCCCTGTTTCATAATCATACGACATTTTATACGACATTTTATATTCTCCCTGTTTCATATTCTCCCTGTTTCATAATCATACGACATTCTATATTCTCCCTGTTTTATAAACATACGACATTTTATATTCTCCCTGTTTCATAATCATACGACATTTTATATTATCCCTGTTTCATAATCATACGCCATTTTATACGACATTTTATATTCTCCCTGTTTCATATTTATACGACATTCTATATTCTATACGCCATTTTATACGACATTTTTTTTCATAATCATACGACATTTTATATTCTCCCTGTTTCATAATCATACGACATTTTATATTATCCCTGTTTTATAATCATACGCCATTTTATACGACATTTTATATTCTCCCTGTTTCATATTCTCCCTGTTTCATAATCATACGACATTCTATATTCTCCCTGTTTCATAAACATACGACATTTTATACGACATTTTATATTCTCCCTGTTTCATAATCATACGACATTTTATATTATCCCTGTTTCATAATCATACGCCATTTTATACGACATTTTATATTCTCCCTGTTTCATATTCATACGACATTCTATATTCTCCCTGTTTCATAATCATACGACATTTTATATTCTCCCTGTTTCATAATCATACGACATTCTATATTCTCCCTGTTTCATAATCATACGACATTCTATATTCTCCCTGTTTCATAATCATACGACATTCTATATTCTCCCTGTTTCATAATCGTACGACATTCTATATTCTCCCTGTTTCATAATCATACGACATTCTATATTCTCACTGTTTCATAATCATACTACATTCTATATTCTCCCTGTTTCATAATCATACGACATTCTATATTCTCCCTGTTTCATAATCATACGACATTCTATATTCTCTCTGTTTCATAATCATACGACATTCTATATTCTCCCTGTTTCATAATCATACGACATTTTATATTCTCCCTGTTTCATAATTATACGACATTTTATACGACATTTTATATTCTCCCTTTTTCATAATCATACGACATTTTATATTCTCCCTGTTTCATAATCATACGACATTTTATACGACATTTTATATTCTCCCTGTTTCATAATCATACGACATTTTATATTATCCCTGTTTCATAATCATACGACATTTTATACGACATTTTATATTCTCCCTGTTTCATATTCTCCCTGTTTCATAATCATACGACATTTTATATTCTCCCTGTTTCATAATCATACGACATTTTATATTCTCCCTGTTTCATAATCATACGACATTTTATATTATCCCTGTTTCATAATCATACGACATTTTATACGACATTTTATATTCTCCCTGTTTCATAATCATACGACATTTTATATTATCCCTGTTTCATAATCATACGACATTTTATACGACATTTTATATTCTCCCTGTTTCATAATCATACGACATTTTATATTATCCCTGTTTCATAATCATACGACATTTTATACGACATTTTATATTCTCCCTGTTTCATAATCATACGACATTTTATATTCTCCCTGTTTCATAATCATACGACATTTTATATTATCCCTGTTTCATAATCATACGACATTTTATACGACATTTTATATTCTCCCTGTTTCATAATCATACGACATTTTATATTATCCCTGTTTCATAATCATACGACATTTTATACGACATTTTATATTCTCCCTGTTTCATATTCTCCCTGTTTCATAAACATACGACATTTTATACGACATTTTATATTCTCCCTGTTTCATAATCATACGACATTCTATATTCTCTCTGTTTCATAATCATACGACATTCTATATTCTCCCTGTTTCATAATCATACGACATTTTATATTCTCCCTGTTTCATAATTATACGACATTTTATACGACATTTTATATTCTCCCTTTTTCATAATCATACGACATTTTATATTCTCCCTGTTTCATAATTATACGACATTTTATACGACATTTTATATTCTCCCTTTTTCATAATCATACGACATTCTATATTCTCCCTGTTTCATAATCATACACCGTTTTAGAATTTGATCTTAATATATAAATAAATATATTCTCCGTGTTTCATAATCATACGACATTCTATATTCTCCCTGTTTCATAATCATACGACATTCTATATTCTCCCAGTTTCCTAATCATACGACATTCTATATTCCCCCTGTTTCATAATCATACGACATTCTATATTCTCCCTGTTTCATAATCATACGACATTTAATATTCTCCCTGTTTCATAATCATACGACATTCTATATTCTCCCTGTTTCATAATCATACGACATTCTATATTCTCACTTGTCAAGAACGACAGTAAGAAGAGGAAGGGAGTTGCTTTCGAGAAGTGAAAGAGAACAGACGTGTGTGCGGACGAGCACAGAACAATAAGCAGTTTGTATAATTATCTTAAAAGTTATCTATCTTAGTGAATACCAAATGTGTTATAATGAATAAAGACATACATATAATTTAAACCCTGACAACTCAGAAGTGGGATGCAAATTCATTTCTCCGTAAAGAAATGTTTAATTAAATTGTGACTTCAACTAAACGGCACGAGAGCAAACGGTTGAGGATAATAAACGACGCCACAAAGGGCAACGAAAGAGAATCGACAAAACGGCAAGAATGGCAAAACGGTCAGGGGCTCTGCGAATTGAGGAATAAGGAAAAAGCTGCAACGAACGGCAGCAACGGCTTCGCAATAAGCAACGAGTACGCAACGGCAGCGATCTGCAACGGCGTCACGAAAGTAACGAGTAGAGAAAAGCAACGTACAAAAGAATGCAATTTTTGGGGAGTCGAAAAAGAAACGACGAGTGCAGACGTGCATAAGCAGATTTTTCGGTCTCAAAGAAAGAAATTCCACAACACAATGCGTAGAAAACTAAAAGACTTACGAATTAATGAGTTGGACATCATTCTACAAGCACACAATCTTCAGGTCAAAGGTAATAAGACGGCCAAGATTAATGAGCTGATGCAAGTTTTAGCAGTTGAGGAAATCGAGACAGACGAGTACGAATTCTCGGAACAAACTACGAACTCAAGTATGCAAAAACAAATGGACGACCTCAAGGAGCTGGTGGCAAATTTGACGACAATGGTGCAAACGGTGTGTGCGCAGCAGCAGCAACAACAAGCGCAGGTCGCGCAGAGACAGGAGCGTTTGGAGACGGCAACGACATCGGCACACGCACAAGCACAAGGCTACGCATCAGAGACAGAGCAACCACAGCAAAATGGAGGCGTACGAATGACGCCAATTGTTCAAAGTCAAGGTATTACAAGCATCAAAGAAGTCATTGGAGTGCTACCGGAATTTGATCCAATAAAAGGGTTCATAACGTCGGATCAATTCATTGCCAAAGTAGAGCAGCTCCAGAATGTGTATGTGTGGACCAACGAAACGGTACTTTTTGCAGTACAGCATAAGATGCGCGGAGTGGCAAAGACATGGCTAGATGCGCAGGAAGTATACCAAACATGGGGACAATTTAAAGCTGCTCTCATCTTAGATTTCCCATGCGTCATAAATGCAGCAGATGTACATCTTGAGTTAATGCGCCGAAAACGGCGAAGTAACGAGACACCAAGTGAATATTTTTATGCGATGTTAGCTATCGGACGGCGTGCGAATATCGATGAACCATCGATAAATTCTTATATCATCAATGGGCTAAATCAACAAGAGTCAACGAAAGCTTTGTTAGCGATGAACATACGCACTTGTTCAGAGCTATATAAATCATTGGAAAATATGAGATCGGCACACGGTTTACAGCAGCAAATCAACGCAGCAACGGCCAACAACGGAAAACCCAATGACGAGGCAACTGACAAGGCAAAGGCAATAAAATGTTATAATTGCAACAATGTGGGACATTATGCAGCGAAATGCCCAGAGCCTCAGCGAAAGAAACGGTGCTCTCATTGTTCAAAGATTGGACATGAAGAAAAGGACTGCAAGATGAAACCAGCGAAGGTGGCTCAAGAGGCAGAAGCGCAGTGTAAGGAGTATCCACCGATTATGAAAACTGTTCAAATTGGAGGATGTAAGTACGAGGCATTTATCGACATGGGCAGCGATAATACACTCATCAAGGATGCATCCGTGCCAAAGGGCACAATACGACAGCCATGCATCAAACGTCTGCAAGGTTTTGGTGGATCTGTTGTTGAGTCCAAGGAATGCATCTTAACGGAGTTTACATGCGGCAGACTTAGATTGTATACAAGAATCCAGGTGGTGCCAAACGAAGTTCTTCCATATGATGTGCTAGTAGGCAGAGATATCATATGTCATGATAAGGATCTGCTGGATATTGAAGGCACAGTATCTAAGGTGGCAACGATGGAACAGGTCGCGTTTGATGTTGGTCCTGACATCAGCCCCGACCATCGTAATCAGGTGAGCGATCTGTTAGAAAGTTACTCGAACTGTTTTGCCGAAGATATCTCAAACATTGGCAGGTGCAAGACAACGGTGATGGAAATCGAAGTATCGACAAAGAAGCCTATCTTGGGAAGGCGATACCAAGTACCATTCGCTCAAAGAGAAACGCTGAACTCTTTGATCGATGATCTCCTGAAAAACAACATTATCCAGAGAAGCAATTCAACACATGCAGCATCAGCAATACTGGTGCCAAAAGCAAACGGAGAGAAGAGACTATGTGTTGACTTTCGAGCTCTCAACGCTGTCACTGTGAAGAAACGATACCCGATGCCAATTGTAGAGGAGCAATTGGCCAAGCTATCAGGAAACAAGTACTTCACAACGCTGGATATGACATCTGGTTATTATCAGATCCAAATGAGCAATGAAAGCAAGAAGTTAACGGCATTTATAACCCCAGATGCATTGTATGAGTTCAATGTTATGCCTTTTGGATTGGTGAATGCTCCGATGGTGTTCCAAGAGGTAATAACAGAGATCATACGGAAATTGAAACATCAACGGAACATTGTGAATTACGTGGATGAAGTCTGCATATCATCCAAAACGATTGAAGGAGGGTTGATCGTAATAAACGAATTCCTAAATGCAGTTAAGTCCGCAGGATTAACATTGCGTCCGTCGAAATGTGCATTTATGCACACGAAGGTCAAGTTCTTGGGTCACATAATCACAGGCAATGGAATTCAGCCTGGCAATGAGAAGACCGAATGTATCAAGAACTATCAACAGCCATGTAATGAAACAGAAGTGCGCAGATTCCTGGGCATCGCAGGATTCTTCCGTAAATTCGTCAAGGATTACAGTATAATCGCAAGTCCATTAAGCAAGCTACTGAAGAAAGATGTGGAGTTTGTATGGAAGGATCAAGAAGAGGCATTTCAACGACTAAAAGACGCGCTAATTTCAAATCAAGTACTTACCCTATACGATCCAAGAAAATACCACGAGGTACATACAGACGCTTGCAAGATGGGAATAGCAGGCATTATGTTTCAACGAGAAGATGACGGAACGAAACCGGTATTCTATTACAGCCGACTGTGTAGTGATGCCGAAAGCCGTTACTCAAGCTATGCATTGGAAATTCTAGCAATTACGGAGACACTGGATAGATTCCGTATATACTTGCTAGGATCGCAGTTTCTGGTGGTAACTGATTGCAACGCAGTGGTGACGCTCAAGGAATCAACGGAGCTTCAACCACCGATAGCAAGATGGTGGCTCAAACTACAGGAGTTTGATTATATATGCAAGCATCGACCAGGAGCAGATATGCCACATGTAGATGGCATGAGCAGACAACCGGGATTGACACAAGAAGAAAAGTCTCATACTGTAGCAGACAATATCTTATCGATTATACCAATCAACGAAGATTGGGTATATACAATGCAAAAGCAAGATACAGTTTTATTGGAAATATTTGATGTACTGAAGAGCAACGAAAAGGGCTCAAAGTGGAGCCAAGTAAGCACGGATTACGTCATCGAAGCAAGCAGGCTTCTACGTAAAACACCAGACGGCAACAGGTTGGTTGTACCACAAGCAATTCGCTGGCGTATAACTAAAGCTAACCATGACGATATAGGACACTATAGCACTGAAAAGACGATTCAACGAATTCAACGCTATTTCTGGTTTCCACGTATGAGAAGATATGTTAAGTCCTACATAGCTTCTTGTCCAGAATGCTGCATCAACAAAGTAAAGGGAGGCAAACCGGAGGGCGAATTACATGTGTACGATACCACACCCATACCGTTCCGGACGATCAACATGGATCATGTAGGACCATTTCCAAAGAGCAAGAGCGGAAATTGTCACATTTTGGTAATCGTATGTGCTTTCACAAAGTACACGTGTTTGGCAGCAACACGAACAACGAAGACAACACCGGTTATAAAAGCGCTTCAACAGATATTTGGAGTATTTGGTCAACCAATGCGCATAATCTCAGACAGAGGCACAGCGTTTACATCGAGAGAGTTTGATAACTTCACTAAGGAGCATGGAATTAATAACGTTAAAACGGCAGTGCGTACACCCCGAGCCAACGGACAGGCAGAACGTATGAACAAGACGCTGCTCAACGCATTGAAAACCAGCACAGAGAAGACCAAAGAGTGGGACCAGCAGTTGTACAAGATACAATGGGGCATAAACACTCACATAAATGCCACAACAAAATTTTCACCCAACGATTTAGTCTTTAATTTAATCTACGAGACGTAACGAACAATCGGCTGATACAGGCTATCTCAGTAGATTCAATTTCAGAGGAAGACATTGATAGCAAAAGACAGTAAGCTGCCGAAAACATAACGGCTGAACAAAAGAAATGGAAAATACGATTTGACGCTAAGCATAAGCAACCGACGAAGTACAAAGTAAATAGCTTAGTTCTAGTAAGCTTTGTACCGACAGCCACAGGAGAGTCACACAAATTAGATCCTGTGTACAAAGGACCATATGTCGTCACGAAGGTGTTGGACAACGATCGTTATGTTGTAGAAGATTTGCCAGATCACACCACTACCCAACGACGTTACTGTAATGCGGTATCCAGTGATCATATGAAGCCAATGTGTGCCTTAATTCCAAACTTGGATATCGATGAGAAGGCGTATAGCTATACTGACGATGACGACGTATTGTCAGGTGAGGCCGAATGTCAAGAACGACAGTAAGAAGAGGAAGGGAGTTGCGTTCGAGAAGTGAAAGAGAACAGACGTGTGTGCGGACGAGCACAGAACAATATGGAGTTTATATAATTATCTTAAAAGTTATCTATCTTAGTGAATACCAAATGTGTTATAATGAATAAAGACATACATATAATTTAAACCCTGACACACTGTTTCATAATCATACGACATTTTATATTCTCCCTGTTTCATAATCATACGACATTTTATATTCTCCCTGCTTCATAATCATACCACATTTTATATTCTCCCTGTTTCATAATCATACGACATTCTATATTCTCCCTGTTTCATAAACATACGACATTTTATACGACATTTTATATTCTCCCTGTTTCGTAATCATACGACATTCTATATTCTCCCTGTTTCATAAACATACGACATTTTATACGACATTTTATATTCTCCCTGTTTCATAATCATACGACCATCTATATTCTTCCTGTTTCATAATAATACGACATTCTATATTCTCCCTGTTTCATAATCATACAACATTTTATATTCTCCCTGCTTCATAATCACACGACATTTTATATTCTCCCTGTTTCATAATCATACGACATTCTATATTCTCCCTGTTTCATAAACATACGACATTTTATACGACATTTTATATTCTCCCTGTTTCATAATCATACGACCTTCTATATTCTTCCTGTTTCATAATAATACGACATTTTATATTCTCCCTGCTTCATAATCATACCACATTTTATATTCTCCCTGTTTCATAATCATACGACATTCTATATTCTCCCTGTTTCATAAACATACGACATTTTATACGACATTTTATATTCTCCCTGTTTCGTAATCATACGACATTCTATATTCTCCCTGTTTCATAAACATACGACATTTTATACGACATTTTATATTCTCCCTGTTTCATAATCATACGACCTTCTATATTCTTCCTGTTTCATAATAATACGACATTCTATATTCTCCCTGTTTCATAATCATACAACATTTTATATTCTCCCTGCTTCATAATCACACGACATTTTATATTCTCCCTGTTTCATAATCATACGACATTCTATATTCTCCCTGTTTCATAAACATACGACATTTTATACGACATTTTATATTCTCCCTGCTTCATAATCATACGACATTCTATATTCTCCCTGTTTCATAAACATACGACATTTTATATTCTCCCTGTTTCATAATCATACGACATTCTATATTCTCCCTGTTTCATAATCATACGACATTCTATATTCTCAGTGTTTCATAATCATACGACATTTCATATTCTCCCTGTTTCATAATCATACGACATTTTATATTCTCCCTGTTTCATAATCATACGACATTTTATATTCTCCCTGTTTCATAAACATATGACATTTTATACGACATTTTATATTCTCCCTGTTTCATAATCATACGACATTCTATATTCTCCCTGTTTCATAAACATACGACATTTTATATTCTCCCTGTTTCATAATCATACGACATTCTATATTCTCCCTGTTTCATAATCATACGACATTCTATATTCTCACTGTTTCATAATCATACGACATTCTATATTCTCCCTGTTTCATAATCATACGACATTCTATATTCTCACTGTTTCATAATCATACGACATTTCATATTCTCCCTGTTTCATAATCATACGACATTTTATATTCTCCCTGTTTCATAATCATACGACATTTTATATTCTCCCTGTTTCATAAACATATGACATTTTATACGACATTTTATATTCTCCCTGTTTCATAATCATACGACATTTTATATTATCCCTGTTTCATAATCATACGACATTTTATAAGACATTTTATATTCTCCCTGTTTCATAATCATATGACATTTTATATTTTATCTGTTTCATAAACATACGACATTTTATACAACATTTTATATTCTCCCTGTTTCATAATCATACGACATTTTATATTATCCCTGTTTCATAATCATACGACATTTTATACGACATTTTATATTCTCCCTGTTTCATAATCATACGACTTTCTCCCTGTTTCATAATCATACGACATTCTATATTCTCCCTGTTTCATAAACATACGACATTTTATACGACATTTTATATTCTCCCTGTTTCATAATCATACGACAAAATTTATATTCTCCCTGTTTCATAATCATACGACATTTTATATTCTCCCTGCTTCATAATCATACGACATTTTATATTCTCCCTGTTTCATAATCATACGACATTCTATATTCTCCCTGTTTCATAAACATACGACATTTTATACGACATTTTATATTCTCCCTGTTTCATAATCTTACGACATTTTATATTATCCCTGTTTCATAATCATACGACATTTTATACGACATTTTATATTCTCCCTGTTTCATAATCATACGACATTTTATATTTTATCTGTTTCATAATCATTCGACATACTCATACGACATTCTATATTCTCCCTGTTTCATAAACATACTACATTTTATATTCTCCCTGTTTCATAATCATACGACATTCTATATTCTCCCTGTTTCATAATCATACGACATTCTATATTCTCACTGTTTCATAATCATACGGCATTCTATATTCTCCCTGTTTCATAATCATACGACATTTTATATTCTCCCTGTTTCATAATCATACGACATTCTATATTCTCCCTGTTTCATAATCATACGACATTCTATATTCTCACTGTTTCATAATCATACTACATTCTATATTCTCCCTGTTTCATAATCATACGACATTCTATATTCTCCCTGTTTCATAATCATACGACATTCTATATTCTCTCTGTTTCATAATCATACGACATTCTATATTCTCCCTGTTTCATAATCATACGACATTTTATATTCTCCCTGTTTCATAATTATACGACATTTTATATTCTCCCTTTTTCATAATCATACGACATTTTATATTCTCCCTGTTTCATAATCATACGACATTTTATACGACATTTTATATTCTCCCTGTTTCATAATCATACGACATTTTATATTCTCCCTGTTTCATAATCATACGACATTTTATACGACATTTTATATTCTCCCTGTTTCATATTCTCCCTGTTTCATAATCATACGACATTCTATATTCTCCCTGTTTCATAAACATACGACATTTTATACGACATTTTATATTCTCCCTGTTTCATAATCATACGACATTTTATATTATCCCTGTTTCATAATCATACGCCATTTTATACGACATTTTATATTCTCCCTGTTTCATATTTATACGACATTCTATATTCTATACGCCATTTTATACGACATTTTATATTCTCCCTGTTTCATATTCATACGACATTCTATATTCTCCCTGTTTCATAATCATACGACATTTTATATTCTCCCTGTTTCATAATCATACGACATTTTATATTATCCCTGTTTTATAATCATACGCCATTTTATACGACATTTTATATTCTCCCTGTTTCATATTCTCCCTGTTTCATAATCATACGACATTCTATATTCTCCCTGTTTCATAAACATACGACATTTTATACGACATTTTATATTCTCCCTGTTTCATAATCATACGACATTTTATATTATCCCTGTTTCATAATCATACGCCATTTTATACGACATTTTATATTCTCCCTGTTTCATATTCATACGACATTCTATATTCTCCCTGTTTCATAATCATACGACATTTTATATTCTCCCTGTTTCATAATCATACGACATTCTATATTCTCCCTGTTTCATAATCATACGACATTCTATATTCTCCCTGTTTCATAATCATACGACATTCTATATTCTCCCTGTTTCATAATCGTACGACATTCTATATTCTCCCTGTTTCATAATCATACGACATTCTATATTCTCACTGTTTCATAATCATACTACATTCTATATTCTCCCTGTTTCATAATCATACGACATTCTATATTCTCCCTGTTTCATAATCGTACGACATTCTATATTCTCCCTGTTTCATAATCATACGACATTCTATATTCTCACTGTTTCATAATCATACTACATTCTATATTCTCCCTGTTTCATAATCATACGACATTCTATATTCTCCCTGTTTCATAATCATACGACATTCTATATTCTCTCTGTTTCATAATCATACGACATTCTATATTCTCCCTGTTTCATAATCATACGACATTTTATATTCTCCCTGTTTCATAATTATACGACATTTTATACGACATTTTATATTCTCCCTTTTTCATAATCATACGACATTTTATATTCTCCCTGTTTCATAATCATACGACATTTTATACGACATTTTATATTCTCCCTGTTTCATAATCATACGACATTTTATATTATCCCTGTTTCATAATCATACGACATTTTATACGACATTTTATATTCTCCCTGTTTCATATTCTCCCTGTTTCATAATCATACGACATTTTATATTCTCCCTGTTTCATAATCATACGACATTTTATATTCTCCCTGTTTCATAATCATACGACATTTTATATTATCCCTGTTTCATAATCATACGACATTTTATACGACATTTTATATTCTCCCTGTTTCATAATCATACGACATTTTATATTATCCCTGTTTCATAATCATACGACATTTTATACGACATTTTATATTCTCCCTGTTTCATAATCATACGACATTTTATATTATCCCTGTTTCATAATCATACGACATTTTATACGACATTTTATATTCTCCCTGTTTCATAATCATACGACATTTTATATTCTCCCTGTTTCATAATCATACGACATTTTATATTATCCCTGTTTCATAATCATACGACATTTTATACGACATTTTATATTCTCCCTGTTTCATAATCATACGACATTTTATATTATCCCTGTTTCATAATCATACGACATTTTATACGACATTTTATATTCTCCCTGTTTCATATTCTCCCTGTTTCATAAACATACGACATTTTATACGACATTTTATATTCTCCCTGTTTCATAATCATACGACATTCTATATTCTCTCTGTTTCATAATCATACGACATTCTATATTCTCCCTGTTTCATAATCATACGACATTTTATATTCTCCCTGTTTCATAATTATACGACATTTTATACGACATTTTATATTCTCCCTTTTTCATAATCATACGACATTTTATATTCTCCCTGTTTCATAATTATACGACATTTTATATTCTCCCTTTTTCATAATCATACGACATTCTATATTCTCCCTGTTTCATAATCATACACCGTTTTAGAATTTGATCTTAATATATAAATAAATATATTCTCCGTGTTTCATAATCATACGACATTCTATATTCCCCCTGTTTCATAATCATACGACATTCTATATTCTCCCTGTTTCATAATCATACGACATTTTATATTCTCCCTGTTTCATAATTATACGACATTTTATACGACATTTTATATTCTCCCTTTTTCATAATCATACGACATTTTATATTCTCCCTGTTTCATAATCATACGACATTTTATACGACATTTTATATTCTCCCTGTTTCATAATCATACGACATTTTATATTATCCCTGTTTCATAATCATACGACATTTTATACGACATTTTATATTCTCCCTGTTTCATATTCTCCCTGTTTCATAATCATACGACATTTTATATTCTCCCTGTTTCATAATCATACGACATTTTATATTCTCCCTGTTTCATAATCATACGACATTTTATATTATCCCTGTTTCATAATCATACGACATTTTATACGACATTTTATATTCTCCCTGTTTCATAATCATACGACATTTTATATTATCCCTGTTTCATAATCATACGACATTTTATACGACATTTTATATTCTCCCTGTTTCATAATCATACGACATTTTATATTATCCCTGTTTCATAATCATACGACATTTTATACGACATTTTATATTCTCCCTGTTTCATAATCATACGACATTTTATATTCTCCCTGTTTCATAATCATACGACATTTTATATTATCCCTGTTTCATAATCATACGACATTTTATACGACATTTTATATTCTCCCTGTTTCATAATCATACGACATTTTATATTATCCCTGTTTCATAATCATACGACATTTTATACGACATTTTATATTCTCCCTGTTTCATATTCTCCCTGTTTCATAAACATACGACATTTTATACGACATTTTATACGACATTTTATATTCTCCCTGTTTCATAATCATACGACATTCTATATTCTCTCTGTTTCATAATCATACGACATTCTATATTCTCCCTGTTTCATAATCATACGACATTTTATATTCTCCCTGTTTCATAATTATACGACATTTTATACGACATTTTATATTCTCCCTTTTTCATAATCATACGACATTTTATATTCTCCCTGTTTCATAATTATACGACATTTTATACGACATTTTATATTCTCCCTTTTTCATAATCATACGACATTCTATATTCTCCCTGTTTCATAATCATACACCGTTTTAGAATTTGATCTTAATATATAAATAAATATATTCTCCGTGTTTCATAATCATACGACATTCTATATTCTCCCTGTTTCATAATCATACGACATTCTATATTCTCCCTGTTTCCTAATCATACGACATTCTATATTCCCCCTGTTTCATAATCATACGACATTCTATATTCTCCCTGTTTCATAATCATACGACATTTAATATTCTCCCTGTTTCATAATCATACGACATTCTATATTCTCCCTGTTTCATAATCATACGACATTCTATATTCTCACTTGTCAAGAACGACAGTAAGAAGAGGAAGGGAGTTGCTTTCGAGAAGTGAAAGAGAACAGACGTGTGTGCGGACGAGCACAGAACAATAAGCAGTTTGTATAATTATCTTAAAAGTTATCTATCTTAGTGAATACCAAATGTGTTATAATGAATAAAGACATACATATAATTTAAACCCTGACAACTCAGAAGTGGGATGCAAATTCATTTCTCCGTAAAGAAATGTTTAATTAAATTGTGACTTCAACTAAACGGCACGAGAGCAAACGGTTGAGGATAATAAACGACGCCACAAAGGGCAACGAAAGAGAATCGACAAAACGGCAAGAATGGCAAAACGGTCAGGGGCTCTGCGAATTGAGGAATAAGGAAAAAGCTGCAACGAACGGCAGCAACGGCTTCGCAATAAGCAACGAGTACGCAACGGCAGCGATCTGCAACGGCGTCACGAAAGTAACGAGTAGAGAAAAGCAACGTACAAAAGAATGCAATTTTTGGGGAGTCGAAAAAGAAACGACGAGTGCAGACGTGCATAAGCAGATTTTTCGGTCTCAAAGAAAGAAATTCCACAACACAATGCGTAGAAAACTAAAAGACTTACGAATTAATGAGTTGGACATCATTCTACAAGCACACAATCTTCAGGTCAAAGGTAATAAGACGGCCAAGATTAATGAGCTGATGCAATTTTTAGCAGTTGAGGAAATCGAGACAGACGAGTACGAATTCTCGGAACAAACTACGAACTCAAGTATGCAAAAACAAATGGACGACCTCAAGGAGCTGGTGGCAAATTTGACGACAATGGTGCAAACGGTGTGTGCGCAGCAGCAGCAACAACAAGCGCAGGTCGCGCAGAGACAGGAGCGTTTGGAGACGGCAACGACATCGGCACACGCACAAGCACAAGGCTACGCATCAGAGACAGAGCAACCACAGCAAAATGGAGGCGTACGAATGACGCCAATTGTTCAAAGTCAAGGTATTACAAGCATCAAAGAAGTCATTGGAGTGCTACCGGAATTTGATCCAATAAAAGGGTTCATAATGTCGGATCAATTCATTGCCAAAGTAGAGCAGCTCCAGAATGTGTATGTGTGGACCAACGAAACGGTACTTTTTGCAGTACAGCATAAGATGCGCGGAGTGGCAAAGACATGGCTAGATGCGCAGGAAGTATACCAAACATGGGGACAATTTAAAGCTGCTCTCATCTTAGATTTCCCATGCGTCATAAATGCAGCAGATGTACATCTTGAGTTAATGCGCCGAAAACGGCGAAGTAACGAGACACCAAGTGAATATTTTTATGCGATGTTAGCTATCGGACGGCGTGCGAATATCGATGAACCATCGATAAATTCTTATATCATCAATGGGCTAAATCAACAAGAGTCAACGAAAGCTTTGTTAGCGATGAACATACGCACTTGTTCAGAGCTATATAAATCATTGGAAAATATGAGATCGGCACACGGTTTACAGCAGCAAATCAACGCAGCAACGGCCAACAACGGAAAACCCAATGACGAGGCAACTGACAAGGCAAAGGCAATAAAATGTTATAATTGCAACAATGTGGGACATTATGCAGCGAAATGCCCAGAGCCTCAGCGAAAGAAACGGTGCTCTCATTGTTCAAAGATTGGACATGAAGAAAAGGACTGCAAGATGAAACCAGCGAAGGTGGCTCAAGAGGCAGAAGCGCAGTGTAAGGAGTATCCACCGATTATGAAAACTGTTCAAATTGGAGGATGTAAGTACGAGGCATTTATCGACATGGGCAGCGATAATACACTCATCAAGGATGCATCCGTGCCAAAGGGCACAATACGACAGCCATGCATCAAACGTCTGCAAGGTTTTGGTGGATCTGTTGTTGAGTCCAAGGAATGCATCTTAACGGAGTTTACATGCGGCAGACTTAGATTGTATACAAGAATCCAGGTGGTGCCAAACGAAGTTCTTCCATATGATGTGCTAGTAGGCAGAGATATCATATGTCATGATAAGGATCTGCTGGATATTGAAGGCACAGTATCTAAGGTGGCAACGATGGAACAGGTCGCGTTTGATGTTGGTCCTGACATCAGCCCCGACCATCGTAATCAGGTGAGCGATCTGTTAGAAAGTTACTCGAACTGTTTTGCCGAAGATATCTCAAACATTGGCAGGTGCAAGACAACGGTGATGGAAATCGAAGTATCGACAAAGAAGCCTATCTTGGGAAGGCGATACCAAGTACCATTCGCTCAAAGAGAAACGCTGAACTCTTTGATCGATGATCTCCTGAAAAACAACATTATCCAGAGAAGCAATTCAACACATGCAGCATCAGCAATACTGGTGCCAAAAGCAAACGGAGAGAAGAGACTATGTGTTGACTTTCGAGCTCTCAACGCTGTCACTGTGAAGAAACGATACCCGATGCCAATTGTAGAGGAGCAATTGGCCAAGCTATCAGGAAACAAGTACTTCACAACGCTGGATATGACATCTGGTTATTATCAGATCCAAATGAGCAATGAAAGCAAGAAGTTAACGGCATTTATAACCCCAGATGCATTGTATGAGTTCAATGTTATGCCTTTTGGATTGGTGAATGCTCCGATGGTGTTCCAAGAGGTAATAACAGAGATCATACGGAAATTGAAACATCAACGGAACATTGTGAATTACGTGGATGAAGTCTGCATATCATCCAAAACGATTGAAGGAGGGTTGATCGTAATAAACGAATTCCTAAATGCAGTTAAGTCCGCAGGATTAACATTGCGTCCGTCGAAATGTGCATTTATGCACACGAAGGTCAAGTTCTTGGGTCACATAATCACAGGCAATGGAATTCAGCCTGGCAATGAGAAGACCGAATGTATCAAGAACTATCAACAGCCATGTAATGAAACAGAAGTGCGCAGATTCCTGGGCATCGCAGGATTCTTCCGTAAATTCGTCAAGGATTACAGTATAATCGCAAGTCCATTAAGCAAGCTACTGAAGAAAGATGTGGAGTTTGTATGGAAGGATCAAGAAGAGGCATTTCAACGACTAAAAGACGCGCTAATTTCAAATCAAGTACTTACCCTATACGATCCAAGAAAATACCACGAGGTACATACAGACGCTTGCAAGATGGGAATAGCAGGCATTATGTTTCAACGAGAAGATGACGGAACGAAACCGGTATTCTATTACAGCCGACTGTGTAGTGATGCCGAAAGCCGTTACTCAAGCTATGCATTGGAAATTCTAGCAATTACGGAGACACTGGATAGATTCCGTATATACTTGCTAGGATCGCAGTTTCTGGTGGTAACTGATTGCAACGCAGTGGTGACGCTCAAGGAATCAACGGAGCTTCAACCACCGATAGCAAGATGGTGGCTCAAACTACAGGAGTTTGATTATATATGCAAGCATCGACCAGGAGCAGATATGCCACATGTAGATGGCATGAGCAGACAACCGGGATTGACACAAGAAGAAAAGTCTCATACTGTAGCAGACAATATCTTATCGATTATACCAATCAACGAAGATTGGGTATATACAATGCAAAAGCAAGATACAGTTTTATTGGAAATATTTGATGTACTGAAGAGCAACGAAAAGGGCTCAAAGTGGAGCCAAGTAAGCACGGATTACGTCATCGAAGCAAGCAGGCTTCTACGTAAAACACCAGACGGCAACAGGTTGGTTGTACCACATGCAATTCGCTGGCGTATAACTAAAGCTAACCATGACGATATAGGACACTATAGCACTGAAAAGACGATTCAACGAATTCAACGCTATTTCTGGTTTCCACGTATGAGAAGATATGTTAAGTCCTACATAGCTTCTTGTCCAGAATGCTGCATCAACAAAGTAAAGGGAGGCAAACCGGAGGGCGAATTACATGTGTACGATACCACACCCATACCGTTCCGGACGATCAACATGGATCATGTAGGACCATTTCCAAAGAGCAAGAGCGGAAATTGTCACATTTTGGTAATCGTATGTGCTTTCACAAAGTACACGTGTTTGGCAGCAACACGAACAACGAAGACAACACCGGTTATAAAAGCGCTTCAACAGATATTTGGAGTATTTGGTCAACCAATGCGCATAATCTCAGACAGAGGCACAGCGTTTACATCGAGAGAGTTTGATAACTTCACTAAGGAGCATGGAATTAATAACGTTAAAACGGCAGTGCGTACACCCCGAGCCAACGGACAGGCAGAACGTATGAACAAGACGCTGCTCAACGCATTGAAAACCAGCACAGAGAAGACCAAAGAGTGGGACCAGCAGTTGTACAAGATACAATGGGGCATAAACACTCACATAAATGCCACAACAAAATTTTCACCCAACGATTTAGTCTTTAATTTAATCTACGAGACGTAACGAACAATCGGCTGATACAGGCTATCTCAGTAGATTCAATTTCAGAGGAAGACATTGATAGCAAAAGACAGTAAGCTGCCGAAAACATAACGGCTGAACAAAAGAAATGGAAAATACGATTTGACGCTAAGCATAAGCAACCGACGAAGTACAAAGTAAATAGCTTAGTTCTAGTAAGCTTTGTACCGACAGCCACAGGAGAGTCACACAAATTAGATCCTGTGTACAAAGGACCATATGTCGTCACGAAGGTGTTGGACAACGATCGTTATGTTGTAGAAGATTTGCCAGATCACACCACTACCCAACGACGTTACTGTAATGCGGTATCCAGTGATCATATGAAGCCAATGTGTGCCTTAATTCCAAACTTGGATATCGATGAGAAGGCGTATAGCTATACTGACGATGACGACGTATTGTCAGGTGAGGCCGAATGTCAAGAACGACAGTAAGAAGAGGAAGGGAGTTGCGTTCGAGAAGTGAAAGAGAACAGACGTGTGTGCGGACGAGCACAGAACAATATGGAGTTTATATAATTATCTTAAAAGTTATCTATCTTAGTGAATACCAAATGTGTTATAATGAATAAAGACATACATATAATTTAAACCCTGACACACTGTTTCATAATCATACGACATTTTATATTCTCCCTGTTTCATAATCATACGACATTTTATATTCTCCCTGCTTCATAATCATACCACATTTTATATTCTCCCTGTTTCATAATCATACGACATTCTATATTCTCCCTGTTTCATAAACATACGACATTTTATACGACATTTTATATTCTCCCTGTTTCGTAATCATACGACATTCTATATTCTCCCTGTTTCATAAACATACGACATTTTATACGACATTTTATATTCTCCCTGTTTCATAATCATACGACCTTCTATATTCTTCCTGTTTCATAATAATACGACATTCTATATTCTCCCTGTTTCATAATCATACAACATTTTATATTCTCCCTGCTTCATAATCACACGACATTTTATATTCTCCCTGTTTCATAATCATACGACATTCTATATTCTCCCTGTTTCATAAACATACGACATTTTATACGACATTTTATATTCTCCCTGTTTCATAATCATACGACCTTCTATATTCTTCCTGTTTCATAATAATACGACATTTTATATTCTCCCTGCTTCATAATCATACCACATTTTATATTCTCCCTGTTTCATAATCATACGACATTCTATATTCCGCCTTTTTTCATAAACATACGACATTTTATATTCTCCCTGTTTCGTAATCATACGACATTCTATATTCTCCCTGTTTCATAAACATACGACATTTTATACGACATTTTATATTCTCCCTGTTTCATAATCATACGACCTTCTATATTCTTCCTGTTTCATAATAATACGACATTCTATATTCTCCCTGTTTCATAATCATACAACATTTTATATTCTCCCTGCTTCATAATCACACGACATTTTATATTCTCCCTGTTTCATAATCATACGACATTCTATATTCTCCCTGTTTCATAAACATACGACATTTTATACGACATTTTATATTCTCCCTGTTTCATAATCATACGACATTCTATATTCTCCCTGTTTCATAAACATACGACATTTTATATTCTCCCTGTTTCATAATCATACGACATTCTATATTCTCCCTGTTTCATAATCATACGACATTCTATATTCTCAGTGTTTCATAATCATACGACATTTCATATTCTCCCTGTTTCATAATCATACGACATTTTATATTCTCCCTGTTTCATAATCATACGACATTTTATATTCTCCCTGTTTCATAAACATATGACATTTTATACGACATTTTATATTCTCCCTGTTTCATAATCATACGACATTCTATATTCTCCCTGTTTCATAAACATACGACATTTTATATTCTCCCTGTTTCATAATCATACGAAATTCTATATTCTCCCTGTTTCATAATCATACGACATTCTATATTCTCACTGTTTCATAATCATACGACATTCTATATTCTCCCTGTTTCATAAACATATGACATTTTATACGACATTTTATATTCTCCCTGTTTCATAATCATACGACATTTTATATTATCCCTGTTTCATAATCATACGACATTTTATAAGACATTTTATATTCTCCCTGTTTCATAATCATATGACATTTTATATTTTATCTGTTTCATAAACATACGACATTTTATACAACATTTTATATTCTCCCTGTTTCATAATCATACGACATTTTATATTATCCCTGTTTCATAATCATACGACATTTTATACGACATTTTATATTCTCCCTGTTTCATAATCATACGACTTTCTCCCTGTTTCATAATCATACGACATTCTATATTCTCCCTGTTTCATAAACATACGACATTTTATACGACATTTTATATTCTCCCTGTTTCATAATCATACGACAAAATTTATATTCTCCCTGTTTCATAATCATACGACATTTTATATTCTCCCTGCTTCATAATCATACGACATTTTATATTCTCCCTGTTTCATAATCATACGACATTCTATATTCTCCCTGTTTCATAAACATACGACATTTTATACGACATTTTATATTCTCCCTGTTTCATAATCTTACGACATTTTATATTATCCCTGTTTCATAATCATACGACATTTTATACGACATTTTATATTCTCCCTGTTTCATAATCATACGACATTTTATATTTTATCTGTTTCATAATCATTCGACATACTCATACGACATTCTATATTCTCCCTGTTTCATAAACATACTACATTTTATATTCTCCCTGTTTCATAATCATACGACATTCTATATTCTCCCTGTTTCATAATCATACGACATTCTATATTCTCACTGTTTCATAATCATACGGCATTCTATATTCTCCCTGTTTCATAATCATACGACATTTTATATTCTCCCTGTTTCATAATCATACGACATTCTATATTCTCCCTGTTTCATAATCATACGACATTCTATATTCTCACTGTTTCATAATCATACTACATTCTATATTCTCCCTGTTTCATAATCATACGACATTCTATATTCTCCCTGTTTCATAATCATACGACATTCTATATTCTCTCTGTTTCATAATCATACGACATTCTATATTCTCCCTGTTTCATAATCATACGACATTTTATATTCTCCCTGTTTCATAATTATACGACATTTTATACGACATTTTATATTCTCCCTTTTTCATAATCATACGACATTTTATATTCTCCCTGTTTCATAATCATACGACATTTTATACGACATTTTATATTCTCCCTGTTTCATAATCATACGACATTTTATATTCTCCCTGTTTCATAATCATACGACATTTTATACGACATTTTATATTCTCCCTGTTTCATATTCTCCCTGTTTCATAATCATACGACATTCTATATTCTCCCTGTTTCATAAACATACGACATTTTATACGACATTTTATATTCTCCCTGTTTCATAATCATACGACATTTTATATTATCCCTGTTTCATAATCATACGCCATTTTATACGACATTTTATATTCTCCCTGTTTCATATTTATACGACATTCTATATTCTATACGCCATTTTATACGACATTTTATATTCTCCCTGTTTCATATTCATACGACATTCTATATTCTCCCTGTTTCATAATCATACGACATTTTATATTCTCCCTGTTTCATAATCATACGACATTTTATATTATCCCTGTTTTATAATCATACGCCATTTTATACGACATTTTATATTCTCCCTGTTTCATATTCTCCCTGTTTCATAATCATACGACATTCTATATTCTCCCTGTTTCATAAACATACGACATTTTATACGACATTTTATATTCTCCCTGTTTCATAATCATACGACATTTTATATTATCCCTGTTTCATAATCATACGCCATTTTATACGACATTTTATATTCTCCCTGTTTCATATTCATACGACATTCTATATTCTCCCTGTTTCATAATCATACGACATTTTATATTCTCCCTGTTTCATAATCATACGACACTCTATATTCTCCCTGTTTCATAATCATACGACATTCTATATTCTCCCTGTTTCATAATCATACGACATTCTATATTCTCCCTGTTTCATAATCGTACGACATTCTATATTCTCCCTGTTTCATAATCATACGACATTCTATATTCTCACTGTTTCATAATCATACTACATTCTATATTCTCCCTGTTTCATAATCATACGACATTCTATATTCTCCCTGTTTCATAATCATACGACATTCTATATTCTCTCTGTTTCATAATCATACGACATTCTATATTCTCCCTGTTTCATAATCATACGACATTTTATATTCTCCCTGTTTCATAATTATACGACATTTTATACGACATTTTATATTCTCCCTTTTTCATAATCATACGACATTTTATATTCTCCCTGTTTCATAATCATACGACATTTTATACGACATTTTATATTCTCCCTGTTTCATAATCATACGACATTTTATATTATCCCTGTTTCATAATCATACGACATTTTATACGACATTTTATATTCTCCCTGTTTCATATTCTCCCTGTTTCATAATCATACGACATTCTATATTCTCTCTGTTTCATAATCATACGACATTCTATATTCTCCCTGTTTCATAATCATACGACATTTTATATTCTCCCTGTTTCATAATTATACGACATTTTATACGACATTTTATATTCTCCCTTTTTCATAATCATACGACATTTTATATTCTCCCTGTTTCATAATTATACGACATTTTATACGACATTTTATATTCTCCCTTTTTCATAATCATACGACATTTTATATTCTCCCTGTTTCATAATCATACGACATTTTATACGACATTTTATATTCTCCCTGTTTCATAATCATACGACATTTTATATTATCCCTGTTTCATAATCATACGACATTTTATACGACATTTTATATTCTCCCTGTTTCATATTCTCCCTGTTTCATAATCATACGACATTCTATATTCTCCCTGTTTCATAAACATACGACATTTTATACGACATTCTATATTCTCCCTGTTTCATAATCATACAACATTCTATATTCTCCCTGTTTCATAATCGTACGACATTCTATATTCTCCCTGTTTCATAATCATACGACATTTTATATTCTCCCTCTTTCATAATCATACGACATTCTATATTCTCCCTGTTTCATATTCATACGACATTCTATATTCTCCCTGTTTCATAATCATATGACATTCTATATTCTCCCTGTTTCATAATCATACGACATTTTATATTCTCCCTGTTTCATAATCTTACGACATCACTGCGACATCAAAAACTCACACGAAGTGAAGTTTGCTGGGCTGCAGGCCACTAGCTATATATACACGCAATATTGGATATAGAGATCGGCCAAACCGATCGCGATGTGTTATATATCATTCGAAAGGTAATTTCGGTGGTTTTAATATGACATACTATTATCTCCGATCTGTCAGATATTTTTCGAGATATAGCCGTTTGCATATCTTTGTCAAACTTTGCACGTTTTAATGTGGAGCTTAGGTTGGAGCATAAAGCCCCAACTTTTAAATGTAGATAGTTTGTAGAGTTGAATACGCGTCGAACGGTACTTCATTCACTATCCATTCCAAAGATAATGGAATTTTAAAATTTTGATGACGTCATTGAGCTGAGATGAAAATCTTGTGTGTTGGTTTGTCTGGACCAATCTTTGAGATATCGGGATGAATTTTCTTGAGCGTGTTGCTTCCAGAAATCTAAGAAACGTTTGTTCCACAATTTTTTTGAAAAACCGCTAGTTTGGCGGGAAAAAGCTAGAATAGTTGAAAATTCAATAGAAAACTGCGGCCAAACCATAGACCCTATGAAAATTTTTTTTACATCACTCGAAAGGTTATCAAAATAGCTTTAATATAAGTTTAAACTAATTCTGTAAGATTATTACATGATGTAAAAATTACATAATTAATTTATTTTTTTTACTTTTTGTGAATTTGCAAAAAATTGAGTCCTTAAGTTTGTATTTTTGATTATTTATTCTAAAGCGTGGAGACATTGCGCAAATTTTGATATATAACACATGTCAGGCAAAATTCGGGTTGACAAAATATAGCGTTTTCAGATTGGTGCCGTAAAAAAATCCTGTCGAGGTATCAGCTGTTAGATTGAAGCTGGTGGGCCCGTTAGTGCCTAATGATAGAAAAATTTAATGTTATATGTTCATAAACGAACATATTTCTCAAATATCCCTCGGTCGGCGCGGCCAAACGTGAGAACAACCACTTGAAAAGGTCGCCAAGGCGTTACGTTACCACACGGACCGCAGCCCCGGCGCCCAGAGACCGAGGGACAATTACAACATAAACAAACATGCATGCCTAATAGATAAGAATAAATAGACACATAAGTACATATGACAATGAGAAGAAAGGAGTAAGGATTACTTTAAACGATCACGTACTCAACCACATTAACACATAAGAGCTATAGTGAACTCTGTCTAGCACTTAGGCTACTTGACATAATCAGTAAATAAGACTCTTTAACACAACTGTGTACACGGTCTAGCACTACAGCTAAATCGATCTAATTAGTACATAAGATACTTTAATGCTATAGTGAACCCTGTCTAGCACTATAGCTAACTCTGTCCAAATAGTACATAAGATATTCTATAAAACCCCATACAAATTAATAAACGAGGCTCAGTTCTTAAAAACCAACACGAGAGTGTATTATTTAGGGATTGGCGAGCGTGCATACACACTATTCTAACGCTGCGACTAACATCGCGACTTAGTTTAGTGAAGATCTGCATGCATATGGTCCTTCGAGCAATCTTGCTCAGTGACTGCCACTTGTAGTAGATACCTTAGTCGGTATCACGCAACCAAGTCCATTGATCGCACCTACCGTGCATTGTGGCGCAGCTAGGAAAAATAAAAATAATAAAAGTAAAACCAACACCAAGCAGCAAAACAACGACTGCAGCGTGGGATCGGACGAAAGGCAGTGGAGCAACAACATCAACAAAGCGACGACGGAAGTACAGTACGTAGAAGGCAAGATCTACGCTAATGTACCTGTAACCGGAGCAGCCAAAACAAAACGTCGACGGGAAGTACAGCACGTAGAAGACAAGATCTACGCTGAGGTACCAGCAAGCGGAGCAACCGAACACCGAAAAAGACTGCAAGAAGCAGCATAAAAAGACTGCAAGTTGCAGCACGAAAAGACTGCAAAAGCAGCACAAAAAGACTGCAAGTTGCAGCACGAAAAGACTGCAAAAGCAGCACGAAAAGACTGCAAAAGCAGCACGAAAAGACTGCAAGTTGCAGCACGAAAAGACTGCAAGAGCAGCACGAAAAGCCTGCAAGTAGCAGCACCGAAAAGCCTGCAGTTGCAGCACCGAAAAGCCTGCAGTTGCAGCACCGAAAAGCCTGCAAGTAGCAGCACCGAAAAGCCTGCAGTTGCAGCACCGAAAAGCCTGCAAGTAGCAGCACCGAAAAGCCTGCAGTTGCAGCACCGAAAAGCCTGCAAGTAGCAGCACGAAAAGCCTGCAGTTGCAGCACCGAAAAGCCTGCAAGTAGCAGCACCGAAAAAGCCTGCAAGTAGCAGCACCGAAAAGCCTGCAGTTGCAGCACCGAAAAGCCTGCAAGTTGCAGCACCGAAAAGCCTGCAAGTTGCAGCACCGAAAAGCCTGCAGTTGCAGCACCGAAAAGCCTGCAAGTTGCAGCACCGAAAAGCCTGCAAGTTGCAGCACCGAAAAGCCTGCAGTTGCAGCACCGAAAAGCCTGCAAGTAGCAGCAAAAAAGTAACAAGAGTTGCTAAGGAAAACAGTGCAGGGAGGGCTGTACGAGAAAATAACGCGCGACATCGCATACGAAGTGGATCCACGAAACTACTGCGGCGCAGGAAAGAAATCTTATTCAACATGGTATACACACGAGATCAAATTAATGCTATCGGGATAAGTCAATCTGCGATATACGCGCAATTGAAAAGTTGGGATGAGGAAATAATGCAGGACGAGCATGCAGACTTGGATTGGGCAGTTAAAGTCCAGGAACAATGGGAATTGTTCAAGAGCCAGCATCAAATATTAATACAAAATGAATCCCTTTGTGGAGGCGAGTATTTCGCAAAGGGAGCATTCGAAAAGACGCAAGCCTTAAAAAATAAAATTATGATGGAGATCAACAAGAAGACAATAAAGAAAACTTTGAACGAGACAATGCGACAACAAATGGAAGAAAATGAAATTCGATCAGACGAATTTAGCCGAGCGACAAGAGCACTACAAATGACGATTAACCGTGCTGGACAAAACTACAAACAACATCAAAACGATTTAAATGAAATCAGAGAAGACTTCGATAGACTCACGGAGATCTTTAAGGAAATGAAAGAGCATGGCCAAGCAACGCCATCAGTTAGGAACCGCTACGAAGAGCTAAACGAAGCAAAAAGGGAAAAAATAAGATGGCTAACAGAAAATAAGCCATCAGAGCAAAGTATTAAACTAAAACCAATAGAAATACCACCATTTTTTGGAGACATTACATCATGGTCCAATTTCGCAGACATGTTTAAAGAAATGATAGACACAAACATTAATCTGGATTCCAAAGCAAAACTAATACGATTAAAAGAATTAGTAAAAGGAGAAGCAGCTCAATTGATAAGGCACCTATACATCAGCAGCGAAAACTATGAAGAAGCCTTAAATATATTGAAAAGCAGATACGAAAATAAAAGACTGTTATTTACGAACCACTGGAACCGCGTTTTGGACTTGCCAAGCATAAACAGTGATTCAGATAAAAGTATACAAAACATGCTGGATACAACGCATAAAAGTTTACATGCAATAAGAGGAATGGGAATCCCAGTTAAGGATGCTGAGCCATTTATTGCCAGCATTCTTATTAGAAAATTTGATAGACAAGGTCTGCAGCAGTATGAACATGCCTCTAGCAAGACGAAGGAGATGCAAACCCTAGAAGATGTTATACAATTCCTGGAAAGGCACCTGCAAACAATAAAGGCTGTAAAACCAAGGACATACAAGGAAAACCCAAGAGTCATGAGCACAGCATTCGACAATGCATGCGAATATTGTAAATTCGCAGGCCACGATATACAAGACTGTAGAAGATTCGCCAAAGTAGATCCAGCAGAAAGATGGGAATTTGTCCGAGCAGAACATCTATGTTTCCAATGCTTAAGCCACAAATTCTCAAGTTACAAACAGTGTCAAGAGACATGTAGAAAATGTAACGAAAAGCATCATGAATTACTACATCAAGAAAAGGAAATTAAAACAACAATGACGACCAGAACAGCACAAAATACATTACTAGCAACAGCTCAAGTTGAAGTTCAGTCGATCACAGGAGAATGGATCATCTGTCGCGCACTATTGGATCAAGGATCACAGATTACAGTAATTTCTGAGGAAGCAGCGAAAACATTAGGATTACCAAGACAAAAAAAGCGAACAGAAATCTATGGGCTTGGAGAAAATCTAGTTGGAGTATCGAAAGCCGTCGTAAAATTAAAAATTCGACCAAGATTCCCAAGTGACGACAAATTTGAAACCAGCGCAGTGATACTAACGAAAGTAGTAAATCCTCAACCTCAACAATCATTTGACTACAATAAAGCGGTTTGGGCGAATGAAATTCTGGCAGATCCCACGTTCAATAAGCGGAGTCGAATTGACATTCTTATTGGAGGCGACTTTTTACCGGCAATTCTAACGAAAGGGTTGAAACAAGAGGAGACGATAATAGGACAATGTACAAAACTTGGATGGATCTTATCTGGAAGAGTGAAAATGCCCGAAGTCAATCAAATACAAACAAAAACGACTACTAACTACGAAAAGAACATGGAACTCTCCAATGACATAACACAAGTTGAGAAAAATGACAGATTTACAGTTAAAATACCACTTACTGAAGATAAGGAGTTGAGAAAATCACGGAACGATAGTTTTATAAACTCAGAGAAAAAATTGCTAAAAGATAGTAATCTTAAAAATCAGAAAACTCAATGTAGAAACGAATATGAAGATAACAATCACATAGAAGAAAAAAGACGCATAGCTAGAACAGAAAAGTGTCAACACATATATTCTGATAATGGTACAAACCTTGTAGGAGCAGAAAGGAAATGGAACTCCGAACTCAAGCAAACAATTATACAGAATAGTATAAACCCAAATCTGGATAAGGAAAAAGTAGACAGGCAGTTTATTCCGCCGGCAAGTCCCCACTATGGGGAAATCTGGGAAGCTGTAACAATTGGAGACAGCACACTAATATACAAAGAAATAAGTAAGCTGCTCGCACAAATGGAAGGCATATTGTATTCACGCCCATGGTATCCTGTGGCTCCAGCACACATTCTAATTGGAAAACCGACTTTATCAGTAGCCGAAAACGAGGTGGATAGTAAAGTTTCATTAACAGATCGTTGGAAATTAATATCAAAAATGAAATCACAATCTTGGAATAAATGGAAAGATAAATATTAAGTAACACCGCTAGATAAAAATGCAAAGAATACTACTTTAAGTCAAATATGACCAATACCCAACATGTTAATAAATAAGACTGAAGAAATTAATAGAAAACAAAAAAAAAAAAAAAAATTAAAACTTTGAGCTAAGAAACATCGATTTTCACCATGTAACCGGGCACATTTCATTGACATTGATAATTATAGGAATAGTAGCCATAAGTATAATGTATGTAATAAGAAAATGTAAAACAGATAAACAAAAGATCAATATAGAGTTCGGATCACAACCAGCAACTACGTAATTTATGGCCCCCCGCAAAATGTTCATAAACGAACATATTTCTCAAATATCCCTCGGTCGGCGCGGCCAAACGTGAGAACAACCACTTGAAAAGGTCGCCAAGGCGTTACGTTACCACACGGACCGCAGCCCCGGCGCCCAGAGACCGAGGGACAATTACAACATAAACAAACATGCATGCCTAATAGATAAGAATAAATAGACACATAAGTACATATGACAATGAGAAGAAAGGAGTAAGGATTACTTTAAACGATCACGTACTCAACCACATTAACACATAAGAGCTATAGTGAACTCTGTCTAGCACTTAGGCTACTTGACATAATCAGTAAATAAGACTCTTTAACACAACTGTGTACACGGTCTAGCACTACAGCTAAATCGATCTAATTAGTACATAAGATACTTTAATGCTATAGTGAACCCTGTCTAGCACTATAGCTAACTCTGTCCAAATAGTACATAAGATATTCTATAAAACCCCATACAAATTAATAAACGAGGCTCAGTTCTTAAAAACCAACACGAGAGTGTATTATTTAGGGATTGGCGAGCGTGCATACACACTATTCTAACGCTGCGACTAACATCGCGACTTAGTTTAGTGAAGATCTGCATGCATTATATGATGCCAATGTTAACTACGGATCGATTGGTACCTCAATAATCCAAATCCGTTAACTCGTTTAAAAGTTATTATAATATTAAGTCGTATGTTACAGTATCAAAATTTTATGTAAATTTTAGTGTGCTTGCATATTTATGCAATTAATAAGAAAACGGCGCCTACGATTTTGGTATATTTTCAATATATCATAGCCAATGAAATTATGCAACTTTTGGTATATAGGTCATATCTGGGATAATTCGTTTTGCCAAGATATTACATTTTTAATCTACACATATTTTCCTTTGTGAGTTTTAAGAAAAACAGCAACGGTGAGAAATGTAAGAATTATCACGGCCTTGTAAACATAATTGCATTTTAGAGCATTCTACGTAGCAGCGTCGTTGGCTCAGTGGTTAGAGTGTCCGACTCTTACGCGCACGTTCGAGGTTCAAATAAAGTTAGCGGCTTTAAGTTTATTTTAATTTTATAATATTTGTAGTAGTTTAAATATTTTTTTTATTTAATTGCAATCGATTTATCATATCCCATATAATTCCTATTTGTAACTTTTTCATCTTAACAGAATGGACTAGAAGAACATGTAAGGATAATTACAGCTATGCAAACAAAGCTGCAATTTAGCAGGTACTTGGTAAATAGCTCGTTGGATTTTCCTTTGTGTCAGAACAGCAGCGACGAGAGCAAATGTAATGTCAAACAAAATTGCAATTTAGCACGCGCCTGACGGTAGGCTCGTTGGCTTAATGGTTGATGGGTTAGACCTACATGCGAGAGGTCCCGGGTTCGAGCTCTGGGATATTCTGTCGTCCGATTTTTTTAAATTTTCAGCATTTTAAATTAAATTTGATTGGCAACTTTTTTTGCAAATATTTGAATAGAAGTTATTTAAACATTAAGTCTAAGCCACTCTGAGATGAGATGAAAAATCTTGTATTCTTGAAAATGTATGCAATTTATTAAAAATGGCGCCTATGCATTTTTATCAATTTTTAATATATTAATAATAATTTTCAATATATTACAAACATTGAAATTCTACAAATGTTTGTACATATAAAACCTTTTGTCGGGGATAATTCTTTTTAATTGGAATTCCAAAAATCTCTGATATCCCCCCAAAAAAACCTCTACACGAGGTAAAAATCTAGTGACAAAAGCATATTCACGCCCTAAAATTACTGATATCAAATTTTGTGACGAACAATATTAATTTTAATATATAAACTATTCTAATATAAAAAATAGTTTGGCATTCGGCACTGCGCAGAAAGGTTTTTTAATTACACAAATGCTGCACCTTTTTGCGCAATGTGCGGAATGCCAAACTATTTTTTATATTAGAATAGTTTATATATTAAAATTAATATTGTTTGTCACAAAATTTGATATCAGTAATTTTAGGGCGTGAATATGCTTTTGTCACTAGATTTTTACCTCGTGTAGAGGTTTTTTTGGGGTTCTATATTCTCCCTGTTTCATAATCATACGAAATTTCAGAATTTGATCTTAAAAATATTAAATATATTTATTCTCCCCGTTTCATAATCATACGATGTTTTATATTTTATCTGTTTCATAATCATACGACATTTTATATTCTCCCTGTTTCATAATCATACGAAATTTCAGAATTTGATCTTAAAAATATTAAATATATTTATTCTCCCCGTTTCATAATCATACGATGTTTTAGAATTTGATCTTTAAATATGAATATATATATTCTCCCTGTTATTTAGCAAAAACTATATTACGAAACTGTCTTTAAATCCAGACGTTGAATGCCTTCAAAATTAAACCTCTATTTAGTTATGTATGGATGAGGCCATAAACGAATTATTTTTAAATAAACACAAGAACATTTGTTTGCCCAGTTTTTTGTCTTTTTTAAAAAGAATTTAGCCTTTTTTTCTGATTAGTGTGTAGTTAAAGCCCCTTATTGTAAGAATTTACCTTTAACTTTACATTTCCTTGCTTACCTTTCAGTTTTTCCTATATCTCTCTTACCCAGTCTCTAATCTTAGCTGCTCGTACTAATTTACCCTTTAGTTGAAGTGGGAAGGAAATGAGAGGTTATCTGTATTAGGGGGGAATGTATAATCCATATAGAGTGCATAGGACTTACACTTCATGCACAATTGTTTTTCACCACATTTTCATTGTGGCCCACACACACAGCACGTCGCACTAATCGATACGAGTTTCGAAAACTATTTTGCTTATTTCCTGTTCATGATTCTTCTTTGCGTACAACACAAATTAAATTAAACAAAATGTTTTTATTTTCTTTATAAGAATTGGTGCTTGCATGAGAAGCTATTCTTTATTTTTGAGATTTTCTATAAGTGATGCAATCGATAGATGTGTAGAATTAAGTTACAAGCTATGCCTTTAAATGTAACTGTTTATGTTTTCATCATTCGGCCAAAGTTTCATACATACATTCGAGACCAACTGCAATATCCTCTTACCTAGAATAGCAACTATTCCATTGAATTGGTGTTTCTGTAAGCGTGTTCGTATGTGTATAGCCCGTAGACAATTTATCTCTGCACGACAGAAGTCAAAATTGCGTTATGCCCGCAAAAGTATGCTAATTATTTCAAATTTGTCACCAAGAGACTTAATAAGAGATATTACCAGATTCGATAAAAAGAGAGTCTGTTCTAAGCCCATATCAAAGTTCAAATCTGTTTGTGCAAATATGCCTTACTGCACTGCGACTAATATTAGATCTATTGTGTCAATGCTAGTAAGTTCAACGTTTATTGATTGACAACATTTTCAATGCAGAAAACGCTTGCTAGTTACTACAGACAGCAATTTTATTTTCCGTTGCACTCGAGCTCATGAATTGTGCATTGTACTATGTAGTGGCTGGGATTGGTCGGTCCCCACGTTGGCCGCCATTGTGTAGGGGCGGATTGGTCGGTCCCCACGTTGGTCGCCATTGTGTAGGGGCGGCTTGGTCGTTCATGCCGACTTCAATACCCTGCAGATTCTAAATAAAACTGACTAATGTCGGGTAGGATCAGCCATGGCCACATAAGATTCGGGTCGTGCACTTCTTGCTTAGCCTAGACTCAGCTCGACGGATGGGGCGGGGTTCTTCCTCTTCCTATGGTGGCATACACACACTACAACAAATTAAAGTGCACTACGCAAAGAAAATCAGAATACAGGAGGGAAAGAAAAGAATATATGAATCGGAACAGAGATTAACAGACAGACAATTTGGTACTAGATAGTTTAGTTCTAGGGTATTTTGGTGTTGTGCATACCCTATTCTATACCCTCCCTACCTTGGCAATATCTAGTTTAATTTCTTTGAATTGCTCCTATCGTAATACTAGTTACTATTTAAATTAGAATTGGCATTGGTGAGTTGATCGGCGACGGAAAAAAAAATAAGTATTAGACTCTCATGATTTCATAAAGAATTTCAACAATCATTTATTCTTAGTGATAAAAGTTAGTGTGTTCATTGTTCCTTATGTTTAATGTTCAACAAATTCATTTATAATATTTTGTATGTTTAATATATATGATGATGTTTTATAATTAATTGACTACATTCTAACCTGTTTATTTATATATATATGTATGTGAAAGAAATTCAAAGAAAAATGCAATAATAAAAAAATAAGAAAGGGAACATTATTTAAGATACTATTCTTCTCTTTTGTTTTTTTTTTTTTTTTTTTTTTTTATGATAATCATTATTAATTTATTTAAAGTTAAATTAAGTTAAGTTAAGTTAAGTCTGGGGTATTGAAACAATTATCTAATTGACCCAACATTTGTTGCAAGGATTGGGGAAAACCCAGAAAAAACCCAATCAGATCAATGAGGAAAAAGTAAGTATTGTTATGTAGAATTAGATCTTAAAAAGTTTAAAATATGGTTTTTAATAGTAGGAAAAGAGGCATCTGAGAAAACACGACAAAGTCTATTGTAGTCAACGCAGAGAATTCTAAAGGGTTCATGCAAAGAGTAATTAGTAGTACACGCGTTAAGAGTAAGTGGGATAAAGTTACGAGTAGGTCTAGAAGGAACAGAGAAATTAATTTTACTTAATAAAACAGAGGAATCAATGTCACCATTAATTAATTTTACTAAGAAGACCACCCCCATCATAATGCGTCGATTAGCTAGAGAGGGAAGGTTAATCAGAAGAAGTCTACTGGAGTAAGATGGCAAGTTAATACCCGAAACCCAGTTAAAGCCACGAAGCGCAAAAAGTAAGAACTTCTTTTGTACAGACTCAATTCTGTCCTGGTGTACCGAATATTGTGGAGACCACACACAAGATCCGTATTCCAGAATAGGTCGAACAAGAGAGGTGAAAAGTAATTTAGTCGTATAAGGGTCGTCAAATTCTTTGGACCACCGTTTAATGAAACCAAGAACCTGAGTAGCCTTATTAACAATATATTCAATATGAATATCAAACTTTAATTTTTTATCAAGATAAATTCCTAAATCTTTTACGTGACTTAATCTCTCAAGCGTCATGTGGTCGATCGTGTAATTATTGAGATGAGGCCTGCCCCTACAAAATGACATAACTTTACATTTAGAGCAGTTTAATTGTAACAAGTTATATTTACACCAAGCGAAAAAAGAATTAAGATCTGCTTGTAATGAAAAATGCAGGTTGATGTCACTATACGATAGGCAAAGCTTCACATCATCGGCGTACATTAACACATGGGAGTGGATGAGAATTGATGGGAGATCGTTAATAAAAAGATTAAAAAGTAAAGGACCAAGATGGCTACCCTGAGGTACACCAGATGTTACGACTACGGGCTTAGAAAGAGAGGATCTAAAAATTACTTTTTGTGTTCTAGAATTAAGGTATTCGGAGATCCATGTGAGGAGGTTATGAGGAAATCCAATATTGTTTAGTTTATATAGTAAGAGAGAGTGATTAACAGAATCAAAAGCCTTGCTGAAGTCAGTGTAAATGACATCAGTCTGCATTTTATTCTGAAAGCCTCTGATCACAAAAGAAGAAAACTCAAGTAAGTTAGTGGTAGTAGATCTTGATTTCACAAAACCATGTTGGTATGGTGAGATAATAGAACTACATAAATGCTGCAGTTGAGACGTTATCAGTTTCTCAAACACCTTAGGCATCGCAGACAATTTAGAAATACCCCTAAAGTTTTTAACATCGGACTTCAATCCCTGTTTGTGAAGAGGAATTATAAATGATTCCTTCCAAACAGATGGAAAAGAACAAGAGTTCACAGACAACACAAATAACGCATGTAATGGTCTACTAAGAGATCCAGCACAAAATCTAAGTACACATCCCGGCACTCCATCAGGACCCGGGGAAAAGCCAGGTTTAATTAAATTAAGTTCGTTAAGTACCGAACTTTCGGTGTTCACAGGCGCAAAAATGCAGTTAGACTTTTGTAAAGTATAAGGATATGGTGAGTTAGCTACAAAGTTAGACGAAGAATACGTGGACTGAAAGAATTCAGCAAATAGATCGGCTGCAGCCTGATCAGTATTTGCTTTCCTTCCCTCAAAAGAGACAGATGAAGGCAACGAAGAAGATTTGCGTTTCATGTTCACAAAGTTATAGAACTGTCTAGGATTTTGAGCAAATTGTAATCTACACCGAGACAAGTAATTGTTATAGCAACGCGAGTTACACGTAATAAAATTTGATCTGGCTAAAATATAGCGGGAAAAATCAGAAGGATTTTCCGAACTCTTAAACCTCTTGTAATATCGTGACTTCGTATTTCTCAACCTAGTTAGCTCCCGTGAGAACCAAGGAGGACTATTTGTACGCCTAGGAATCTCACGAGGAACGCACTGATCGAATAGAGAATTCACGATATCATAGAAAATTGAGGTTGCAATATTAATATTTGTACAAGAGTACAGTTGCGACCAGTCAGTTGATGAAATTAAAGAATTTAATTTTAAAAAATCGGCTTTGCGGAAACAGCGGGATCTAACCGCATCATTAGTAAGAGCAAAAGGCTCTGTAGGCAGTTCCATAACTAAGTCTAAGGTGGGATGATAGGTATCTTCAGGAAGAACTAGAGGATTTATGCGTGATACAGTACAACACATCGGATCAGACACAAATATAAGGTCAAGAATACGACCATTACAGTTTCGCACCAGGTTAACTTGAGAGAGAGACTGCTCCAGAAGTGAATTAATAAATTCATGGGAGCTAGACGGAACCAAATCATTCGGTGAATCGGACCACACCACATCTGGCAAATTAAAATCTCCAAATACAAACAAATAATCGTTATCAGATAGCAGTGAAGAAATAGATCGAATAGCAGATTCGATTCAGAGTATAAAGTGATATCAGATTGTGGTGGAATGTAAGAACAGGTTACAAAAATTGAAAAATTATTTATTGTAATTTTAACGCCAATGAAGTCAACGTTTAAAGCAGAATCGGATAATATTAATTCTGACGAAAGGTCAGAATCAACCGCAATGAGGACACCACCCCCCACTCGTGATAAACGGTCACATCTAAAAGAGGTGTACTTATTAGGGAAAATTGAAAAATCAGAAATATCAGGCTTTAACCAAGTTTCAGTAAAGACAATAATGTTAGAATCAAACGACAAACTATCGACATATAATTTTGATAGCTTAGTCTTAAGACCTCTAACATTCTGATACGATAAAAGAAGAGACGTATTTAGTTTTTTGACACCACATTAGAAGAGGAAGCGCTAGTAGAATTTCGAGGCAGTGTAATCGGAGGCCGATTTCTTTTGGTTGATACATACTCTTTTACTATTAGATCCAACGGCCAAAATGAATCACAACATATAGAAGTGAATACATCTGGCGAAACACTAATTTTAAAAGAGGAGATCTCCCTTGTATACGAAAATTTAAATTTTTCCACTGTAATATTAGTGGTTTTTAATTTGGCTTGAATGTAGGCTTTAACATCATCAACCGAAGTATCAGGGGCAAGCCGAGAGACGAAAATCTGTTTCCTAAGTGGAACAGCTGAAAGAGGCTTAACAGTCATTTTTTCTATAGGAGGTACTGATATAGTTGGAGGGGAATTAACAACAGATGAATTACTTATAGATTCGCTCCGTGAAGGAGCAGGAGTATTTAAAAGAATGAGAATATTTTTATCAGATTTATTAATATTATTAATAATATTGTTGGTCGGAGTAATCGGACACAGAGCCGGAGGCTGGGCCGGTGTGGCTGGATAAGCAGATGTTGGTAACAATAGATTCGCAGTAGGCATAGAGGCGTCATCTAGTAACTTTAAGTTAGTAAATTTATCCTCCATAGCCTGAAAATCGGAATGCAATTTGTTAAATGCTGTGCGAAGGGCATTAAAGCCCTGCCTAGTCTGTCTCATGAACTTTTGAATGTTCAATTCGGCCTCCCGACAAGACTCACAGCACCATCTCAAGCCAAGATTATTTGAAATGTAATCTTTTACTCGGGGTACGTAACCAGCACATTTAATATGTGCTACGTTATCGCACAACCAACAACAAATGTAGTCGGCCTTAGCGTCCGACTGACATTTGCAGACTTTGACTTTGTTGAACCCGCATTTACCAAAATATTGTCTAAAGTATGTATGTATTTGGTATGATCAATATAGAGATACTTAAATTGGTTCAATACATAGGACTCACCAAGCACTGCCGTCGTTGAGCTCAAGATGACGATGTGGCTACCTTGATACGCATAAAAAAAAATAATAATGGTATCATATCCCTATATATACATACGTTTGACCTATTCTAGTGGGCTCTATTATATTATTAATTACATTTCTTTCTTTCTTGTTTTTACATTTCTATTAATTTACCATTTACAAATTTTTCTTTTAGCAAATAACAATTAAATTGATTAGTTAAAAAAAATAAATTGATATTAAGAATTCATTCTCTAAAATCGCAAAGTAATTAATTTTCTTTCATTTATTTTATGAGAGCACCACTGATTGGATATATATATGTGCACAGCACTGTATTTAAGAATAAATATTATTCTCAAAATTTTATCCACATTTTTATATACAAATTGCTAATCTGGACATAAAGTACGCATGTATGCCTAGCACAGATTTGGAAACTAAGAAAAGTTCGCTCGGCAGTGACCAATCCTTGCAGCACTTCGATCAGTAGCAGCGGTCAATCAAATGCACTTCAAAAGTTGGGACAGAAACAGGTTGCAGGCGGGTTCTGGCCGGTGACGGCTCTTACAGCAGCTTCCGTGGGGAAGAAATGATTTTTCCAATTCCCAAAAATGAGGATCTCGAACAATTCGGAATTAATAAATTCCAATAAAAAAAAACACTGGCACGGGGCACTGGCTTAATTGGAGAAAAGGCACTTAAAAGAATTATATTCCTTAGCAGCGAAAAGAAAATCCAGAAAGAACCTCGGAATCTCAATTCCGGAATAAAAATCCAGATAAAGAATGCGGAAGCAGCTCCAGACCAAATCGTCTATTAAAATTTTCCACGTCTCCCTCAAGATGTTATGTCACGCCACGTGAACAAAAGAAATGTTGTATTAAATTCGACGGAGCACATATGTTGTGCTTAACTCAAGAGACGCTCGCTTAATGTTCTATGCTAAATTCGATCAGCAGCTAATTAGCTAAGCTCAAAACGAATTTAGTCAAAGCGTGGGCGGCGAGAGATAAGAACGGTGCAATCGTATGATTTTGCCGAACTTATCCAAGGTGACATAAGGGAGCCGATAGGGCACTTGGTATGCTAATTAGCAAAACAAAAACAAAACTATGCATAGATAAGATAAGAGAAACAGCTAATAGAAACTACTAATACTAATGCGCATGTGTGGTTTCTGCAAGCAGTGCATGAAGCAGTGCAATTGCAAGCAGTTAACACTGTTACGCGTGCAGATCATTACTGCAAGCAGTATATTTGAATATATAACGTAGGTGACCGTTGATATATGATCTCCAATATTAAATTTTAGCGAGCATATATAAAAAAAAATATCACTTCTACAGAAACTGGTCACTACACCACAGTTGCTGCTACGAGAGTCTCACCCGAGAAGTCAGCAACAGAAAAAAAAAAGGAGAACAGTTTCAAAGGTCATTTATTTTGGATGTCTTTGAGATGATAAATACCTAAAACTTTCCCTGAGTCATCTATTAGCTCATAATATGCTGGACTTACTTTCCGTTTTACTTTTGCCGTTATGAAAACTGGTGCGAGTTTTGCGTTAAATTACTTAACAGCATTACTCTGAGCAAAATTGCGTGCATAGACTGTATCTCCTACTTTAAATTGAACAGCTCTACTGCGCAAATTAGATCTGCCAACTGAGCACTGATAGATTTCTCTATAGTTTCCGATAGAATAGTGCTCAAATTTTGAAGAATTTGATTTTGATTCGAATGCATCGCAGTCTCAATTAAATTTTGAATTTCGCCTCGATTCATAGTTCCTTGATTTGGACGTTGAGAATTGTCCGCTGGAGGAAGTTCTTGATGTCGATTCCTCGATCGGGTTTGCATGCCTCCACGTGGAGTTGCACCTCGACCTCTAAACTTAGAAGTGGTCGCTTTTGTATTGGAACCAGTATTTTGCTCTACAGTCTCAGATGGATTTACTGTATGCGCCGTAGCGTCGTGAATCTCTGCAGCCAAAGAATTGTTTGTGTAATTTAATTGATTGATAGAACAATCAAGTTTACAAACTGGACAGATCCGAGACAATTGCAAATGTCCTACAATGCATCGATTGTGAAAAGTGTGATTACAGGGTGTCACTGCTGCAAGGTCGTTTCTACTAAGAACTTCGTGACAAATGTCACAGAATTGGTCACTGTCCTGAATACTAGCAACTAAATCTTCTGTGCTACGCTGAACAGGCATGTTTAAATATATATCAATACTTGTACTTCTACAAAAAAAACTAAATAAACAGCAAAATTTTTATCCGTCGCTTCACTACAAACCAATGTTTAAACCAATCCAATCATACCAAACTATCTACCACAGAGTTTACTGAATGTTATCTCTCATACTATATTTAAGTGAATTCTATTGCTGATTTACTCCGACTGAGCATTTCCATTGGTCAGGTTGCTAAAGATACTCCAGCAGTCTGCTATTCCGAAAGGAAATCTCTGATCACGAATAAAGTTAGGATAGAATTTATAAAACATTAGCATCTATGACTTCCGAGAGCTGACTCGCTTTGGTCGATCAATCCTAAATATTCGAATTGCAATCGCTATTCCTAAAGACGAAATTCTGAACTCTTCATCAATTAGCTTCTGATTTATAAATCTATTTAAAGGAGGAAAACAACGAAAAATTGATGGATTATATCTTTAGGCAAAATTATGAAGCTAACCATAACACTTGCAGATTTGCAAAGCATCGAATATACAGATGTTATGTATACATATCTAGTTTAAGGATATCGGTCGGCTCCACCGGTTGGGCGCCATTGTGTTGTGGTTGCTTAGTCGGGCCCCACGTTGGGCGCCATTGTGTAGTGGTGGGGATTGGTCGGTCCCCACGTTGGCCGCCATTGTGTAGGGGCGGATTGGTCGGTCCCCACGTTGGCCGCCATTGTGTAGGGGCGGCTTGGTCGTTCATGCCGACTTCAATACCCTGCAGATTCTAAATAAAACTGACTAATGTCGGGTAGGATCAGCCATGGCCACATAAGATTCGGGTCGTGCACTTCTTGCTTAGCCTAGACTCAGCTCGACGGATGGGGCGGGGTTCTTCCTCTTCCTATGGTGGCATACACACACTACAACAAATTAAACTGCACTACGCAAAGAAAATCAGAATACAGGAGGGAAAGAAAAGAATATATGAATCGGAACAGAGATTAACAGACAGACAATTTGGTACTAGATAGTTTAGTTCTAGGGTATTTTGGTGTTGTGCATACCCTATTCTATACCCTCCCTACCTTGGCAATATCTAGTTTAATTTCTTTGAATTGCCCCTATCGTAATACTAGTTACTATTTAAATTAGAATTGGCATTGGTGAGTTGATCGGCGACGGAAAAAAAAAATAAGTATTAGACTCTCATGATTTCATAAAGAATTTCATGTTATGTTTATCCTTATGTTTAATGTTCAACAAATTCATTTATACTATTTTGTATGTTTAATATATGTGACGATGTTTTATAATTAATTGACTACATTCTAACCTGTTTATTTATATATATATGTATGTGAAAGAAATTCAAAGAAAAATGCAATAATAAAAAAATAAGAAAGGGAACATTATTTAAGATACTATTCTTCTCTTTTGTTGAACCCGCATTTACCAAAATATTGTCTAAAGTATGTATGTATTTGGTATGATCAATATAGAGATACTTAAATTGGTTCAATACATAGGACTCACCAAGCACTGCCGTCGTTGAGCTCAAGATGACGATGTGGCTACCTTGATACGCATAAAAAAAAATAATAATGGTATCATATCCCTATATATACATACGTTTGACCTATTCTAGTGGGCTCTATTATATTATTAATTACATTTCTTTCTTTCTTGTTTTTACATTTCTATTAATTTACCATTTACAAATTTTTCTTTTAGCAAATAACAATTAAATTGATTAGTTAAAAAAAATAAATTGATATTAAGAATTCATTCTCTAAAATCGCAAAGTAATTAATTTTCTTTCATTTATTTTATGAGAGCACCACTGATTGGATATATATATGTGCACAGCACTGTATTTAAGAATAAATATTATTCTCAAAATTTTATCCACATTTTTATATACAAATTGCTAATCTGGACATAAAGTACGCATGTATGCCTAGCACAGATTTGGAAACTAAGAAAAGTTCGCTCGGCAGTGACCAATCCTTGCAGCACTTCGATCAGTAGCAGCGGTCAATCAAATGCACTTCAAAAGTTGGGACAGAAACAGGTTGCAGGCGGGTTCTGGCCGGTGACGGCTCTTACAGCAGCTTCCGTGGGGAAGAAATGATTTTTCCAATTCCCAAAAATGAGGATCTCGAACAATTCGGAATTAATAAATTCCAATAAAAAAAAACACTGGCACGGGGCACTGGCTTAATTGGAGAAAAGGCACTTAAAAGAATTATATTCCTTAGCAGCGAAAAGAAAATCCAGAAAGAACCTCGGAATCTCAATTCCGGAATAAAAATCCAGATAAAGAATGCGGAAGCAGCTCCAGACCAAATCGTCTATTAAAATTTTCCACGTCTCCCTCAAGATGTTATGTCACGCCACGTGAACAAAAGAAATGTTGTATTAAATTCGACGGAGCACATATGTTGTGCTTAACTCAAGAGACGCTCGCTTAATGTTCTATGCTAAATTCGATCAGCAGCTAATTAGCTAAGCTCAAAACGAATTTAGTCAAAGCGTGGGCGGCGAGAGATAAGAACGGTGCAATCGTATGATTTTGCCGAACTTATCCAAGGTGACATAAGGGAGCCGATAGGGCACTTGGTATGCTAATTAGCAAAACAAAAACAAAACTATGCATAGATAAGATAAGAGAAACAGCTAATAGAAACTACTAATACTAATGCGCATGTGTGGTTTCTGAAAGCAGTGCATGAAGCAGTGCAATTGCAAGCAGTTAACACTGTTACGCGTGCAGATCATTACTGCAAGCAGTATATTAAATTTTAGCGAGCATACATAAAAAAAATATCACTTCTACAGAAACTGGTCACTACAACTATGATTGTATTATGATAAACAATTTTGGTTTTACTGGTTGTGTTGGACGCGTTGGTGTTAACATTGGGGTTTCCCAACTAGATAATTGCGAAATTAACTGAAGTGTGACATGTGTTCATCTCCCGCATCACAGAGAAGAGCCATAACAATAGCTGAATATCCTTCATGTATATTCTAGGCGTCTGCAATTACGTTGCAGGGTTATCATGTTAATTAGTTGATTTGAGTATGACTTGCGAGCATAAAGTAATTTATTTGAGTTTCTAAATATAAATTTACAGAGAAACAATTGGATATACATTTTAATCAAATAATGCAAGCTATTATCTAGAATTTCTGAGAATTCTAGGGTGGGCTCTAGTAGTTGGTAGTATTTTGAAGTTGTTATCTCGCATTCCACTCTTGCACTTCGTTTTTAACCACCATCAAGAGCGCATCTTAAATAATCTGAATTGAAATTTGGAATTTCCTTCTACAGAAAATGTTATTATTTTTTCAACTTTTATATAAATAAATAAAAGCATGTAGATTTGAAACTCTACTATAACTTCAAATGTCGCCCTGTATTTACTGAATATAGAAACTCTTTTAGAAACTCTTTGCAGCAAACAGACGTGTTTTTTTGTGCGCTCCGCTTTTGATATTTTATTGATCAACTACCGGCAGTTGTTTGTTTGATTTATTATACTAACCATAATTAGTCTCAACTGTTTGCTACTCGCGATCTTTCTTTGTGCATTTATTTGCATTTACGTTTAAATAAACCTATTTTAGTGCTGTTCTAGTGCAGTGTTTTGTGTATTTTGCTGCTCTTTTTTCCTCTCCAAACTTTGCTTCAACGTTATTGTTGTTGTTGGTGAGTAATTTTGCGTGTGTTCTCTTTGTGTCTAGCTGTGCTTTGCGCTTTGAGTTTGGTTTGTTTGTGTTGTTGTTTAGACACTCAAACGCTAACTGTAGTTTTGCTCTCTCGATTGCAATATATTTTGTTGTTGTCGCAGCTTCTTGTCTTTTCAGTGCAAGCGATTTGTTTTTGTTTGCACTCTTATCTCTTCTTGTCGAGTTTCGAGTTGTACAGTGGTCAGAGATCGTTTTATTTTTGCTTAAAAATGAATCCGAATATTGTCTGTTATAAGAAAGGCTGCCAGAAGCAAATAACTGCTGCGCAGCCAAGTATTTGCTGCTGGCTCTGTAGTAATATGGCGCATATAAAGTGCGTCGGTTATTCGGGGCTGGTTGCAGATGCGATTGCCCAAAGGACTGGACTTGGTTGGTCGTGTGAGTCCTGTCGTGAAGTTGAGGGCGAGATGCGGATGTTTATGAGGCAGACGAGGAATGGATTTAAGGATTTGTCTGACGGCTTTAAAAAGCTTTATGACCAATTCCTTGCTGTGGACACCCAGTTCAATAGTTTAAAACTATTGGCTGAGTCTCCTAAGCGTAAGAAATCTACTCCGCGTGACTTACAAACAACTGCGGTCACTCAATTTTCGACATTAGACCCACCCTCTACTCCGCTGGTCCCACAGCTCATATCGTTCGCTACTCCAGTGGCTACGAGAGTTGTGGATGATTGTATTGTGGATACTGTACCGGCGGATACAGCTATTTCAGTGCCTCTGTCCGATGCACCTGCTGTTATGAAGAAAAAAACAGGCAGGCCAAAAACCAACAAACATAATAATGTTCCTCCATCAATAGCAGTCTCTGCCGGATCACCGGATAGATTAGTACCCACAGGTGATAACTTACCTGTTATACCACCTTTGGGTGCTAGGCCATTGGTGGGGGTTCCACCAATGAAACACATTTTTGTTTCTAGGCTCGCCCCTGATTCAACATCTGAAGATGTAAAGGCTTTTATTCAGGCCAAAATAAAAGTAGCCAGTATTAAGGTGGAAAAGTTTAACTTTTCATATGATAGGCACGTTGCATCTTTCAAGATCAACGTCTCCCCCATACATTTTGCCACCATTTGTTCCCCAAGCTTTTGGCCAGAATATTTGGTGGTGAAAGAGTACAAAGCCAAAATAAAAAATCGGAATCCGATTAGGCTGCCCCCGCATGACCCTGTGCAACCAACTATAGAAAATGTAGCATCTTTTTCTTCTTCTTCTCCAAAAAACTAACTTTTCTTGCATGCTATCAAAATGTTCGTGGATTACGTAGCAAAATTAACAAATTATATGTTGACAGTGCTACTTTCCCATTTCATGTTGTTGTGTTTACTGAAACCTGGTTGAAGCCGGATATTCTTGATTCGGAAATCTTCCCAGCGAGGTACACAATATATAGGCTTGATCGTCCGTCCCGTAACGGTGGCGGAGTCCTAATTGCTGTGGACTCCAATTTTTCTTCAGAACAAGTGCATTATGTTCCCCTGAATAACATTGAATTTATTGCTATAAAAATATGTTTTCGGGGCACATTTTTGTACATTACATGTTCTTATATTTCACCTTCTTCCGATATGTCTGTTTACCTTGACCATTTGTCCGCCATTAAATAAACTTACTTGCCACGAACTACTTGGTCATTTAATGATGAGTCTAATTTCTTAATCCCAACTACTCAACATGACTTTATCGACGGGTTATTTGACATATCCTTGCGTCAAATTAACCACGTCAAAAATTCTTTAAGCCGGCAGCTAGACTTATGCTTTGTTTGTGATCCGGCAAATGTGGTCCTGTCGAGAACTGAACCACTCTCATATCCTGAAGATCCTTATCATCCCACCTTAGAGTTGATGATAGACCGTGGCAAATTAGTATTGAACAAACTTGATATGCCATCTGTCCGTGTTCGTCAATTTCGTAAAGCTGACTTTGGGAGATTGAACGAACTTTTTAGCCAAATTGACTGGTCCGAATTTTACTCGTGTAACGATATGTGCAGTGCCACTAAGCTATTTTATAATAGTTTAAACAGGTGTTTTGATGCTTGCATTCCTTCAAATTATCCGATTCGGTCTAATAAACCTCCTTGGTTTTCTAAACAACTATCGCACCTGAAGAATTTGAAGTCCAGACTTTACAAAAAGTTTAAAGACTCAGGTTCTACTTCAGCGTTTGCTCGCTATTTAATTGCTCGGGCCAACTTCTCCGAGCTTAACGCTACGTGTTATAAAAATTATTTATATCGATGTAGGGTCAGATTCTCTAAAGACCCCAGGCAGTTCTATAATTTTGTTAACACTAAACGTAAGTCGTCTACCTATCCGTCCTCATTATCCTATGAAAACTCGAAAGCACAAACCGATCAGGCAATTGCCGATCTTTTTGCTACGTTTTTTCAAACGACATACTCTTCGTCTAACTACTCTTATGAATCTTATCCGTATAATTTGCCTCGGTCTAATTGCATTTTCAGTCCTTTAATGGGTGAGGAGTCGTTGCTTCGTGAGCTTGAGAAGATTAAGCCGGTGTTTTTGCCTGGTCCTGACGGAGTTCCTGGTTGCGTACTTCGGTATGGTGCTGGTGTCTTATGTAAACCACTGGTATACCTCTTTTCTTTGTCCCTCGAGTCATCGATTTTTCCCTCTATTTGGAAGGAATCATTTGTTATTCCTCTCCATAAAAAAGGAAGTAAGTCTGACGCCAAAAACTACAGGGGAATTTCTAAATTGTCTGCTATTCCTAAACTTTTCGAGAAGATTTTGACAAGTCATTTACAACACTTGTGTAGTTATTTTATTTCTCCCTACCAGCATGGATTTGTGAAACGCAGATCCACTACTACCAATCTTCTTGAGCTGTCCTCGTTTGTTATTAGTGGTTTTCTTAATAACAAACAAACTGACGTTATTTATACCGATTTCAGTAAAGCCTTTGACTCAGTTAACCATTCCCTTTTATTACATAAGCTTGACCTAATTGGCTTTCCGACCAAACTTATTTGCTGGATTTCAAGCTATTTAAAGCAAAGAACTCAAAAAGTTCTATTTAAAACCTTTTTTTCTAAATCTTTCCGAGTTACCTCTGGTGTTCCTCAAGGTAGTCATCTCGGCCCCCTTCTTTTCACACTGTTCATAAACGATCTGCCTACAGTTTTAACACATTCTCGAGTACTAATGTATGCGGATGATGTTAAAATTTGTTTGCAATATAAGGATTGGCCATGCCATATTAAATTGCAGGAAGATATTGACTCTTTTCAGACATGGTGCCGTGTGAATCTATTAAATTTAAACAGTTCAAAATGTAACGTAATGTCATTTTACCGATCTAACCCTTATTTGGCGTCATACTCACTGTATGGAGTTCATCTTGACAGGATTACTACTGTGAATGATCTAGGTATTCTTCTAGATCATAAACTAAAATTTTCTGACCATATCTCTAAAATGGTTAATAAAGCTATGTCAGTTTTGGGTTTTATAAAGAGGTGGTCGAACGAATTCGATGACCCCTATATAACAAAGACTCTCTACACATCCCTAGTTCGTCCGATTTTGGAATACGGTTCATGTGTTTGGTGTCCACAGTATAGTGTTCACCAAGATCGAATTGAATCGGTGCAAAAAAACTTTATTTTATTTGCATTGCGTGGCCTAAATTGGAATGCGGATGTGAGACTGCCCTCATATGCTAGTAGACTTTTATTAATTAACCTACCCTCTTTATATAATCGTAGAATATTGCTTGGTGTAGTTTTTATGTATAAACTTATTGCTGGTGACATTGACTCAGTGGAATTAATGTCACAGCTCAACTTTTCTGTTCCCTTTAGATTATCTAGAAACTATACCCCTCTTCTTCTTCGTCTTTGTAGATCAAACTATGCTTTGCATGAGCCTTTTAGAATCTTATGTTCAGAATATAATAGACTCTATCATGTTTTCTCGAATGCTAACTCAATTTTCCAACTTAAAATTTTACTACTAACTCACCTAGCTCATAATTAGTTTAACTTTCTATTTTCTTCTGCCGTTTTCCTAATATGTCCGTTACTCGCTATCTTTCTGTTTCTCGCGATCTATAATTTGCATGCCCTAAATATCGCTTCTGTCCGCCCGCGAACGTGTCATCCGCTGACTGCGCCCCTCGGTCGGTAGGGCGGGAGGTGGGGCTCTAAGTTGCCTGGGTTTCGCGCGTAACAAGCTTCGGCTTGGTGTTCGCTTGGACCACTTGAACGTGCATTCTTTGTACGTCAACGCCCAAACAATAGCCAACTGTTGAGAAATCAAACTCTTCTTCATTTCAGACCAATTACTTAAAGTACAACGGGTGAAATGAGATATTTATGTAATTGAAGTAAAGTTGCAAACAAAATGGAGAGGAAGTGCATTTGAAGTTAATTTTTCTTTGTTTTTTCGAATTCATACATCAACAACAAAAACATAATATATTTTAGCAGAAGTTTATTTGTGTAGCATGGCTTACTGAAGTATTAGAGTACTTGACTCTCTTGGTACTGGTCCTCTTTTCGACTCGAACGTTAGATGTTTTCTAGTGCCCATTTAAAATGGTCAAAAAAGAGTTTATTTTTTTTTTAGACCCTTTACTTTTTGAAAAAAGTTTGTCAAATGTGCGTAACAGGTCGAAGGAAGTCCGGCAGACCCCATAAAGTATATATATTCTTGATCAGCATCACCAGCCGAGTCGATATAGCCATGTCCGTCTGTCCGTCTGTCTGTATGAACACCTAGATCTCAGAGACTATAAGAGCTAGAGTCACCAAATTTGGTATGGTGATTCGTCTATGGGCTAAGCAGATCAAGTTTATCTTAAAATTTTGACACGCCCCCTTCCGCCTCCGTAAATCGAGAACAAAATTTTTGAAAGCCCATAAAACGAAAAATATTAAAGCTAGTGTCCTGAATTTTGGCACACAGGACGGGTATCCGGGTCCTAACGTATCCTGAAAATTTCATCGTGATCGGATGGTTATCTCGGAAGATATTCAAAAAAATCTTAAAATCCCATATAATGGTCAATTTTAAAACTGGAGCCTTGAATTTTGGCACACTGGACAAGCATCGGGGTCCTAATGTATCCTGAAAGTTTCATCACGATCGGACAATAAACTCGGGAGTTATTCAAAACCCAATATTACTGAGTGTCGGACCAAAGGAAGAAGAAGAGCATGTTGACGTAACAACGCGCTATGGGGTACTATCTATTAGTGTCACTCTTATTTCCGTTTAGAAGAATAAGTAAAGGGTCTCTCATAGTCGACTTCGACTGTAGCCTTTCCGACTGGTTTTTTTTTTTTTATGACATATTAGAAAAATAGTGAACATCCTGATTGGATATAATCCACTGATGGGGATATGATGAGCAAATGGTGAGAGATCCTCCTACATAGATGATATCTCATGAAATGTTAAATCTGCGAAACTCATGACAGATTAAAAGTTGGGCACTTTCCGCATAGGACCACTGAGGTGTACAAGACCGGCAAAGATCAAACGTCGAAATGACTAGGCAGGAACGAAGCTCTAACCGTTCTAGGTTTTAGCTTTCTGGTTGGCAGGCTATACGGGATCGTTTAAGCCTCCTACGCTTGTACGGCCCAGCTACAAGTGCTTTCGCCAGATTATTACTATGGTAGGAGAGCTTCGTCGCATGATTAAGTGCAAGCTTTGTCAGAACATCCATCACAGTGGGTATGTGCAGGTCTCTTTGTATTAAGTTATTCCTAACTAACGGAGGATTGCCGACCATTGACCTCATGATAATGTTCAAAAAAGAGTATATTGAATTTCTGTGAATGTATGTATGTAACAGAAGGAGGCATCTCCGACCCTATAAGGTATATATATTCTTAATCAGCATTAATAGCCGAGTCGATTGACACCTGTCCGTCTGTCTGTCCGTCCGTCTGTCCTCCTGTATGAGCGCGTGGATCTCAGCAACTATAAGAGCCAAAAAATTCAAATTTGAAATGTAGGTTCCTGAACACCATAAGCAGATAAAGTTTGTTTCCAATTTTCGATATCAAGCTTTAAAATTAGAAAAATCACCATAACATAAACAATGTTAAACCTAGATACTTGAGATTTGGCAAACATCATAAGAAACTTGGGCTTAATGTGCCCAGAAATATTCATCGCGTTGCCACACCCTCTTCGCCCACAATTGGAAAAAGCTGATAGCAAGAGCAGTATTATAGCTAGTTTTCTCAAAATACTTTTGTTTTAAGACCTGCTCAGGGTATCCTACTGTCGCGCCCGCTCGACTGATTGGCTTGTTTACATATATTATTTTCGTTTTTACTTGGAACAATGTGGCACAACAAATTCAGCACGTATTTTGTTGTTGGCGCATATATACATACGTATTTACGAATATGTGTTTGACTTCGTCGACTTCGCTGGATTTTATTCTTTTCTACTAGTTATGGTAATAAATTATTTAGAAAAATTCGTTCTATATAAGATTTAATTGGTTCTTTACAAAGAAAGGCTTATTGTGTGGAAGTGCATTGTTAGGAGATCAAATGCAAAATGAATACAAATGCAGTTTATTTATTATATATAGAAGTCTTTATATAGAAGTCTATAAAAAGATTTCAAAAGAAAACCCTACTAAGAAAATTTATCAGGATTTGATCGGGAATTCTTATTTGGTTATTTTTATTCTGATAATAACAGCTTACCTTTTCAACTTTCAGCGTCAATATTCAATATATTTTCCTTTTTCTTGCCTTCAATATGTTGTCATCTTTATAAATATAATTTCAATATTGTATAATTTTATAAATCAAAATCTATCCAAAAGTACTTCACAGTGCACCATTAGAACAAACACTTGATCGCTATTATTGTTGTTAATAATCATTAGTATTATTAATATTATTATTCTGAGTAATTTCTTTATTACCATTTTGTTATTCATTGTTACTATCATTATTGTTGTTGCACACTTAATTTCTTCTTTCATTTATTTTTGCACGCTTTTGCAGGATGTAAATATTTTGAATATTTTGAATATTTTACTTTCACTTTTCTGACTAACTTTCTTTTTACTATTTTTCAATGCTGCCTGTTTTCTTCGATGTTGCCTTTTCCTTTCCTCTTCTTGTTTCTGCTGTTGTATTTGTTGCTGTATTTGTTTTTGCTGTTCGTAACGTCGGGCAATGAATGCTGCATTGCTGAGTTGCCGATTACTTCGAATGCTGCGAGTTGGCCTTTCGTGCTTTTGCCGATAAGTGGGTGCAGCACTGGCCAATCCCGAGGACGGGTGTGAGGCAGCCGATGTGACCGGTGAGCAGGCAACTGCAGACCAAAACATTGTCAAAATTCTGACGAATATGTCGATTTTATAAATAAATGTATTTTTTGTCTCGCTGGTTTAACACGATAGAACACAAATCGCAAATTCCACCTTTACTTTAAATTTATTTTTGTTGTCTTGGCAGCAGAGCGTCGTGCTTCAGCATTTCGCTGTGCCGCGTGTGTCAAGCAGCTTTCGAAGTACGCGTGCGAATCGTTCCGAGTTTGTTTTGCAAGTGCCTTCTGATTACAGCAGATGCACCTTTATATGGACCCTGGCAGCGCAAAGAGAGCAAACGAGCTTTCGTTCTTTCGCTCTTAATAAGTATCACTTTCCAACGCAAATAATAGTTTTTCTGCAATTGGGACTTTGTCCTGATTTTGTTGCTGTTCTGGACGTTGACTTGCCAACCTTGGCTTCAATATTTTTGTGAGTTCAAGCGACAGGTGCATGCATATCCTTTTACCAGGTTAATCAAATGGATATTGGGAGTGGGGTACAGTTAATCTCCTATGGCCATGAGCAACAATATACAATGAATTTGTATGTCATGGATTCTAGATTTATGTATGTCTGCATATGAGATGAGTACACGATTGCAACGACATTGCATATTTTAGGTACGCATTGATGAATTCATTTTAATGTGTTATATACATACATATGCATAAGCTCAACAGTTCGTTTGATAAGATTTATAATAATTTGAATCAACGCTGATTACTATTATATACTTCAAAATTAGGTATGCAAGGTATCTCACCGCGTAGCTGCTGTGTGCTTGGCGAGGTAGTCAAATCCGATTACTCTATGTCCTCTCTATTGTCATTACTGGTTCATTATCATTAACCAAGTACTTAGTTGAATCAACAAGCAATTAATTGTATTTAATATTCTAACTGTAGATATTGCAGTTACGACTCGCTGCACCTGTCAACAAATGTGTCTAGCAGCAACTTCAACACTAAATGCAAGCAACAACAGTTAAGCGATGCGACTGAAAATAAACTATGTCTGTCCATTATTTAACGGATTGCACATAATTAATCTGACAATCTGACATAATAATAACACAATAAGCGGGTTACAATCTTTAGAATACACTTTAACTAAACGATTTACCAAAGAAGCCTTTCAACTAACCCACTTACCTCTCTCCAAAAGTAAAATGTTGCTAATATCTGAAACATCTAATCAAAAGCTAATGGAATCGTTTCCGTCTGTTGTAGATACTTTACTACCAATTCATTAGAAAGCCACTGCTGGCGACTGTGATGTACATAGCTAGACTGTTATCAATTATGAGTGCATGAAAACTGCTCAGCTGTTTGAAGGCATATTGAGTTCATTGTATTTTCACTTTTTTCCCTTAGTTTCTCGTTTCTTTGGCAAACAACAAACTGTTGCATACACCAGAGCATTTAAATCTCAGCTCATCACAAATCGTAAGTGGATTACTTAACTGCATTAAGCAGGCTTGTGTTTGTTAAGATTTAAGAGAATGTTCTCTTATGTGAAAACAGCAACAGTTGAGTTGTTCTCTTAACTCGAGACCCAAATAGACAAAAAATAGATGAAATGTAAAAGATGCCTCAACTTTTGTTTGTACTGTGCGATTGACAGTTGACGTTTACCTGTTAGCCCTGACATTATTTACCCAGGTTAACTGGTTTTGGCACGGTTGTGTTTAAAGGGGAACCTAAAAATAGACAAATTGTTGCTTGCATCAATCGACTGACTTACTGAGCTTCATGATTGAATGTAGGTCACTGGGGCAGCCAAGTCAAATGTAAATAGAGCCTTCCAACGATATTAAAAATAAGATAACATTTTTTGCAATGTACCATACAGGAAGAGGGATGGGTGGCAGGTCCTTTAGTGTATATCTGAGGCCCGATGTACCCAGAAAATTAAAGTACCATCGAAAAATAAACTCACTAATTATTCAGTACACAATTTTACCACAAAATGTTTTCTTTGCAGAATAACTACAGGGTCTCTCAGAGTCCTTACATACTAGTTTTTAAATAGAGTCTATTAAGTTTGTCAAATTGTGCGTAACAGGTCGAAGGAAGTCGAAGGAAGTCAGCATCACCAGCCAAGTCATGTCCGTCATGTCCGTCTGTCCGTCTGTCTGTATGAGCGCCTAGATCTCAAAGACTATAAGAGCTAGAGTCACCAAATTTGATATGGTGGTTCGTCAATGGGCTAAGCAGATCAAGTTTATGTTAAAATTTTGACACGCCCCCTTTCGCCTCCGTTAATCGAAAACAATTGACGTTACAACGCGCTATTGGGTACTATTAGTGTTACTCTTATTTCCATTTTGAGAAATAAGTAAAGGGTCTCTCATAGTCGACTTCGACTGTAGCCGTTCCGACTGGTTATAAGTTATAACCCGTACTTAAAAAATGTAGACTTCTAATGATAGTTTTCGAAATGTCATATATTTTATATGGCTTGAAATGGTACAGGATAAGTAGTCGAATTTTCCGACTAAAGATGTTGTTTTAAAATTGAAGTATATCTCAATAAATAGACTTTCCAAAAGTTCATTTTACTTTTAATGTATCTTGAGCTATATTGTAAAATACTTTTAACACTTTTTATATGAAATTTAAAAGTTTAAGACATTGATTCACATAAAGTATCATTCTTATTCCGTTTCTTTACTATGGGTTACAGAAAATTTTTACCATTTAAATACTATAAAATCGATTCTAATCACAGGTTCATATCAAGTGTGTTATTTGCAAGGATCGAAGGTTCTTTCTTTAACGAGAATGATATTTTTATAGTATTCATAAACATTGACATCAATTCTTTATAAGTATGTAATAAATTTTTGAGGATTTTATAATTCTATTATTTACTAATTATGTGTAATTATGTAAATGGGAAAAGCACTCAAATCCCTCTTCAAATAACTCTCTTAGCGTAATATGTGTTTGTACTGATTACCAAGTCTTCTTAAAACTTATTCATACTTTAAAAGCCAATCACATTATTTTATTTTATTTTCCAATTTATTTTTCATTGTATGAAAATGTTTAATCATTCTTCTAAGTAATTAAGAACTGAATTTAAATAACTAAATTTCGTAAAATTTCAAACTACTTATATTAGTTACATTTTGTGGTAAAATGAAATATATATTATTAAAAGATATTAAATATCTTAATTGATTTGCGGTTAGTATAGATGTATTTTAAAAATTTATAAGAATAAAATAGATTTCTCCAAAAAATTTTTTTATCAATTGTTTTGCTTCAGCAATACTTGTGTGCTTGAATATTTACATTAAGTATATTTGTCTTCAATGAAAGCTTTTTATTTAAATATAATGAATGAAATATATGTTATCTTCCTAAAAAAAACTATTGAGTTTTATTGTAAAATGTCAAAACTTTATATTAGCATTATCATAAAATCATTAGTTACTCGGTTGTGGGTAAGATTACTAGAAGAGTTTATCAAATCTGTATAGAATTAATAATTTCCTGGTAGCTAATGTTTCTCGTATTCAATCAGGAACCTGGTTTCTCCGTCGATATTGGCCACAGTTGTGTCTAGTGGAGTCCGGCAATACTTCTGCAAGTCTCTGCTTCTGCTTAATCCGCCCAGATTGCATACAATCGAGTATTCCGCACTCTCTGGCATGCAGCAGGAAATTCGCAGAAATGTATTCAGCCAGTTGGTAAGGGAAATCGTGGCCAAGTTGGCCCGCAACATGCCCAAGCTCAGTTGCTTTAGCAGAAATACGAAAACGTCATGTTTTAGTAACCTACCTGTTGCCGGCAGGTCATACTTGGGGAGGCTATCATCATGTTGTCTGGATTGAATGGTAGGCGACGTTTGCAAAAGTAATGCTGTCAATTAAGCTTATTAGACAGCGCAGCAATGGGTTCCTGGAAATGATAAGAGAAATGAATGTTATAGAAAGTTTAATATGTGACTTTCGCCTATGCATCAATGAAGAGTCAGTTTTCCACCAATGAGGAATAGTTGAAACTTTTCAATAATTGGATTACCGGGTAGCGGTAATTACTTAGCGTGTTGCCAATATAAAATCCGCCAGAGGTTTAACAAAAGGCTCTTACACAAGTCTATCGCGAGCTTCACATTCGAACTATTTGCTGCGCTGATTAATACGGGGCAACAGGGTGTAATGATTTTGTGCAAATGTATGTAACAGGCATAAGGAGACATCTTCGACCCTATAAAGTATTAACAGCCAATTCGATTGACAACTGTATGTCTGTCTGTCTGTCCGTCCGTCTGTCTGTCTGTTTAAACGCGTCCATCTCAGTAACTATAAGAGCAAGAGACTTCAAATTTGGAATTTAGGTTCCTGAACACTATACGGAGGTTAAGTTTATTTTCCATTTTCGATATCTTACTCCTCGCCCTCGCAAATCGAGAAAACTATGACAAAAGCTGGCCCATTAATAATGGAGAATTTCTTTTAAATCAATTATTTCACAATTCAGAGCAAGAGCGAGAGGGCAAATGATATATATAAGATATCCAATACCAATGTGTAGTAGTTGTCGGGCAGTGATTTCTCAAAACTGATTGTTATAATATAATAATTAATATGACCAATTGCATCTACACATGTTTGACAATTTTACATTTCTATCTTAGTATCAACAGTCGCAGTCCGTTGTTGCAAGACTATCGCATGCCAGTTACTCTCGATGTAAGTATCATTAATTTCGAACTATGTATTTAACTAAATGCATACATAAGCGAAAGACTGGCACAGGGTATCCTACTGTCGCGTGCGCTCGTCTGACCGGCTTGTTAGATCTGATTGTGAGCGTTTTGCATGTTTGAAATTGGCATAGTATATGCTTATTTTGTTTTAAATCTACATTTTGTAAAAAAAACAGAATCTGCACATTGCATGTGTGCATACTTAAATGAAATTTACACCACGCCAGTGTTTTATCATTGTTGTTTGCTCACCGATTACAATAAATGTGTGGTTACATTAAGCGAACACACCCACAACCGCACATGTGTTCGGTTTGCGGTTTGATTTTAACTGAGTTAATGAATCTGTTCTGTCTCTCGTTGCCAAATATTAAATGCTGACAAATATCATTGCATATTTGGGAATAAGAATTATAAAATCTGGCATTTGTTTGCCTTCAGTTTTTGGGGAGCTGTTGAATAGCGTTTAACTTATATAGTTTCTAAACTTGTTTCTTTCAATTGAAGCAGTATATTTATTTTTCAATTAGTTATCGTAAAGTTGTTAACCTTCAGATTACGTTTTATTAAGTTGCGGAAAATGTTTGTGGAAAACAAACTTGATTAGTTTAGCTCTTATAGTCTCTGAGATGTATACACATTAATGTACTCATTTACTCTACGTGTAACGAGAATAATAACTTACTTTAGTTAGTCAAATTTCAACGAAATTTTAGTAATTGCTTTATTCTAGGATATTTTAAGCATCAAACATTTAGTTGTTAACTAATTCTGAGAACTTAACACAGAAGGTTGCCAACAGTCCCCTCTAGTTCTCATGCATTTTGAAGTTCAATATCATGATTTTGGGATATTAAACTATATTAAAATTAATTTTATAATGTAATTGATTCATTATTGTGTTTTTAGAAATTTTCTGGCAACATGAAACTTCCGTATGAATCACAAATTTTGCTCAACGCCTAGAATTTAATTTAAACATAAGTAATGTAGTTAAATTCATCAGCGAGACAAACGCCAGAGACTTTGCAAATACACATTTAACCAACGATCTATTTACATTTCGTTGGAGTTATTTAACATTTATGTGGCAATATAATGTATTCTGTGTTAACAATTACCAGGCAGGTTTATTCAGAACATATATGCTGTAAAGTAATACAAATTGAAATCAATTCGCAGTTTGTTGCTTTTTTATGTGTATTGGGTTTGAGTTCACTTTGACACATTTACGAGTATTGTTTTTTTTAACTTTTACCTTATTGCATATTTTGCATTTCCCATTCAATAATACTGTCCCTGTATATGCCCATCGAAAAAGCAAAGTATAATCCATATCAGAGTGCATAGGACACGCACTTCATTCACATTTGTTTTTGTAAAGCACTTAGTCATGGGATCAGCACTGCAGCACACACACCCACACACCCACACACCCACACATACACACGATACTTCGCACTAACAATATGCAACATTCGAATGTATTGGGGCTTAAGCTTGCATGAGAATCGTTTTAGCCTGGTTTAGCCTTTTAAATGGCCTAACACGTATTTGGTCGCACGTGCATACCAAGCTTGGTGTCTCTACCTCTTATAGTCTCTGCCTGACTTCCTTTTGCCTGTTGCGCACATTTTTTCTTGCAAAAACTCATGTTAATTATCACAGATAGCAATTATATTTTCCGAGAATTGCATTGCACCTGAGCTTACAAACTGTGCATTATGTTGTGTTGTACACTTTGGTGTTTCCCGTAGGAATTTCCTAACTGATGTCACAAAATAATTGCGAGTTTGTGGAAAGTGACTTGTGTTCATCTTCTCTACTAAATGCAAGTACTACAATAACTGTTGAATATAATTCTTTTATATTCTGGGAGATTGTTAGAACTTTGCAAAGTTATTGAGTTAATTTGAGTATCAACCATAACATGCCAGATAAGTATAACTTTAATAAAGAATTTTATTTGTGTTAAATAATCAGTTGATAATTTATTTAATCTTATGCAAACTCTTATTTAAAGTTTCAGAGAATTCTAGTGTTGCACTCAATAACTTTTCTAAGTAATAAGCTTGAATTTCCCTATAACAGAAGTATTAAAAACAAATTTAAGCCAGTCGGAAAGGATACAGTTGAAGTCGACTATGAGAGACCCTTTACTTATTCTTCAAAAAGGAAATAAGAGTAACACTAATAGTCCCCATAGCGCATTGTAACGTCAATATGTTCTTCTTCTTCCTTTGGCCCGACACTGAGTAATATTGAATTAAATAACTTCCGAGTTTATTATCCGATCACCGATCAGGATACATAAGTACCCCGATACTTGTTCTGTGTGCCAAAATTCAGAACTCTAGCTTTAATATTTTTCGTTTTATGGGATTTCAGAAATGTAGTTTTCGATTTAAGGAGGCGGAAGCGGGCTTGACAAAATGTTAACACAAACTGTTCTGCTTAGCCCTATACGGATCAACATAACAAATTTGGTGGCTCTACCTCTTATAGTCTCTGAGATCTAGGCTGTCATACAGACATACAGACGGACAGATGGACGGACAGATAAACGGACGGATAGACGGACATGGCTATATCGACTCGGCTTTTGATGCGGATTGAGAATATCAATTCATAACAATTTCCTTATTCTAATATGAGAACATTTTTTAAACTTATATACAAATATATTACATAAAACATTTCCGAGAGAATCACAGAAGATGGGCAACTGTTGACAAAATCGAACTTTCATTTTCTTGAATCCTTCACTTAAAAGTACAAAGGGGCTCTTTTCTATTTTTCAATAGAAAAAAACTAAATTCCATTGTTTTCGTCGAATATATACAACAACAGCTCTCTACAAAATGTATTCTATCGAAGCTAAATTGTAAACTTTACAGAGAACAAGCCGATCAGTCGAGCGGGCGCGACAGTAGGATACCCTGTGCAGGTCTTGAATTAAAAGTATTTTGGGAAAAGTAATTTAGTAATAGGGATTCCCTTACTCTTTCCTCGCCAAATTCCATAGGGAATCCTCTTCAAATTCCTTAGGGATTCCATTACTCTTTCCTCGCCAAATTCTATAGGGAATCCTCTTCAAATTCCTTAGGGATTCCCTCTCTCTTTCCTCGCCAAATTCTATAGGGAATCCTCTTCAAATTCCTTAGGGATTCCCTTTCTCTTTCCTCGCCAAATTCCATAGGGAATCCTCTTCAAATTCCTTAGGGATTCCCTTACTCTTTCCTCGCCAAATTCCATAGGGAATCCTCTTCAAATTCCTTAGGGATTCCCTTACTCTTCCCTCGCCAAATTCCATAGGGAATCCTCTTCAAATTCCTTAGGGATTCCCTTACTCTTTCCTCGCCAAATTCCATAGGGAATGCTCTTCAAATTCCTTAGGGATTCCCTTACTCTTTCCTCGCCAAATTCCATAGGGAATCCTCTTCAAATTCCTTAGGGATTCCCTTACTCTTTCCTCGCCAAATTCCATAGGGAATCCTCTTCAAATTCCTTAGGGATTCCCTTACTCTTTCCTCGCCAAATTCCATAGGGAATCCTCTTAAAATTCCTTAATGATTCCCTTACTCTTTCCTCGCCAAATTCCATAGGGAATCCTCTTAAAATTCCTTAGGGATTCCCTTACTCTTTCCTCGCCAAATTCCATAGGGAATCCTCTTCAAATTCCTTAGGGATTCCCTTACTCTTTCCTCGCCAAATTCCATAGGGAATCCTCTTCAAATTCCTTAGGGATTCCCTTACTCTTCCCTCGCCAAATTCCATAGGGAATCCTCTTCAAATTCCTTAGGGATTCCCTTACTCTTTCCTCGCCAAATTCCATAGGGAATGCTCTTCAAATTCCTTAGGGATTCCCTTACTCTTTCCTCGCCAAATTCCATAGGGAATCCTCTTCAAATTCCTTAGGGATTTCCTTACTCTTTCCTCGCCAAATTCCATAGGGAATCCTCTTCAAATTCCTTAGGGATTCCCTTACTCTTTCCTCGCCGAATTCCACAGGGAATCCTCTTCAAATTCCTTGGGGATTCCCTTACTCTTTCCTCGCCAAAATCCATAGGGAATCCTCTTCAAATTCCTTAGGGATTCCCTTACTCTTTCCTCGCCAAATTCCATAGGGAATCCTCTTCAAATTCCTTAGGGATTCCCTTACTCTTTCCTCGCCGAATTCCAAAGGGAATCCTCTTCAAATTCCATAGGGATTCCCTTACTCTTTCCTCGCCAAATTCCATAGGGAATCCTCTTCAAATTCCTTAGGGATTCCCTTACTCTTTCCTCGCCAAATTCCATAGGGAATCCTCTTCAAATTCCTTAAGGATTCCCTTACTCTTTCCTCGCCAAATTCCATAGGGAATCCTCTTCAAATTCCTTAGGGATTCCCTTACTCTTTCCTCGGCAAATTCCATAGGGAATCCTCTTCAAATTTCTTAGGGATTCCCTTACTCTTTCCTCGCCAAATTCCATAGGGAATCCTCTTCAAATTCCTTAGGGATTCCCTTACTCTTTCCTTGCCAAATTCCATAGGGAATCCTCTTCAAATTATTTAAGGATTCCCTCACTCTTTCCTCGCCAAATTCCATAGGGAATCCTCTTCAAATTCCTTAGGGATTCCCTTACTCTTTCCTCAGATATAACATCGACTCTTTGTAGCAAACAGACGTGTTTTTTTTGTGCGCTCCGCTTTTGATATTTTATTGATCAACTACCGGCAGTTGTTTGTTTGATTTATTATACTAACCATAATTAATCTCAACTGTTTGCTACTCGCGATCTTTCTTTGTGCATTTATTTGCAATTACGTTTAAATAAACCTATTTTAGTGCTGTTCTAGTGCAGTGTTTTGTGTATTTTGCTGCTCTTTTTTCCTCTCCAAACTTTGCTTCAACGTTATTGTTGTTGTTGGTGAGTAATTTTGCAAGTGTTCTCTTTGTGTCTAGCTGTGCTTTGCGCTTTGAGGTTGGTTTGTTTGTGTTGTTGTTTAGACACTCAAACGCTAACTGTTGTTGTCGCAGCTTCTTGTCTTTTCAGTGCAAGCGATTTGTTTTTGTTTGCACTCTTATCTCTTCTTGTCGAGTTTCGAGTTGCACAGTGGTCAGAGATCGTTTTATTTTTGCTTAAAAATGAATCCGAATATTGTCTGTTATAAGAAAGGCTGCCAGAAGCAAATAACTGCTACGCAGCCAAGTATTTGCTGCTGGCTCTGTAATAATATGGCGCATATAAAGTGCGTCGGTTATTCGGGGCTGGTTGCAGATGCGATTGCCCAAAGGACTGGACTTGGTTGGTCGTGTGAGTCCTGTCGTGAAGTTGAGGGCGAGATGCGGATGTTTATGAGGCAGACGAGGAATGGATTTAAGGATTTGTCTGACGGCTTTAAAAAGCTTTATGACCAATTCCTTGCTGTGGACACCCAGTTCAATAGCTTAAAACTATTGGCTGAGTCTCCTAAGCGTAAGAAATCTACTCCGCGTGACTTACAAACAACTGCAGTCACTCAATTTTCGGGTCTAATGCCTCTACTCCGCTGGTCCCACAGCTCATATCGTTCGCTACTCCAGTGGCTACGAGAGTTGTGGATGATTGTATTGTGGATACTGTACCGGCGGATACAGCTATTTCAGTGCCTCTGTCCGATGCACCTGCTGTTATGAAGAAAAAAACAGGCAGGCCAAAAACCAACAAACATAATATTGTTCCTCCATCAATAGCAGTCTCTGCCGGATCACCGGATAGATTAGTACCCACAGGTGATAACGTACCTGTTATACCACCTTTGGGTGCTAGGCCATTGGTGGGGGTTCCACCAATGAAACACATTTTTGTTTCTAGGCTCGCCCCTGATTCAACATCTGTAGATGTAAAGGCTTTTATTCAGGCCAAAATAAAAGTAGCCAGTATCAAGGTGGAAAAGCTTAACTTTTCATACGATAGGCACGTTGCATCTTTTAAGATTAACGTCTCCCCCATACATTTTGCCACCATTTGTTCCCCAAGCTTTTGGCCAGAATATTTGGTGGTGAAAGAGTACAAAGCCAAAATAAACAAGCCGATCAGTCGAGCGGGCGCGACAGTAGGATACCCTGTGCAGGTCTTGAATTAAAAGTATTTTGGGAAAAGTAATTTAGTAATAGGGATTCCCTTACTCTTTCCTCGCCAAATTCCATAGGGAATCCTCTTGAAATTGCTTAGGGATTCCCTTACTCTTTCCTCGCCAAATTCCATAGGGAATCCTCTTCAAATTCCTTAGGGATTCCCTTACTCTTTCCTCGCCGAATTCCATAGGGAATCCTCTTCAAATTCCTCAGGGATTCCCTTACACTTTCCTCGCCAAATTCCATAGGGAATCCTCTTCAAATTCCTTAGGGATTCCCTTACTCTTTCCTCGCCAAATTCCATAGGGAATCCTCTTCAAATTCCTTAGGGATTCCCTTACTCTTTCCTCGCCAAATTCCATAGGGAATCATCTTCAAATTCCTTAGGGATTCCCTTACTCTTTCCTCGCCAAATTCCATAGGGAATCCTCTTAAAATTCCTTAATGATTCCCTTACTCTTTCCTCGCCAAATTCCATAGGGAATCCTCTTAAAATTCCTTAGGGATTCCCTTACTCTTTCCTCGCCAAATTCCATAGGGAATCCTCTTCAAATTCCTTAGGGATTCCCTTACTCTTCCCTCGCCAAATTCCATAGGGAATCCTCTTCAAATTCCTTAGGGATTCCCTTACTCTTTCCTCGCCAAATTCCATAGGGAATGCTCTTCAAATTCCTTAGGGATTCCCTTACTCTTTCCTCGCCAAATTCCATAGGGAATGCTCTTCAAATTCCTTAGGGATTCCCTTACTCTTTCCTCGCCAAATTCCATAGGGAATCCTCTTCAAATTCCTTAGGGATTCCCTTACTCTTTCCTCGCCGAATTCCACAGGGAATCCTCTTCAAATTCCTTGGGGATTCCCTTACTCTTTCCTCGCCAAAATCCATAGGGAATCCTCTTCAAATTCCTTAGGGATTCCCTTACTCTTTCCTCGCCAAATTCCATAGGGAATCCTCTTCAAATTCCTTAGGGATTCCCTTACTCTTTCCTCGCCGAATTCCAAAGGGAATCCTCTTCAAATTCCATAGGGATTCCCTTACTCTTTCCTCGCCAAATTCCATAGGGAATCCTCTTCAAATTCCTTAGGGATTCCCTTACTCTTTCCTCGCCAAATTCCATAGGGAATCCTCTTCAAATTCCTTAAGGATTCCCTTACTCTTTCCTCGCCAAATTCCATAGGGAATCCTCTTCAAATTCCTTAGGGATTCCCTTACTCTTTCCTCGGCAAATTCCATAGGGAATCCTCTTCAAATTTCTTAGGGATTCCCTTACTCTTTCCTCGCCAAATTCCATAGGGAATCCTCTTCAAATTCCTTAGGGATTCCCTTACTCTTTCCTTGCCAAATTCCATAGGGAATCCTCTTCAAATTCCTTAAGGATTCCCTCACTCTTTCCTCGCCAAATTCCATAGGGAATCCTCATCAAATTCCTTAGGGATTCCCTTACTCTTTCCTCAGATATAACATCGACTCTTTGTAGCAAACAGACGTGTTTTTTTTGTGCGCTCCGCTTTTGATATTTTATTGATCAACTACCGGCAGTTGTTTGTTTGATTTATTATACTAACCATAATTAATCTCAACTGTTTGCTACTCGCGATCTTTCTTTGTGCATTTATTTGCAATTACGTTTAAATAAACCTATTTTAGTGCTGTTCTAGTGCAGTGTTTTGTGTATTTTGCTGCTCTTTTTTCCTCTCCAAACTTTGCTTCAACGTTATTGTTGTTGTTGGTGAGTAATTTTGCAAGTGTTCTCTTTGTGTCTAGCTGTGCTTTGCGCTTTGAGGTTGGTTTGTTTGTGTTGTTGTTTAGACACTCAAACGCTAACTGTTGTTGTCGCAGCTTCTTGTCTTTTCAGTGCAAGCGATTTGTTTTTGTTTGCACTCTTATCTCTTCTTGTCGAGTTTCGAGTTGCACAGTGGTCAGAGATCGTTTTATTTTTGCTTAAAAATGAATCCGAATATTGTCTGTTATAAGAAAGGCTGCCAGAAGCAAATAACTGCTGCGCAGCCAAGTATTTGCTGCTGGCTCTGTAATAATATGGCGCATATAAAGTGCGTCGGTTATTCGGGGCTGGTTGCAGATGCGATTGCCCAAAGGACTGGACTTGGTTGGTCGTGTGAGTCCTGTCGTGAAGTTGAGGGCGAGATGCGGATGTTTATGAGGCAGACGAGGAATGGATTTAAGGATTTGTCTGACGGCTTTAAAAAGCTTTATGACCAATTCCTTGCTGTGGACACCCAGTTCAATAGCTTAAAACTATTGGCTGAGTCTCCTAAGCGTAAGAAATCTACTCCGCGTGACTTACAAACAACTGCAGTCACTCAATTTTCGGGTCTAATGCCTCTACTCCGCTGGTCCCACAGCTCATATCGTTCGCTACTCCAGTGGCTACGAGAGTTGTGGATGATTGTATTGTGGATACTGTACCGGCGGATACAGCTATTTCAGTGCCTCTGTCCGATGCACCTGCTGTTATGAAGAAAAAAACAGGCAGGCCAAAAACCAACAAACATAATATTGTTCCTCCATCAATAGCAGTCTCTGCCGGATCACCGGATAGATTAGTACCCACAGGTGATAACGTACCTGTTATACCACCTTTGGGTGCTAGGCCATTGGTGGGGGTTCCACCAATGAAACACATTTTTGTTTCTAGGCTCGCCCCTGATTCAACATCTGTAGATGTAAAGGCTTTTATTCAGGCCAAAATAAAAGTAGCCAGTATCAAGGTGGAAAAGCTTAACTTTTCATACGATAGGCACGTTGCATCTTTTAAGATCAACGTCTCCCCCATACATTTTGCCACCATTTGTTCCCCAAGCTTTTGGCCAGAATATTTGGTGGTGAAAGAGTACAAAGCCAAAATAAACAAGCCGATCAGTCGAGCGGGCGCGACAGTAGGATACCCTGTGCAGGTCTTGAATTAAAAGTATTTTGGGAAAAGTAATTTAGTAATAGGGATTCCCTTACTCTTTCCTCGCCAAATTCCATAGGGAATCCTCTTGAAATTGCTTAGGGATTCCCTTACTCTTTCCTCGCCAAATTCCATAGGGAATCCTCTCCAAATTCCTTAGGGATTCCTTTACTCTTTCCTCGCCAAATTCCATAGGGAATCCTCTTCAAATTCCTTAGGGATTCCCTTTCTCTTTCCTCGCCAAATTCCATAGGGAATCCTCTTCAAATTCCTTAGGGATTCCCTTACTCTTTCCTCGCCGAATTCCATAGGGAATCCTCTTCAAATTCCTCAGGGATTCCCTTACTCTTTCCTCGCCAAATTCCATAGGGAATCCTCTTCAAATTCCTTAGGGATTCCCTTACTCTTTCCTCGCCAAATTCCATAGGGAATCCTCTTCAAATTCCTTAGGGATTCCCTTACTCTTTCCTCGCCAAATTCCATAGGGAATCCTCTTCAAATTCCTTAGGGATTCCCTTACTCTTTCCTCGGCAAATTTCATAGGGAATCCTCTTCAAATTTCTTAGGGATTCCCTTACTCTTTCCTCGCCAAATTCCATAGGGAATCCTCTTCAAATTCCTTAGGGATTTCCTTACTCTTTCCTCGCCAAATTCCATAGGGAATCCTCTTCAAATTCCTTAGGGATTTCCTTACTCTTTCCTCGCCAAATTCCATAGGGAATTCTCTTCAAATTCCTTAGGGATTCCCTTACTCTTTCCTCGCCAAATTCCATAGGGAATCCTCTTCAAATTCCTTAAGGATTCCCTTACTCTTTCCTCGCCAAATTCCATAGGGAATCCTCTTCAAATTCCTTAGGGATTCCCTTACTCTTTCCTCGCCGAATTCCATAGGGAATCCTCTTCAAATTCCTCAGGGATTCCCTTACTCTTTCCTCGCCAAATTCCATAGGGAATCCTCTTCAAATTCCTTAGGGATTCCCTTACTCTTTCCTCGCCAAATTCCATAGGGAATCCTCTTCAAATTCCTTAGGGAATTCCTTACTCTTTCCTCGCCAAATTCCATAGGGAATCCTCTTCAAATTCTTTAGGGATTCCCTTACTCTTTCCTCGCCGAATTCCATAGGGAATCCTCTTCAAATTCCTTAGGGATTCCCTTACTCTTTCCTCGCCAAATTCCATAAAAGCCCATTTAAAGCATAAGAACTTCTATGCGTAAGCGAAGCACAGAGCATTAACTTTAGCTTTCAATTGACTTTAAGACACAGCTAACTTTAACAACTGAATATTAACTTTAATCAACTTTATATTGCAGGTTTAGAGCCATCATCCCCCAAGAGCGAGGGCGAGGTACGTTCGTACATTAGCTGCTTTCGTGTGATTGACAATCAGCGCGTTTTAACCGCCATGTCGCAGAAAGTGGAGCCGACTAGGAAGCTAAACTAAACTAAATTAAACTAAACTAAAAAAAACATGAGGAGGAAAAGAAACAAGCGGAACAGTCGGGACCCCGACCGTAATATACCCTGTGGGTCTACAGGAACCCGCTCAAATTCAATCTAGATAAAATTCTCTAGTAATTCTTTATTTTTTAATTTGTGGGCGATGGGGGCGTGGCATCGTGATAAAAACAAATCGAGCTCAAGGTACTCATCATGTGTGCTAAATCTCAAGTCTCTAGCTACAAAACTGCTTTTGTTATGAGGTTTTTGAGCTAGAAAACTGCTTGCTTTATGAGCTTTTACTTAATTTGAGGGCGAAGGGGGCGTGGCATTGCGATTAAATTTTCTGGACACATTGACCCTAAGATTCTTATCATATGTGCCAAATCTCAAGTCTCTTACTGTAATATTTCTCTTGTTTTAAGCCTTTCCGTTTTGTAGGCAAGGGGGGCGTGGCATCGTGATCAAATTTTCTGGACACATTGATCACAAAATATTTATCATATGTGCAAAATCTCAAGTCTCTAGCTACAAAACTGCCCTTGGTATGAGGATTTTCCGCTACAAAACTGCTTGCTTTATAAGCTTTCACTTGAATTGTGGGAAAAGAGGGCGTGGCATCCAAAAAAAAGATAAACTTGATCTGCCTGCAAAAATTTCCAGTGCTGGGACACCAAGTTCAAGCTTCTAGCTCTTACCATCTCTGAGATCCTTTCGTTCATACGGACGGACCGACGGACCGACAGACCGACAGACCGACGGACAGACGGACATGGCTATATCGACTCGGCTATTGATGCTGATCAAGAATATATATACTTTATTGGGTCGGCCATGCTTCCTTCTGCCCGTTACATATTTTTAACAAACTTAATATACCCCCACAGGGTATAAAAATACCCAACAAAAGTTATATAGATTATTTAAATTAGCGCGTATTTAGTGTCTATAAAAGAAAGTATTTAATGGGGTTTAATATAGAAGCTCTTCCCTTAAACAAAAAGAAGACAAGTATAAATGAAAAACTGTAATTAGCTGCACAGTTATGAGCTTAGCTGAGTTGATGTTAACTGCTCCGCAGGCTACCAACCAGTGCAATCTGAAAACCAAGCGCCGAAACCCCGCAAAAACTAATAAGCTTACTTTATTTAAATTAGCCAGATCCTAAGTAATATTTATGTAAGCTTAGCGAGAACGAATGTTTCCCCTAACACAAAAACATACAAAAACCAGTCGAAAAGGCTACAGTCGAAGCCGACTATAAGAAACCCTTTACTTATTCTTCAAAAAGGAAATAATAGTAACAAACTTAGACACTTATATATAAACCTAAAAAAATTTGACACTGCTCAGTTTTCGATATCTCACCCCCGGCCCCGCAAATAAAAGAAAACTTAAAATTTCAAGATAATTCAACCTAACATGACTGACTAACATGACATGAGTATACCTCACGCTGAGCAATTTACTGCAAGTTTCATCGCGATCGACCCATAAATAAGGGAGATATTAAGGAATTTGTTTTAATTTCATTTTTTGGCCAAAGCGAGAGAGCATATAAAAATTCCATTTGCGCAAACGAGAAAGCATATGATAATCTGATGTTTTGCACTGTCGGCCGCTGTGTGGCGCAATGAACAGAATAGCCCCGCTAAGCAATTTGCTACAAGTTTCATAGCGATCGACTTATTAATAAAGGAGATATTAAGGAATTTATTTTTTTGCCATTACTTAACAGTGGTTGGCAAGAGCAAGAGCTCATATATGACAATCTTCTTTGCACTATCTCTCGCCTTGTCTTCCTCCCGGGAATGTATAATTAATATTTGCGACTGTTTACACTCATCTTCGTTAAGATAACATATGTAGCTTAAATGTTCAGTACGACAACGCTAAGCAATTTGCTGCAAGTTTCATAGCGATCGACCAATTAATAAAGGAAATATTAAGGAATTTGTTTTATTGCCATTATTTCATTATAATTGGCCAGTTGTCCAACACTGTCCTCCAATAGCTTAAGAGTTGTCCAGCACTGACAAACTGAATAATTACTATTATAATATTCATTTATATTTGCGATTCCTAACACGTTTGGTTGACAATTTTACGTTACTATCATAGTATTACAATAACTTAAATTTTCGCATTACCAAAACCCATATATATAAACATTGCCTTCAATTTCAAAAACATATGGTTTGGCGCGCAATATAATAACAGCTGTGTGTAAGAGAAAGAAACATGGGGTCTTGCCAGACTGCATACAGAGCATATCCACTATAATTAAATTACTTTTCCCAAAATACTTTTAATTCAAGACCTGCACAGGCTATCCTACTGTCGCGCCCGCTCGACTGATCGGATTGTTTAAAGTAAAGGGTCTAAAAAGGAGAAATCAAAGCAAATAATCATTTAATAAAGTCATGGCTATGCTCGACTCGAAGAGAAGAGAGCGACAAAAACGTACAGAAATAATTGGAATTTATTTTTATAAAAAACACAGAGATGATAAAAAACCGCAAATATATAATCAAATCTAGTTAAACCTAGTTATTAACATATAAGTTATATATCCAATCCTAAGTCATTATTTAATTTCAAATATTGTTTTTACAATTTCACATTCATTTAAATAAATTACACCCACACACATAATATATAATTATTAAGTCAAACATTTTATCAGTTGTTTCATTTTGATTTTGTACAATTTGTGCATTAAAAGTTATATTTAAGACAAATCAAACATACATACATACATGAACAAACGCGTCTTTTCGTTCATTATATCGTCGCCGCGGCGGAGCGACTGCGCTGCGACTGCGCTGCGACTGCGCTGCGACTGCGACTGCGCTGCGACTGCGCTGCGACTGCGACTGCGCTGCGACTGCGCTGCGACGCATCGGCTGCGCTGCATAAATTTGTTTCTTGAATTACTTCTGAGCTCGATATCCGATCGTACTGAAATTTGTTGCACACATTGAGAGTAGGATACTTATTATGTGTGCCAAATCTCAAGTCTCTAGCTATAAAACTGCTCTTGTTATCAGGTTTTCCGAGTTATGGGCGAAGGGGGCGGGGCATCGCGATGAAATTTTCAGGACACATTAAGCACAAGCTTTTTATCATGTGTGCCAAATCTCAAGTCTACAGATTTAACATTGCTTATGTTATGGTGATTTTTCTAATTTTAAAACCAACGGGACTTGATATCGAAAATTGAAAATAAACTTGATCTGCGTATGGTATTCAGGAACCTACATTCCAAATTTGAAGTCTCTAGCTCTTATAGTTGCTGAGATCCACGCGTTCATACAGACGGACGGACAGACGGACAGACTGACAGACGGACAGACAGACAGACAGACAGGTGTCAATCGACTCGGCTATTGATACTGATTAAGAATATATATACTTTATATGGTCGGAGATGCTTCCTTCTGCCTGTTACATACATTCACACAAATTCATTATAGCCTTTTTTGACCATTTTTAATGGGCACTGGCTATAAAAATGCATTGTATGAATATGCATTGTTAGAAGATCAAAATGCCAAATGAATGTAAAATCATTTTAATTGAAATCAAAAAGTAACAATGAGAGCTTTCCTATAAATACATATAAGTCTATAAAAAGATTGCAAAAGAAAACAGCTTACCTTCTATTTTGTGACTCTCTCAATACTCAAATCAATTTACAGCCACAATATTATATTTATTATTGAGCAGTACATCGTCTATTTTTTATAAAAACCCTTTTAATCTTGTATAAATTTGTAAATATATAAAAAAAGAAATCGTATCCGAAAAGTTTTTACAATGCACCTCTAAGCGAAACAATTTACTGTTGTTATTGTTGTTGATTCTTATTAGTATTATTATTGGGTTTCGGTTTCGGGTTACGCAAAATCACTTAATATAGCATTTGTTACGGTTAAAGGTTTCTTGTGTTTCAGGTTACAAACAATTCATATAAATGTAAGAGATTTTTTATTTGTACACCACTAGTCAAGTAGATTTCCTTTCGTATTCAACGATGTTGTTTAAAAATACAAATTTAATGGGTTAAAAATATTAATTTTGAAAGTATTTTGTTATTGTGCCGAACTTAATAGTTATTCATGAACCAGTTACTAAACTGTTATTTTGGTATATAGAATGCCAAAGTTTTATTTTCGTTACTGTTTCAGTTAATTTCAATGGTTTTATGCCGGTTTACGGTTTCTGTTACAATTACGGCTTGAATCTCTGATTATTATTATGAATATTTATTATTATTACTATTTTGTTAGTATTATCATTGTTATTATTGTTGTTTCACATGTTTCTTAAATTTATTTATTATTATATTATTTATGCTTGCTGTGGGTTGTTTTTGATTGTTGTTTTTATACCCTGTGGGGGTATATTAAGTTTGTTAAAAATATGTAACGGGCAGAAGGAAGCATGGCCGACCCAATAAAGTATATATATTCTTGATCAGCATCAATAGCCGAGTCGATATAGCCATGTCCGTCTGTCCGTCGGTCTGTCGGTCTGTCGGTCCGTCGGTCCGTCCGTATGAACGAAAGGATCTCAGAGATGGTAAGAGCTAGAAGCTTGAACTTGGTGTCCCAGCACTGGAAATTTTTGCAGGCAGATCAAGTTTATCTTTTTTTTTGGATGCCACGCCCTCTTTTCCCACAATTCAAGTGAAAGCTTATAAAGCAAGCAGTTTTGTAGCGGAAAATCCTCATACCAAGGGCAGTTTTGTAGCTAGAGACTTGAGATTTTGCACATATGATAAATATTTTGTGATCAATGTGTCCAGAAAATTTGATCACGATGCCACGCCCCCCTTGCCTACAAAACGGAAAGGCTTAAAACAAGAGCAATATTACAGTAAGAGACTTGAGATTTGGCACATATGATAAGAATCTTAGGGTCAATGTGTCCAGAAAATTTAATCGCAATGCCACGCCCCCTTCGCCCTCAAATTAAGTAAAAGCTCATAAAGCAAGCAGTTTTCTAGCTCAAAAACCTCATAACAAAAGCAGTTTTGTAGCTAGAGACTTGAGATTTAGCACACATGATGAGTACCTTGAGCTCGATTTGTTTTTATCACGATGCCACGCCCCCATCGCCCACAAATTAAAAAATAAAGAATTACTAGAGAATTTTATCTAGATTGAATTTGAGCGGGTTCCTGTAGACCCACAGGGTATATTACGGTCGGGGTCCCGACTGTTCCGCTTGTTTCTTTTCCTCCTCTTGTTTCTGCTGTTGTATTTGATGCTGCTTCTGCTGTTGTTGCATTGCATAAATGCTGCATTGCTAAGCTGCCAATATTGGGAATGGGGCGAGTTGGCTTTTTGTGCTTCTGCTGATAATTGAGTGCAGCACTGGCCAATCCCGAGTACGGTTTTGAGGCAGCCGATGTGACCGTGGAGGAGGCAACTGCAGTGGAAAACATTGTCATAATTATCTTGCTGGCTTAACCCTATAAATCACTAATCGCAAAACCAACGTTACTAGAAAGTTATTGTTGTTCTTTTCGCTGCAGCGTGTCGTACTTCAGAATTTCTCCGAGTCGCGTGCGTCAAACAGTTTTCCAACTACGCGTGCGAATCGTTCCGAGTTTGTTTTGCAAGTGCCTTCTGATTACAGCAGATGCTCCTTTATATAGAAGCGGGCAGCACAAAGAGAGCAAACGAAAGCTTTCGCTCTTAGTAAGTATCACTTTCCTACGCAAATAATAGTCTCCCTGCAATTGGCACTTTTTCCTGCTTTGTTGGTGTTCTTGACATTGTCTTGCCAACCTTGACTGTAATTCTCTTGTGTGTTCAAGCGACAGGAATGTCTTTGTAGCTACAGGTGGATGCTCTTTCGTTTACAAGGATAATCAATTGGATGTTGGGATTGGGAAACAGTTAATCTCCTATGGCCATGAGCAACAATACACAAGCATTGAATCTAGATGTGAAGGATTCTAGATTTCTGTCTGCATATGAAAAATGGAATCGTTTAATCGCTCATTGAAACTGTGATAAATTTATTTAAATGTTTGTTGACAAAGATTTTTAAAAAATTGCCAGATTTATATTATTACTTCATATTAAGTAGGTAGGTTAAAGTAGTGTAGGGTATCCCTGTCTGTGTTTGGAGAGCTGTGTCCAAGGGAATAATCGCAGCTCAGACAGTTACCAAACTGCTCTTTCGTCTCGCTCTATTGCTATTGACAGTTGAATATTGTGACTGAAATTTGTCGGATTGCTCATAATTAATCTGAAAATATAATAATAAAGTTCAATAATATAAAAAAAGTTGAAGGTATCTTTTCACCATGGAAAATATTTGACTGGCCAAACTACGTCGTCAAATACTTAAAACAAACTTAATAGACCCTTATACTTTTTTAAAGTAAATCGTATAAAAATGCCAAAGCAAGTCATATATAAATATTTTGAAGTTAATTACCCAACGATTATAGTATTATTTTAAAGTCAAACTGAAGAAAAATAATTGATAACTCCACATTATAGAATTAGAAAAACCTTTAGCAAAATTCGTTTTATAACGATTGAATTAAGTGAGACATTAGGGAATTTGTTCCAAATCAATTATTTCATAATTTATGGTCAGAGCGAGAGCGCATATGATAATATTTTCCAGCACCGTAGCTAAGGAGTTTTCCAGCACTAAAAAATCAAACTGATGATTATAATATAATAATTAATATGACCGATTGCCTATACACATGTTTGACAACTTTACATTTCTCTCATAGTATTAAAGTAATAAACAATTTCCGCATCATACATAAATAAATTTAATTCAGGAAACTTGAACTCATGTTTATACTGTGCTAATGACAGTTGACTTTGACCTGTTAACCCTGTCAATTCTGTAACACAGGTCAACTAACTGTTTGATTTATGGTTCTCTTTTGTGTCTTAAAATGAACCTTTTTGACGCATGCGTCACTCATTGAGGAACATCGTTGTTTGTAGGTCACTAGGGCAGCCAAGTTTATAATTTCACCGAGAACATGATTATTTTGAATTCACAGCAATGTGCGCATTAGGCAGAAGGGGAAGTAACAGGCCTGTCTGTTCCCAGCAACCAAATTTGGCACACAGACTTCTAAAAGTCTACAACAGTGCTGTCGAACTTAATCGGCTTTTTCTCAAAAACACGAGCTGAAGTTGGTCCGAACTTGTCTTATACAGCAAACGAAAGAGAAAATTGAGAGCAGTTTTGTGATTGTGCTCTCTCACATACTGATAGAGACGACTTTGTGCTGACTTCGGCTCTTGTCTGTGTGAAACGCCGATTAAGTTCGGCAGCATTGTTATGACCATTGCTGCCAAATCAGCCTTTTTTCCGATAGATTTGTCCTGTTTGTAGTGTATTAGTGGTTAACTCTTAAAGAGTATAGCCTTTTCATCACCCGGTGGAAATAGTGACCTGTGACTAGCGTACAGAAGGGATAGGGGCTGCGCACTCTTGTTAGGCTCGGTTCTAGCTCGCCGGATAGCCGGGGCTCTTCTTTACCGTTACGGCATTGTTAAATCTTAACACATTAATAAGTGCGCTAGCACAGATTCTAACAAGTCGAAGAGTCGGAGCGAGAGCGATAGTAGGGGCGGAAGCGGTAGTAGGAAAAGATATGCTACAATCGAAGCCGGATATGAGAGACACTTTACTTACTCGGGTATTCCTTAATTGCATATGATAGTATTTTCTATTGATAATATCCAAATATCTTGTTTTAGTTCTTGCGGTTTTAATTAATTCTCTTAAATTGGAAATAAAAAAATAAAAAATTTGGAACGTCAGTATTCTCTTCTTCTTCCTTTGGCCCGACATTGCGTTATTCCGAGTTTATTATCTGATCGCAATGAAATTTTCAGGATACATTGGGATCCCAATGCTCGTCCTGCCTGCTAAAATGCAGGACTCTAGCTTTTATATTGAACAATATCAACATCCGAGTCGATTGACACCTGTCCGTGCGTTTGTCTGTATAAACACGTGCATCTTTGCAAGTATAGACTTAAAATTTGAAATGAAGGTCAAGATTATTTTCAATTTTCAATATCTTAAGCTATCACAGCCTTACATTTTAAGATAACACAGTTTCCCTGAACAGATAGTTGAAGTATTTCAAACGTTGATCAATTTGCTGAAAGTTTCATAGCGATTCCCATTAATAAAGGAGATACTAAGGAATTTGTTTTGTGGGCTAGAGCAAGAACGTATTTAAAAGTCCCATTTGATATGATTTTTCGCTAAGATTGTTTTGGTGAAAAAAGGTGGAAACCATACATTGAGTCGGTGAAAAAAGGCTAAGAGCTACACTAAAAGTTATACATTGGGTCAGTGAAAAAAAGCTGTATAAAAATATATAACAATTTGGCTGCAAGTTGGTTGACCCATAAATAAAAGAAATAGTAAGGAATTTGTTTTAAGTCAATTATTATACAACACTATTGCAACATCAATTTCGAGCGAAATGTATTTAAATATATGAATAAATAAGAATATAAATGCAATTCCTTTCTTTATATGAATTGGTGTTTGCAATTTTCTTTATTTTTGAGATTTTCCATAAGTGAAGCAATCGATAGATATGTAGAATTTAGTTAAAAGCTATGCCTTTATATGAAACTGTTTATATTTTCATAAGTACCATCATTTCGGTCATGCCAACGTTTCATACATTCGAGACCAACTGCAATATTGTTTTCCCTAGAATATCAAATTTTCCATTGAATTGGTGTTTCTGTAAGCGTGTTCGTATGTGTATAGCCCGTAGACAATTTATATCTGCACGACAGAAGTCAAAATTGCGTTCTGCCCGCAAAAGTATGCTACTTATTTTAAATTTGCCACCAAGAGACTGAATAAGAGATAATACCTGACATTTAAATGATGAAAGCCCCAAAACGCAATTATTTATTCAGATTCGATAAAAAGAGAGTGTGTTCTAAGCCCATATTAAAGTTCAAAGCTGGTTGTGCAAATATGCCTTACTGCACTGCGACTAATATTAGATCTATTGTGTCAATGCTAGTAAGTTCAACGTTTATTGATTGGCAACATTTCCAATGCAGGAAACGCTTGCTAATTAATACAGACAGCAATAATATTTTCCGAGAACTGCTTTGCACCCGGGCTCATGAATTGTGCATTGTACATTGTTATAAACAGCCTTTGTTTTACTTGTTGGGTTGCACACATTGGTGTTTATTGTACGGTTTTCTAACTGGTGTTACAAGATAATTGCGAAATCTAGTGAAGTGTGACTTATGTTCATCTTCCTTATCACAGAGAAGAGTCACAACAATAGTTGACTATAATTCATGCATATTCTAGGAAACTGCAATTACTGTGCTGAGTTAACAAGTTAATTAGTTAATTTGAGTGTCATACGAGCATAAAGTATGTTGTTTGTGTTTCTGAATAGGTATTTTCAGATAAACAGTTGGAAATCCATTTCAATTTCCTGCAAGCAATTATCTGAGAATTCTAGGGTGGGGTCCAATATTTCTGAATAATAAGGTCGAGTTTATTGAAATTAATTAATTCGTTTCATAGAAACTTTCTGAAAACAATTTGAAATTACTATTCACATCCAATATGTAATTCATAGGGTCTTTCTACGAGCCAAAATATTCGACACATTCGTTAACATTTGAATGTGTCTGTTTTTTTAATTTCCCCGACCAAATACGAAACTCTATATTAACATTTGTCTTAATATCAAGCTTCCTTTTTATAAACATACTTTAGTCTTTAGTTGTATTATAATTATTAAAAGCCCCAAGATAATCAAATTAAATTTTGTAACAATAATATGGTGTATTTTATGACTACTTTAAAATAATGAGGTCGAATTTCAAGTAAATGAAATGAATTGTGACAGTTTTACTAACTAAATGGACAATTAAAATAATATATTTAAGCAGAAGTAAAACTGTGTGGCAAGGGTTACTGGCGTAGTAGGATACTTGACTCTCTTGCTATTGTCTAGCATGCTAGCAAGTTTATTTTTATTATTTTTTTTACTTGGGACAATGTTACAGTGTTGTGTGTAGAGAATCGTAATGTTACGTATTTGGGCATGTTGGTTTGTAGCATTATTGGTTTTATATTACCATATTTTGCTTTCTACAGGATAACAGGGTGTCTAACGGTCGAGCGAACTCAACTCAATACTAGTTTGTAGTGTTTTCAGCTTTAGGGGACCTTCCAACGATTCTTACTTTCCATTTAATGACTCTTAATCTTTAAATGAGTTGTCAACTTTTCGCCGCAATATTCATATGTATTATATTCATGTATTCAATATATTTTCCGTCTATTGTTGTCCTCATTATAAATCAAAATACTTTATGTACTTCTGCTGATAAGTGGGTGCAATTCTGGTTAAGCCCGAGGACGGGACAATGGAGTGGCTACTGCAGTCCAACACATTGTCTTAATTCTGGTCAATATGGCGATGCCAGTAAATAAAAGTATTTTTGTCTTCCTGGTACACGAATCGCAAAAACTAACTTTACTTTAAAGGTATTATTGTTGATCTTTTGTCTTCAGCGTTGCTTTCCTACGCAAATTATAGTTTCTCGGCAATTGGGACTTTGTCCTGCTTTTGTTGCTGGTCTGGACGTTGTCTTGCCAACCTTGACTGCAATTCCTTTGTGCTTCAAGCGACAGGAATGTCTTTGTAGCTACAGGTGGATGTACTTCCCTTTACTAGGTAAATCAAATGGATGTTGGGATTTGGGCACAGTAAATTTCACATTTCTCAACATTGAATTTACATATGATTGATTCTAGATTTATGTGGGTATATGAGATAACTACACTAATGCATTGACAGTGCATCTGTGAAACTGCGATGAATTCATTTAAATGTGTTCTATGCATTTCGTTCGCTTTGCATCCCCAACGTTGAACAGATTATTAATTATTATTATACTTCAAATGGGTTTGGTTAAAGTAAAGAAACTCTACGGTATTTTATTTCACCTTTAGTTCCTACAGACGAGCTTGGCTATATGGACTAGGCTGTTTTTTGGATTTCTACCACCAAATGATAAACTTTATATAAACATTAGTCATATAAGCCTTTAGTTGTATGTATTATAATCATTAAATTAAATAATTAGTTTATTAATCATTTAATAACAATATGGAGTGTTTTATTACCGTGATTCCTCCAAAAACTCAGATGCTTTTTGAAATAAAAGTTATGCGCTCACTTTTTTTATTAGCATCAGCTGAAATTCAACAGAAATCCGACAGGAATTGCAACGAATGTCAGTATTTCAGTATTCAGATTGAATGTCGCCATCTGAACATCCGTGTCTTGTGGGATTTTGCACAGGCATATCTAAACATTCGGTCCAAATGTGACATCGAGGAAATACTATCCTTTTTTCCACTTTTCAAGTTTATTTACGTTCTGCTTTCGAGATGTTCTTGTTTTTTTCCAGCAACATATCAAAGGATATGTTCAGCAGCATCAAATGGAACTAATTGAGTCATGTCCGCCTCTCTTAGAAGCAGTTAATAACATTACGAACGGATGGCAGTGGTCAACATGTGTACGGTTGCATGTCTCGATTGAAGGCCACAATATGGAATTCCTTTCTCTATTTATATTTCCTGTGAAGTGATTGCTAGTTCCGGTTAATTAAATCAGTATTGTCTGTCCAGTGAAGCCATTAAACGTTTATTAACAACTTGTTAACATAAAGATAGACATCAACATTTCAACTATTGACACATAGTTGAAGTTTCTTCATAATTATCGATATTATACTTCTTGGAAATTAAAAGTGATATTTAATTCTTGAATTACTTTAATAGAAACACATTAGAATCACAAACATGTATATATACCTATATATTCATAAATAAAGATAATATTAAGTAAATGCTCGTATAAGAACAATACGAATATTTAAACTTTTCATCAGATATTTGATTCTTTGATGAACTTCTTCTTGCAATACGATACCTTTCATTTTCCAACATTCCCTGTGTAATTCTCCAATACGGCTTTTACTTCTCGCTAACAAACTTGTTATTTATCAAGCAGTTTCAGTTTTTTATTTGTATCGTTTGCAGCACTCGAATGGAGTGGCATAGAAGGTTATTTAAAGTTAAGGTCTTAGAATTAAACTGTTTTACGTTGTTGCAATTAAGTGTTCAGTGGGTACGGCAGAGACGCGGCAAGTTAGAAGTTGACATGTTCTGAAGATAGCCCCTACAAAAAACTTACGGTTTCATAACGGTAACCATGCGATACTTCGAATATGCCTTGTTCTTAGTGTATATTTTGCTGCTTTGCACACAATAATATGCCGAGCTCTTTTGTTTATTTGCCATGAATTTACCATCAACACCGTTAATGATTAAGCAACAATAACACACAGCAAATGTGAAATAATTTACGAACCTAACAATGCAAATTGTATTGAAGATATTGTTGTAACTTTGGCATAAGCAAAGAACAGATATAGCATATTAAATAAGCAACTTAGTTTTGGTATTTGGTATAGGCCTAAGCATGTACGTATACGGACAGTGCTTGCAGCAATTACAAAAACAAATACTGCATATATTGTTGTACAACTCACCTGCAGAATTTGACTGCCTACCCTGGCATAGAAAATCGACATCAACTTGCCCACTTCCAGTTACAATATAAGCATTTGCTTTGGCAAAAATACGAAACCCTCATGCTTTAGTAGTCGGCCCCGTTGCCGGCAGCTTCGTTTGTTGTCTGTATCCTGTCTTTGCAAAAGCTTTGCTGTCAATTAAGCTTATTTGGTAGCAACAAGTAACAACGGGCTTCTCATAATTGAAACTTCTCGGGCTGCCGCAAATGACAAGAGAATTGATTTTCAGTTAAATTTGCTGAATAGCGATCAATCGTTCATTTTTGAATCGTTTTTAAATTTTAAATCAGTTATTTTGTTCACTTGTTTATGTACGATGAACGTTGAATAGGTCTTTCTATTCAGTTATTCTTTTAATTATTGATGAACTTTAAAAGATTGCCAAGGGTCTATTAAGTTTGTAAAATAAGTGATGGTAATAGGAAAATGGAAAGCAAGCACACTCAATAAAGTATATGGATACATTATCATTAATTCAGACAAGTCGATATAGCATTTTTCGTTTATAAGATAACAATCTCAGAAGATTTTTCAGAAACAAGAAGAATAAAAAGGAAATAGCGTACAAAGCTAATTGCGTGCTTGTTTGTGTATGTATGTAATTTATTTTCGTTACAAGAGAGATGGACACTGACCTGCTTTATACGGCCCGACACGCCTGCAACCGAAGCAGGTCGTTTAAAGCACGCACACAGCCGCACGACAAATGTTTCTGCAGACTCGGCACAACCAAAAAGTTTTGATCTAAACTTAGTTGGTTTTTGTTTGTTTTACTGCTGGCTTAAATAACAATTATACGCTGTGTCGAAAAAGGGAGAAGAAGTGAACACTGACGCAAAAAAGAATTATTGTGTATTTGCACATTTTTATGAATTTAATTTATAATATAAGAATAAAACAAGATATTTGCTTTTGGGTTTTTTGCTTAGGTCTTATATCACCTATAGCAAATGAGGATATTCAAATTTATCGCTTTCTGAGATATCAGGTCAAACTAGCACTTTGGCAAAAGTTCGTTGCTTTTGTTTTTATCACATTTTAACTATTTAAGAATTTTTTGTGTGCTACAAAGTGATATTATGAAAAATAGTATTCATAATTGATCACTCTACAAAATGCATATAGTGACACTGCTATCAAATGCTTACCAAATTAGTTATCTCTTCTCAAGAATACAATTCGTTCACAAAAGTATTATTTTTGACTTAAGTTTTTAACTGACACAAAACCTCACAACTTTAAAAAACGAATTTGTTCCAAAAACGAATTTACTTATATTGATATTGTAATTATTGCTGTTGCTTGTTTCACTTTATTTACTCTTGTGCGCATTTGCAGGATGTAAAAACTTTAAAGCATTTACTTTCACTTTTTGTACTGACTTTCATTTTATTATTTTTGCAAGTCAATTGTTGTTTTTGATTTGAATATTGCTCTTCCACTTCGTGATCCTGCTGTTGTATTTCTTGCTGCAAATGTTGCTGCTTTTGCTGTTGTTGTTGCTGTTCGTAGCATCTTGCCTTAAATGATGCATTGTTAAGCTGCCAATTGTTAAGATTGGCGCGAGTTGGCTGTTTGTGCTTCTTCTGATAAGTGGGTGGAGGGGTGGTCAATCCCGAGGGCGGGTCTGAATCAGCCGATGGGACCGTGGAGGAGGCAGCGACCGACCAAAACAGTGCCATAATTCAGAGGAATATTTTGATGTCAGTGAATTCATTTATTTATTTTTGTTCCGCTCATTGAGCACGGAAACCGCGAATCGCGGGCAAAATTAAATTTAAATTTATTCTTGATCTTCAGACTTCGTATGCGTGCGAATCGTTCCGAGATTATTATGCAAGTGCACTCTAATTACAGCAGATGCTCCTTTATATTGTAGCAGGCAACGTGAAGAGAGCAAACGAAAGCTTTCGCTCTCTTAATGTTTATAACGTTCCTACAGCCTGTATCAAGATGCTCTCCAATTGGTACGTAGTATCAGCTTTTGCCGCTGTTCTTTTGTATGTCAAGCAACAGGAATGTCTTTGTATCAACAGGTTTATGAACGTCCTTTTACCATGTTAATCAAATGAATGTTGCAATTGGGGAACAGTTTATTTTCCATGGCCCTAAGTAACAAGCATTAATTTATACACTTTGGTACTGTGATTAATTAATCTTTAGGCGGGCAGAAGGAAGTCTGGCCGACCCCATAAGCTATATAGATTCTTGATCAGCATCAACAGCCAAATCGATATGTCAGTGTCCGTCTGTATAACTATAAGAGCTAGAGACATTAAACTTGTTATGTGGGCTCCTTTATATCCTAAGAGGAACCAGTTTTGTTTTAGAACTTTGGCAGGCTCCCAGTCGCCCGCAGAAATCAAAAACGAATTTTTTTAAATTAAACTAAAAGAGCATTTTAAAGTTAGAGGCATGACAAGAATAGGGTCCCGATGTCATTAATCGTTAATTATTAAAATAATAGAACAATTCCGAAGTGAATATAATATACATATTTAAAGTTAAAACCTAAGTGTGTAATACAAATCTAATTGCTCAGTTTAAAGCTTAATTATAATTATTACAAAATTTGGCTAGAATCTGACTACTATATACCATATAGTTGCCATATGAAAGATGGGTTGAAAATTGTATAAATGGTTTTGCAAGGGACTGGCTTGATTTCCAAGTTTCCAAGTTACTTAATAATTTTCTTTGGCTAATTTTTTGCCTGTGTATGAACCATTTAAAATTGCATTATATACAATAAATTTCTGTTTCATTTAACATAACGACTTCATATTCACCCTTAAATTCATATTTTCGTGATGTGCTATTCAAGTCGCGCGCAGTGTAAATTATCTAAAGCCTTCCTTGTTGGATATGAAACTACTAAAATTTAAGAATTGGCTGCAGACTTCGATTTTCAATAAGAGTAAGTGTTAGATATATTTAGAAACCTATATATATATCTAGTAATTCAGCAGATGTAAGACCAACGTGTTGGTTTCAAGGTTAATAAGTCGGTCAGTCGAGCGCGTTCGACTTTATGATACCCTGTGCTGGTGTTAAAAAAAACGTATTTCGATTATAAACAATAGTGTTGGTTAGTATTATCATAAGTGCTCACGCTTTGGGCATAAATTCAGTTTAAGTTAAACTGTGTCTCTATCAGCTTATTTTGCACCAACACAACGTATAGTTTCATAGCATTCAGCTTTTCTTCACCAACATAATGTTAGCGAATGAGCGAGCGTAGCGCAAATCAGATTATCATATCCGCTCTCGTATGCGCTGGTCAAGCAGTGCCAGAATTAATATGTAATTAACATCCGGTTTTACTTACGTTGTGCTTTCTAAATATTGTTGTTCCGTCGGCCAGCAACTGTTGGTCGTGCGGTTTACTGCACAAATAAAAGGCTATTCCCTCTTTACGAACCAGGTAATTACATTACGCACGGATGGCGGTAGTCAACATGTGTTTGGTTGCATGCCTTGAGGCCACACTATGAAATCCCTTTGTCTAAACAAAATTCCTGTTAAGAGTTAGCTAGAACCGGCTAATTGAATCAGTGTTGTCTGTTCAGTGATGCCATTAAAAGTGTACGACCAACTTGTTTCTATAGACCTAGACATAGTTAATAATATTTGAACTTTTGATTGTATATTTAATTATGTGATTAACTTTGTCTTGTAATAAAAAACATTTAATTTTCTAAAACTCTCTGTGTAATTCGACATTTTCCCAATCAGTTTGTTGCTTTAATAAACACTTAATATAAATACATAAGTAGTGCATACATGTAAATATACCTAAAGTTTCGTAATTAATAAGATCTGTTTGCACAAAACAAATCACTTCAAGTGATATTCATAAAGATGCTACTTTTAAGAAAATTCCTGTACTTGCAACAAAAATCACAAACACAATTTTTATTCATAGTTATTTCGTGATCACCTGTTATTGGATGCGATGGAAATTCTATTAATTATTAAGGTTTTCTTATCATATATACATAGAATTTTGGGCTTATTATATGGAAATCTAAAATAGTTTGACTGGTAGCTATCATTTCTTTAGCAATATAATATATTAGATAGTTTAGATGAGATAATATTTGGCATATTTTATATAAAAAAAAATCTGATCATTTGTTACGCAAGTGTTCCGGTTCGGGCTCAAACCCAGATAATTTGAGTTGTTCAATTAAATCACTTTATTTAAATATGATTTATAATTTCATCATAAATATTATCAGAATACCATTAGATACTCGGCTGCGGGTAAAATGACTACAAGAGTAATCAAATCTGTATAGAATATATGACAACCCGGTTGCTAAAGTTGTGAAATCTGGTTCCTCCGTCGACATTCGTTGTTCGTTCGATTATGATTGCCAGGTGTCTATTAAAGTCCAGCAATACTCCTGCAAGCTGCCGCTTTTTTTATTTCGCTGTAATCCACCCAGATTGCATTTGCTTCATTCACATTGACAGTGATTGTGCACACCAGTTACTGCACATCAAAAGCTGACATGTTGTGCACAGTATGGCATGCAGTTGGCAATTCCCCCTAGCAGTGCTCACAATTTCATTCAAGGAGTTGGTGTAGAGAATCGTTGCTATGGTGTCCCAGTTGGGCCACAACTGCAGCGTGATTCTATCATCAACATCAACATGCCCACGCCCAGTTACCGTGTGGGCTTTTGCTTGAATAGAAATACGAAACATTCATGTTTTAGTTGCCAACTTGTTGCTGTCAGATTCGTTTGCAGGCAATATTTGGGGAGATGAACATCGTGTTGACTGGAATCTAATTTCTGTTTTTGTTTTTAGATTTATTATTAAGCGTTGAATCTGTACATACAGAATTAGTACCTTAACAACTGGAATCTAATGGCAGGCAAAATTTGATTTGGAAATTTTGCTTTTGTTTTCTGTTGTCTACTTTTAGGATTATATAAAGTCGTAACGAACTTTTCGTGTTTATGAGAATTGCACTGCTTATTTGTGTCGGTATTCTACTGCTTGCAGTAAACATAAGCCCAGCGGACTAGTGTAGCCAACTTTACAGAAGCCAAAAAGCTCTTATAGTGGGATGAAAGTTGAAAAATCTCGAAAAAACGGTGATGCTTTCTGCAGGTTTACTTATCCCTACAATAAATATTTCATAATTATCAATTAATTTGTTGCACAAGCTATTTAGGTGAATTATCGGTGTCATCGTCGAATGTTCAAACACAAAAAAACAGAGAAAAACCGCAACAAATTTAAATTATTTTTTGCTGAGCGTTCAATGTTTTAGTTTTTTTTTGCGATCAGACCACAAAGCTTTCCAGTAATGCGACATTTTCATTATATTGATAAAAACAAGTTTCATTTATTGCTTTATTCAAATAATAAACTAGTTTATTTAAAGTAAGTCCCCGATGCTTATAGCATGGTGTTGGGTCCTGTATTCAATTATTTTTACCTGAACCTTGTTAAGGTACTAATTCTAAATGTACGGATTCAATGCTTAATATATGTAAATAATTAAATATAATAAAAACTTTACTTGGGTTGTTGGTAACTACTTTTAACTGCTTAATGCAGAAGGTTGCCATAAGTGACCATTGTTCCTTCCTCATGCTCTCATCCAAGCACAACAACCCCACTGTTACATATTAATTAATAGTTTTAATAATGTGCGCAACAAGTAGATTAGAATAGAAGCCTTCTAGGCCACACAAAACTTCCGTATTCACAGTTTGGCACATTTATCAGTATTATTGTTTGAGTATTATTGTATTATTTAACTATTCGTTTTTCATTTAGTTTATTGCGCATATAGCATTTTCTATTCATGTAGCTTATTAATGTGCGCACATGTAAATGTAAAAGCCCCTTATCCATTCATTTATGTTTACCTTTGGATTCCTTTGCTTACCTTTGAGGTCTTCCTATATGTATCTCTCTTACTCTGTCTCTAATCTTAGCTGCTCGTACTAATTGACCCTTAAGTTGAAGTGGGAAGGAAATGAGAGGTTATCTGAATTCGGGAGGGAATGTATAATCCATATTAGAGTGCATAGGATGCATCATGCACAATTGTTTTTCAAAACCACTTAGGCATGGGATTAGCATTGTGGCCCACACACACAGCACGTCGCACTAATCGATACGAGTTTCGAAAACTATTTTGCTTATTTCCTGTTCATGATTCTTCTTTGCGTACAACACAAATTAAATTAAACAAAATGTTTTTATTTTCTTTATCGAAATTGATGCAGTTGATAGATATGTAGAATTTAGTTACAATTTTTTTTTAATAATCAAATAAATTCATTTACTTATAATCAGCGTACTGTTAACTGTTGTAGGCAACTTTATCTAATATTATATATAAACATTGTTAATTTTCAACTATTGGAAAAGGTACAAATTTTAAGGCTCTTTTATAGCAGCAGGGTTATAGCTTATGATTAAGTTAAGCTTATTTATGATTTGTATTTTAATTATAAAATTTAAGCGAAGACCCGAGAAGGCAAGTCTTGAGGGTGAAGTCTTTTTAATCTTCTCCTGGCTTGCGACACTGCCTAGTCTCCTGGCTAGGCTATTGGGGTGGGTTCCCAGTCTGTTGGCGTACTTAGTAGCAGTCTCTTGTATCTTGTCGCCTATTTTAGGCACGTTGAGGTCCCGTTCAATGTCCCTTGAGTAGCCAGGACATCTTTGCTACCTTGGCCTTGTAGGAAGTTACAATCTATGCCTTTTAAATGTAACTGTTAATATTTTCATAAACCGTTATTTCGGTCATGCCCATGTTCCCTATTTCGCGACTAACTGCAATATCCTCTTACCGAGAATATCATATTTTCCATTGAATTGGTGTTTCTGAAAGCGTGTTCGTATGTGAATAGCCCGTAGTCAATTTATCTCTGCACGACAGAAGTCAAATTTGCGTTTTGCCCGCAAAAGTATGCTAATTATTTCAAATTTGTCACCAAGAGACTGAATAAGAGATAATGCCTGAATCTTAAATATGGAATCCCAAAAACCCAAGTATTTATTCAGACTCGGTAAAAGGAGACAAATGAATCTAGCATGAACTAATGAATTTGTTTATCTTATTAAAATTTCTGCAGTGTTCTACTTTTAAAGTTGAACGTTGAAAGTTGGACGAAATGTACATTATATGTAATTTGGACTGATTTATTCTCTTGTGTGCTCGTCTATGATACATCAAAATATTTATTTAAGGGATAAGATTTCTATATATTTATTTGCAAGCCCGCCCAATGCTGGTTGGAAAAGGAAGAAGAAGAAGAGCATATTGACGTTACAATGCGCTATGGGGAACTATTAGTGTTACTCTTATTTCCATTTTAAAGAATAAGTAAAGGGTCTCTCATAGTCGACTTCAACTGTAGCCTTTCCGACTGGTTTAAATATGTTTTTATTACTTCTGTCATAGGGAAATTCAAACTTATTACTTAGAAAAGTTATTGAGTGCAACACTAAAATTCTCTGAAACTTTAAATAAGAGTTTGCATAAGATTAAATGAATTATCAACTGATTATTTAACACAAATAAAATTCTTTATTAAAGTTATACTTATCTGGCATGTTATGGTTGGTACTCAAATTAACTCAATAACTTTGCAAAGATCTAACAATCTCCCAGAATATAAGACAATTATATTCAGCAGTTGTTTATAAGTTTTATAAGCTCAGGTGCAATTCAATTCTCGGAAAATATAATTGCTATCTGTGATAATTAACATGAGTTTTTGCAAGAAAAAATGTGCGTAACAGGCAAAAGGAAGTCAGGCAGAGACTATAAGAGGTAGAGACACCAAGCTTGGTATGCACGTGCGACCAAATACGTGTTAGGCCATTTAAAAGGCTAAACCAGGCTAAAACGATTCTCATGCAAGCTTAAGCCCCAATACATTCGAATGTTGCATATTGTTAGTGCGAAGTATCGTGTGTATGTGTGGGTGTGTGTGCTGCAGTGCTGATCCCATGACTAAGTGCTTTACAAAAACAAATGTGAATGAAGTGCGTGTCCTATGCACTCTGATATGGATTATACTTTGCTTCTCCGATGGGCATATACAGCGACAGTATTATTGAATGGGAAATGCAAAATATGCAATAAGGTAAAAGTTAAAAAAAACAATACTCGTAAATGTGTCATGTGTGTGTGAACTCAAACCCAATGCACATTAAAAAGCAACAAATTGCGAATTGCTTTCAATTTGTATTACTTTACAGCATATATGTTATGAATAAACCTGCCTGGTAATTGTTAACACAGAATATATTACATTGCCACATAAATGTTAAATAATTCCAACGAAATGTAAATAGATCGTTGGTTAAATGTGTATTTGCAAAAGTCTCTGGCGTTTGTCTCGCTGATGAATTTAACTACATTACTTATGTTTAAATTAAATTCTAGGAGTTGTGCAAAGTTTGTTATTCAAACGGAAGTTTCATGTGGAGAGAAAGTTTCTAAAAACACAATAATAAATCAATTACATTATAAAATTAACTTTAATATATTTTAATATGCCAAAAACGTGATATTGAATTTAAGAAAGCATTAGAACAAGAGGGGACTATTGGCAACCTTCTGTGTTAAGTTCTCAGAATTAGTTAACAACTAAATGTTTGATGCTTAAAATATCCTAGAATAAAGCAATTAATAAATTTCGATGAAATTTGACTAACTAAAGTAAGTTATTATTCTCGTTACACGTAGAGTAAATGAGTACATTAATGTGTATACATCTCAGAGACTATAAGAGCTAAACTAATCAAGTTTGTTTTCCACAAACATTTTCCGCAACTTAATAAAACGTAATCTGAAGGTTAACAGCTTTACGATAACTAATTGAAAAATAAATATACTGCTTCAATTGAAAGAAACAAGTTTAGAAACTATATAAGTTAAACGCTATTCAACAGCTCCCCAAAAATGTAAGGCAAACAAATGCCAGATTTTATAATTCTTATTCCCAAATATGCAATGATATTTGTCAGCATTTAATATTTGGCAACGAGAGACAGAACAGATTCATTAACTCAGTTAAAATCAAACCGCAAACCGCACACATGTGCGGTTGTGGGTGTGTTCGCTTAATGTAACCACACATTTATTGTAATCGGTGAGCAAACAACAATGATAAAACACTGGCGTGGTGTAAATTTCATTTAAGTATGCACACATGCAATGTGCAGATTCTGTTTTTTTTACAAAATGTAAATTTAAAACAAAATAAGCACATACTATGCCAATTTCAAACATGCAAAACGCTCACAATCAGATCTAACAAGCCGGTCAGACGAGCGCACGCGACAGTAGGATACCCTGTGCCAGTCTTTCACTTATGTATGCATTTAGTTAAATACATAGTTCGAAATTAATGATACTTACATCGAGAGTAACTGGCATGCGATAGTCTTGCAACAACGGACTGCGACTGTTGATACTAAGATATAAATGTAAAACATGTGTAGATGCAATTGGTCATATTAATTATTATATTACAACCATCAGTTTTGAGAATTCAGTGCTCGACAACTCCTACACATTGGTATTGGATATCTTATATATATCATTTGCCCTCTCGCTCTGGCTCTGAATTGTGAAATAATTGATTTAAAAGAAATTCTCCTTTATTAATGGACGAGGGCGAGGAGTAAGATATCGAAAATGGAAAATAAACTTAACCTCCGTATGACGTTCAGGAACCTACATTCCAAATTTGAAATCTCTTGCTCTTATAGTTACTGAGATGGACGCGTTTAACAGACAGACAGACAGACGGACGGACAGACAGACAGAAGTACAGTTGTCAAACGAATTGGCTGTTGCTGCTAATACTTTATAGGGTCGAAGATGTCTCCTTATGCCTGTTACATACATTTGCACAAATCCATTACATCCTGTTGCGCAGCAAATAGTTCGAATGTGAAGCTCGCGATAGACTTGTGTAAGAGCCTTTGGTTATACCTCTGGCGGATCTTATATTGGCAACACGCTAAGTAATTACCGCTACCCGGTAATCAAATTATTGAAAAGTTTCAACTATTCCTCAATGGTGGAAAACTGACTCTTCATTATATTATTATTAGCTTAATTGACAGCATCGCTTTTGCAAACGTCGCCTACCATTGAATCCAGACAACATGATGATAGCCTCCCCAAGTATGACCTGCCGGCAACAGGTAGGTTACTAAAACATGTTGGTTTCGTATTTCTGCTAAAGCAACTGAACTTGTGCATGTTGCGGGCCAACATGGCCACGATTTCCCTTACCAACTGGCTGGATACATTTCTGCGAATTTCCTGCTGCATGCCAGAGAGTGCGGGATACTTGATTGTATGCAATCTGGGCGGATTAAGCAGAAGCAGCAACTTGCAGAAGTATTGCAGGACTCCACTAGACACAACTGTGGCCAATATCGACGGTTCCTGATTGAATATGAGAGACATTAGCTACCAGGAAATCATTAATTCTATACAGATTTGATAAACTATTCTAGTAATCTTACCCACAACCGAGTAACTAATGATTTTATGATAATGCTAAAACAAAGTTTTGACATTTTACAATAAAACTCAAGAATTTTTTGTTTTAGAAAGATAACATATTTTTCACTCATTATATTTCAATAAAAAGCTTTCATCGAAGACAAATATATTTAAAATATATATTCAAGTACACAAGTATTGCTGAAGCAAAACAATTGATAAAACATATTTTTAAAATACATCTATACTAACAGCAAATCAATTAAGATATTTAATTTCTTCCAATAATACATATTTCATTTTACCACAAAATGTAACTCATATAAGTAGTTCTAAATTTAACGAAATTTAGTTATTTAAATTAAATTCTTAATTACTTAAAAGAAACATTAAACCATTTTAAATATGTTTTTTAACAATGAAAAAGAAATTGGAAAGGAAAATAAAATAAAGTGATTGGCTTTAGAAGTATGAATAAGTTTTAAGAAGAGCCAGTACAAGTACATATTAAGCTAAAAGAGTTATTTGAAAAGGGATTTGAGTGTTCTTTCCATTTACATAATTACACATAATTAGGTAATAATAGTATTATAAAATCCGCAAAATTTAATTACACATAAAGAATTGATGTTTATGTATACTGTAAAAATATTATTCGATCCTTGCCAATAACTCACTTGATATGGACCTAAATTAAAATCAATTTAATTGTATTTGAATGGTAAACATTTTCTGTAACCCACACTAAAGGAAAATAAAAAGAATGATGCTTTATATCAATCAATATCTTGAACTTTTAAATGTCTTAGGAACATTGTTTGAAGTATATTACAATTTAGCTAAAGATGCATTAAAAGTAAAATAATCTTTTGAAAAGTCTTTTTATTAAGATATACTTCAATTTTAAAACAACATCTTAAGTCGGAAAATTTATGGGGTCTGCCGGACTTCCTTTGACCTGTTACGCACATTTTGACAAACTTAATAGACCCTAAATACTTTTTTAAGGTAAAGGGTCTAAAAACTAGTATATAAGACCTCTGAGAGACCCTGTAGTTATTCTGTAAAGAAAGCATTTTATGGTAAAATTGTGTCCTGAAAAATGAATGAGTTTATTTTTCGATGGTGCTTTAATGGTCAGGGTACATCGGGAATCAGATACACACTAAAGGACCTGCCACCCATCCCTCTTCCTGTATAGTACATTGCAAAAAATGTTATCTTACTTTTAATATCGTTGGAAGGCTCTATTTACTTTTGACTTGGCTGCCCCAGTGACCTACATTCAATCAGGAAGCTCAGTAAGTCAGTCGATTGATGCATGCAACAATTTTTCCATTTTTTTGGTTCCCCTTAAACCGTTGCCAAAACCTGTTAACCTGGGTAAATAATGTCAGGGCTAAAAGGTAAAAGTCAACAGTCAATCGCACAGTACAAACAAAAGTTGACGCATCGTTTACATATACATGTCATTTCTATTTGGGTCTCGAGTTAAGAGATCAACACAACTGTTGCTGTTTTCACATAAGAGAACATTCTCTTAGATCTTGAAAAACACAGGACTGCTTAATGCAGTTAAGTAATCCACTTACGATTTATAATGATGATGAGCTGAGAATTAAATGCTCTCATGTATGCAACAGTTTGTTGTTTAGCAAAGAAACGAGAAACTAAGAGAAAGAAGTGAAAATACAATGAACTAAATATGCCTTGAAACAGCTGAGCAGTTTCCATACACTCATAATTGATAACAGTCTAGCTATATACATCACAGTCGCCTGCAGTGGCTTTCTAATGAATTGGAAGGAAAGTATCTACAACAGACGGAACCGATTCCATTAGCTTTTGATTAGATTTTTCAGATATTAGCAACATTTTACTTTTGGAGAGAGGTAAGAGGGTCAGTTAAAAGGCTTCCATAGTTAAAGTGTATTCTAAAGATTCTAACCCGCTTATTGTGTTATTATTATGTCAGATTATCAGATTAATTATGTGCAATCCGTTAAATAATGGACAGACATAGTTTATTTTCCGTCGCATTGTTTAACTGTTGTTGCTTGCATTTAGTGTTGAAATTGCTGCTAGACACATTTGTTGACAGGTGCAACGAGACGTAACTGCAATATCTACAGTTAGATAGAATATTAAATACAATTAATTGCTTGTTGATGCAACTATGTACATGGTTAATGATAATGAACCTTAATGACAATAGAGAGGAGATCGAGTAATCGGATTTGAATATCTCGTCAAGCACAGAGCAGCTATACGGTGAGATACCTTACATACTTCTTTTGAAGTATATAATAGTAATCAGCGCTGATTGAAATTCTTATAAATCTTATCAAACGAACTGTTGAGCTTATGCATATGTATGTATATAACACATTAAAATGAATTCATCAATGCGTACCTAAAATATGCAATGTCGTTGCAATCGTGTACTCATCTCATATGCAGACACACATAAATCTAGAATCCATCACATACAAATTCATTGTATAGTGTTGCTCATGGCCATAGGAGATTAACTGTACCCCACTCCCAATATCCATTTGATTAACCTGGTAAAAGGATATGCATGCACCTGTCGCTTGAACTCACAAAAATATTGAAGCCAAGGTTGGCAAGTCAACGTCCAGAACAGCAACAAAATCAGGACAAAGTCCCAATTGAGTTGGAAAGTGATACTTATTAAGAGCGAAAGCTTTCGTTTGCTCTCTTTGCGCTGCCCGCGTCCATATAAAGGTGCATCTGCTTTAATCAGAAGTCACTTGCAAAACAAACTCGGAACGATTCGCACACGTAGTTCGAAAGCTGCTTGACACACGCGGCACAGCGAAATGCTGAAGCACGACGCGCTGCTGCCAAGACAACAAAAATAAATTTAAAGTAAAGGTGGAATTTGCGATTTGTGTTCTATCGTGTTAAACCAGCGAGACAGAAAATACTTTTATTCACTGAAATCGACATATTTGTCAGAATATTGACAATGTTTTGGTCTGCAGTTGCCTGCTCACCGGTCACATCGGCTGCCTCACACCCGTCCTCGGGATTGGCCAGTGCTGCACCCACTTATCGGCAAAAGCACGAAAGGCCAACTCGCAGCATTCGAAATAATCGGCAACTCAGCAATGCAGCATTTATTGCCCGACGTTACGAACAGCAAAAACAGGAGAATCTGCAACAAATACAGCAACAAATACAACAGCAGAAACAAGAAGAGGAAAGGAAAAGGCAACATCGAAGAGAACAGGCAGCGTTGAAAAATAGTAAAAAGAAAGTTAATCAAAAAAGTGAAAGTAAAATATTCAAAATATTCAAAATATTTACATCCTGCAAAAGCGTGCAAAAATAAATGAAAGAAAAATTAAGTGTGCAACAACAATAATGAAAATAACAATGAATAACTAAATGGTAATAAACAAATTACTAATAATTAAAATTTAAAAATAATTAATAATAATAATTAATAATACTAATGATTATTAACAACAATAATAGCGATCAAGTGTTTGTCCTAATAGTGCACTGTGAAGTACTGTTGGATAGATTTTGATTTATAAATTTATACAACATTCAGATTACATTTATAAAGAAGACAACATATTGAAGGAAAGAAAAAGGAAAATATATTGAATATTGACGATGAAAGCTGAAAAGGTAAGCAGTTATTATCAGAATAAAAATAACCAAATCAGAATCCCTTTATTCCCGATCGAATCCTAGTAACTTTTCTTAGTAGGGTTTTCTTTTGAAATCTTTTTATAGACTTCTATAAAATGAAGCTCAACTGTTATAATTTGATTTCAAATAAACTGCATTTGTATTCATTTTGCATTTGATCTCCTAACAATGCGCTTCCATACAATAAGCCTTTCATTGTACAGAACCAATTAAATCTTATCTAGAACGAATTTTTCCAAATAATTTATTACTATAACTAGTAGAAAAGAATATAATCCAGCGAAGTCGACGAAGTCAAAAACAAAATACGTGCTGAATTTGTTGTGCCACATTGTTCCAAGTAAAAATGAAAACGAAAATAATAAATGTAAACAAGCCAATCTGTCGAGCGGACGCGACAGTAGGATACCCTGTGCAGGTCTTAAAAAAAAAGTATTTTGAGAAAACTAGCTATAAAACTGCTCTTGCTATCAGCTTTTTTCAATTGTGGGCGAAGAGGGCGTGGCAACGCGATGAATTTTTCTGGGCATTCCAAATTTAAATTTTCTGGCTAGTGTAGTTGCTGAGATCCACGCGTTCATACAGGAGGACAGACGGACGGACAGACAGACGGACAGGTGTCAATCGACTCGGCTATTGATGCTGATTAGGAATATATATATTTTTTAGGGTCCTTCTGTTACATACTTACAGTCACACAAATTCAATATACTCTTTTTTGTCCATTTTTAATGGGCACAGGGTATAAAAACTAGAAAATATCTAACGTTCGAGTCGAAAAGAGGACCAGTACCAAGAGAGTCAAGTACTCTAATACTTCAGTAAGCCTTGCTACACAAATAAACTTCTGCTAAAATATATTATGTTTTTGTTGTTGATGTATGAATTCGAAAAAACAAAGAAAAATTAACTTCAAAAGCACATCCTCTCCATTTTGTTTGCAACTTTACTTCAATTACAAAATATCTCATTTCACCCGTTGTACTTTAAGTAATTGGTCTGAAATGCAGAAGAGTTTGATTTCTCAACAGTTGGCTATATTCAGTAAATACAGGGCGTTTGAAGTTATAGTAGAGTTTCAAATCTACATGTTTTTATTTATTTATATAAAAGTTGAAAAAAGAATAACATTTCTGTAGAAGGAAATTCCTATGAAACCAATTCATTTTCTTGCCATGTGTCATCGAGTAATTCGACCTTGTTGTTTAAAAAAGAGCACTATGCTGTAATAACTAGGTACACATGTTCTATCAGCGTTTAAATACATACTTATATTCAAATTTCAATTCAGATTATTTAAGATGTGCTCCAGATGGTGGTTAAAAACGAAGTGCAAGAGTGGAATGCGAGATAACAACTTCACAATACTACAAACTACTAGAGCCCACCCTAGAATTCTCAGAAATTCTAGATAATAGCTTGCATGAGATTAACATGTATATCCAATTGTTTATATTTAGAAACTCAAATAAATTACTTTATGCTCGCAAGTCATACTCAAATTTACTAATTAACATGATAACTCTGCAACTTAATTGCAGACGCCTATAATATACATGAAGGATATTCAGCTATTGTTATGGCTCTTCTCTGTGATGCGGGAGATGAACACAAGTCACACTTCACTTAATTTCGCAATTATCTAGTTAGGAAACCCCAATGTTAACACCAACGCGTCCAACACAACAACTAAAACCAAAACTGTTTATCATAATGTACAATGCACTCGAGTGCAACGCAGTTCTCGGAAAATATAATTGCTGTCTGTAGTAACTAGCAAGCGTTTTCTGCATTGAAAATGTTGTCAATCAATAAACGTTGAACTTACTAGCATTGACACAATAGATCTAATATTAGTCGCATTGCAGTAAGGCATATTTTCACAACCAGCTTTGAACTTTGATATGGGCTTAGAACAGACTCACTTTTTAAATAATAAATAATTGCGTTTTGAGGCTTCCATGCTTAAAGAGTCTGGTATTATCTCTTATTAAGTCTCTTGGTGACAAATTTGAAATAATTAGCATACTTTTGCGGGCAGAACGCAATATTGACTTCTCTCGTGCAGAGATAAATTGTCTACGGGCTATACACATACAAACACGCTTACAGAAACACCAATTCAATGGAAAAGTTGATATTCTAGGTAAGAGGATATTGATGTTGGTCTCGAATGTATGAAACTTTGGCATGACCGAAATGGTGGTACTTATGAAAATATAAATAGTTACATTTAAAGGCTTGTAACTTAATTCTACATATCTATCGATTGCTTCACTTATAGAAAATCTCAAAAATTAAGAATAGCTTCTCATGCAAGTGCAAACACCAATTCCAATAAAGAAAATAAAAACATTTTGTTTAATTTAATATGTGTTGTACGCAAAGAAGAATCATGAACAGGAAATAAGCAAAATAGTTTTCGAATCTCGTATCGATTAGTGCGACGTGCTGTGTGTGTGGGCCACAATGCTAATCCCATGCCTAAGTGGTTTTGAAAAACAATTGTGCATGAAGTGTAAGTCCTATGCACTCTAATATGGATTATACATTCCCCCCTCTCATTTCCTTCCCACTTTAACTAAAGGGTCAATTAGTACGAGCAGCTAAGATTAGAGACTGAGTAAGAGAGATATAGGAAGAACTCAAAGGTAAGCAAGGGAATGTAAAGGTAAAGATAAAATCGTATGATAAGGGGCTTTAACTACACAAGCGCGTACATGTGCCGATTTCATAACGTTTGGGCACGGATTCGCTGATGGGAATTCTATCTATTATGTTATTATTATTTAAACAGTATTGTGGTCAATGTTAAGCTTTTGGGCGATGATTCTGACATGCTGGTCTGCTTCAGTAATCTCCACGATCTCACTAGAAACATCAGCTTTTTTGTTCGAAATTTTTCAACTTACTTCCCACTAAATAAAGCATTATTTACTTCTGTTAAGTTGGTTTCGCTAGTCCGCTTTTACATATTTACTGCAAGCAATAGAGTATCGACGCACGCAAGCAGTGCAATTCTGATAAACACGAAAAGTCCGTTACGACTTTATATAAGCGTAAAAGTATGCAACAGAAAGCAAAACAGCAATACTTCCAAATCGAATTTTGGTGCACCAAATAATAAATAAAAATATAGTAACTGAATACATACTACATATAATAATAATAAAAGAGTCACACATATGGGATAACCCGGACGTCACTTTCTTACACACACATATTTATATACATATACTTCTTAATTAATTTGATGCGGTTCGAACCAATTTATAGTAAACATGGAAAGAATCCTTTTACTAAAAACCTTAAACAAAAGTTAAATATTGAAATTTTAAAGTGTCTATAACATTTGCTTCTCTTTTTCTTTCTAGCAACCACATGGATATAACCGTCGAGCTGCAATCGCTGACAAACCCATCGCTGTAGCTGCCTAATAAGCTTAATTGACAGCGTTGCTTTTGTTAACGTTGCCTGCCATTGGATCCAGACAACACGATGTTAGCTTCCCCAAATATGGCCTGCAGACGAATCTGCCTGCAACAGGTTGGTTTCGAATTTCTGTTCAAGCAAATTCCTACAGTGTAACTGGGCGTATGCATGTTGTTGTTGATGATGAAAAGCAAGCTGCAGTTGCGAACCAACAGGGACACCATAGCAACGATTTCCTATACCAATTGCTTGGATGAATTTGTGTGCACTGACTCTATACAACAATCATCATGCACAATCATCAGGATCTGAGCGAGCTACTGCGTCAGCTCATCTGAAATGAGATGGCCAAGAGACAGTAAAGAATATCCCATTTCAAGGAACTGGCACAAAGCGATATATCAATGCGAATGCAGCAGATGCAATCTGGGTGGATTACAGCGAATTAAACAGAACGGCAACTTGCAGGAGGATTGCAGCACTCTAATAGACACCCGGCAATCATAAGAGTCGTTATGAACTGTGAACGAACTAAGAACGAATACCGAAGGAGGCGCCGATTTCACAAATTTAGCTACCGGCAAGTCTTCACTTCTATATACATTTGATCAACACTTTTAGTCATTTTACCCACAGTAACCCAGTGACTCGGGTTGATATTCTGATGATATTATGATGAAATTATGCATCATGGAAACTACATTTTATTAGTGTTTTTATAGGTGTTTTTATAGGTGTTTTACGATAAAAATTAAGATGCAGAATTTTAAAGGATTCTTCTTTAAGAAAATAATATAAATCATATTTAGATAAAAGGTTTTCATTGAAGACAAATAAATTTAAAGTAAATATTCAAACACACGACAACTATTGCTAAGGCAAAACAATTGATAAAGCATATGCTTACAGGAAACTTTTTATTCTCATACATTTTTAAAATATGTCCAAGCAAAGGTTTTTAAAAGAGCAAAGAATATTCCTATATAATTCCTATATAATAGTTTAATTTATTCCAGACACCGAAAACAGATGTGTTTGGCGTTAAAATGTTACAAAAACTTAATTGCAAAAACGTGAAACTAAGATTAATAAGTTAACTAACTAATAAGCATATTTCCATTCCAATTTATACCAATCGCAAATCTATAAAGATATTTCTTTCTTTCAATATATTTAATACATATATTTAATTTAACCACAAAATTGAGTTCATATAATATGGTATTTTACGAAAATTTAGGTATTTAAATTCAGTTCTTAATTACTTAAAACGAGGATTAAAAATTTTCGAAAATTTTGTTTTTACAATGAAAAAGAAATTGGAAAGGAAAATAAAATAATGTGATTGGCTTTTAAAGTATGAAACAGTGTTAAGAAGACTTGGAATCTAGAAGTTTACTCAAAAAAAGTTATTTGAAAAGATATATGAGTTTTTTTAGCATTTACATAATTACACTTCAATGTATTACAACAAAAATTTAAATATTGGACTCTTTGAGCATACGTGTCTAATTAAGATAAAAATGGATCAAAATTGGTGAATTACAATATTCTAAAAGCTCTAAAAATATTGAGTGTATAGCTCTTCGATAAACAAATATAAAGAATCGATGTCTACACATGTTTATGAATGTTGTTAAAATATCATTCTTGTTAAAGAAAGAACCTACGATTCCTTTCAATAACTCTCTTGATATGAGAGGTTAAAATCGATTTTATTGTATTTAAATGGTACAAATTTTCTGTAACCCATACTAAATGAAAAGAATAAGAATGATGCTTTATATCAATCAACATCTTGAACTTTTAAATGTCATATGAAAATTATAAAAAGCATATTACAATTTAGCTCAAGATTCATCAAAAGTAAAATGATCTTTTGGAGAGTCTATTTATTAAGATATACTTAAATTTTATTACTACATCTTTTGTCGGAAAATTCGACTATTTAACTTGTACCTATCCATGCCATATAAAATATATGACATTTCGAAAACTATAAATAGAAATCTAAATTTTTTAAGTACAGGTTGCACTGCTATAAAAATACTAAGAATTTTTAAAAGCTAAGCAAGTACGGTAACTGTTAAAAAAGTACGTCCAAGTATACAATATTTAAAAAGCAAAAGGAGTAATTCGAATATTAAGTGAATTAAGGAATTATCGGATTGCAAATAAAATTTTTTTGGCTGTGCGGATGCTCAACATTATCCAAAATATTATGAGTTAAATAAAAAAGAAAAGACAACAAAACAACTACTATAATTCAATTTTAAATTTTCAAATAAAAAGTCAAATATTCTATATTTAGTTAACATTGATAATTGATTTAGATTTAGAAGAGATATCTTTTTTTATATGCGAACAAATTCAGCGTTTATATAAAAGGTATGCTGCGTGATAATTGAAGAGAGGTAGATGAAAGGCTCGTAAGACGACTCCAAGAGACTGCAACTATTAATGAAAATTGTGTTGTGAATTATTTATAAATTACAAGCATTTGTTTCATCAAAAACTTTATTAATTTCATTCATTCGATTTGTTTGGACTATCAGTTAATGTTTCTTACTAAATTTGTAATATACACTAGTGGGCACAATTATTTTGACACAACGGTGAACTAATGTAAATTTTGAAAACTATTTTTTCAAAGCATGAATTTCCTTACTTATCAATGAAAATATTTACATTAATGAAATCTGAAAGAATAGAAAGACACAAGTGGCCGATGTGTCAAAATAATTTTGCTTCGAATAAAACGAAAAGAAAAAGCGCATATAATTATATCAAAATTTTTGAAGTAAACAGAATTACTGACTCAACTTTTAATGGAATTACTGAACAAAAAATCTGATTCAATTAGTCGGAACTAGAAATATGTAAACGCATGTGTATCCAACGTGCATACCGCGAACTATTAACAGAAAACTTAGTGGGGCAAAAGGAGTCCAATTGATCTTCTGGAAAAATGCAGCAGTCAACAAAATTGCGATTTTTATACACGAAATTAATTAAATTTCATATTTAAGGAATACTTCCACCTAAGTTGTCCGCATTATATGCAACTTATCGATAACTATCGATAGAGTCCTACATTTATTGACTACAGGATATAAATTTGTTAAAAATATACGTCCAAGTAGAAAATTTTCAAAGAGCAAAGGAATTATAAAGTTAGCTAAGAAATTTTCCGATTGCAAATTGAAATGATTTCAACTAGTAACAACAAATAACAGATCAAAGTATTACCAGCACAGATCTAATAAAAGATCTTTATTTAAGTAGTCAAATATTCTATATGTCTGTATTTTATATCACACTACAAACTTAACTGATTTAAACGATCTAAGGTATTATATTGTTGGAGAAAACATAGCTACCAGTCAATAATATCTAAATATAATTGATTCCACGAAACCTTTATATTTCCATATAAAGCGTCTAATATTATATGTCTATTTTAGAAAACGTTATTAATTAATACAATTTCAACCGCATCCCATGACATTATTCCAAGTGATGAACGAAGATTGGTAAAATTACATGAACTTACTTAAAAGCATCTTTAATAATATCACTTCAAGTGACTATTTATGTGCTAAGAGTTACTATTACATACGAAACTTAAAGTATATATACATGTATTAACTACTGATGAGTGTCTATTAAAACTACAAATCGAATGAGAAGTAAAAGCTTCGCCGTATTGGCGAAATATACAAAGAATGTTGGAAAATGAAATGTTAATTTAATCTACTAATTTACTTAAAAGAAGCATCTCTATTATTATCACTTAATGTGATTTGTTTTGTTCTCGCAGTTCTTGTTACTTACGAAATTTTAAAAGTATATTTACATGTATGCACTACTTATGTACTTATTATAAGTGTCTATTAAAGCTACAAATCAATCGCGAATTACACAGAGAATTTTTGAAAATGAAAGACAAGACAAAGTCAATCAAAGAATTAAATATCTAATCAAATGTTCAAATATTAATGTCTATCGTTATATGTAGAAACAAGTTGGTAATAAACTTTTAATGGAATCACAGAACACACAAAACTGATTCAATTCACTGGTACTAGGAAACTCTTAACAGGAATTTGGGACTTTATAGTGTGGCCTCCAATCAATGCTTGCAACCGTATACATGTTGACTACTGCCATCTGAACGTAATGTAATTACCTGGTTCGTAAAGAGACGAATTTGGTCCAATTTGCTCTATTCATTCTAGGCATAGCCTTTTATTAGTGCAGCAAACCGAACGACCAACAGTTGCTGGGCGACAAAACAACAAAATCTCGAATGCAAAACGTAAGTAAAAACAGATTTTAATTACATATTAAATGTAGTTTCCATTTATCATTTGCATGGCTTGTTTAATAGTTTCCAATGCTTCTTAAAACTGTTTATACTAAAATTTTACTGCAAATTCATCTGTACATTGATGATAATGTAAGTATATTTTATATTTTATAGTTAAATCTTCGAGTACTAGCCACATTTTTTAAATTTAGTTCTTTACATTATTCAACTAAGTATCACTAAATTCGAATCATAGTTGAATTTAGTACCAACTAATTATTTTCACAGTTTCTTTATATTTTACTTTGATTTTTTTGAGCACTGGCTGTTATGAAATCTCTGATCCGAGAAAGACTCATAGTCTATAGCTCTGTTAAACTACCATAAAAGGAAAATGCCAAGGTGTATTGAGAGTGAGCTGGACACAAGAAGAAAAGGTGCCCTACCGTTTCCAATTCCTCTTCGTCTCCGCAGCTCGTGCATAAATCGTTGTACGGCAAGCCTGCCTGCCTGTAGACCTAGTATATCATGTGTTGGCTTCGTTCATCGTACTTCAATTGAGTCGCTAATAACAATAACAAATTTGATTCAAATGAACGAAGAAACTAGGTGATCTACAATCACGAACTTAGTTCGTTATCACTGAGACGATTTTAACTTTTGACCCTTATTGTTATTAAAGCATATTCGTCTTTCTGTTATTTAAAGGTTTTGATGCTTAAAAAGAAACTTTTTGTTACGTCATATTGATAATTTCAATGATGAATGTTTATTTTTAAGCTGACTTTGAATGTATCGACCAACATCGAAGTTGAATTGGAAAACGCCGATGAACATCGAAATCGATGTCTCCATCCAAATGTGCATTGCTAGTCGGGATCAGCGTTGCCAACTCTTTAGAGTCCAAGAAGGCTAAATCAACATTTCAAAAACACGACAGTAGGATACCCTGTGCAGGTCTTGAATTAAAAGTATTTTGGGAAAAGTAATTTAGTAATAGGGATTCCCTTACTCTTTCCTCGCCAAATTCCATAGGGAATCCTCTTCAAATTCCTTAGGGATTCCCTTACTCTTTCCTCGCCAAATTCCATAGGGAATCCTCTTCAAATTCCTTAGGGATTCCCTTACTCTTTCCTCGCCAAATTCCATAGGGAATTCTCTTCAAATTCCTTAGGGATTCCCTTACTCTTTCCTCGCCAAATTCCATAGGGAATCCTCTTCAAATTCCTTAGGGATTCCCTTACTCTTTCCTCGCCAAATTCCATAGGGAATTCTCTTCAAATTCCTTAGGGATTCCCTTACTCTTTCCTCGCCAAATTCCATAGGGAATCCTCTTCAAATTCCTTAGGGATTCCCTTACTCTTTCCTCGCCAAATTCCATAGGGAATCCTCTTAAAATTCCTTAGGGATTCCCTTACTCTTTCCTCGCCAAATTCCATAGGGAATCCTCTTCAAAATTCCTTAGGGATTCCTTAACTCTTTCGTCGCCAAATTCCATAGGGAATCCTCTTCAAATTCCTTAGGGATTCCCTTACTCTTTCCTCGCCTAATTCCATAGGGAATCCTCTTCAAATTCCTTAGGGATTCCCTTACTCTTTCCTCGCCTAATTCCATAGGGAATCCATTTCAAATTCGTTAGGGATTCCCTTACTCTTTCCTCGCCAAATTCCTTAGGGAATCCTCTTCAAATTCCTTAGGGATTCCCTTACTCTTTCCTCGCCAAATTCCATAGGGAATCCTCTTCAAATTCCTTAGGGATTCCCTTACTCTTTCTCCGCCAAATTCCATAGGGAATCCTCTTCAAATTCCTTAGGGATTCCCTTACTCTTTCCTCGCCAAATTCCATAGGGAATCTTCTTAAAATTCCTTAGGGATTCCCTTACTCTTTCCTCGCCAAATTCCATAGGGAATCCTCTTCAAATTCCTTAGGGATTCCCTTACTCTTTCCTCGCCAAATTCCATAGGGAATCCTCTTCAAATTCCTTAGGGATTCCCTTACTCTTTCCTCGCCAAATTCCATAGGGAATCCTCTTCAAATTCCTTAGGGATTCCCTTGCTCTTTCCTCGCCAAATTCCATAGGGAATCCTCTTTAAATTCCTTAGGGATTCCCTTACTCTTTCCTCGCCAGATTCCATAGGGAATCCTCTTTAAATTCCTTAGGGATTCCCTTACTCTTTCCTCGCCAAATTCCATAGGGAATCCTCTTCAAATTCCTTAAGGATTCCCTTACTCTTTCCTCGCCAAATTCCATAGGGAATCCTCTTCAAATTCCATAGGGAATCCTCTTCAAATTCCTAAGGCATTCCCTTACTCTTTCCTCGCCAAATTCCATAGGGAATCCTCTTCAAATTCCTTAGGGATTCCCTTACTCTTTCCTCGCCAGATTCCATAGGGAATCCTCTTCAAATTCTTTAGGGAATTCCTTACTCTTTCCTCGCTAAATTCCATTGGGAATCCTCTTCATATTCCTTAGGGATTCCCATACTCTTTCCTCTCCAAATTCCATAGGGAATCCTCTTCAAATTCCTTAGGGATTCCCTTACTCTTTCCTCGCCAAATTCCATAGGGAATCCTCTTCAAATTCCTTAGGGATTCCCTTACTCTTTCCTCGCCAAATTCCATAGGGAATCCTCTTCAAATTCCTTAGGGATTCCCTTACTCTTTCCTCGCCAAATTCCATAGGGAATCCTCTTCAAATTCCTTAAGGATTCCCTTACTCTTTCCTCGCCGGATTCCATAGGGAATCCTCCTCAAATTCCTTAGGGATTCCCTTACTTTTTCCTCGCCAAATTCCATAGGGAATCCTCTTCAAATTCCTTAGGGATTCCCTTACTCTTTCCTCGCCAAATTCCATAGGGAATCCTCTTCAAATTCCTTAGGGATTCCCTTACTCTTTCCTCGCCAAATTCCATAGGGAATCCTCTTCAAATTCCTTAGGGATTCCTTTACTCTTTCCTCGCCAGATTCCATAGGGAATCCTCTTCAAATTCCTTAGGGATTCCCCTACTCTTTCCTCGCCAAATTCCATAGGGAATCCTCTTCAAATTCCTTAGGTATTCCTTTACTCTTTCCTCGCCAAATTCCATAGGGAATCCTCTTCAAATTCCTTAGGGATTCCCTTACTCTTTCCTCGCCAAATTCCATAGGGAATCCTCTTCAAATTCCTTAGGGATTCCCTTACTCTTTCCTCGCCAAATTCCATAGGGAATCCTCTTCAAATTCCTTAGGGATTCCCTTACTCTTTCCTCGCCAAATTCCATAGGGAATCCTCTTCAAATTCCTTAGGGATTCCCTTACTCTTTCCTCGCCAAATTCCATAAGGAATCCTCTTCAAATTCCTTAGGGATTCCCTTACTCTTTCCTCGCCAAATTCCATAGGGAATCCTTTTCAAATTCCTTAGGGATTGCCTTACTCTTTCCTCGCCAAATTCGTTAGGGATTGCCTTACTCTTTCCTGGCCAAATTCCATAGGGAATCCTCTTCAAATTCCTTAGGGATTCCCTTACTCTTTCCTCGCCAAATTCCATAGGGAATCCTTTTCAAATTCCTTAGGGATTCCCTTATTCTTTCCTCGCCAAATTCCATAGGGAATCCTCTTCAAATTCCTTAGGGATTCCCTTACTCTTTCCTCGCCAAATTCCATAGGGAATCCTTTTCAAATTCCTTAGGGATTGCCTTACTCTTTCCTCGCCAAATTCGTTAGGGATTGCCTTACTCTTTCCTGGCCAAATTCCATAGGGAATCCTCTTCAAATTCCTTAGGGATTCCCTTACTCTTTCCTCGCCAAATTCCATAGGGAATCCTCTTCAAATTCCTTAAGGATTCCCTTACTCTTTCCTCGCCAAATTTCATAGGGAATCCTCTTCAAATTCCTTAAGGATTCCCTTACTCTTTCCTCGCCAAATTCCATAGGGAATCCTCATTAAATTCCTTAGGGATTCCCTTACTCTTTCCTCGCCAAATTCCATAGGGAATCCTCTTCAACATCCTTAGGGATTCCCTTACTCTTTCCTCGCCAAATTCCATAGGGAATCCTCTTCAAATTCCTTAGGGACTCCCTTACTCTTCCCTCGCCAATTTAAAATAATCTTGATCTGCGTATGGTATTCAGGAACCTACATTCCAAATTTGAAGTCTCTAGCTCTTATAGTTGCTGAGATCCACGCGTTCATACAGACGGACGGACAGACGGACAGACTGACAGACAGACGGACAGGTGTCAATCGACTCGGCTATTGATACTGATTAAGAATATATATACTTTATATGGTCGGCGATGCTTCCTTCTGCCTGTTACATACATTCACACAAATTCATTATAGCCTTTTTTGCCCATTTTGAATGGGCACAGGCTATAAAAAGATGCCTGACAATTTTTGAGAAGGCCAGATTAAAAGTTATTTTAGCAAAGGAAGCAACTATCAAGCTCAACAAAACATTATTCTCCCTTTTACATACCTTTTTGCATACTTTGAAGACACTTTATGGTTTGTGGCAACATTTATGTTTGCTACGCAATAAATATGTATAAATATAAAATTAATTATAATTAACAATTAGTAGCTATACGTAGTATATGTAATGAGATTAGGCAATAGACTACCTTATGTGCAAAATTTAATTGAATATTCATTGTGTTTCTCAATTTTGACTTGACGTGATTTATCTGGCTGTAAGCACGCTTAACCGCTGCCTTGCACCACGGCAGGGACAATAGACGGATTGAAAACAATGCTAGAGAAGGACAATAGCCGGTTTCTTGGAACACATGCGTGCAAATCGCAAAGTTTAGCATTACTGCATTTGGAACTCGCATCCAGCATCTCCATGTGTTTGCTTATACACAACTTTAGGCATTTCTAAACTGAAACAATTTTTCTCAAAACCAAAATTGTGAATTATGATGGAAAAGTATAGTTATTGAAGATGAAGAAATATCGATTGCATTAAGTGGAATGCGTACAGTGTTACTCCCCTTTGACTGCTACGATTAGCCAAACGATTTCTTATTATGGATATGGATGGCTTGGTGCGAACAAGGATTGCACTCATCCTTCCCCTCCTTCAATCATGGGTTGTGATGTAAGTGTTGTAGCATTTCCGGGATCCTCTCCGGTTACTTCATAGTGTCATGGAGCCATACTCGCCAGGTCTACGTCAAACCTACGACCTCCGTCAACAGCTGACCTCGCCCCTCTTCGCCACGGCAGCTTTGTATTCAAGACAAAACTTTGTCAACATTCCCATTACTCTAAAGTTTAGATTCTAAGCTCAGTCCAATTAGGTTACATGTTAAAAGAACCACAGCTAAAGATATCAAAACAATTATTACTAATTTCACTTAAGAGAACAATTTCTTAAATTCAGACTAACGAATTACCGCTAAGTGCACTTGATTAGCTTGTACTTATCTGTAGAGTGCTGAGAATTCAAGGAACCTTGCGTGCAAAAGTTTGTTCAACTGTGAAACGAAAACGAGAAAAATCACAATCGTTATTTCATATAATGTCAAATAATGTCAACTTCAAAAATACAATGTTCCAACGAAGCGAACATGCACAACATCACGCCCATTGTGCTATTATTAAATTCTCAATAATTTGCTGACATGGTCCATTTCAGTCGATTTGTTTGGAGTGTCAATAGCCGATGTCACGTTGTTTGCATCTAGTGTGGACCCGGCTGCTGGACACATTTGTTGAAAGGTGCAACGTCAATTAACCAAACACAGCAGATATTCGATGAGTTCACTAGCAATATTTAACATCAAATAGTAAACAATCGAAGTATTTACAAAATTTGTTGCACTTTTTGCATGAAATTGTAAATATCAACACATTTCTGTAGCTTGAAACACAAAAGGAATACTAAGTTAAGGTAGGAACAGAAAAGAAATCAATTATTTTAAAATGCGCACAAGGTGGGAATATCATTAATACATACAAGTGGAGAGCTTAGCATAAGCCATTAATGTTTTACGCTGTTATATATTAACATGTTGGGATAATTGTAGATTAGCTTTTTTTAAAAATACATCACGACATAAGCACTGTCTTTGCCATCGGTAAACATGGTCAACAGAACAATTTATCTTGTTATCGGATTCGAAATTGACATTGGCATCATGAAACATTAAATTGTGCTCACATTAGGAACCAATGGCCCCACCAGCTCCAATCTAACAACTGATTTCTCGATCAATTTTTCTTATGCCACCAAACTGAAAACTCTAAATTTCTCACACCAGAATTTTGCCCGACAAGTGTTATAAGTCAGAACTTGTACAATCTCGCCACGCTTTAGATAAAAGAACCGAAAATTGAAACATTTTGTCTCAGTTTTTTGCAAATACAAAAAAAATGTAATTTTTTACATATATCCGATATCTCAAAGATTGGTTTAAGCAAACAAACCGACAAGATTTTCATCTCAGCTCGATGACGTCAAAAAAATCTTAAAATTCCATTATCTGTATTGTAAAATCGCGTAAAATTGTGTCCTGAATAATTACTGAGTTTATTTCACACTAAAGGACCTGCCACCCATCCCTCTTCCTGTATGGTACATTGCAAAAAATGTTATCTTATTTTTAATATCGTTGGAAGGCTCTATTTACATTTGACTTGGCTGCCCCAGTGACCTACATTCAATCAGGAAGCACAGTAAGTCAGTCGATTGATGCATGCAACAATTTTTCCTTTTTTTGGTTTCCCACACACATTTGCCAAACCCAGTTAACCTGTGTAAATAATGTCAAGGTTAACAGGTAAACGTCAACTGTCAATCACACAGTACAAACAAAAGTTGAGGCATCTTTTACATTTCATCTATTTCATGTCTATTTGGGTCTCGAGTTAAGAGAGCAACACAACTGTTGCTGTTTTCACATAAGAGAACATTCTCTTAAATCTTGACAAGCAAAAGACCGCTGAGTGCAGTTAATTAATCTACTTACGATTAATGATGATGATGAGCTGAGAATTAAATGCTCTCGTGTATGCAACAGTTTGTTGTTTAGCAAAGAAAAGAGAAACTAAGAGAAAGAAGTGAAAATACAATGAACTCAATATGCCTTGAAACAGCTGAGCAGTTTTCATGCACTCATAATTGATAACAGTCTAGCTATATACATCACAGTCGCCTGCAGTGGCTTTCTAATGAATTGGTAGTAAAGTATCTACAACAAACGGAACCGATTCCATTAGCTTTTGATTAGATGTTTCAGATATTAGCAACATTTTACTTTTGGAGAGAGGTAAGTGGGTCAGTTAAAAGGCTTCCATAGTTAAAATGTATTCTAAAGATTCTAACCCGCTTATTGTGTTATTATTATGTCAGATTGTCAGATTAATTATGTGCAATCCGTTAAATAATGGACAGACATAGTTTATTTTCAGTCGCATTGTTTAACTTTTGTTGTTTGCATTTAGTGTTGAAATTGCTGCTAGACACATTTGTTGACAGGTGCAACGAGACGTAACTGCAATATCTACAGTGAGATAGAATATTAAATACAATTAATTGCTTGTTGATTCAACTAAGTACATGGTTAATGACAATGATGCAGACATAAATGTAAAAATTCTTCACATCTAAATTCAGGATTTATATATTTTTTGCTCATGGTCATATGAGATTTACTGTGCCTCAATCTTAGCATCCAGTTGATGAACCAGGTAAAAGGAAGAGCATGCACCTGTAGATACACTACCTGTTGATTGAAACACAAAAAAATAGATGTTAAGGTTGGCAAGAGAACGTCCAGAACAGCATCAAAAAGAGGACAGAGTCCCAATTGCAGAGAAAATTTTATTTGCGTAGGAGAGTGATACTTATTAAGAGCGAAAGCTTTCGTTTTGCTCTCTTTGTGCCTGCGTCCTTATAAAGGTGCATCTGCTTTACTCAGAAGGCACTTGAAAAATAAACTCGGAACGACTCGCACACGTAGTTGGAAATCTGCTTAACGTACGCGGCACAGCGAAATGCTGAAGCACAACGCGCTGCTGCCAAAAGAACAACAATAAATTTAAAGTAAAGTTAAAATCTGCGATTTGTGTTCTATCGTGTTGAACCAGCGAGACAAAAAAAATACTTTTATTCACTGAAATCGACATAATAGTCAGAGTTTTTACAATGTTTTGGTCTGCAATTGCCTCCTCCTCGTCCTCGGGATTGGCCAGTGGTGCACCCACCTATCAGCAGAAGCACGATAGGCCAACTCGCTACATTCGAAATAATCGGCAACTCAGCAATGCAGCATTAATGGACTGACGTTACGAACAGCAAAAACAGGAGGATCTGCGACAAATACAGCAGCACATACAACAGCAGAAACAAGAAAAGGAAAGGAAAAGGTTTAATCGAAAAGAACGGGCAGCATTGAAAAATAGTAAAAAGAAAGCTAGTCAAAAAAGTGAAAGTAAAATATTTAAAATTTTCAAAATATTCAAAATATTTACATCCTGCAAATGCGTGAAAAAATAAATTAAAGAAGAAATTAAGTGTGCAACAACAATAATGATAATAACAATGATAATAATAATAACAAAATGGTAGTAAAGACATTACTCAGAATATTAATATTAATAATACTAATGATTATTAACAACAATAATAGCGATTAAGTGTTTGTCCTAATGGTGCACTGTGAAGTACTTTTGGAGAGTTTTTCATTTATAAATGTATACTATATTAATATTATATTTATAAAGAAGACAACATATTGACGGCAAGAAAAAGCAAAATATATTGAATATTGAGACTGAAAGTTGACAATTGATTTAAATATTTGGAGAAGGTAAGCTGTTATTATTAGAATTAAATATATCCGAATAAGAAAACTTTTATTCCAGATCGAATTCTGGTAATTTTTTTTTGCACTTTTTCTTTTGAAATATTTTGATTTTAAACAAGTCGAGCGCGCGCAATTTTTTGAATCCCTGTACAGGACTTCAAAGAAAAGTATTTTCATTACAATGGGATTTAAATATATCGCTTGAATTCGATAATGCATGCGATAGTCTGGAAACACTGGACTGCGGCTGTTGATTGTTTGTTGTTTATGCTTATCGCTACAGCGGCCGAAAGGCAAATCAAACATTAGTATATGAACAAATGCGTCTTTTCGTTCGCTGCGACGCATCTCTTAAAACTGCACATGTTATCAGCTTGTTCGAGTTATGGGCGAAAGTTAAATATTGAAATTTAAAAGTGTCTACAACATTTGCTTCTCTTTTCCCTTCTAGCAACCACATGGATATAATTGTCGAGCTGCAATCGCTGACAAACCCATCGCTGTAGCTGCCTAATAAGCTTAATTGACAGCATTGCTTTTGTTAACGTTGCCTGCCATTGGATCCAGACAACACGATGTTAGCTTCCCCAAATATGGCCTGCAGACGAATCTGCCTGCAACAGGTTGGTTTCGAATTTCTGTTCAAGCAAATTCCTACAGTGTAACTGGGCGTATGCATGTTGTTGTTGATGATGAAAAGCAAGCTGCAGTTGCGAACCAACAGGGACACCATAGCAACGATTTCCTATACCAATTGCTTGGATGAATTTGTGTGCACTGACTCTATACAACAATCATCATGCACAATCATCAGGATCTGAGCGAGCTACTGCGTCAGCTCATCTGAAATGAGATGGCCAAGAGACAGTAAAGAATATCCCATTTCAAGGAACTGGCACAAAGCGATATATCAATGCGAATGCAACAGATGCAATCTGGGTGGATTACAGCGAATTAAACAGAACGGCAACTTGCAGGAGGATTGCAGCACTCTAATAGACACCCGGCAAACATAAGAGTCATTATGAACTGTGAACGAACTAAGAACGAATACCGACGGAGACGCCGATTTTACAAATTTAGCTACCGGCAAGTCTTCCCTTCTATATACATTTGATCAACACTTTTAGTCATTTTACCCACAGTAACCCAGTGACTCGGGTTGATATTCTGATAATATTATGATGAAATTATGCATCATGGAAACTACATTTTCATAGGTGTTTACGATAAAAATTAAGATGCAGAATTTTAAAGGATTCTTCTTTAAGAAAATAATATAAATCATATTTAGATAAAAGGTTTTCATTGAAGACAAATAAATTTAAAGTAAATATTCAAACACACGACAACTATTGCTAAGGCAAAACAATTGATAAAGCATATGCTTACAGGAAACTTTTTATTCTCATACATTTTTAAAATATGTCCAAGCAAAGGTTTTTAAAAGAGCAAAGAATATTCCTATATAATTCCTATATAATAGTTTAATTTATTCCAGACACCGAAAACAGATGTGTTTGGCGTTAAAATGTTACAAAAACTTAATTGCAAAAACGTGAAACTAAGATTAATAAGTTAACTAACTAATAAGCATATTTCCATTCCAATTTATACCAATCGCAAATCTATAAAGATATTTCTTTCTTTCAATATATTTAATACATATATTTAATTTAACCACAAAATTGAGTTCATATAATATGGTATTTTACGAAAATTTAGGTATTTAAATTCAGTTCTTAATTACTTAAAACGAGGATTAAAAATTTTCGAAAATTTTGTTTTTACAATGAAAAAGAAATTGGAAAGGAAAATAAAATAATGTGATTGGCTTTTAAAGTATGAAACAGTGTTAAGAAGACTTGGAATCTAGAAGTTTACTCAAAAAAAGTTATTTGAAAAGATATATGAGTTTTTTTAGCATTTACATAATTACACTTCAATGTATTACAACAAAAATTTAAATATTGGACTCTTTGAGCATACGTGTCTAATTAAGATAAAAATGGATCAAAATTGGTGAATTACAATATTCTAAAAGCTCTAAAAATATTGAGTGTATAGCTCTTCGATAAACAAATATAAAGAATCGATGTCTACACATGTTTATGAATGTTGTTAAAATATCATTCTTGTTAAAGAAAGAACCTACGATTCCTTTCAATAACTCTCTTGATATGAGAGGTTAAAATCGATTTTATTGTATTTAAATGGTACAAATTTTCTGTAACCCATACTAAATGAAAAGAATAAGAATGATGCTTTATATCAATCAACATCTTGAACTTTTAAATGTCATATGAAAATTATAAAAAGCATATTACAATTTAGCTCAAGATTCATCAAAAGTAAAATGATCTTTTGGAGAGTCTATTTATTAAGATATACTTAAATTTTATTACTACATCTTTTGTCGGAAAATTCGACTATTTAACTTGTACCTATCCATGCCATATAAAATATATGACATTTCGAAAACTATAAATAGAAATCTAAATTTTTTAAGTACAGGTTGCACTGCTATAAAAATACTAAGAATTTTTAAAAGCTAAGCAAGTACGGTAACTGTTAAAAAAGTACGTCCAAGTATACAATATTTAAAAAGCAAAAGGAGTAATTCGAATATTAAGTGAATTAAGGAATTATCGGATTGCAAATAAAATTTTTTTGGCTGTGCGGATGCTCAACATTATCCAAAATATTATGAGTTAAATAAAAAATAAAAGACAACAAAACAACTACTATAATTCAATTTTAAATTTTCAAATAAAAAGTCAAATATTCTATATTTAGTTAACATTGATAATTGATTTAGATTTAGAAGAGATATCTTTTTTTATATGCGAACAAATTCAGCGTTTATATAAAAGGTATGCTGCGTGATAATTGAAGAGAGGTAGATGAAAGGCTCGTAAGACGACTCCAAGAGACTGCAACTATTAATGAAAATTGTGTTGTGAATTATTTATAAATTACAAGCATTTGTTTCATCAAAAACTTTATTAATTTCATTCATTCGATTTGTTTGGACTATCAGTTAATGTTTCTTACTAAATTTGTAATATACACTAGTGGGCACAATTATTTTGACACATCGGTGAACTAATGTAAATTTTGAAAACTATTTTTTCAAAGCATGAATTTCCTTACTTATCAATGAAAATATTTACATTAATGAAATCTGAAAGAATAGAAAGACACAAGTGGCCGATGTGTCAAAATAATTTTGCTTCGAATAAAACGAAAAGAAAAAGCGCATATAATTATATCAAAATTTTTGAAGTAAACAGAATTACTGACTCAACTTTTAATGGAATTACTGAACAAAAAATCTGATTCAATTAGTCGGAACTAGAAATATGTAAACGCATGTGTATCCAACGTGCATACCGCGAACTATTAACAGAAAACTTAGTGGGGCAAAAGGAGTCCAATTGATCTTCTGGAAAAATGCAGCAGTCAACAAAATTGCGATTTTTATACACGAAATTAATTAAATTTCATATTTAAGGAATACTTCCACCTAAGTTGTCCGCATTATATGCAACTTATCGATAACTATCGATAGAGTCCTACATTTATTGACTACAGGATATAAATTTGTTAAAAATATACGTCCAAGTAGAAAATTTTCAAAGAGCAAAGGAATTATAAAGTTAGCTAAGAAATTTTCCGATTGCAAATTGAAATGATTTCAACTAGTAACAACAAATAACAGATCAAAGTATTACCAGCACAGATCTAATAAAAGATCTTTATTTAAGTAGTCAAATATTCTATATGTCTGTATTTTATATCACACTACAAACTTAACTGATTTAAACGATCTAAGGTATTATATTGTTGGAGAAAACATAGCTACCAGTCAATAATATCTAAATATAATTGATTCCACGAAACCTTTATATTTCCATATAAAGCGTCTAATATTATATGTCTATTTTAGAAAACGTTATTAATTAATACAATTTCAACCGCATCCCATGACATTATTCCAAGTGATGAACGAAGATTGGTGAAATTACATGAACTTACTTAAAAGCATCTTTAATAATATCACTTCAAGTGACTATTTATGTGCTAAGAGTTACTATTACATACGAAACTTAAAGTATATATACATGTATTAACTACTGATGAGTGTCTATTAAAACTACAAATCGAATGAGAAGTAAAAGCTTCGCCGTATTGGCGAAATATACAAAGAATGTTGGAAAATGAAATGTTAATTTAATCTACTAATTTACTTAAAAGAAGCATCTCTATTATTATCACTTAATGTGATTTGTTTTGTTCTCGCAGTTCTTGTTACTTACGAAATTTTAAAAGTATATTTACATGTATGCACTACTTATGTACTTATTATAAGTGTCTATTAAAGCTACAAATCAAACACAGAGAATTTTTGAAAATGAAAGACAAGACAAAGTCAATCAAAGAATTAAATATCTAATCAAATGTTCAAATATTAATGTCTATCGTTATATGTAGAAACAAGTTTGTAATAAACTTTTAATGGAATCACTGAACACACAAAACTGATTCAATTCACTGGTACTAGGAAACTCTTAACAGGAATTTGGGACTTTATAGTGTGGCCTCCAATCAATGCTTGCAACCGTATACATGTTGACTACTGCCATCTGAACGTAATGTAATTACCTGGTTCGTAAAGAGACGAATTTGGTCCAATTTGCTCTATTTTTCCTAGGCATAGCCTTTTATTAGTGCAGTAAACCGAACGACCAACAGTTGCTGGGCAAGAGAACAACAAAATCTCGAATGCACAACGTAAGTAAAACCATATTTTAATTACATATTAAATGTAGTTTCCATTTATCATTTGCATGGGTTGTTTAATAGTTTCCAATGCTTCTTAAAAATGTTTATACTATAACTTTACTGAAAAATATATATTCTTGATCAGCATCACCAGCCGAGTCGATATAGCCATGTCCGTCTGTCCTGCTGTCCGTCTGTCGCGATGTATGAACACCTAGATCTCAGAGACTATAAGAGCTAGGGTCACCAAATTTGGTGACAATACTCCTGTGACCCCCGAAAAGGTCAAGTTTGTTTTAGAATTTTGGCAAGCTCCCTCCCGCCCCAAAAATCGGTAAAACCCGAATAACTCGATAAATTTAAAAGATACAAGTTCCAAAACCGGCATACATAAAATTTACTTTCCTTTCGATGCGTACTGAAAATTTCATCAAAATCGGACAATAAACACCGGAGATTTAAAGCAAACAAATTATCGAATGTACAATGGCAGGAATGTGCAAGCAGCAACTTAAGGCATTGAATTATTAATTGCACTTCTGTAGAAAACTAGCAATTGGCAAAGTTTTAAATATGGCCTCATTGGTGCAGTGGTAAGAATGTCGCATTGTTGCCGTGAGGTCTTGGGTTCGTTCCCTGCCAGTGACACAATTTTTTCTGCTTTTAAAAATTGTTAAATAATCGACAATGGCTTTATTGGCGCAATGGTCTGGAGTTCGAGACCTACAAGAGACACACTTTTTTATAGCCTGTGCCCATGAAAAATGGGCAAAAAAGGCTATAATGAATTTGTGTGAATGTATGTAACAGGCAGAAGGAAGCATCTCCGACCATATAAAGTATATAAATTCTTAATCAGTATCAATAGCAATGACACCTGTCCGTCTGTCTGTCCGTCTGTCCGTCTGTATGAACGCGTGGATCTCAACAACTATAAGAGCTAGAGACTTCAAATTTGGAATGTAGGTTCCTGAATACCATACGCAGATCAAGTTTATTTTCAACTGGCGAGGAAAGAGTAAGGGAGTCCCTAAGGAATTTGAAGAGGATTCCCTATGGAATTTGCCGAGGAAAGAGTAAGGGAATCCCTAAGGAATTTGAAGAGGATTCCCTATGGAATTTGGCGAGGAAAGAGTAAGGGAATCCCTAAGGAATTTGAAGAGGATTCCCTATGGAATTTGGCGAGGAAAGAGTAAGGGAATCCCTAAGGAATTTGAAGAGGATTCCCTATGGAATTTGGCGAGGAAAGAGTAAGGGAATCCCTAAGGAATTTGAAGAGGATTCCCTTTTGAATTTGGCTGGGAAAGAGTAAGGGAATCCCTAAGGAATTTGAAGAGGATTCCCTATGGAATTTGGCGAGGAAAGAGAAAGGGAATCCCTAAGGAATTTAAAGAGGATTCCCTATGGAATTTGGCGAGGAAAGAATAAGGGAATCCCTAAGGAATTTGAAGAGGATTCCCTATGGAATTTGGCGAGGAAAGAGTAAGGGAATCCCTAAGGAATTTGAAAAGGATTCCCTAAGGAATTTGGCGAGGAAAGAGTAAGGGAATCCTTAAGGAATTTGAAGAGGATTCCCTATGGAATTTGGCGAGGAAAGAGTAAGGGAATCCCTAAGGAATTTGAAGAGGATTCCCTATGGAATTTGGCGAGGAAAGAGTAAGGGAATCCCTAAGGAATTTGAAGAGGATTCCCTTTGGAATTTGGCGAGGAAAGAGTAAGGGAATCCCTAAGGAATTTGAAGAGGATTCCTATGGAATTTGGCGAGGAAAGAGTAAGGGAATCCCTAAGGAATTTGAAGAGGATTCCCTATGGAATTTGGCGAGGAAAGAGTAAGGGAATCCCTAAGGAATTTGAAGAGGATTCCCTATGGAATTTGGCGAGGAAAGAGTAAGGGAATCCCTAAGGAATTTGAAGAGGATTCCCTATGGAATTTGGCGAGGAAAGAGTAAGGGAATCCCTAAGGAATTTGAAGAGGATTCCCTATGGAATTTGGCGAGGAAAGAGTACGGGAATCCCTAAGGAATTTGAAGAGGATTTCCTATGGAATTTTGGCGAGGAAAGAGTAAGGGAATCCCTAAGGAATTTGAAGAGGATTCCCTATGGAATTTGGCGAGGAAAGAGTAAGGGAATCCCTAAGGAATTTGAAGAGGATTCCCTATGGAATTTGGCGAGGAAAGAGTAAGGGAATCCCTAAGGAATTTGAAGAGGATTCCCTATGGAATTTGGCGAGGAAAGAGTAAGGGAATCCCTAAGGAATTTCAAGAGGATTCCCTTTTGAATTTGGCTGGGAAAGAGTAAGGGAATCCCTAAGGAATTTGAAGAGGATTCCCTATGGAATTTGGCGAGGAAAGAGTAAGGGAATCCCTAAGGAATTTGAAGAGGATTCCCTATGGAAATTGGCGAGGAAAGAGTAAGGGAATCCCTAAGGAATTTGAAGAGGATTCCCTATGGAATTTGGCGAGGAAAGAGTAAGGGAATCCCTAAGGAATTTGAAGAGGATTCCCTATGGAATTTGGCGAGGAAAGAGTAAGGGAATCCCTAAGGAATTTGAAGAGGATTCCCTATGGAATTTGGCGAGGAAAGAGTAAGGGAATCCCTAAGGAATTTGAAGAGGATTCCCTATGGAAATTGGCGAGGAAAGAGTAAGGGAATCCCTAAGGAATTTGAAGAGGATTCCCTATGGAATTTGGCGAGGAAAGAGTAAGGGAATCCCTAAGGAATTTGAAGAGGATTCCCTATGGAATTTGGCGAGGAAAGAGTAAGGGAATCCCTAAGGAATTTGAAGAGGATTCCCTATTGAATTTGGCGAGGAAAGGGTAAGGGAATCCCTAAGGAATTTGAAGAGGATTCCCTATGGAATTTGGCGAGGAAAGAGTAAGGGAATCCCCAAGGAATTTGAAGAGGATTCCCTATTGAATTTGGCGAGGAAAGAGTACGGGAATCCCTAAGGAATTTGAAGAGGATTTCCTATGGAATTTGGCGAGGAAAGAGTAAGGGAATCCCTAAGGAATTTGAAGAGGATTCCCTATGGAATTTGGCGAGGAAAGAGTAAGGGAATCCCTAAGGAATTTGAAAAGGAATCCCTATGGAATTTGGCGAGGAAAGAGTAAGGGAATCACTAAGGAATTTGAAGTGGATTCCCTATGGAATTTGGCGAGGAAAGAGTAAGGGAATCCCTATTATTAAATTACTTTTCCCAAAATACTTTTAATTCAAGATCTGCACAGGGTATCCTACTGTCGCGCCCGCTCGACTGATCGGCTTGTTTCTGTTTATATTATTATTTTTTAAATGTATAATTACAGTTATAAAATAAATTAAAACAATATTTTATTTTTATAAACAAATTCTAGCATAAATGCCAATGTATTATATTTAATAAAGTATGTATGCATTACATACATGTATATTAACATAACATTTGTATGTTAAGATAAACATTTGTATGTTAAGATTAACATTTGTATGTTAAGATTAACATTTGTATGTTAATAATTCAAGTGTAACATAAGCGATTATATTTAATTAATCGGAATCTAATCTGAGCAGCGTCAAATTTATTTAGGTTTATATATAAGTCTGTATGTTTGTAACTGTTATTTCATTTTTTCGTAATTAATTTGATCAAAAGAATGATGATAATTCTTATATATTTTGAACTCAAGTTATTTATCTATTTTAGAGAGTTAGGAAGTAAAATTCGATTCAAGCATTATACTAAAAATAAGTTTCTTAAAAACTTATTAAAATGAAGAGATATTTATAAGTGAACCAAAATTTGTTAATACAGTATTGTACAAGGAAGTTCATATATGCTTTTTGTATTATATTATACTACATATATCCAAAGCCTATTGTTATTTCAAAGAAGCAAACATAGTTTCCACGATATTAATGAATTTTATAATATTCACTTCCGCGTGAATTGTGATTTGGTTGTTTTACTATTAATGGCTATGCAAACACAGTTAAAAGTTTTGTTGTTATTTTTTTTTTTTTGAGTTGCTTTTAGTTGACTGTGCCCTGGTTTTAGACCCTTTACTATAAAAAAGTAAATAGGGTCTATTAAGTTTGTCAAAAAAAAAAAATGTGCGTAACAGGTCGAAGGAAGTCCGGCAGACCCCATAAAGTATATATATTTTTGATCAGCATCACCAGCCGAGTCGATATAGCCATGTCCGTCTGTCCGTCTGTCCTGCTGTATGAGCGCCAAGATCTCAGAGACTATAAGAGCTAGGGTCACCAAATTTGGTGACAATACTCCTGTGACCCCCGAAAAGGTCAAGTTTGTTTTAGAATTTTGCCACGCCCCCTCCCGCCCCCAAAAATCGAAAACAAAATTTTTTAAATCCCATAAAATGAAATATTAAAGCTAGAGTCCTGAATTTTGGAACACAGGACGGGTATCAGGGTCCTAACGTATCCTGAAAATTTCATCGCGATCGGATAATAAACTCGGAAGTTATTCAAAACTTAATATTACTCAGTGTCGGACCAAAGGAAGAAGAAGAGCATGTTGACGTAACAACGCGCTATGGGGTACTATCTATTAGTGTCACTCTTATTTCCGTATAGAAGAATAAGTAAAGGGTCTCTCATAGTCGACTTCGACTGCAGCCTTTCCGACTGGTTCTCGCTCCATCTTATTGCAGAGAGCGGCTTTGATGCTCTCAGAGCTAATAGGAGCTTTGGGTAGCTTCTCAGATTGAATTGTGTGCCGATTAACAGTCTCAGTTATCTGTCACGCTATTTAAAAACCTGTCACAGTTGTCGATTCGATCAGTCTCGTTTTAATTCTCAACAGGTTGAATGTGATTTCGCCGTGAAAGTGATTTTGATTTTGGTTAACGGAATTTCCGAGAATCACGAAATTACCATTAAGTGATCTTTCTCATAATGAAGTTAATTTGCAGGCCTGTGAGAATACTCATAGTTGCCACACTGTTGCACTGCACAGTTCATGCGCAACAAAGTTAGTATAAAGCGGATAACTAACGGGTTTTACAGTAATTCACACGCAGTGAACTTGACTCAATGACTCCTCTGCCTCCCTCAGTCTCTCGCTATCAGTATTAATAATCGTTAAATTCTCGCAATGTTCGCCTCGTGTGCAGTTTGACGTCTTCAAAGTGCGAAAGTAAATGACATTCGCTTGGTTTCGGAACAATGACTAGGGGATGTATTCAGAATAAGACATTGAACTATATGAATAACATCTAACGAAATGTTGATTAATCATTAGCTTTTGAATATTATTTATAACATTATTAATCACTGCCACTGCCAGACTGTAAAATAAACATTTAGAGACTGATAATAAACATGCAAAGCATTTTGCCATGTGTTCTGTGCCATACATTAGAGAACAAATGAAATTCAACTTATCTTACTGCTAATCGTGAAATTAAAAACTAGTAAATAAAATTTAGTTTGTACTAATAATAATAATCGATCCTAGACCCACAACTTTCCAAGGAGGAAATGGTCAAGGAGAAAGCTTGCTGCCAAAACTGCCTGCTTGCGGACCGAACTCATTTCTCGATCGGATTTATAATGGCAATGATACGGCAATCGATGATTTTATATGGATGGCTCTGCTGGAGTATAGGAATCGTGAGTCAATCATATTTAGACAGCATTCTAAGAGGAAGTTAAACAAACCGTGTATATTTCAGGCAGTGGAAACTTTGTCTTAAATTGTGGCGGCAGTCTGATCAATAATCGTTATGTTCTGACAGCAGCGCACTGTGTCACCGGTAAAGTCACCACCGAAGTGGGTCAGCTGTAAGTGACCATTAACCGAAACTATTCCAAAATGTACTTATTATCATTATTGAACTACTTTTCAGCGCTAGAGTGCGATTGGGCGAGTACGACATTAGCAAGGAGATTGACTGTATGAATGGCGTCTGCAACAAGCCCGTGATTACGCTTGACATTGAGGAGTCCATCGTGCATCCTCAGTACGATGCAAATAACAATGATCGTCATCATGACATTGCTCTACTGCGTCTCAGTAAACCTGTCGAGCTCAACGCATATTTGCAGCCGGTGTGTCTGCCACTGCCCAGCGTTCGATCAGCCATTAACATCAACGAGAAGCTTGTAGTCAGCGGCTGGGGCCGCACACTTTATAGTAAGGTGTACATAATAACATAAGGATAGCTAATTTTAACATCATTATCCCTTTTGTATTGCAGCTAGACAGAGCAACATTAAACAGCGCCTCGATTTGACCGTCGCAGATCAAGACAACTGCAAGACCAAATTTGCCACAAAGAACGTTAATTTGATCAGCGCGCAGTTGTGCGTGGGCGGAGAATATATTCGGGATAGCTGTTATGGGGATTCGGGGGGACCACTGATGCGCTACAATAATGCCTGGTATTTGGAGGGAGTCGTCTCGTTTGGTTACAAATGCGGTCTGGAGGGTTGGCCTGGCGTCTATACACGGGTCTCCGACTATATGGACTGGATAGTGGGCACTATTCGTCCCTAGAGGAGCATTTGTAGTAGCCGAAATGCACCTTTTGTCAAAATAACTTTTAATTAAAAGAAAGCCGAGAGCCAAACTTAAACAAGTCGTCGCATTTTAATTAACTTACATTAAATGCGATTTTATCGGCAGCTGCAACGCAGCGTATACGTAATGCGCTTACTGCAGCCGTTTGCGGTAATTAAAACGATTCGTGTTGCCTCCGACGTTGCCTTGGAAAGTAACTTTGAAAATGCTGCTGCCAAGTTGCCAGCGGCACCTTCTGAACGCCCTCTCAACGACTTTCTATGCAATTTGGCAATGCATTTCTATTATTCGCACATGCCGTCCAGAATCTCGTGCTTCAGCTCCGATTAAATTGTTTGTTACCGCTGCGTAACACAATGTAATGAAGTTGAGTGGACGTACAGGGTATCGCGTTGATGAATGGAATTGATTGGATTACAAGTGAAAAACAGTGATCAATGAACCTCTAAGTGCCTGGCTACTGAACATGAAATCATCATGCAGTAATGCGCAGTCAAAGTTCTTCAAATATTAAAATTTAAATGAATAAATCTTAAGTCAAACATTTATGTTGACTAAAAAAACAAACGGTAAATTTATGTGAAAAACTGCTGCTTTAGTTATCACTTTCCAACTAAATACTCGAACTTGCTGCAACTGTTGCCAAAAACTATTCTGCGTGCTGAAAAGTTTATACTTTTTTAGTTCCAGCCTGACCCATGTGTGCCCAAATGGGTCAGCGTCACAATCTACTGAACGGTGTTGGAAAAAAACACACTTTGCTTAAATGCCTGCAAAAACTTGCAATTCAATTTTGGGCAAATTTACACAAATGCAAGCCAAATGTAATTAACACTCACACAGACACTCACTCACACACCCATTCTCACACAGACAAATAGCAAATTGCAGACTGACAAAATACTGGCACACCTGCTGGCCATATTGGCAGACTGACTGCCGTCAATTGGCCCTAACAGCGTTCACAACTCATACGGTCTGCAGAGAATTGTCTCATTTTCGGGGGCTTGCTAGCACCCAAGTCCGATGTGGCGTAATTGAGTTGTGTTTCCAACATTTAAAATAGCCGCTGGCGTTAACGAGCCGGGCTCGCAATCCTCCTGCTATCCGACTTACTGTGGATTGTTGACTAAGTAAAGTTTGACAAATATATTTAGATTTATAGAAGATTATATTAGACATTCTAACCATTGCGCCAATGAAGCCATAAAAGATTATATATTCAGATATTCATATGTATACACATGTCTTTGATTCGGATGAAAGTTAAATAAAGATACTGCCAGAATTAAAAGGAAAGCATAAGCACAGATGTCAGATTTGAAATTATTTTATGAACTTGTATATGACTGTTTTTAGTCCTTTTATAAACTTACTGTAGTTAATAACTATAAGGAACGTATTATGTTAATAAATAATCGTAAATGAAGTCATGATCAACAGAAAAATCTGAATTTATATTGATATGTCCGTCTCTGCTTTGGATGAACAGTTAAATACCAAAGATGACATATCGCAGACATATCGAGTTTGTTTCAGAATTTTGCCACGTCCCTTTCCGACCGATAAAATTAAAATCTTATCATAGGATCTTACTTCAAAATATTCAGGTAACAGTAATTGAATTTTTTATCTAAATTTTAGTGTCGGTACAAATTCTTGAAAATACTTAACAGAATTTCTCTTTAGTTAAATTTTGTGATATGTTGGAATAGGTGTAAGCTCACATTTATTTTATATTAATATACTATATATATTTATTAAATATTACTAGTTTTACTAACTTTACTTTAATTGAAAACAAAAATAGCGATATAGTTTGAATCATTAGCTCACAATTTTCAGCATTAAGATAATGTTTTAAATTCATATTAGGGAGTATGATTATCTATAAAATTGATTATATATATAAATTTAAATTATAGTTACCTGTGTAGAGGTTAGTTTATGTTTTTTTTTTCGTTGCTTGTTATATTATTTATTTTTATGCCATCCGCCTGGACCTCTGCCGTCTAACAGGTGGTTTTGTTCCATTTTTAGACCCTTTACTTTAAAAAAGTAAATAGGGTCTATTAAGTTTGTCAAAAAAAAATGTGCGTAACAGGTCGAAGGAAGTCCGGCAGACCCCATAAAGTATATATATTCTTGATCAGCATCACCAGCCGAGTCGATATAGCCATGTCCGTCTGTCCGTCTGTCCTGCTGTCCGTCTGTCGCGAGGTATGAACACCTAGATCTCAGAGACTATAAGAGCTAGGGTCACCAAATTTGGTGACAATACTCCTGTGACCACCGAAAAGGTCAAGTTTGTTTTAGAATTTTGCCATGCCCCCTCCCGCCCCCAAAAATCTGAAATACCCGAATAACTCGAGTAAAAGATACAAGTTCCAAAACCGGCATTCATAAAATTTACTTTCCTTTCGATGCGTACTGAAAATTTCATCAAAATCGGACAATAAACACCGGAGATTTAAAGCAAACAAATTATCGAATGTACAATGGCAGGAATGTGCAAGCAGCAACTTAAGGCATTGAATTATTAATTGCACTTCTCTAGAAAACTAGCAATTGGCAAAACTTGAAATATGGCCTCATTGGTGCAGTGGTAAGAATGTCGCATTGTTGCCGTGAGGTCTTGGGTTCGTTCCCTGCCAGTGACACAGTTTTTTCTGCTTTTAAAAATTGTTAAATAATCGACAATGGCTTCATTGGCGCAATGGTCTGGAGTTGGAGACCTACAAGAGACACACTTTTTTCTGTTTATATTATTATTTTTTAAATGTATAATTACAGTTATAAAATAAATTATAAATGCCAATGTATTATATTTAATAAAGTTGGTATGCATTACATACATGTATATTAACATAACATTTGTATGTTAAGGTTAACATTTGTATGTTAAGATTAAATTTTGAATTTGGAACTCAGGACGGGTATCAGGGTCCTAATGTATCCTGAAAATTTCATCGCGATCGGATAATAAACTCGAAAGTTATTCAAAACTCAATATTACTCAGTTTCAGACCAAAGGAAGAAGAAGAGCATGTTGACGTAACAACGCGCTATGGGGTACTATCTATTAGTGTCACTCTTATTTTCGTTTAGAAGAATAAGTAAAGGGTCTCTCATAGTCGACTTCGACTGTAGCCTTTCCGACTGGTTTAAATTTAGTTCTTTACATTATTCAACTAAGTATCACTAAATTCGAATCATAGTTGAATTTAGTACCAACTAATTATTTTCACAATTTCTTTATATTTTACTTTGATTTTTGAGCACATATACATAATGAATGTTAGGATTATGATTATGATTTTATTAGATTAAGTTAGACCGAAAGTCAGTCCAGAGATCCAGAACTCACTTAGAGATGCCGAAGGATATGTTTTCCCTTTTCCTGTTATACTGGCTGTTATGAAAGCTCTGATCCGATAAAGACTCATAGTCTATAGCTCTGTTAAACTACCATAAAAGGAGAATGCCGGCAAGTCTGCCTGCCTGTAGACCTAGTATATCATGTGTTTTGGGTTTGTTCATCGTAGTTCAATTGAGTCGCTAAGAACAATAACAAATTGGATTCAAACGAACGAAGAAACTAGGTGGTCTACAATCAAGAACTTAGTTCGTTATCACTGTGACGATTTGAACTTTGGTTCCAAGAAGGCTAAATCAACATTTCAAAAAAGATAGAAAAGGCTAGACAATTTTTGTGAAAGCCAGATTAAAAGTTATTTTAGCAAAGGAAGCAACTATCAAGCTCAACAAAACATTCTTCTCCCTCCAATGTATTTTACATACTTTGAAGACACTTTATGGTTTGTGGCAACATTTATGTTTGCTACGCAATAAATATCCATAAATATAGAATTAATTATAATTAACAATTAGTAGCTACACGTAGTATATGTAATGAGATTAGGCAATAGACTACCTTATGTGCAAAATTTAATTGAATATTCATTGTGTTTCTCAATTTTGACTTGACGTGATTTATCTGGCTGTAAGCACGCTTAACCGCTGCCTTGCACCACGGCAGGGACAATAGACGGATTGAAAACAATGCTAGAGAAGGACAATAGCCGGTTTTTTGGCACACATGCGTGCAAATCGCAAAGTTTAGCATTAATGCAATTGGAACTCGCATCCAGCATCTCGATGTGTTTGCTTATACACAACTTTAGGCATTTCTAAACTGAAACATTTTTTCTCAAAACCAAAATTGTGAATTATGATGGAAAATTATAGTTATTGAAGATGAAGAAATATCGATTGCATTAACTGGAATGCGTACAGTGTTCCTCCCCTTTGACTGCTACGGTTAGCCAAACGATTCCTTATTATGGATATGGATGGCTTGGTGCGAACAAGGATTGCACTCATCCTTCCCCTCCTTCAATCATGGGTTGTGATGTAAGTGTTGTAGCATTTCCGGGATCCTCTCCGGTTACTTCATAGTGACAGGGAGCCATACTCGGCAGGTCTACGTCGAACCTACGACCTCCGTCAACTTCGACCAGCTTCGCTTTTAAGCAGACCTCGCCCCTCTTCGCCACGGCAGCTTTGTACTCAAGACAAAAGATTGTCAACATTCCCATTACTCTAAAGCTTAGATTCTAAACTCAGTCCAATTAGGTTACATGTTAAGAGAACCACAGCTAAAGATATCAAAACAATTATTACTAATTTCACTTAAGAGAACAATTTCTTAAATTCAGACTAACGAATTACCGCTAACTGCACTTGATTAGCTTGAACTTATCTGTAGAGTGCTGAGAATTCAAGGAACCTTGCGTGCAACAGTTTGTTCAACTGTGAAACGAAAACGAGAAAAATCACAATCCTTATTTCATATAATGTCAAATAATGTCAACTTGAAAGTACAATTTTTTAACGACGCGAACATGCACAAAATCACGCCCATTGTTCTATTATTAAATTGTCAATAATTTGCTGACATGGTCCGTTTCAGTCGATTTGTTCTGAGTGTCAATAGCCGATGTCACGTTGTTTGCTTCTAGTGTGGACCCGGCTGCTGGACACATTTGTTGAAAGGTGCAACGTCAATTAACCAAACACAAACGCAGATATTCGATGAGTTGACCTGCAATATTTAACATCAAATAGTAAACAATAGAAGTATTTACAGAACTTGTTGCTCTTTTTGCATGCAATTGTAAATATCAACACATTTCTGTTGCTTGAAACACAAAAGGAATACTAAGGTAAGGTAGGAAAATAAAATAAATCAATTATTATACCCTGTGCCCATTAAAAAAGGGCAAAAGCGGTATAATGAATTTGTGTGAATGTATATAACAGGCAGAAGGATGCATCTCCGACCCTATAAAGTATATATATTCTTGATCAGTATCAATAGATGAGTCGATTGACATCTGTCCGTCTGTAAGAACGTGTGGATCTCAGCAGCTATAAGAGCTAGAGACTTCTACGCAGATCAAGTTTATTTTCAATTTTCGACATCTGAATTCCGCCCACGCAAATCACAGCCTCAGATAACTCAGCCTAACATAACATATAGTTGAAGTATAACTCACGCTGAGCAATTTGCCAATGCCATTATTTCATAATAATTGGCCAATTGTCCAACACTGTCCTACAACAGTTTAAGAGTTGTCCAGCACTGACAAACTAAATTATTACTATTATTATATTAATTTATATTTGCGATTGCTAACACGTATGATTGACGTTAAAATTATTTAATTTTTCTGCATTACCCAAAATCCATATATCTAAACATTTCCTTCAATTTCTAAAATAAATGGTGAGAGAATCTTGTGGTGTTGCCAGACTGCAGGCAGTAAACAAATTTAGTTTGTGGCAATTCTGGACGCAAGCAACATCGATTTCGAGCGATTCCGATAACGATCTTCGATTTATTCAATCTTATTTGAATAATTCAAATAAGTTGGAAAAGTGACCCCTTTAAATTGTATTGGCCTCCCCGTGGCGTTCCCTGGTAACCGGTTAGATTAAACCGGAAGCTAATTCGAGTGTTAACAGGATTTAATGGTAATTGAAAAAATCAACTATTTTAATCAAGTAATTGTTTCACATAAAACTAATCAGCTTTCCCAGCACTGCTATTCATATTTACACAAAAATAATGTAAACCGTGGCCCAGGGACTAACTAATGTGCATGAAGTGCGCATGCATTCAAAAAATTTTAACCAGTGAGTTTGAATACAAAGAGAGCCAATAAAACAGAAATATATTAAGAGAGCAACACCCTTTCTATTAAAGCTGACAGTGTCAATAAGCAAGAGAAGCTAAGATTATAAAGACAGAGAGAGAGAATGCAAAAGTTTGTAAGGGATGCCCTAAGGGCAAGGGCGTCGGCAGCTTTTCAGTTAGGGGGGGGGGGCCTAACACAGGTTTAAAACCTCCTCTTCTCTCTTCGCCTTCCTTTTAAGCACTAGGCACTCAACATACAGTCATTAAAAAAAATTAACACTTCTAATAATTGTTTGTTTTAATAAATTCAAGTTTTAAAAACAATTTGGTGCAAATTTTGGAAAATAAATAATGTAATGTCACATGTGTAGGGGGGGGGGGGCAATGGCCCCCTCTGCACTCCCCCCCTGCCTACGCCCTTGCCTAAGGGGCTGTTATTCACGCACATGCGCGAACTTTAACAAGTTCGACGAATAGGAAATGTGCAACATTTAATACTGAAATACGTACCCTTATAATGGCATTTTTAATAACGTTAAGGAAGAAAAATATACTTGTAAAGATCGCTATAATTACCTTAATATTAAAAAAAATAATCGATAGTATTAAGTAATTTATGTATGGACATATGAATAGCGAGTGTATGTAGAGAATACTATATCGATACAACGAGCTTCAAGAGCACTTTTCAAATATAGCGTTTGAACAGAAAGGTTGTGCCTCATTGTCAAATTAAATAATAATATTAAAAATAAAAAGAAAAGACTGTAAACTTTACGTGTCAAACGACGCCGACAATTTGGCGCCAGTCTCTGATGAAATTCCTGGTAAATACAAAATGGCCGAACGACCCTTATGTGACGCAATCCAACTGAATAAAGCAAAAGAGGAAGAATTCAGAGATTTGAAAAAATGTTATGAAGCTGAAGCGCAACATGTGAACCATTTGGAAAAACTTCTGGCTACTCGTAAGCAGATTGCTGAAAGAAAGATAATACGACATAGTGAATCTCCGTATGCATCTTCCATTGAAGTAGTAAAGAAGAAGTAGGGAGAAATTTGTATGTGTGTTGATTAAAGAGGTCTTAACAAACTTATTGTTCGTGACAATGGCAACTGCCCCTGTACCGTTGAGAAGACTGTTCCAGTCACTATTATCACAAAAACTATCCATTATCATAGCATATCCATTTTGTACAGATAAATCAGCAAGTGAAAGTCCGAAATGTCGACGTAGAAATCGAGATACTCCACCGAAAAACAGCGCACAAGGCGCATGCAAGCAAAATAAAAGGTATAAACTTATAAAGTCATTAGGGAAATACATACTTAAATATTATATAAACTAGTCGAAACGGACTGGGAGAGACCCTGAACTTATGCTATGAAAAATCACTTTGTGGTTATAATGCGTAACATTTTGTCTCGAATAATTTAAAAAATTTTCAATATCCGAATTTTTGAATTTAATTGCGACTCAATTGGGACTCAAATGCACATTAAATGACCACCCACACATCCTTCTAAAATTGTATCCTTTTTTTGATGTCGTTGTAAATAGAGTCTATTTACTTTTGACTTGGCTGCCTCAATGACCTACATTCAATCTGGATGGTCAGGAAGTCAGTCGAAGCAACAGTTTTTCCTTATTTTGGGTTCCCCTTTTAACACATCAGTTGCCGAAACCAGTTAACATGTGTCATTGACTATCGGTGTTAAGAGGTCAAAGCAATTGTTGTTAGCACAGTATATAGATATGTAAGTTCAGGTACATTTTAGATTCATCTAGGCTCACTGAACTGCTTTCCGTTTAGGTGTCTAGTTAAGAGCACAACGCAACTGTTGTTGTTTACACAAAGTATAACATTCTCTTAAATCCTGACTAACAAATGACCGCTAAGTGCAGTTTATTAGTCAACTTTCGATTTGGCGTGGGCTGAAAAATAAATACTCTCGTGTATGCAACAGTTTGTTGTTTAACAGTAAAACGAAGATTAAAATAAAATAAGAGACAATTATAAGAGACAACATCCTATCCGCAGAGCATTAGAAAGTTATAAGTATTAAGAGAGCTTTAAGAGAGCGAAAGCTTTCGTTTGCTCCTGTGCCTTGTCTGTGTCTATAAAAAGGAGCATCTGCTGTCATCAGAGGGCATTTGCCAAATAAACTCGGGCCGATTTGCACACATAGTAGTTGGAAAATTTTTTGATTCACGCGACACAGCGAAAGGTTGATGTACGACACGGTGCAGCCAAAAGAACAACAATAAATGTCAAGCAAAGTTTGTTTATGCGAATCGTGCTTTTCGAGTTAAATCAGCGACATAAAAATAGTGGAATTCAGTGAAATCGACATATTCATCAGAATTATGACAATGTTTTCGACGGCAGTTGCTTCCTCCACGGTCACATCGGCTGCCTCAAACCCGTACTCGGGACTGGCCAGTGCTGCACCCACTTATCAGCAGAAGCACCAAAAGCCAACTCGCCCCATTCCCAATAATTGGCAGCTTAACAATGCAGCATTTAAAGCACGACAGCAGAAGCAGCAATATCTACAGCAACTACAACAAATACAAGAACAGGAAGGCGAAGACGGAGACGGAGACGGAGGCGAAGAGACAGAGCAAAGCACAAATAAAAAGAAAAGTGATCAAAAAAGTGAAAGTAAAATCTTCAAAATATTTACATCCTGCAAATGCGCACAAAAATAAATAAATGAAAACTATGCAACAGCTATCAATAATAACAATGATAATAATAATAATAAAATACTAATAATATAAATATAAATAATATATTTATAATAATAATTAACAACAATAACAACTGTAAAGTGTTTCGCTTAAAGGTGTATTGTGAAATATTTTTTATGCCTTTCAATTTATAAATTTATAAAATTTATACAAGATTAAAATTATATTTGTAAAGAAGACAACATATTGAAGGATGACAAAAGGAAAATATATTCAATCTTGTGGGTGAAAGTTGACAATTGACTTGAGGATTGACAGAGTCATAAAACAGCAGGTAACAGCAACAAATCCCTTTATTCCAGATCTTATCCTGAACACTGGGTTTTCCTTTTGTAATCTTTTTATAGACTTTTAAATAATAAAACTTGAAGAAATCAATGCATTTCCCATTTTGCTCTGTACACAATCAATTTTACTCATGCTTTTTGATTTTAAATAACATTTGTTAAATCACTTTTTGTTACTCTTTTAAAAAACATTGACAATATCAATATAAACTAGTAGAAAGTTGAGTTCACTCGACTGCGAAAGACCCTGTAATTACTTTGTACTATTTTCAACTATCCTAAAGACGTTATGTTAAATTTCACCACACACTGTGGCTGAACAGAGCCCTTACAGTGGTATGCAACTGAGTGTGCAACTCTGTTACTGTAAAGTATACATAAATATATCAGAGACTATAAGAGCTGCATCAGCCAAGTTTGGCAAACAGACTTCTATGACACTTTTCCCCCTTTTCCGACCCTAACAAGGGCATGGTCACTTTTTCAGTAAGGGGGGCCACTAACACACAATTACACCTCCTCTTCTATTTCTGCCTTCCTTTCAAGCACTAGATTTTTCTGAGCGATCAACATACAGTCATTTAAAAGAAATTAATTCTGATAACAATTGTTTTTTAATAAATTCAAGTTTTTCCGGCTTTTTAATGTTAATAATGTAAAGTTTAATGTTTACCAAATATGCAATTATTGCAACATTTAACAAACAATCTTTGACAATGACAGAGACAAATTAATTAACTCAGTTAAAATCAAACCGCAATACGCTCACATGTAAGTATTGTACAATGTGTGTCTGTTTGCTTGATGTAACCACACATTTATTGCAAACGGAAAACAAACAACAATGATAAAACAAAGACGTGGTGTAAATGTCATTTAAATCATCAAATTTCAAGAGTTCTGATTTTTCCAAAATGCGCTGCACTGAATTTAGTTTATTGTCATTAAAAATGGGCAAAAAAGGGAATAATGGATTTGTGCAAATGTATGTATTTAACAGGCAGAAGGTGACATCCCCGACCCTATAAAGTATATATATTCGTGATCAGTTGAGTCGTTTGACACCTGTCTGCCTGCCTATCCGTCTGTCTGTCCGTCCGTCCGTCCGTCAGTATGAACGCGTCGCTTTCAGTTACTACAAGTGCTAGAGACTTTAAATTTTGAATGTAGGTTCCTGAATACCATTCGTAGGTCTAGTTTATTTTTAATTTTCGATATCTTATCCCAGCTCATGCAAAACAGAAAAATTTCACAGCCTGAAATTTTTAGAAAACACAGCTTAACTAAGCAAATTGCTGCACGTTTCATATTGATTGGCCCATTAATAAAGGAGATATTAAAAAATGTATTTTAAATAAATAATTTATAAAATTTATAGCCAGACCGAATGCGCAATTATCCAACAGTATTGTGTAGGAGTTGTCGAGCACTGAAAACTATACTCTTCATTGTCGAATGCACGAAGATTACATATTGAAGTGTCCATAACATTCCCTTCTCTTGTCATTTTCAGCAGCCGCATGGATATACCCGAGGAGTTACAGTCGCTGACAAACCCATCGCATTAATTGGCAGCACTGTTTTTGTAAACATTGTCAGCCATTGGATCCAGACATAATGATGTTAGCCTCCCCAAGTGAAGCCTGCCGGGAACAATTAGGCTACCAAAGTACGAGGATTTCGAATTTCTGCAATCAGAGGCATCACTAAGTACAGTGGCCGATATGGAGCAACCAGATTTCAAGTCATCAATTCTATATAGACTTTAGTCATTTCACCCACAGTCGAGTACCTAATGATATTCTGATAATGTTGATATCTATAGCATTTTACAATAGAACTCAAGATGCAGCAGAATGACAAACATATTTTGGATCATTTTCTTAAGAAAATAATATAAATCATACAATTTCACCACAAATATTAATACAACAGATATTTAGAGTAAACTATTTTGAACCATGAACTTTAAAAAAGTACAAAGGTTTATTGATAGATATTTAAATTAGGTCTAAGGAAAGAATTTTAAAAAGAGCAAAGAATATATTTTGCTATTAAATAAATACAAATATTTCATTTCTTTCAATAATATATATTTAATTTTACCATAAAATGATTTAGTTATTGATTGATTAAATCAAATAAGAAATAGTTTTGAATACTTTATAACATACAATGAAATTGAAATTGGAAATGAAACATAGAATGTGATGCGCTTTAAAAGTATGAAACAGTGTCAAAAAAGACTTGGCAGCCAGTAGTTGACTTGGAAACACATATTTTGCTAAAAAGGATATAAGTATTTGTTAGAATCTCAATTTTACTGAGAGCTATTTGTGTTTTCTTTAGCATTTGCACATTTAAACTTAAATGTATTACAACAACAATTTAAAATGCATAAGTGTCTATAATAAAATACAAGAGCAGTTAACTGCAAATTAATTTCATTTCTCTTTGATAAGCAAATTTAAAGAAGCGTTGTCTAGACAAGTTTATGAATATTGTTAAAATATCATTCTTGTTAAAGAAAGAACCTACGATCCCTTTTCAAAAACTCTCTTGATATGGACCTGAGGTTAAAATATTATTGTATTTAAATGGTACAAATTTTCTGCAACCCATAGTAAAGGAAAATAATAAAAATGATACTTTATGTCAATCAATATCCGGAACCTTTAAATTTCATATAAAAATTCTAAAAGACACCTTAGAATATAGCTCAAGATGCACCAATAGTTAAATGAACTTTTGGAGTGTCTATTTATTAAGATATACTTCAATTTCAAAACAATATATTTTGTCGGAAAATTCGACTATTTACATGTACCTAATCAAGCCATATAAAGTATTTGTCATTTCGAAAACTATCGATAGAGACCTATATTTATTGAGTACAGAACATAACAAAATTTAACAAAGGTACGTCCAAGTATACAATATTCAAAAAGCAAAGAAGTAATTCGAATAACGTTAATAGAGAAATAAACAAAAGAAATTGAAACTAGAGTAAAAATCTCTCATTTTGAAATGTAATTTGAATCATATTTGTTAATAATCCAATTTTGAACGTATCTTATACAACATATTATTAAGAGAAATAAAATGCTTAACTGCGTTCAAAATTCCTAAAAGGCAAGAACTACAAGTGATTTTTAAATTAGAATAATTACATCTGAAGTGAATCTACGATAATCTCAAGATCTTCATTAATGATATTCAAATGATTCTCACATATCTTGGCTGAGCGGATGTTCAATATTATCCAACATATTACTTTCGAAAAATAAATAACAGACCGAATTTTTTTTCAAGACAATAAGGATTTTCATATATTTATGATGCCAAATAATTTATAAAATATTCCTAATTTAGATTTCCAAATAATTAGTCAAATATTCTATACGTATATCTTTAAGTTAGCATTGATAATAAACGGATCCAATATGAGGGATTGCCAGAGTTTATTTAAATTTAAATTAATCTTTTATATTAAAGATACGTTACGTGACATTTTAAGCCAGGTAAATGACAGGCTCGGTAGACGACTCCAAGAGAATGCAACTATGAATGAAAATTGTGTTGTAAATTTTTGATAAAATACCAGCATTTTCTTTCTATTAATTTCACTCAAGCGATTTGTTTTGGGGTAACAATTAATGTTTCTAACTAAACTTGTAATATACATACATATGCAAAAGATATGTATTACGAAATATATTTATTATGTCTATTAAAGTTTCAAAGAAAACGAAAAGACAAAGCTTATATAATTATGTCGAAAATTTTGAAGTAAACACAATTACTGATGTATTCCTTTACACAAACAAATTGTTAATAAACTTTTAATGGAATTACTGAACAGAAAAAACTGATTCAATTAGTCGGAACTAGAAATATGTAAACGCATGTGTATCCAACGTGCATTCCGCGAACTCTTAACAGAAAACTTAGTGGGACAATAGGAGTCCCATTGGTATTTTGGACAAATGCAGCAAACAACAAAATTGCGATTTTTATACACGAAATTAATTTAATTTTTTATTTAAGGAATACTTTCACCTAAGTTGTCCGCGTTATATGCAACTCATCGATAACTATCGATAGAGTCCTACATTTATTGACTTCAGGATATAAATTTGTTAAGAATATATGTCCAAGTAGAAAATATTCAAAAAGCAAAGGAAGTATAAAGTTAGCTAAGAAATTTTCCGATTGCAAATTGAAATGATTTCAACTAGTAACAACAAATAACAGATCACAGTATTACCAGCACAGATCTAATATAAGATCTTTATTTAAGTAGTCAAATATCCTATATGTCTGTATTTTTTATTACACCACAAACTTAACTGATTAAAACGATCTAAGGTATTATATTGTTGGAGAAAACATAGCTACCAGTCAATAATATCTAAATATAATTGATTCCACGAAACCTTTATATTTCCATATAAAGCGTCTAATATTATATGTCTATGTTAGAAAACGTTTTTAATTAATACAATTCCAACCGCATCCCATGACATTATTCCAAGAAATAACTATGAATAAAAATTGTATTGTGATGTTTGGTGAAAATACATAAACTTACTTAAAGCATTTCAATTAATACCACCTCAAGTGATTTTGTATGCGCTAAGAGTTACTATTACATACGAAACTTAAAGTATGTATATATACATGTATTAACTACTAATGTGTGTGTATTAAAACTACAAATCGAACGAGAAGTAAAAGTTTCGCCGTATTGGCGAATTACACAAAAGAATGTTGACAAAAAGGAAACGTTGATACAAATACAAAGTTAATCAAAGAAATAAATATCTGATCAATAGATCAACTATTGATATCGTTGTGATTTTTGGTGAAAAAAGAAAAATGTACAAAAAAGTAGAGATGCTACTTCATCACTTCAAGTGAATTATTTTGTAACAGATACTATTACTTACTACTTTTGCTGACGAGTTTATCAATGAATCAAATATCAGTATGAAATCGTATTTTATTTGAAATAATGAAGCAAATTCATTTATAAATGTGTAAATTTCCAATATTGATGTCTATATTTATATAACCAAGATATTAATAAATTTTAATTACATTACTGAGCTGACAAAACTTATTTAATTGGACGGTACTAGCTAACTCTTAAATGAAAACTCGGTTAGACAAAGTGTGTCCTCCAATCAAGACATTTTGATACTGATACTGATCAAGAATATATACTATATACTTTATAGGGTCGGAGATGCCTCCTTCTGCATGTTACATACATTCACACAAATTCATTATACCCTTTTTTGCCCATTTTTAATGAGCACAGGGTATAAATAGTAAGAATGGACTGTGAGAGACCCTGTATTTTATGGTATTCCGGGTACATCGGGCCTCAGATACACACTAAAGGTTCCTTGTGCAGGTAACGTATATTGCAACAAAATTGTATCTTATTTTAAATATCGTTGGAAAGCTCTATTTACTTTTGACTTGGTTGCCCCAGTGACCTACATTCAATCAGGATGCTCAGAAAGTCAGTCGATTGACGCACGCAACAAGTTTTCCTTTGTTTAGGTACCGCTTAAAACACAATAGATGCCAAAACCTGTTAACCTGTGTAAATAACTTCAGGGTTAACAGGTCAATGTCAACTGTCGGTAACACAGTATAAACATAAGTCCAAGCTTCTTTTACATTCATTTGTGTCTTAAGTGAAGAGAAAAACACAACTGTTACTGTTTTCACATAAGAGAACATTCTCTTAAGTCTTGACAAACAAAAGCCGCAAAGTGCAGTTAATTAATTCACTTACGATTTGTGATGAGCTGAGAATTAAATACTCTCGTATATGCAACAGTTTGTTGTTTAGCAAAGAAACGAGAAACTAAGAGAAAGAAGTGAAAATATAATGAGCTCCGATTAAATTAGTTATTGATTAGGAGTTTCACATATTAGATACATTTTACTTTTGGAGAGCGGTAAGTGGGCTAGTTAAAAACCTTCCATGGTAAAACGTTTAGTTAATATGTATTCTAAAGATTCTGACCCGTTATTATTATATTGTCAGATAAAATGATTATTCCCATGGCCGCAGCTCTCCAAGCACAGACAGAATTACCTTACACTACGTTAAACTACCTAATATGAAGTATAAATTAGTAATTAGGCAAATTTTTAAATATCTTTTTCAACAAACATTGAAATGAATTCATCATAGTTTTAAAGGCGCACCTAAAATATGCAATTTTGCTCCAATCGTGTAGTCATCCCATATACAAACATAAATCTAGAATCATTCCCACAATTTCAGCATCCACTTGATTAACCTGGTAATAGGATGTGCATGCACCTGTAGCTACAAAGACATTCCTGTCGCTTGAACACACAAAAGAATTGTAGTCAAGGTTGGCAAGACAACGTCCAGACCAACAACCAAAGCAGGACAAAGTGGAGAGAAACTATAATTTGCTTAGGAAAGTAATATTTAATAAGAGCAAAAGTTTTCGACACGCTGAAGCCAAAAGAATAAGTTGGGTTTTGCGATTCGTGCTTTATCGTGTTGAACCAGTGAGACAAACATTGTTGTATTCACTGAAATCGACGTATTCATCAGAATTATGATAATGTTTTGAATTGCAGTAAATCCGTCCTCGTAATGGCCAGTGCTGCATCCACTTATCAGCAGAAGCGTAATGTAACATTTCGCGCTTTTTCCAAAAATTGGTAGTTTAGAAATGCAGCATTTAAAGCCCGACGTTCCAAACAGCAACTACAGCAGCAGCAGCAACAAATACTGCAGCAGAAAAAAGACGAGAATAGGAAAAACAACATCAAAAACAACACACAGCATGCAAAAATAGTAAAAAGAATGTTTGTCGGGACCCCGACCGAAATATACCCCATGGCTCCACATGAGCCTGCTCAAATTCAATATTGATATAATTCTCTTGAAATTAGTTTTATTTTGTAATTTGTGTTACTTATCATGTATGCCAATTCCTAAGTCTCTAGCCGCAAAACTGCTTTTGTTATGAGATAAACTTGATCTGCCTGAAGATAGAGTCGAACTTCTCTATTACGAACTTTTGTATAACAAAGTTTTCTTTATAGCGAATTAATTTCCAGAACACTGCAAACTCGTTCAATATTTAGTATGTTTTATTTCCCTTCTTCTTCTTCCTATAATAAATTTTATTTCGATTTTATGTTGTTGGCTAAACAAACGTTAATTCCGCCTAATTTGGAATTCCTTCAAACAAAAATTACCAAATATTTTTAAAAAAAACTTTACAAGTAACATGTACACTTACACTGGTAAAAACCAGAGCTAAAACTTGTACCCTGTACTTCAACTTATGCTTTCAGTTAATAAAGATTACTCATCAGCGCAACATCGAGTTCTTTAATTACGTTACTTACAAATAAACATTACTCTTTCAAACAATTCCATTTTACGAGTTTTCTATATGACAAAGTTTATTTTTGTCCCCTGGACATTCGTTATATAGAAGTTCGACTTCTACCAGTGCTGGGAAACCAAGTTCTGGCTTCTAGCTCTTACCATCTCTGAGATACTTTCATTAATACGGACGGACAGACGGACATGGCTATATCGACTCGGCTGTTGATGCTGATTGAGAATATCAATACTTTATAGGGTCTCCCAGACTTCCTGTTACCTGTTAGACCTGTTACGCATATTTTTTTTTTTGACAAACTTAATAGACCCTTTTACTTTTTTTAAGTAAAGAGTCTAATTAATTCGTTTCATAACAATTTCCTTATTCTAATATAAGAACATTTTTTTAATCTTATATAAAAATATAATACATAAAACATTTCCGAGAGAATCACAGAAGATGGGCAACTGTTGACAAACTCAAACTTTCATTTTCTTGAATCCTTCACTTAAAAGTACAAAGGGGCTGTTTTCTATTTTTCAATAGAAAAAAATGTGCAAAACTAAATTGCATTGTTTTCGTCGAATATATACAACAACAGCTCTCTACAAAATGTATTCTAGCGAAGTTAAATTGTAAACTTTACAGAGAAAAATTCATTGTATGAATATGCATTGTTAAAAGATCAAAATGCCAAGTGAATGTAAAATCATTTTAATTGAAATCAATAAGTAACAATGAGAGCTTTACTATACATAAGTCTATTAAAAGACTGCAAAAGAAAACAGCTTACCTTTTATTTTGTGATTTTTTCAATACTTAAATCAATTTACAGCCACAATATTATATTTATTATTCATCTTGTATAAATTTGTAAATAAATAAAGAAAGAAGTCGTATCCGAAAAGTTTTAACAAGTTTTGTTGATTCTTATTAGTATTATTATTGGGTTTCGGTTTCGGGTTACGCAAAATTACTTAATGTAGCTTTTTTTTACGGTTACAGGTTTCTTGTGTTTCAGGTTACAAACAATTCAAATAAATGTAAGAGATTTTTTATTTGTACACCACTAGTCAAGTAGATTTACTTTCGTATTCAACGATGTTGTTTAAAAATACAAATTTAATGGGTTAAAAATATTAATTTTGAAAGTATTGGGTTATTGTGGCGAACTTAATCTTTATTCATGAACCAGTTACTAAACTGTTATTTTGGTATATAGAATGCCAAAGTTTTATTTTCGTTACTGTTTCAGTTAATTTCAATGGTTTAATGCCGGTTTACGGTTTCTGTTACAATTACGGCTTGAATCTCTGATTATTGTTATGAATATTTATTATTATGACTATTTTGTTATTATTATCATTGTTATTATTGTTGTTTCACACTTTTCATAAATTTATTTATTATTATATTATTTATGCTTGCTGTGGGTTGTTTCTGATTGTTGTTTTTGATTGTTGGTTTTGCTTTTCCTCTTCTTGTTTCTGCTGTTGTATTTGATGCTGCTTCTGCTGTTGTTGCATTGCATAAATGCTGCATTGCTAAGCTGCCAATTATTGGGAATGGGGCGAGTTGGATTTTTGTGCTTCTGCTGATAAGTGGGTGCAGCACTGACCAATCCCGAGGACGGGTTTGAGGCGCCCGATGTGACCGGTGAGCAGGCAACTGCAGTCGAAAACATTGGCATAATTGTCGCGCTGGTTCAACCCTATAAATCACTAATCGCAAAATCAACGTTACTAGAAAGTTATTGTTGTTCTTTTGGCTGCAGCGTGTCGTACTTCAGAATTTCTCCTAATCGCGTGCGTCAAACAGTTTTCCAACTACGCGTGCGAATCGTTCCGAGTATATTTTCCAAGTGCCTTCTGATTACAGCAGATGCTCCTTTATATAGACGCGGGCAGCACAAAGAGAGCAAACGAAAGCTTTCGCTCTTAGTAAGTATCACTTTCCTACGCAAATGATTGTCTCCCTGCAATTGGCACTTTTCCTGCTTTGTTGGTGTTCTTGACATTGTCTTGCCAACCTTGACTACAATTCTCTTGTGTGTTCAAGCGACAGGAATGTCTTTGTAGCTACAGGTGGATGCTCTTTCACTTACTAGGATAATCAATTGGATGTTGGGATTGGGAAACAGTTAATCTCCTATGGCCATGAGCAACAATACACAAGCATTGAATCTAGATGTGAAGGATTCTAGATTTTTGTCTGCATTTGAAAAATGAAATCGTTTAGGTGCTCATTGAAACTGTGATAAATTTATTTAAATGTTTGTTGACAAAGATTTTTAAAAAATTGCCAGATTTATATTATTACTTCATATTAAGTAGGTAGGTTAAAGTAGTGTAGGGTATCCCTGTCTGTGTTTGGAGAGCTGACTCCAAGGGAATAATCGCAGCTCAGACACTTACCAAACTGCTCTATCGTCTCGCTCTCTATCTCCACTCTACTAACATTATTGACCATGTACTTAGTTGCATCAACAGGGAATTAATTGCATTTATCTTTGCTTTACCAATCAGTAGATGTTGCATCTAGGACTTTCTGCACCTGTCAACAAATGTGTGGAAGAAAACAACGTAGCAACAGCTATTGACAGTTGAACATTGTGACTGAAATTTGACGAATTGCTCATAACTAATCTGACAATATAATAATAAAATTCAATAATATAAAAAAAGTTGAAGGTATCTATTCACCATGGAATCTATTTGACTGGCCAAACTACTTAAAACAAACTTAATAGACCCTTAAACTTTTTTAAAGTAAATCGTCTAAAAATGTTAAGTAAGTCATATATAAATATTTTGAAGTTAACTACCCAACGATTATACTATTAATTTTAAAGTCAAATTGAAGAAAAATAATTGATAACTCCACATTATAGAATTAGAACAACCTTTTGCAAAAATCGTTTTAAAACGATTGAATTAAGGGAGACATTAAGGAATTTGTTCCAAATCAATTATTTCATAATTTATGGTCAGAGCGAGAGCGCATATGATAATATTTTCCAGCACTTTAGCTTAGGAGTTTTCCACCACTGAAAACTAAAACTGATGATTATAATATAATAATGAATATGACCGATTGCCTATACACATGTTTGACAACTTTACATTTCTGTCATAGTATTAAAGTAATAAACCATTTCCGTATCATACATAAGTAAAATCAATTCAGGAAACTTGAACTCATGTTCATACTGTGCTAATGACAGTTGACTTTGACCTGTTAACCCTGTCAATTCTGTAACACAGGTCAACTAACAGTTTGATTTATGGTTCTCTTTTGTGTCTTAAAATGAACCTTTTTGACGCATGCGTCACTCATTGAGCAACATCGTTGTTTGTAGGTCACTGGGGCAGCCAAGTTTATAATTTCACCGAGAACATGATTATTTTGAATTCACTGCAATGTGCGCATTAGGCAGAAGGGGAAGTGACAGACCTGTCTGTTCCCAGCAACCAAATTTGGCACACAGACTTCTAAAAGTCTACAACAGTGCTGTCGAACTTAATCGGCTTTTTCTCAAAAACACGAGCTGAAGTTGGTCCGAACTTGTCTTATACAGCAAACGAAAGAGAAAATTGAGAGCAGTTTTGTGATTGTGCTCTCTCACATACTGATAGAGACGACTTTGTGCTGACTTCGGCTCTTGTCTGTGTGAAACGCCGATTAAGTTCGGCAGCATTGTTATGACCATTGCTGCCAAATCAGCCTTTTTCCGATAGATTTGTCCTTTTTGTAGTGTATCAGTGGTTAACTCTTAAAGAGTATGGCCTTTTCGTCACCCGGTGGAAATAGTGACCTGTGACTAGCGTACAGAAGGGATATTGAATGCGCACTCTTGTTAGGCTCGGTTCTAGCTCGCCGGATAGCCGGGGCTCTTCTTTACCGTTACGGCATTGTTAAACCCTAACACATTAATAAGTGCGCTAACACAGATTCTAACAAGTTGAAGAGTCGAAGCGGGAGCGATAGTAGGGACGGAAGCGGTAGTAGGAAAAGATATGCTACAATTAAAGCCGGATATGAGAGACACTTTACTTACTCGGGTATTCCTTAATTGCATATGATAGTATTTCCTATTGACAATATCAGCGCAATCCAAAAACTTGATCCAAATATCTTGTTTTAGTTCTTGCGGTTTTAATTAATTCTCTTAAATTGGCAAATTCCATATAGTTAATTGTAACGTCAGTATTCTCTTCTTCTCTTTTAACTTCCGAGTTTATTATCCGATCACAATGAAATTTTCAGGATACATTGGGACCCAAATGCTCGTCCTGCCTGCTAAAATTCAGGACTCTAGCTTTAATATAGAACAGTATCAACATCCGAGTCGATTGACACCTGTCCTTGCGTCCGTCTGTATAAACGCGTGCATCTTTGCAAGTATAAGAGCTAGAGACTTAAAACTTGAAATGAAGGTCAAGATTATTTTTAATTTTCGATATCTTAAGCTATAACATCGTTAAATTTTAAGATAACACTGTTTAACTGAACAGATAGTTGAAGTATTTCAAACGTTGTGCAATTTGCTGCAAGTTTCATTGTGATTCCCATTAATAAAGGAGATACTAAGGAATTTGTTTTGTGGGCTAGGGCAAGAACGCATATAAAAGTACCATTTGATATGATTTTGCGCTAACATTGTTTCGGTGAAAAAAGGCTAAGAGCTACCCTAAAAGCTATACATTGGGTCAGTGAGAAAAAGCTGTATAAAAATATATAGCAATTTGGCTGCAAGTTGGTTGACCCATAAATAAAAGAAATAGTAAGGAATTTGTTTTAAGTCAATTCTTATCCAAACTATTGCAACATCAATTTCGAGCGAGATGTATTTAAATATATGTATAAATAAGAAGATAAATGCAATTCTTTTCTTTATATGAATTAGTGTAGAATTTAGTTTCAAGCTATGCCTTTAAATTAACCTGTTTATATTTTCATAAGTACCATCATTTCGGTCATGCCAACGTTTCATACATTCGAGACCAACTGCAATATCCTCTTACCTAGAATATCAAATTTTCCATTGAATTGGTGTTTCTGTAAGCGTGTTCGTATGTGTATAGCCCGTAGTCAATTTATCTCTGCACGAAAGAAGTCAAAATTGCGTTCTGCCCGCAAAAGTATGCTAATTATTTCAAGCTTGTCACCAAGAGGCTGAATAAGAGATAATACCTGACTCTTAAAGCATGGATGCCCCAAAACGCAATTATTTATTCAGACAGATAAAGACATATAAAAGGAGAGTCTGTTCTAAGCCCATATCAAAGTTCAAAGCTGGTTGTGCAAATATGCCTTACTGCACTGCGACTAATATTAGATCTATTGTGTCAATGCTAGTATGTTCATCGTTGTTTGATTGGCAACATATTCAATGCAGGAAACGCTTGCTAATTAATAGAGACAGCAATAATATTTTCCGAGAACTGCTTTGCACCCGGGCTCATGAATTGTGCATTGTACATTGTTATAAACAGCCTTTGTTTTACTTGTTGGGTTGCACACATTGGTGTTTATTGTACGGTTTTCTAACTGGTGTTACAAGATAATTGCGAAATCTATTGAAGTGTGACTTATGTTCATCTTCCTTATCACAGAGAAGAGTCACAACAATAGTTGACTATAATTCATGCATATTCTAGGCAACTGCAATTACTGTGCAGAGTTAACAAGTTAATTAGTTAATTTGAGTGTCATACGAGCATAAAGTATGTTGTTTGTGTTTCTGAATAGGCATTTTCAGATAAACAGTTGGAAATCCATTTCAATTTCCTGCAAGCAATTATCTGAGAATTCTAGGGTGGGGTCCAATATTTCTGAATAATAAGGTCGAGTTTATTGAAATTAATTAATTCGTTTCATAGAAATTTTCTGAAAACAATTTGAAATTACTATTCACATCCAATATGTAATTCATAGGGTCTTTCTACGAGCCAAAATATTCGACACATTCGTTAACATTTGAATGTGTCTGTTTTTTTAATTTCCCCGACCAAATACGAAACTCTATATTAACATTTGTCTTAATATTAAGCTTCCTTTTTATAAACATACTTTAGTCTTTAGTTGTATTATAATTATTAAAAGCCCCAAGATAATCAAATTAAATTTTGTAACAATAATATGGTGTATTTTATGACTACTTTAAAATAATGAGGTCGAATTTCAAGTAAATGAAATGAATTGTGACAGTTTTACTAACTAAATGGACAATTAAAATAATATATTTAAGCAGAAGTTAAACTGTGTGGCAAGGGTTACTGGCGTAGTAGGATACTTGACTCTCTTGCTATTGTCTAGCATGCTAGCAAGTTTATTTTTATTATTTTTTTTTACTTGGGACAATGTTACAGTGTTGTGTGTAGAGAATCGTAATGTTACGTATTTGGGCATGTTGGTTTGTAGCATTATTGGTTTTATATTACCATATTTTGCTTTCTACAGGATAACAGGGTGTCTAACGGTCGAGCGAACTCAACTCAATACTAGTTTGTAGTGTTTTCAGCTTTAGGGGACCTTCCAACGATTCTTACTTTCCATTTAATGACTCTTAATCTTTAAATGAGTTGTCAACTTTTCGCCGCAATATTCATATGTATTATATTCATGTATTCAATATATTTTCCGTCTATTGTTGTCCTCATTATAAATCAAAATACTTTATGTACTTCTGCTGATAAGTGGGTGCAATTCTGGTTAAGCCCGAGGACGGGCTTAAAGGACAATGAAGTGGCTACTGCAGTCCAACACATTGTCTTAATTCTGGTAAATATGGCGATGTCGGCGAATAAAAGTATTTTTGTCTTCCTGGTACACGAATCGCAAAAACCAACTTTACTTTAAAGGTATTATTGTTGATCTTTTGGCTTCAGCGTTGCTTTCCTACGCAAATTATAGTTTCTCGGCAATTGGGACTTTGTCCTGCATTTGTTGTTGGTCTGGACGTTGTCTTGCCAACCCTGACTGAAATTCCTTTGTGCTTCAAGCGACAGGAATGTCTTTGTAGCTACAGGTGGATGTACTTCCCTTTACTAGGTAAATCAAATGGATGTTGGGACTTGGGCACAGTAAATTTCCCATTTCTCAACATTGAATTTACATGTGATTGATTCTAGATTTATGTGGGTATATGAGATGACTACACTAATGCATTAACAGTGCATCTGTGAAACTGCGATGAATTCATTTGAATGTGTTCTATGCTTTTCATTCGTTTCTTATTACCATCAGCTGAAATTCAACTGAAATTCGACAGGAATGGCAACGAATGTCAACATTCAGTATTCAGATTGAATGTTGGCGACCTGAACATCCGTGTCTTGTGGGATTTTGCACAGGCACGAACTAAACATTCGGTCCGAATGTGCCATCGTGGAAATACTATCCTCTTTTCCATTTTGCAATTTTATTTACGTTTTGCTTTCGAGATGTTCTTGTTTTTTTTCCAGCAACTGCTGTTTATGCGTTATGCTGCACTTATCAAAGGATATGTTCAGCAGCATCAGATGGAACTAATTGAATCATGTCCGCCTCTCTTAGAACCAGGTAATAACATTACGTACGGATGGCAGTGGTCAACATGTGTACGGTTGCATGTCTCGATTGAAGGCCACAATGTGGAATTCCTTGTCTGTTCATATTTCCTGTGAAGTGATTGCTAGTTCCGGTTAATTAAATCAGTATTGTCTGTCCAGTGATGCCATTAAACGTTTATTAACAACTTGTTAACATAAAGATAGACATCAACATTTCAACTTTTGACACATAGTTAAAGTTTATTCATAATTTTCGATATTATACTTCTTGAATATTAAAAGGGATATTTAATTCTTGTATTGCTTTAATAGAAATACATTAGAAGCACACACATACATGTATATATACCTAAATGTTCATAAATAAAGATAATATTTTTAAGTTAATTCTTGTATCACAACTACACGAATATTTAAACTCTTGATCAGATATTTGATTCTTTGATGAACTTCGTCTTGCAATACGATACCTTTCATTTTCCAACATTCCCTGTGTAATTCTCCAATACGGCTTTTACTTCTCGCTAACAAACTTGTTATTTATCAAGCAGTAGCAGTTTTTTATTTGTATCGTTTGCAGCACTCGAATGGAGTGGCATAGAAGTTTACTTAAAGTTAAGGTCTTAGAATTAAACAGTTTTACGTTGTTGCAATTAAGTGTTCAGTGGATACGGCAGAGACGCTGCAAGTTAGAAGTTGACATGTTCTGAAGATAGCCCTACACAGAAACTTACGGTTTCATATCGGTAGCTCGTCAACGGTAAACATGCGATACTTCGAATATGCCTTTATATAATTGTTCTTAGTGTATATTTTGTTGTACACAATAATTTACCATCTACACAGTTAATGATTAATCAACAACATCACCCAGCAAATGTGAAATAATTTACGAACCCAACAATGCAAATTGTATTGAAGATATTGTTGTAACTTTGGCATAAGCAAAGAACAGATATAGCATATTAAATAAGCAACTTAGTTTTGGTATTTGGTATAGGCCTAAACATGTACGTATACGGACAGTGCTTGCAGCAATTACAAAAACAAATACTGCATATATTGTTGTACAACTCACCTGCAGAATTTGACTGCCTACCCTGGCATAGAAAATCGACATCAACTTGCCCACTTCCAGTTACAATGTAAGCATTTGCTTTGGCATAAATACGAAACCCTCATGCTTTAGTAGTCGGCCCCGTTGCCGGCAGCTTCGTTTGTTGTCTGTATCCTGCCTTTGCAAAAGCTTTGCTGTCAATTAAGCTTATTTGGTAGCAACAAGTAACAACGGGCTTCTCATAATTGAAACTTCTCGGGTTGCCGCAAATGACAAGAGAATTGATTTTCAGATAAATTTGCTGAATAGCGATCAATCGTTCATTTTTGAATCGTTTTTAAATTTTAAATCAGTTATTTTGTTCACTTGTTTATGTACGATGAACGTTGAATAGGTCTTTCTATTCAGTTATTCTTTTAATTATTGATGAACTTTAAAAGACTTCCAAGGGTTTATTAAAAATAAGGTATGGTAATAGGAAAATGGAAAGCAAGCAGACTCAATAAAGTATATGGATACATTATCATTAATTAAAGACAAGTCGATATAGCATTTTTCGTTTATAAGATAATGAACTCAGATGATATTCAAGAAACAAGACGAAAACATAGAGGAAATAGCGTACAAAGCTAGTTGCGTGTTTGTTTGTGTATGTATGTAATTTATTTTCGTTACAAGAGAGATGGACACTGACCTGCTTTATACGGCCCGACACGCCTGCAACCGAAGCAGGTCTTTAAAAGCACGCCCACAGCCGCACGACAATTGTTTCTGCAGACTCGGCACAACCAAAAAGTTTTGATCTAAACTTAGTTGACTTTTGGTTTTACTGCTGGCTTAAATAAAAACTATACGCAGTGTCGAAAAAGGGAGAAGAAGTGAACACTGACGCAAAAAAGAATTATTGTGTATTTGCACATTTTTATGAATTTAATTTATAATATAAGAATAAAACAAGATATTTGCTTTTGGGTTTTTTGCTTAGGTCTTATATCACCTATAGCAAATGAGGATATTCAAATTTATCGCTTTCTGAGATATCAGGTCAAACTAGCACTTTGGAAAAAGTTCGTTGCTTTTGTTTTTATCACATTTTAACTATTTAAGAATTTTTTGTGTGCTACAAAGTGATATTATGAAAAATAGTATTCATAATTGATCACTCTACAAAATGCATATAGTGACACTGCTATCAAATGCTTACCAAATTAGTTATCTCTTCTCAAGAATACAATTCGTTCACAAAAGTATTATTTTTGACTTAAGTTTTTAACTGACACAAAACCTCACAACTTTAAAAAACGAATTTGTTCCAAAAACGAATTTACTTATATTGATATTGTAATTATTGCTGTTGCTTGTTTCACTTTATTTACTCTTGTGCGCATTTGCAGGATGTAAAAACTTTAAAGCATTTACTTTCACTTTTTGGACTGACTTTCATTTTATTATTTTTGCAAGTCAATTGTTGTTTTTGATTTGAATATTGCTCTTCCACTTCGTGATCCTGCTGATGTATTTCTTGCTGCAGATGTTGCTGCTTCTGCTGTTGTTGTTGCTGTTCGTGGCATCTTGCCTTAAATGATGCATTGTTAAGCTGCCAATTGTTAAGATTGGCGCGAGTTGGCTGTTTGTGCTTCTTCTGATAAGTGGGTGGAGGAGTGGTCAATCCCGAGGGCGGGTCTGAGTCAGCCGATGGGACCGTGGAGGAGGCAGCGACCGACCAAAACAGTGCCATAATTCAGAGGAATATTTTGATGTCAGTGAATTCATTTATTTTTGCTTCGCTCATTGAGCACGGAAAACCACGAATCGCGAGCAAATTAAAATTTATTCTTGATCTTCAGACTTCGTGTGCGCCAAGCACTTTTCTAACTATGCGTGCGAATCGTTCCGAGATTATTATGCAAGTGCACTCTAATTACAGCAGATGCTCCTTTATATTGTAGCAGGCAATGTGAAGAGAGCAAACGAAAGCTTTCGCTCTCTTAATGTTTATAACGTTCCTACATCCTGTATCAAGATGCTTACCAATTGGTACGTAGTATCAGCTTTTGCCGCTGTTCTTTTGTGTTTCAAGCAACAGGAATGTCATTGTATCAACAGGTTGATGAACGTCCTTTTGCCATGTTAATCAAATGAATGTTGCAATTGGGGAACAGTTAATTTTCCATGGCCATAAGCAACAATAAACATCGAACTTACATACGAATGAATTTATACACTTTGATACTGTGATTAATTAATCCTTAGACGGGCAGAAGGAAGTCTGGCCGACCCCATAAGCTATATAGATTCTTGATCAGCATCAACAGCCGAATCGATATGTCAGTGTCCGTCTCTATGACTATAAGAGCTAGAGACATTAAACTTGATATGTGGGCTTGATTTCCAATATGTTACTTAATAATTTTCTTTGGTTAATTTTTTGCCTGTGTATGAACCATTTAAAATTGCATTATGAACAATAAATTTCTGTTTCATTTAACATAACGACTTCATATTCACCCTTACATTCATATTTTCGTGATGTGCTATCTAAAGCCTTCCTTCTTGGATATGAAAGTACTAAAATTTAAGAATTGGCTGCAAATTTTTTCAATAAGAGTAAGTGTTAGATATATTTAGATAACTACATATATATCTAGTAATTCAGCAGGTGTAAGACCAACGCTTCAAGGTTAATAAGCCGGTCAGTCGAGCGCGTTCGACACTATGATACCCTGTGCTGGTGTTAAAAAAACGTATTTTGATTATAAACAATAGTGTTGGTTAGTACTATCATAAGTGCTCTCGCTTTGGGCATAAATTCAGTTTAAGTGAAACTGTGTCTCTATCAGCTTATTTTGCACCGACACAACGTATAGTTTTTATAGCATTCAGCTTTTTTTCACCAACATAATGTTAGCAAAAGAGCGAGCGCAAATCAGATTATCATATCCGCTCTCGTATGCGCTGGTCAAGCAGTGCCAGAATTAATATGTAATTAACATCCGGTTTTACTTACGTTGTGCTTTCTAAATATTGTTGTTCCGTCGGCCAGCAACTGTTGGTCGTGCGGCTTGCTGCACTAATAAAAGGCTATTCCCTCTTTACGAACCAGGTAATTACATTACGCACGGATGGCGGTAGTCAACATGTGTTTGGTTGCATGCCTTGAGGCCACACTATGAAATCCCTTTGTCTAAACAAAATTCCTGTTAAGAGTTAGCTAGAACCGGCTAATTGAATCAGTGTTGTCTGTTCAGTGATGCCATTAAAAGTGTACTACAAACTTGTTTCTATAGACATAGACATAGTTAGCAATATTTGAACTTTTGATTATATATTTAACTATGTAATTAACTTTGCTTTTTTGCTTTAATAAATATTATCAGAATACCATTAGATACTCGGCTGCGGGTAAAATGACTACAAGAGTAATCAAATCTGTATAGAATTGATGATTACCCGGTTGCTAAAGTTGTGAAACCTGGTTCCTCCGTCAACATTCGTTCTTCGTTCGATTATGATTGCCAGGTGTCTATTAGAGTCCTGCAATACTCCTGCAAGTTTGCCGCTCTCTTTATTTCGCTGTAATCCACCCAGATTGCATTTGATTCATTCACATTGACAGTGATTGTGCACACCAGTTACTGCACATCAGAAGCTGACATGTTGTGCACAGTATGGCATGCAGTTGGCAATTCCTCCTAGCAGTGCTCACAAATTCATTCAAGGAGTTGGTGTACAGAATCGTTGCTATGGTGTCCCAGTTGGGCCACAACTGCAGCGTGCTTCTATCATCAACATCAACATGCCCACGCCCAGTTACCGTGTAGGCTTTTGCTTGAATAGAAATACGAAACCTCCATGTTTTAGTTGCCAACTTGTTGCCGTCAGATTCGTTTGCAGGCAATATTTGGGGAGATGAACATCGTGTTGACTGGAATCTAATTTCTGTTTTTGTTTTTAGATTTATTTATTAAGCGTTAAATCCGTACATACAGAATTAGTACCTTAACAACTGGAATCTTTTTTTTTTTTTTTTTTTTTTTTTTTATTTAAGAATTGAAATAGAAATTAGAATAGTGTACTATTACCTTGATGCGGCAACTTAAACTAGTGTAACATAAATATATTAATGATGCTATGTCTAGAGGAACTAGGATAATATATATACAGCTATTTACATTTAGCAACAGATTTTAAACTATACTTAATAGTCAAGTAGTTGAGAAATTGGACAGTAATATATAACATATATAAGCGTGGAAATTAGGTCAAGACCCGGTGCGGAAGGTCTTAAGGGTGTTGACGTTTGAGTCTTCTCTTGACTCTTATCCCAAAATTGCGTAGTCTTCTAGCAAGGCGGTTTGGATGGACTCCTAATCTATCTGCGTATTTTCCAGCTATATTTTGGATTCTGTCTCCAATCAGTGGAACGTTCAGGTCTCTTTCTATGTCCCTAGTTCGCATATACCAAGGAGCTCCCGAGATTTTTCTTAGTGTTTTCGCTTGCAATACACGGAGTTTATTTATGTGTGTCTTGGCTGCAATTCCAAACACCTATATTGCGTAGAAAATACTTGGAGCTAGTATAGCCTTGTATATCCTCGTCTTGTGCTCAAGTGATAGCTTGTTTTTAGAAGATAGCAGCCACGACATCCTGGACACTTTGTTTTTAAAGGAATGCTGCCACGCCGAAATGTGTCTGCCAAAGGTTAGGCTCCTATCGAGGATGACACCCAGATATTTGTGCGCTGAAGAGTGACTTAGTATGATCCCATTCAGTGTTACAGCAGGGCAGTTGCGGACTCTGTTGGTAAATGTCACATTTGCGCATTACTGGAATCTAATGGCAGGCAAAATTTGATTTGGAAATTTTGCTTTTGTTTTATGTTGTCTACTTTTAGGATTATATAATGCGACATTTTCATTATATTGATAAAAACAAGATTCATTTATTGCTTTATTCAAATAATAAACTAGTTTATTTGAAGTAAGTCCCCGATGCTTATAGCATGGGGTTGGGTCCTGTAATAAATTATTTTTACCTGAACCTTGTTAAGGTACTAATTCTGAATGTACGGATTCAATGCTTAATATATGTAAATAAATAAATAAAATAAAAAGTTTATTTGGGTTGTTGGTAACTACTTTTAACTGCTTACAGCAGAAGGTTGCCATAAGTGACCATTGTTCCTTCCTCATGCTCTCATCCAAGCACAACAACCCCAGTGTTACATATTAATGAAAAGTTTTAATAATGTGCGCAACAAGTAGATTAGAATAGAAGCCTTCTGGGCCACACAAAACTTCCGTATTCACAGTTTGGCACATTTATCAGAATTATTATTTGAGTATTATTGTATTATATATTCGGTTTTCATTTACTTTATAGCACATATTGCATTTTCTATTCATGTAGCTTATTAATGTGCGCACATGTAAATGTAAAAGCCCCTTATCCATTCATTTATGTTTACCTTTGGATTCCTTTGCTTACCTTTGAGTTCTTCCTATATGTATCTCTCTTACTCTGTCTCTAATCTTAGCTGCTCGTACTAATTGACCCTTTAGTTGAAGTGGGAAGGAATTGAGAGGTTATCTGAATTCGGGAGGGAATGTTTAATCCATATTAGAGTGCATATGACTTACACTTTATGCACAATTGTTTTTCAAAACCACTCAGGCATGGGATTAGCATTGTGGCCCACACACACAGCACGTCGCACTAATCGATACTAGTTTCGGAAACTATTTTGCTTATTTCCTGTTCATGATTCTTCTTTGCGTACAACACAAATTAAATTAAACAAAATGTTTTTATTTTCTTTATCGGAATTGATGCAGTTGATAGATATGTAGAATTTAGTTACAATTTTTTTTTAATAATCAAATAAATTCATTTACTTATAATCAGCGTACTGTTAACTGTTGTAGGCAACTTTATCTAATATTATATATAAACATTGTTAATTTTCAACTATTGGAAAAGGTACAAATTTTAAGGCTATTTTATAGCAGCAGGGTTATAGCTTATGATTAATTTAAACTTATTTATGATTTGTATTTTAATTATAAATTTTAGGTAAAGACCCGAGAAGGCAAGTCTTGAAGGTGAAGTCTTTTTAATCTTCTCCTAGCCTGCGACACTGCTTAGTCTCCTGGCTAGGCTATTGGGGTGGGTTCCCAGTCTGTTGGCGTACTTAGTAGCAGTCTCTTGTATCTTGTCGCCTATTTTAGGCACGTTGAGGTCCCGTTCAATGTCCCTTGAGTAGCCAGGACATCTTTGCTACCTTGGCCTTGTAGGAAGTTACAATCTATGCCTTTTAAATGTAACTAATAATATTTTCATAAGGACCGTTATTTCGGTCATGCCCATGTTTCCTAACTGCAATATCCTCTTACCGAGAATATCATATTTTCCATTGAATTGGTGTTTCTGAAAGTGTGTTCGTATGTGAATAGCCTGAGGACAATTTATCTCTGCACGACAGAAGTCAAATTTGCGTTCTGCCCGCAAAAGTATGCTAGTTATTTCAAATTTGTCAACAAGAGACTGAATAAGAGATAATGCCTGACTCTTAAATATGGAATCCCAAAAACGCAAGTATTTATTCAGACTCGGTAAACAGAGACAAATAAATCTAGCATGAACTAATGAATTTGATTATCTTATTTAAATATATGTAGTGTTCTACGAAAGCATAAGTTGAAGTACAATGTACAAGTTTTAGCTCTGGTTTTGACATTCAGATGATCCTCACAGGCGTGTAGTTTAAAGTGCTCTAGATAATTAAGTGTACATGTTACTTGTTCAGTTTTATTGAAAATAATTGTTATTTTTTGTTTGAAGGAATTCCAAATAAGGAGGAATTAACGTTTGTTTTGCCAACAACAAAAAATCGAAATAAAATTTCGTTATAGGAAGATTGAAAACGCATAAGCGTTTGAGTTATGGGCGTGGACAGAAATCGTTAAGGAAATTCGTTAGAATGGAAACAAAACATACTGAATATTGAACGAGATTGCAGTGTTCTGGAAATTAATTCGCTATAAAGAAAACTTCGTTATACAAAAGTTCGTAATAGAGAAGTTCGACTGAATTTTCAGGCAGATCAAGTTTATCTCATAACAAAAGCAGTTTTGCGGCTAGAGACTTAGGATTTGGCATACATGATAAGTAACACAAATTACAAAATAAAACTAATTTCAAGAGAATTACATCAATATTGAATTTGAGCAGGCTCATGTGGAGCCATGGGGTATATTTCGGTCGGGGTCCCGACGAACATTCATTCTACTATTTTTGCATGCTGTGTGTTTTATTTGATGCTGTTTCTCCTATTCTCGTCTTTTTTCTGCTGCTGTATTTGTTGCTGCTGCTGCTGCTGTAGTTGCTGTTCGGAACGTCGGGGTTTACATGCTGCATTTCTAAACTACCAATTTTTGGAAAAAGCGCGAAATGTTACATTACGCTTCTGCTGATAAGTGGATGCAGCACTGGCCATTACGAGGACGGATTTACTGCAATTCAAAACATTATCATAATTCTGATGAATACGTCGATTTCAGTGAATACAACAATGTTTGTCTCACTGGTTCAACACGATAAAGCACGAATCGCAAAACCCAACTTATTCTTTTGGCTTCAGCGTGTCGAAAACTTTTGCTCTTATTAAATATTACTTTCCTAAGCAAATTATAGTTTCTCTCCACTTTGTCCTGCTTTGGTTGTTGGTCTGGACGTTGTCTTGCCAACCTTGACTACAATTCTTTTGTGTGTTCAAGCGACAGGAATGTCTTTGTAGCTACAGGTGCATGCACATCCTATTACCAGGTTAATCAAGTGGATGCTGAAATTGTGGGAATGATTCTAGATTTATGTTTGTATATGGGATGACTACACGATTGGAGCAAAATTGCATATTTTAGGTGCGCCTTTAAAACTATGATGAATTCATTTCAATGTTTGTTGAAAAAGATATTTAAAAATTTGCCTAATTACTAATTTATACTTCATATTAGGTAGTTTAACGTAGTGTAAGGTAATTCTGTCTGTGCTTGGAGAGCTGCGGCCATGGGAATAATCATTTTATCTGACAATATAATAATAACGGGTCAGAATCTTTAGAATACATATTAACTAAACGTTTTACCATGGAAGGTTTTTAACTAGCCCACTTACCGCTCTCCAAAAGTAAAATGTATCTAATATGTGAAACTCCTAATCAATAACTAATTTAATCGGAGCTCATTATATTTTCACTTCTTTCTCTTAGTTTCTCGTTTCTTTGCTAAACAACAAACTGTTGCATATACGAGAGTATTTAATTCTCAGCTCATCACAAATCGTAAGTGAATTAATTAACTGCACTTTGCGGCTTTTGTTTGTCAAGACTTAAGAGAATGTTCTCTTATGTGAAAACAGTAACAGTTGTGTTTTTCTCTTCACTTAAGACACAAATGAATGTAAAAGAAGCTTGGACTTATGTTTATACTGTGTTACCGACAGTTGACATTGACCTGTTAACCCTGATATTATTTACACAGGTTAACAGGTTTTGGCATCTATTGTGTTTTAAAGGGAACCTAAACAAAGGAAAACTTGTTGCGTGCGTCAATCGACTGACTTACTGAGCATCCTGATTGAATGTAGGTCACTGGGGCAACCAAGTCAAAAGTAAATAGAGCCTTCCAACGGTATTAAAAATAAGATACAATTTTGTTGCAATGTATGTTACCTGCAGAAGGATCCTTTAGTGTGTATCTGAGGCCCGATGTACCCGGAATTCCATAAAATGCAGGGTCTCTCACAGTCATTCTTACTAGTTATACCCTGTGCTCATTAAAAATGGGCAAAAAAGGGTATAATGGATTTGTGTGAATGTATGTAACATGCAGAAGGAGGCATCTCCGACCCTATAAAGTATATAGTATATATTCTTGATCAGTATCATTATCAAAATGTCTTGATTGGAGGACACACTTTGTCTAACCGAGTTTTCATTCAAGAGTTAGCTAGTACCGGCCAATTAAATAAGTTTTGTCAGCTCAGTAATGTAATTTAAAGTTTATTAATATCTTGGTTATATAAATATAGACATCAATATTTGAAATTTACACATTTATAAATGAATATGCTTCATTATTTTAAATAAAATACGATTTCATACTGATATTTGATTCATTGCTTAACTCGTCAGTAAAAGTAGTAAGTAATAGTATCTGTTACAAAATAAATCACTTGAAGTGATGTTAATAGAGATGCTACTTTTTAGTACATTTTTCTTTTTTCACCAAAAATCACAACGATATCAATAGTTGATCTATTGATCAGATATTTATTTATTTGATTAACTTTGTATTTGTATCAACGTTTCCTTTTTGTCAACATTCTTTTGTGTAATTCGCCAATACGGCGAAACTTTTACTTCTCGTTCGATTTGTACAGAATATTTGACAACTTAAATAAAGATCTTTACTGCCTTTAAACAATTTTGATTGATACTTTTCCTTTAAATTTAATGTTTACTTTTATTAGATCTGTGCAGGTAATACTGTGATCGGTTATCTGTTTGCACAAGTGGAAATCATTTCAATTTGCAATCGAATAAATTCTTAGCTAACTTTATACTTTCTTTGCTCTTTGAATATTTTCTACTTGGACTTATATTCTTAACAAATTTATATCCTGAAGTCAATAAATGTAGGACTCTATCGATAGTTATCGATAAGTTGCATATAACGCGGACAACTTAAGTGGAAGTGCTTCGAGTAGCGCGCGGTTTTCCTTTAATAAAAAATTTAATTAATTTCGTATAAAAAACCCATGTTTTAAAATCCTCCTTTTGCCCCACTTAGATTTCTGCTAAGAGTTCGCGGAATGCACGTTGGATAGACATGCAGTTCTAGTTCCGACTAATTGATTCAGTTTTTTCTGTTCAGTAATTCTATTAAGAGTTTATTAACAAAGTAATTCTGTTTGTGTAAAGTAATTCTGTTTACTTCAAAATTCTCGATATAATTATATAAGCTTTGTCTTTTCGTTTTCTTTGAAACTTTAACAGACATAATAAATATATTTCGTAATACATATCTTTTGCATATGTATGTATATTACAAGTTTAGTTAGAAACATTAATTGTTACCCCAAAACAAATAGCTTGAGTGAAATTAATAGAAAGAAAATGCTTCCATTTTATTAAAAAATCACAACACAATTTTCATTCATAGTTGCATTCTATTAGAGTCGTCTACCGAGCCTGTCATTTACCTGGCTTAAAATGTCACGTAACGTATCTTTAATATAAAAGATTAATTTAAATTTAAATAAACTCTGGCAATCCCTCATATTGGATCCGTTTATTATCAATGCTAACTTAAAGATATACGTATAGAATATTTGACTAATTATTTGGAAATCTAAATTAGGAATATTTTATAAATTATTTGGCATCATAAATATATGAAAATCCTTATTGTCTTGAAAAAAAATTCGGACTGTTATTTATTTTTCGAAAGTAATATGTTGGATAATATTGAACATCCGCTCAGCCAAGATATGTGAGAATCATTTGAATATCATTAATGAAGATCTTGAGATTATCGTAGATTCACTTCAGATGTAATTATTCTAATTTAAAAATCACTTGTAGTTCTTGCCTTTTAGGAATTTTGAACGCAGTTAAGCATTTTATTTCTCTTAATAATATGTTGTATAAGATACGTTCAAAATTGGATTATTAGCAAACAAATATGATTCAAATTACATTTCAAAATGAGAGATTTTTACTCTAGTTTCAATTTCTTTTGTTTATTTCTCTATTAACGTTATTCGAATTACTTCTTTGCTTTTTATACCCTGTGGGGGTATATTAAGTTTGTTAAAAATATGTAACGGGCAGAAGGAAGCATGGCCGACCCCATAAAGTATATATATTCTTGATCAGCATCAATAGCCGAGTCGATATAGCCATGTCCGTCTGTCCGTCGGTCTGTCGGTCTGTCGGTCCGTCCGTATGAACGAAAGGATCTCAGAGATGGTAAGAGCTAGAAGCTTGAACTTGGTGTCCCAGCACTGGTAATTTTTGCAGGCAGATCAAGTTTATTTTTTTTTTTGGATGCCACGCCCTCTTTGCCCACAAACTAAGCAAGAAAAAAGTATGAAACAAGCAGTTTTGTAGCTCTAAACCCTCATAACAAGAGCAATATAACAGCTAAAGACTTCACATTTAGCACACATAATAAATATCTTGTGGTCAATATGTCCAGAAAATATTATCACGATGCCACGCCCCCCTCGCCTACAATTCGGAAAAGCTTATAACAAGAGCAATATTACAGTTAGAGACTTCAGACTTGGGACACATGATGAATATTTTGTGGTCGATGTGTCCAGAAAATTGTATCGCGATGCCACGCCCCCTTCACCCACAAATTAAGTAAAACCTCATAAAGCAAGCAGTTTTGTCACTCAAAAACCTCATAACAAAAGCAGTTTTGTAGCTGGAGACTTGAGATTTGGCACACATGATGAATATTTTGTGGTTGATGTGTCCAGAAAAATTTATCACGATGCCACGCCCCCTTTGCCCACAAAAATTAAAAAACGAATTACTAGAGAATTTCATCTGGAGTGAATTTAAGCGGGTTCCTGTAAACCCACAGGGTATATTACGGTCGGGGTCCCGACTGTTCGGCTTGTTGAATATTGTATACTTGGACGTACTTTTGTTAAATTTTGTTATGTTCTGTACTCAATAAATATAGGTCTCTATCGATAGTTTTCGAAATGACAAATACTTTATATGGCTTGATTAGGTACATGTAAATAGTCGAATTTTCCGACAAAATATATTGTTTTGAAATTGAAGTATATCTTAATAAATAGACACTCCAAAAGTTCATTTAACTATTGGTGCATCTTGAGCTATATTCTAAGGTGTCTTTTAGAATTTTTATATGAAATTTAAAGGTTCCGGATATTGATTGACATAAAGTATCATTTTTATTATTTTCCTTTACTATGGGTTGCAGAAAATTTGTACCATTTAAATACAATAATATTTTAACCTCAGGTCCATATCAAGAGAGTTTTTGAAAAGGGATCGTAGGTTCTTTCTTTAACAAGAATGATATTTTAACAATATTCATAAACTTGTCTAGACAACGCTTCTTTAAATTTGCTTATCAAAGAGCAATGAAATTAATTTGCAGTTAACTGCTCTTGTATTTTATTATAGACACTTATGCATTTTAAATTGTTGTTGTAATACATTTAAGTTTAAATGTGCAAATGATAAAGAAAACACAAATAGCTCTCAGTAAAATTGAGATTCTAACAAATACTTATATCCTTTTTAGCAAAATATGTGTTTCCAAGTCAACTACTGGCTGCCAAGTCTTTTTTGACACTGTTTCATACTTTTAAAGCGCATCACATTCTATGTTTCATTTCCAATTTCAATTTCATTGTATGTTATAAAGTATTCAAAACTATTTCTTATTTGATTTAATCAATCAATAACTAAATCATTTTATGGTAAAATTAAATATATATTATTGAAAGAAATGAAATATTTGTATTTATTTAATAGCAAAATATATTCTTTGCTCTTTTTAAAATTCTTTCCTTAGACCTAATTTAAATATCTATCAATAAACCTTTGTACTTTTTTAAAGTTCATGGTTCAAAATAGTTTACTCTAAATATCTGTTGTATTAATATTTGTGGTGAAATTGTATGATTTATATTATTTTCTTAAGAAAATGATCCAAAATATGTTTGTCATTCTGCTGCATCTTGAGTTCTATTGTAAAATGCTATAGATATCAACATTATCAGAATATCATTAGGTACTCGACTGTGGGTGAAATGACTAAAGTCTATATAGAATTGATGACTTGAAATCTGGTTGCTCCATATCGGCCACTGTACTTAGTGATGCCTCTGATTGCAGAAATTCGAAATCCTCGTACTTTGGTAGCCTAATTGTTCCCGGCAGGCTTCACTTGGGGAGGCTAACATCATTATGTCTGGATCCAATGGCTGACAATGTTTACAAAAACAGTGCTGTCAATTAAGCTTATTAGGCATGCGATGGGTTTGTCAGCGACTGTAACTCCTCGGGTATATCCATGCGGCTGCTGAAAATGACAAGAGAAGGGAATGTTATGGACACTTCAATATGTAATCTTCGTGCATTCGACAATGAAGAGTATAGTTTTCAGTGCTCGACAACTCCTACACAATACTGTTGGATAATTGCGCATTCGGTCTGGCTATAAATTTTATAAATTATTTATTTAAAATAAATTTTTTAATATCTCCTTTATTAATGGGCCAATCAATATGAAACGTGCAGCAATTTGCTTAGTTAAGCTGTGTTTTCTAAAAATTTCAGGCTGTGAAATTTTTCTGTTTTGCATGAGCTGGGATAAGATATCGAAAATTAAAAATAAACTAGACCTACGAATGGTATTCAGGAACCTACATTCAAAATTTAAAGTCTCTAGCACTTGTAGTAACTGAAAGCGACGCGTTCATACTGACGGACGGACGGACGGACAGACAGACGGATAGGCAGGCAGACAGGTGTCAAACGACTCAACTGATCACGAATATATATACTTTATAGGGTCGGGGATGTCACCTTCTGCCTGTTAAATACATACATTTGCACAAATCCATTATTCCCTTTTTTGCCCATTTTTAATGACAATAAACTAAATTCAGTGCAGCGCATTTTGGAAAAATCAGAACTCTTGAAATTTGATGATTTAAATGACATTTACACCACGTCTTTGTTTTATCATTGTTGTTTGTTTTCCGTTTGCAATAAATGTGTGGTTACATCAAGCAAACAGACACACATTGTACAATACTTACATGTGAGCGTATTGCGGTTTGATTTTAACTGAGTTAATTAATTTGTCTCTGTCATTGTCAAAGATTGTTTGTTAAATGTTGCAATAATTGCATATTTGGTAAACATTAAACTTTACATTATTAACATTAAAAAGCCGGAAAAACTTGAATTTATTAAAAAACAATTGTTATCAGAATTAATTTCTTTTAAATGACTGTATGTTGATCGCTCAGAAAAATCTAGTGCTTGAAAGGAAGGCAGAAATAGAAGAGGAGGTGTAATTGTGTGTTAGTGGCCCCCCTTACTGAAAAAGTGACCATGCCCTTGTTAGGGTCGGAAAAGGGGGAAAAGTGTCATAGAAGTCTGTTTGCCAAACTTGGCTGATGCAGCTCTTATAGTCTCTGATATATTTATGTATACTTTACAGTAACAGAGTTTCACACTCAGTTGCATACCACTGTAAGGGCTCTGTTCAGGCACAGTGTGTGGTGAAATTTAACATAACGTCTTTAGGATAGTTAAAAATAGTACAAAGTAATTACAGGGTCTTTCGCAGTCGAGTGAACTCAACTTTCTACTAGTTTATATTGATATTTTCAATGTTTTTAAAAAGTCTAACAAAAAGTGATTTAACAAATGTTATTTAAAATCAAAAAGCATGAGTAAAATTGATTGTGTACAGAGCAAAATGGGAAATGCATTGATTTCTTCAAGTTGTATTATTTAAAAGTCTATAAAAAGATTACAAAAGGAAAACCCAGTGTTCAGGATAAGATCTGGAATAAAGGGATTTGTTGCTGTTACCTGCTGTTTTATGACTCTGTCAATCCTCAAGTCAATTGTCAACTTTCACCCACAAGATTGAATATATTTTCCTTTTGGCATTCTTCAATATGTTGTCTTCTTTACAAATATAATTTTAATCTTGTATAAATTTTATAAATTTATAAATTGAAAGGCATACAAAATATTTCACAATACACCTTTAAGCGAAACACTTTACAGTTGTTATTGTTGTTAATTATTATTATAAATATATTATTTATATTTATATTATTAGTATTTTATTATTATTATTATCATTGTTATTATTGATAGCTGTTGCATAGTTTTCATTTATTTATTTTTGTGCGCATTTGCAGGATGTAAATATTTTGAAGATTTTACTTTCACTTTTTTGATCACTTTTCTTTTTATTTGTGCTTTGCTCTGTCTCTTCGCCTCCGTCTCCGTCTCCGTCTTCGCCTTCCTGTTCTTGTATTTGTTGTAGTTGCTGTAGATATTGCTGCTTCTGCTGTCGTGCTTTAAATGCTGCATTGTTAAGCTGCCAATTATTGGGAATGGGGCGAGTTGGCTTTTGGTGCTTCTGCTGATAAGTGGGTGCAGCACTGGCCAGTCCCGAGTACGGGTTTGAGGCAGCCGATGTGACCGTGGAGGAAGCAACTGCCGTCGAAAACATTGTCATAATTCTGATGAATATGTCGATTTCACTGAATTCCACTATTTTTATGTCGCTGATTTAACTCGAAAAGCACGATTCGCATAAACAAACTTTGCTTGACATTTATTGTTGTTCTTTTGACTGCACCGTGTCGTACATCAACCTTTCGCTGTGTCGCGTGAATCAAAAAATTTTCCAACTACTATGTGTGCAAATCGGCCCGAGTTTATTTGGCAAATGCCCTCTGATGACAGCAGATGCTCCTTTTTATAGACACAGACAAGGCACAGGAGCAAACGAAAGCTTTCGCTCTCTTAAAGCTCTCTTAATACTTATAACTTTCTAATGCTCTGCGGATAGGATGTTGTCTCTTATAATTGTCTCTTATTTTATTTTAGTCTTCGTTTTACTGTTAAACAACAAACTGTTGCATACACGAGACTATTTATTTCTCAGCCCACCCCAAATGGAAAGTTGACTAATGAACTGCACTTAGCGGTCATTTGTTAGTCAGGAATTAAGAGAATGTTATCCTTTGTGTAAACAACAACAGTTGTGTTGTTCTCTTAACTAGACTCCTAAATGGATACAGTTCAATGAGCCTAGATGAATGTAAAATGTACCTGAACTTACATATGTATATACTGTGCTAACAACAATTGCTTTGACCTCTTAACACCGATAGTCAGTGACACATGTTAACTGGTTTCGGCAACTGGTATGTTAAAAGGGGAACCCAAAAAAAGGACAAATTGTTGCTTCGACTGGCTTCTGACCAGGTTGAATGTAGGTCATTGAGGCAGTCGAGTCAAAAGTAAATAGACTCTTTTTACAACGACATCAAAAAAAGGATACAGTTTCGTTGCAATGTATGTAACAGACAGAAGGATGTGTGGGCGGTCATTTATTGTGCATCTGAGTCCCAATGAAAAATTAATCGCAAGTAAATTAAAAAGTTCGGATATTGAAAATTTTTTAAATTATTCGAGACAAAATGTTACGCATTATAACCACAACGTGATTTTTCATAGCATAAGTTCAGGGTCTCTCCCAGTCCGTTTCTACTAGTTTATATAATATTTAAGTATTCCCCTAATGACTTTATAAGTTTATACCTTTCATTTTGCTTGCAGGTAAAGGTTTAAGGTAGATGCAGCGCCTTGTGCGCTGATTTCCGGTGGAGTATCTGGATTTCTACGTCGTCATTTCGGAATATCACTTGCTGATTTATCTGTTCAAAATGGATATGCTATGATAATGGATAGTTTTTGTGATAATAGTGACTGGAACTGTTTTCTCAACGGTACAGAGGCAGTTGCTGCATCCACCGACGCGACGCCATTGAACTAGTTTGCTGCACTTATCAAATGTAATAAATTGCACCCTGTCCGCTTTTCTAAGCTCCTTTGGAAGAGATACCCATAGGATACAATGAACTACACTGCAATCACTGCGTCAGGCCCTTGTAAACCTACGCAGTGTAAGAAAGCTTTTAAGCGGGGTACATAAATCAGTCTGTCAGTGTCTGGAACTTACAAGAAATTTTGTAAGTTTCGCTAATCGCGGAAAGATTTAGCTGAAAATAAAAGAAAGTGCGCAGCGCTAGCAACGGCCATACGCTCGATCAAATACACTTAAGCGCGAGTAGTTAGCAGGGTTAGAAAGGAAACAGCTGCTCGTCGTTATTAATATCAGCACAAAATGATTAACAACTAACTACTCGAGTCCTGCTGCACTGTCCTAGTGGAGCCCTAGCGCTCCGCCTGTTCGCTATTTAATTTGTCGCTTCACCAGATGCACACTCCTTTCACACACGGCCGACAAGTCCATCGGCCGCGCAAAACTCACCACATCTCTCGCTCTTCACCACGAAGATTTCGTTTTCTCCTCCTCTGAGGTGGAGTTTCGTTAGTAGTGGTGTGTAACTGTTCGACGACTTGCGATTGCCTGCGAATAATGACCGTTGGGCTTAAATTCAAATTCTAACCTTTACATATCAAATCAAGACACCTAATATGTGTAGGTAACGTTGTAGCCCCCATTACCTCTAATTTCAAAGCTTTGAATAATTTTGACAAGTAACCAACCACTTTTAATAGGGATTACATGGGACCAATTTTGAAATTGAGTCTTTCTTGGATCTGTTTCTTTAAATACCTGTTCTATCGGTAGTATATTCTTTATCAATAGTTTTTGGAGAAAATTTTAGAAACTAATTAATGTAAAGATATAAATGTAAAATGTAAATGTAATCAAAAAAAGAGGAAGAGAATACTGACGTTATAACGGACAAAGCAGCGTGTTTTTCAGAATAAGTATACGATCGCTTATAGACGGCATCGACTATAGCCTAGGGTACCCTACTGACGCACGAGATCCGACTCTTCGGCAGTTTAGAACCTCTACTTTAAAAATTGCCAAGAGCCTGTAAAGTTTAAAAAAAAAAAACAAAACTTGAAAAAGTAGTTTGATTATAATGGGATTGCATTTATTTATGTATACATGTAATGTAATCCCATGTATACACGGGATTCGTCGTCAGCAATTAACATAGCACGTAGTTAATATAATAATAATAATAAATTCTAATTAATATACAATTAACCTTGCATATAGCTGCCATAGGAATAGTCGAGACTTTTACAGAATAAGTACAGCGACTTAACGTTATTAAAAATTCCATTATAAGGGTACGTGTTTCGGTATTAAATGTTGCGCATTTCCTATTCGTCGAACGTGTTAAAGTTCGCGCATGTGCGTGAATTACAGCCCCATTACGGCATCCCTTACAGACTTTCGCATTCTCTCTCTGTCTGTCTGTATACTATAGTCTTAGCTGCTCTTGCTTATTGACACTGTCAGCTTGAATAGAAAGGGTGTTGATCTCTTAATATTTCTGTTTTATTGGCTTTCTTTGTATTCAAACTCACTGGTTAAGATTTTTTGAATGCATGCGCACTTCATGCACATTAGTTACTCCCTGGGCCACAGTTTACATTAATTTTGTTTAAATGTGAAAAGGTAAGTTAAAGTAGGCGTGGCAGAACATACAAAGTATAAATAGACGAGTTTGCGCGTAGTTTTCCAATTATTCAGGAGAGCACGTTACCTACCTTTCAGGCCCTGTACTTTTAAAAAGTACAAAACTGAATCAATGGGTGTAGAAAGGGTGAGGCAATCAATTAGTTCGCTTAAAAGTTATGCACAAAAAGTTGAACAGCTTAAACGATGACATTCAAAATGCGGATGTGGCCATATGGAATAGACTAATACAATTTATTAAATTGGCTTAAGCATTCCTTAAGTAATAGCTTAAATTATCTGTGTTTTTATTGTTGAAATTTCACTACACAGTAAGCCATATTTCAGTTCATTCATTTTTTAAAGTATTTAGTCATTTCTAATACAGAATTTACACTTTATTCAAATGCAGAAAAATTTATTTTACAAAATAAGTAGTTGTGTAATATTTCATTATTTTCATAAAATAAATAAGCAAATTTCAGTAATTTTATAAGTTAAGTGCGAAAACAAATGGCGTTTCGATTAATTTCATTAAATTTTGGTCGACGTATACCTACCAAGTCAATTTGCAAGGTTCCTATATCTGAATCAAACAATATCTTCCAAATATTAATATTTCAAACTGATTACAGGTGGCTTATAGTCAGAAGAGATTAATGATCAACACAAGCAGTTCGGCGGCTAGTAAGTATTCTTAATAGATTTGAGTCGATGTAACTTATATATACAAGACCGTATCGTATAATTTGCAGAACCATCAGTACCCTTTTTCGAGAAGCCAAGTATTGTATTTTCAACTAATGCACTAAACCACCATTGGGGGGTAAGTTGAGCTCACAAAATAATACTGTACTCATATATACAAATATTCATAGGTAGTTGTTCTAATCCAGTTTACTTTATACAGGCCTGGCCGGTTGTGATTACTTTGGTTTTTGGCTTTGCATGTGAGATGCTTGGTATAATATACTTGGGAGCAACGCGCAGTGATGTCTGGTATACTAACACTCCAGCGCCTTGCGAAACAGTTGAGACGCGCAAAGGCTATAGACCGCACATAAGTAGGGTATGTTTCCTCAATAAAGCTGATGCTAAGTGCAATTGTTCTTTTTTATCCCTAATTACTTCGCACAGATCAAGGTCATCAGTCAGAAAACTGAGTATTCGCCGGGACTACTTGAGGCCTGGCAAGGAAATGTCGATGGTCCTATATGTACGTAGAAGTTCAGTTTTGGTTATTTAATAATTGATGCTTTAAGCTTTAATCGTATTATTAATTTAATTACAATTGCAGATGAAGATGACAAAAAGAAAAAAAAGAAGTAGGTCGGTTGCCAGAATTGCCGACTCCAGCAGAATTGATGTATATTTTTACTCTGACATAAAGTTTTTATAATGTTCCTTGATTAAGTATATTGGGATATTGTACACTCAGAGTTTTTATAGCCTGTGCCCATTTAAAATGGGCAAAAAAGGCTATAATGAATTTGTGTGAATGTATGTAACAGGCAGAAGGAATCATCTCCGACCATCTAAAGTATATATATTCTTAATCAGTATCAATAGTCGAGTCGATTGACACCTGTCCGTCTGTCTGTCCGTCTGTCCGTCTGTCCGTCCGTCCGTCTGTCCGTCCGTCTGTATGAACGCGTGGATCTCAGCAACTATAAGAGCTAGATACTTCAAATTTGGAATGTAGGCTCCTGAACACCATACGCAGATCAAGTTTAGTTTCAATTTTCGATATCATGTCCCGTTGGTTTTAAAATTAGAAAAATCACCATTACATAAGCAATGTTAAAGCTAGAGACTTGAGATTTGGCACACATGATAAAAAGCTTGGGCTTAATGTGTCCTGAAAATTTCATCACGATGCCACGCCCCCTTCGCCCATAACTCGAAAAGCTGATAACAAGAGCAGTTTTATAGCTAGAGACTTAAGATTTAGCACACATGGTAAGTATCCTACTCTCAATGTGTGCTACAAATTTCAGTACGATCGGATATTGAACTCAGAAGTTATTCAAGAAACAAATTTATGCAGCGCAGCAGATGCGTCGCAGCGCAGTAGCAGCGCAGTCGCTGCGCCGCGGCGACGATATAACGAATGAAAAGACGCGATTGTTCATGTATGTTTGATTTGCCTTTCGTCTGCAGTGGCGCTAAACATAAACAATTAACAGCCACAGTCTTCAAGCGATATATTAAAATCCCATTATAATAAAAATAGTTGTCTTTAAAGGCCTGCACAGGGTATCCTACTGTCGCGCCCGCTCGACTGATCGGCTTGTTTAGTATTTAGAATATTGTAAAGTAGCGCTAATTCTTGTGAATAAATTACAACTTGTATTCTCTGGATTCTTGACAATACACGTTCTTCCATGCATGGTCAAATGAGCAGAAGAAATTTTGTAAGTTTCGCTAATCGCGGAGGTAGGGAAAGCAAAGATTTAGCTGAAAATAAAAGAAAGTGCGCAACGCTAGCAACGGCCATACAATCGATCAAATACACTTAAGCGCGAGTAGTTAGCAGGGTTAGAAAGGAAAGAGCTGTTCGTCGTTATTAATATCGGCACAAAATGATTAACAACTAACTACTCGAGTCCTGCTGCACTGTCCTAGTGGAGCCCTAGCGCTCCGCCTGTTCGCTACTTAATTTGTCGCTTCACCAGATGCACACTCCTTTCACACACGACCGACAAGTCCATCGGCCGCGCAAAACTCACCACATCTCTCGCTCTTCACCACGATGATTTCGTTTTCTCCTCCTCTGAGGTGGAGTTTCGTTAGCAGTGTTGTGTAACTGCTCGACGATGTGCGCTTGCCCGCGAATAACGACCGTTGGGTTTAAATTCAAATTCCAAGCTTCAAACATATTGGCTTCAATATTGGCTTAAACGCTATTAATATAATAGAGTGCGCGTCGTGCGCTGATCTATCTTTACATATCAAATCAAGAGATATAATATGTGTGGGTAACATTGTAGCCCCCATTAACTCCAATTTCAAAGATTTGTATAGTTTTGACAATTAACCAACCACTTTTAATAGGGATTACATAGACCAATTTTGAAATTGAGTCTCTCTTAGGACTGTTTCTTTAAATACCTGTTCTATCGGTAGTATTTTCTTTATCAATAGTTTTTGGGGCGAATTTTAGAAGCTTAATAATGTAAAGATATACACGTGATGTTTTACATATGATAGACTCCATGTATTGGAACAAACTTTGGCCACGTCACTGCATCATTGTAATCATTGGCTAGGGCGATTATAATTTAATAAAACATCACACACATTGGGAACTACGATTTGCAGTGCATTTAGTAGAATGTAGTGCAATGCAAAGTAGTTATTTAAATACTTATAGTTTGGATTGGAACTTTCCATTCTTCAAAAAGACTCAAGGTTTTTTGTTTCATTAAATTGTATAATTTAACAGAAACTTTTAATCAATATTTGGTGTCTAGAGCTAAATTCGCACGTTTATACGGAAAGGTGGTCGGACTTACAGACAGATTGGCAGGGCTAAATTGACGCGAATGTTAATACTGTTATACAGGGGTGGTGGCAAAAGTACTCACCCTATTGAAGAACGATGATTACTTCTGCCCCACCCTGTATATATACTTAATATGGTCGAATATGCTTTCTTACCTTTTGCATTTTGCTCATTTTTAACGGAATCAGGGTATACAAATCCAATATAGATTTGTTTCATTGTGTTTCTGTACGAACTGACTTAGAAGGCCATATTCAAATTTCAAAAGCTATGATAACCATAGACTCAAACCTTTTTTAAATTAAAACAAAATTTTCTCTAGACATTTAGTCCAGAAAGTAATATTTCTGTTTTATTTTTTTTTATCAAATTCGTTGTACTTTTTAGACAAACAATTTAAAGAATGGCTTTTCGCTGTATTTGTTCAAAACTCCATCAATGCAATCTTTTCCAGTCGTTCACCAAGGTATCTAACTCTGGGTTATGCATTAATAAGATATTTATCGTACTTAACGTATCACAGGTACGTTTATCCCATAAGAAATCTGGATCCGTTCGGCATATTAGTGGTAGCTCGGCAGCAGGTTAGTTATCTTATCTCATACGTGTGATACTATATATAGAAAATTAACCTTTAATTTACAGAACCACCAGTACCTTGGTTGGATAAGCCAAGTGTTGTGTTCTCGGTAGATGCTTTGAACCATCATTGGGGGGTAAGCATAAGTATACAATCAGATCAGTTCAAACAAAGCGCTTTCCTACGCTCTTGGGAGTACAACTTTAATACAATATATTTATCTCTTTCTACAGGCCTGGCCGGTTGTTATTATCTCAACTATTGGATTGGCCCTAGAGATTCTTGCCATTATGCGTTTAGCAGTAAAACGTGACGATGTCTGGTATACAAAATCTCCAGCTGCTTGCGAAGTTCTTGAGACGCGCAAGGGCTATCCGGCACCTGTACGGAAGGTACGTTTGTTAATGGTTTAAAAAAAAAAACTTATTTACTGGAATTCCGATTGTCTCATTAGCTTGTAGTCTACAATCAGAAATATGAAACACCAAAGGAACTTATAGAAGCTCTTCGAAGTGATGTCGATGGTCCTCCTTGTAAGTTGAATTTGATATTTTCAGAATGATCAACATTTTCGCCGCTTCCAATTTGTAATTTGACGCTTCTCTGTTAACTGAGAATGCAGCTTCGATTATCAATCTGTCGGCCTTGGAGGCGTTAAATGTTCGCAAAGCAATTAAATTTGTATTAATGCGCATGTCAATTTGCTTCTAGGCGACACTTGTAAAGATAACAAAGATGATAAAAGTAATGTAGTACTAAGCAAAAAGAAAGTAGCTGCCCACGCGATTGCAAGTCTTGGCGTTATTTACTTGGCTTTTTTCATGTAATATATACATACGATATTCACGGGAAGCGTCAAGTTTGAAGCGATATTTATAACCGCCTTATGGATAACTAAATATCAATTTATTGGAATATTTACAGGCAAAGAAAATAAAAAGAAATGAGTGAATATTAATAGATTTTTAAAATTCAAGAATTGCTAAACTATTTTGGGTACCAACACTTGGATTTTTATAGCCTGTGCCCATTAAAAATGGGCAAAAAAGGCTATAATGAATTTGTGTGAATGTATGTAACAGGCAGAAGGAAGCATCTCCGACCATATAAAGTATATATATTCTTAATCAGTATCAATAGCCGAGTCGATTGACACCTGTCCGTCTGTCTGTCCGTCCGTCTGTCCGTCTGTCAGTCTGTCCGTCTGTCCGTCTGTATGAACGCGTGGATCTCAGCAACTATAAGAGCTAGAGACTTCAAATTTGGAATGTAGGTTCCTGAATACCATACGCAGATCAAGTTTATTTTCAATTTTCGATATCAAGTCCCGTTGGATTTAAAATTAGAAAAATCACCATAACATAAGCAATGTTGAAGCTAGAGACTTGAGAATTGGCACACATGATAAAAAGCTTGGGCTTAATGTGTCCTGAAAATTTCATCGCGATGCCCCTCCCCCTTCGCCCATAACTCGGAAAAGCTGATAGCAAGAGCTTATAGCTAGAGACTTGAGATTTGGCACACATGGTAAGTATCCAACTCTCAATGTGTGCTACAAATTTCAGTACGATCGGATACTGAACTCAGAAGTTATTCAAGAAACAAATTTATGCAGTGAAGCAGATGCGTCGCAGCGCAGTAACAGCGCAGTCGCTGCGCCGCGCCGACGATATAATGAACGAAAAGACGAGTTTGTTCATGTATGTTTGATTTGCCTTTCGTCTGCTGTGGCGCTAAACATAAACAATCAATAGCCGCAGTCCAGTGTTGCCAGACTATCGCAAGCTGCCTACTTTCGATGCAAGCAAAATCGACTTCAAGCGATATATCTAAATCCCATTATAATGAAAATACTTTTCTTTGAAGACCTGCACAGGCTATCCTACTGTCGCGCCCGCTCGACTGATCGGCTTGTTTTTATAGGATTACCAAATTGTATTGCATTTTACAACATATTCAATAGACAAATAAATAAATTATTTTGATCAAGTCTTTTCTTTTTTTAAGACCCTTTACTTTAAAAAAGTAAATAGGGTCTATTCAGTTTGTCAAAAAACAAATGTGCGTTACAGGTCGAAGGAAGTCCGGCAGACCCCATAAAGTATACATATTCTTGATCAGTATCACCAGCCGAGTCGATATAGCCATGTCCGTCTGTCTGTATGAACGCCTAGAACTCAGAGACTATAAGAGCTAAAGTCACCAAATTTGGTATGGTGGTTTTTCTATGGGCTAAGCAGATCAAGTTTATCTTAAAATTTTGACACGCCCCCTTCCGCCTCCGTAAATCGAGAACAAACATTTTTAAAGCCCATAGAACGAAAAATAGAGTCCTGAATTTTTGGCACACAGGACGGGTATCAGGGTCCTAACGTATCCTGAAAATTTCATCGCAATCGGATAATAATCTCGGAAGATATTCAAAAAAAACTTAAAATCCCATATAATGGTCAATTTTAAAACTGGAGCCTTGAATTTTGGCACACAGGACAATCATCGGGGTACTAATGTATCCTGAAAATTTCATGGTGATCGGATAATAAACTCGGAAGGTATTTGAAACTCAATATTACTCAGTGCCTGACTAAAGGAAGAAGAGCATATTGACGTTACAACGCGTTATGGTGAACTATTAGTGTTACTCTTATTTCCATTTTAAAGAATAAGTAAAGGGTCTCTCATAGTCGACTTCGACTGTAGCCTTTCCGACTGGTTTACCCTAAGTTTGTTAAAAGTAGGTTTGGCCGACCCCAGAAGGTATATAAATTCTTGATCAGCATCAATAGCCGAGGCTCAGAGTATATCATAGATGGTAAGAGTTAAAAGCTTAAACTTGGAGTATCTTTAATTCTGAATGCCACGTTCCCTATGCCAACAAATCGAGACTTGAACTTTGATATTATCCCGACACCTTCGCCCACAAATTACAATAGAATTATATCGGGAGCAAATATGGGCGGCACCGTGTACTGTCACAGGGTGTCTTACGGTCGGGTTCCCCGCTGTTCTGCTTGTTATACCCTTGCAGAGGGTATTATAATATTGTCACGAAATGGGTAACGGATGAAAGCAGACATCTCTGACCCTATAAAGTATATATATTCTTGATCAGCATCAACAGCCGATTCGATATGGCCATGTCCGTCTGTCCGTCTGTTTCTATGCAAACTAGTCTCTCAGTTTTTGAGCTATCTGGATGAAACTTGGTACAGATCAGTCTTTTTGCTGCAGGCAGTACATATGTCGGAGCCAGTCGGATCGGATCACTATATCATATAGCTGCCATAGGAACTATCGGTCGAAAATCATACTTTTGTATGACAAACTTTTTTATTTTTCAACACATTGCAACCAAAGTCATAGACTATGCATTTCGTCCTGTCCTAAATATTCTGACCAAATTTTGTTTAAATCGGATAACTATATCATATAGCTGCCATAAGAAAGATCGGTTGAAAAGTGCATCAGGGTTCTGCAAGGGTATGAAATTTTTGGCGTGTAAGGCGTGATAAAAATTCTATTGCACTGTTACTGATGCCGGAACCGAAAGGACAAAATCGAAATAGAACCTCTTACCGATATTTGTTTCGGAATCTAGCCCTGGACTTAAGCATGACGAAATCATAGTTCATGAAATCTGACTTAAATTGTTAAATCAGCTCAAGCTGTGTCTAATAGTCTCAAAAGTTACATATTAATGTCCGACACAAGCAGCGTATTTATTTATCACCACACAAGGGTTAAAGTTGATTATTTAAATTACAGCGCAATTTGAATTTGATATGGTCGGCATTCTTCATTTAATTAATATACAATGATAAAATAAAGTTAAGTAGTATGTAGCCCAAATTTTGATCTTAATGCCACAATATTTCTCAATTTCCGTATATTAGAAGACCTTAAGATGAGCAATTCTGCTCTATAATTCACCAAAATTAAGACACAATTATAATTAATTCTTTTAATTCATTTCATTTTATTTAGTCAAATTTTCATTGTATGCAGCAACCTGTGGCTAAAGTCGATGTCAAATTGAGAACAGACTGATTTTTATTTAAACAAAATGTTATTGTAGTTTGTTGTAGCCAGAAAGTTGTTTTGAATTCTTTTTTTTTTTAAAAATACACAATAAAATTAAGAGTTACTTTAGTTCATCCATTTCAAGTAAGAATATGGCACTCCGTATAATAGCCGCAAATAACTCGCGGAATTCAATACTGAAAATTATTTCAAAGGTTGGGACCATTAAATCCAACAAAACGTAATTGTTTCTTAATCATTTAATTCGTTTCTGCCATAGATATCCATTGATAAACGATCTCCTGTTCGACATACAAGCTCTGCATGTGGTAAGTCTTTGGATTTGGATCTCGTTACTTGTTTATATAGAGTGAGACGTTCTATTCCCAGAACCGCCAGTTCCCTGGTTGCAGAAGCCGAGTGTTGTATTCTCATCGAAAGCACTGAAACATCATTGGGGGGTAAGTACTAAGTACGCGTGCAAGTACCTAAGATCGGATTACACGGTTAACTTGACCAATAGTATTTGTAAGCTCTACTCGTATTACTAGTTTTGTGTTTCTATTAACCATAACTACGAGTTGGCCATGAGTCTAACAGACATAATAGAAGAGCTCTGTTCTATGGAAATACACATTTAGATGCGACTATTAAAGAGGATTCATTAGATTAGACTATATTTTTGGTGGTACTAGTATGGTGTGTGTGCTTGCCAAAGTTTTTAGCTAAGTAATCAAATCATATACAACTTGTGTTTTTAATATATTGTACAAGACTAACTACGCGCAATTTTCAATATTTAAGAAAATCATAATTGTTTACTTGGGTATAAATGTATAACTATGTAGTATAAGTGTGATGGAAATCGAAAAGAAAATACTTTGTAATACTACTATATATATATATTTTATGTGAAACATTTATTAAGTATACTATTCGTTATATATATAATTAATTGTTCATATATGTATGTGTATATTTATTATACGCAGCGACAATTAATAATATTTAGATGAGTGTTTTTTTTTTGCGGTTCGTGTTATGTTCTGTTAAATTAGCAAAACTTATACGCAACATACAATAATACCAACTAATGTTTATGTGTCTGCATGATTGTGTGTATACTAATTATATATAAGTAGTATATATGCTAACCAACTAGAGCTAAGTATACGTTATATATGTATTTTGCAATAATTCAATATAAGTATATATATGTATTATGTTTATTGTTTAAGAAGAAGCAGAAACAACTTTCGAAACAGCATTTAAATAAGTTGTAATCTTACTTTGCGTTCAGTAAATTTTATAACACTTTTTTGTTGTATAATATACATAGAATATAAATGGTTACTGTTTTGTTTGTTTTAGTACAACTTGCAACACAAATCTACGCGTTTGTTGAATGTAGTATTTCCTCTGTTTCATTCTCCTCTATTATTGTTATTATTCATATTATTATTTTTGTGTGTTTAACGAGATACATTCAATTAAATACACAAACTATGTGTATTGTATGTAGATGTACGCTGTACGATGTATTAAATTGGTTCATCATCATCATCATCATTGTCGTCGTCATCGTCTCCGCACTTATGAACTAATGTTAGCTTATGTTCGGGCTACGCATACTTACAAATATGCACGTAGTATCAAATTTATATACTATGTATATTGCTTATACGTCTTTATATGCATATACATAACAACATCTCATTATGAATGTATGTATATTGTTGAGATTCTCTTCGCACATCGAACAAGTATTGTCCACATAATTAGCCGATTTTGCTTTAAAATTTTTACATCTATATGTATTATAGAATCCATAGATTTTATCGCGCTTACCAATACTGGAATATTTGAATCATTTTGTTAGCGACATGCACATTGCTTGCTTCTTTTTTTTTTGGTGTTGTAATGAATATTGTATTTATACAAACTAAAAACCAAAATAGTATATTGTTTCAGATTCAAATCAAAATAAATACCAGAGTATAAAGCAGATAACTTAACAAGTATAATTACCATACGATCTCTGTGCTACCAAAAAGTTAGGATTAGTATTAGATGTGTGTAGAAATTGTATGTGGAAATCATTTTAAGTAAGTAGTAGTACGAATACGAGTATTATACGATACGAAACGAGCGTACATTACAGAGTACAAAGTACATTTTACAAAGTCTAATATGACGGTGGTTTCTAATTCATCTATCAGCTAATTGAGTATTATTCAAACATATACATATACATATATGGCTAATCTTAACTTTACACTTTTCGGATTATTCATATATTTTGTATACTTAAGTATACTATATTTTTTTTTCTGTGCATTGTACAGCAAAATATGCGTGCAAACTACTACTCACGACAAATTACATAAATTACTACTTGAATGTTAATTATAATTTAATCATTAAATTTGTTACGTTAAGCAATTCAATTCAAATCAAATGCAAATTTCGTTTTATTTTTCAAAATTTCGCTGCTTTCACAATTTAAATTTTTCATTTATTTTCCATTCAAAAATGTTGAGAAATTTTGTTCAGCATTTGTCAAGGGATTTTCTTGAATCATAGCTAAATGTAAGAGTAAATACAGTTTACATCTCTTATATAAATTTATAGATATATATGTTGTGTTATATATGGATTTCTAAACATCGCTTCAAGTATATAGAGCGATATCAGTTACAGGCTTATAATTTTTTGTATTTCCTTTTGTTTTGTTACTTGCATTTAGATATATAAATAAATATATAATAATTAAACATTAAGCATAACCATTTCATATGCTGGCTGCAAATTGTTACAATAAATACACATAAATTTATTATCGTATTAGTTCAAACTAAATGTAATTCAATTCAACTGGTTTATAGGGGGCTTGCTTATGGCCTAGTAGATATACTAGATATACGTGACAACTTAGCACTAGAACTTTAAATGTTCTCTCCTTTATCAAATGTTCTAATTATCATCCGTTTGTATTTTCTCTATTGTGTTGTTGTTAATTCTTTTTCAATATAATGCACTTGCTTATCGTTTATATAGTAGTAGTAGTAGTATAAAGTTCTTTTGAGAAACAAATTTACAACAGTTAGTATTAAGGTCTTTCTTGTTTCTTTTCTTTTTTTTTAATTTCGTTTATATTGATCATAAGGGCACAAAACTAAATTTCAAATTACATTTAATCTATTGACGAAACTAATACTATTAAGGGGAAGAAGAATAGAGGTTTGAGAATTGATTTTGTACCATACCAAACAAAGTTCATTAACAAATCCTAATTCAACACGTTTTGTCAAAATTCCTCGTTGCAAAAATTGTACTGATAATTTCGAGTTCGCCAAATAAGCATCTACTATAGTCTTTACTCGTATTGTGCAAGCTGCGCTTTTACATACAGGAGTTTTCAATATACATATTGTTTTAATCAATATCTCAATTACAAGTTACAAATCAAAGCAAAAAAATATACGAGAAAATACAGATAAAGTAAAAAAAACTCAATTAACCATAATTTAGTAAATTGTTTGAATTTCTTTAAGGTCTTAACGGTTTGTTATGTCAATTAGTGTTGCTGGAAGACGAGTCTAAGTTTATTTTTTTAATTAATTCTTAAGCTTTCTCATAGGGTAGATAGGTGCGTGTTATCGCACTTACCACTAAGAAGCATTTTGTGGCTTTACTCACCTCTTTTATAGTCGGACATAGTTGTCCCCCTTTTTTTTTTTTTTTTTAAAAAGAAATCTCTTCTAATACATAAAAATTGAACTTGGTGTTGAATTCGTTCGTTTCGTTTCACTTTGTTGTTAAGTACAATTAGCATTTTGTTGTATTTTGTTGTATTCTTCCAAAATATAGCTCATTATAATTGATATGTGACGAGCTGTTAAAAGTTATGTTCCGTTTTTTTTGTATATATAAGAAAACGTTTGAATCTTTTTGTGTAATATACATTTTGTTTTAATATTTCTCATTTGTTTTATAGTTATATATTGATTTTGCTTAACACTTAAATTAGTTTTTTTTAAACACGATTTTTTTAGTTCATCATTTATTTGTTGTGTTACTTGATCTTTTTAATTTAGCATTGGAAATTAGCATCAATAGCTTTTTTTTTCGAGTTTTCAATATATCTATATAAGTATATCTGTTTAGCAATTGATAAATAAATAGAATTTGTTATATGTAAGTACAAGTGCGAGTACATATGTAAACCGTATATCGGGGCTTAAATACTCAGCTGTTTTGCTTTAAATTATTCAACATGTTATGACTTAAACTTTAGAGACTTAGAACTAATTTCATTATGATCAAATAAATACTATTCTTTTAGTATTTCAAAGTGTTTATATTTTTATTTTTATATTTTCACAGGAAAATAATTGCTTTTTTCTTTATTGTTTACGTTTTTCGTATGTTTTGGTTAAGTTTTGGTTTGTTTTGGTTTGGTTTAAGGTTTACTCGGTTTATACTTACTTTATTCTTATGTAGTATATGTTGCTAGAGTATATATGTAGATAGAGTATTGATCTGTGTCTATGCACATCAATTGACTAGCTTGTTAGAGTATTTTCTTGTCTTGGTGTATAATAGAGTAGAGCTGAGTAGAGTAGAGTAGAGTAGTTCCAAATAACCAAATAAATAATAACAATGCCAAACAATACACAAGAAGCCAAAAAATGTTATGTTTAATTCAACTGAGGGGGTTGGTACTAATATTTCAAAGATTATTTATTATACGTGTGTTTACACGGGTAAAAGGTAAATAACCTGATTTAATTTGTGATCGAATTTCGCTAGAATTTGGTCCTCATTATTTATTCAAATCAACTACTATACGTTACGTTACGTTCTTGTATCTGTATCTTCTATAATTGAATCTTTTCTAAAGCATATCCAAAACCATTGCTATTGCTCTGTCCGGTTTTTGGAACAGTTCCCATTGGAATTTTGGGTTGAAAAAGGGATTTAGAGTAGGGGGAAATCTTTCAAAACCGTTTTTTTTTCTTCTAAAAAACAAGACACTTTTCCGTTACCGAATGTTATATATTATGTAAAATTTTTAACTCGACACCTTCAAAGTGATATGCGTTTTGTAGGTTCACAACAACAGTTTAATGATGCACCTAGGTTCATGAAATGTTTTCCATTTTCTTTTTATTTTGTTTACCATTTTCAAATCTTTTTTCCAAGTATTCTTAGTAAGTATATTTTGCCACATTTTGAGACGCCGGCTTATATATATAATAGATATATACATATAATATTTTTGTTTGTTTTAAAGGTATGTTTTTTTTTTGTCTCTAATTAAATATATCACGGTCTTGCTAAATATCGCTGTATACATGTAAATATCTATAAAGTTGTCATCCGACTTTTTACTCCTAATGTATATATTTGCTTTTTGTATACGGATATATATATATATATATATATATATATATATGTATGAGAGAACATCAACATTATCCAACTAGATAATATAGTAGAATAGCTAAAACCGATTGCCAATTTCATTTCATTGGCCATCGTTAAGAGTTCTGATTATAATCTGATTCTTCAGTTTTTCTTTAGGTAATTTGGTTTTCGAATACTGACACTTGAATGCTGAAACACAGTTGATCTTATTGTCATATGATGTATGTATGTATGTATGTATGTATGTATGTATTTATGATGTATCTATATATTTATGTAATGCCTTCAACAAGAGAATACGTTTTATGTCGTTGTGAGAAGATGATATGGATTGCAATTGGGTTTCTTGAAATCTTTTTACTTGCATTCTCTTAAGAATTGTATATATATATTTTGTATTTTGTATGTAGTATATAGAAGTATACGCAATTGACTACTGAACATGTTTCATCATGCTTTTAATATAAGTACATATGTTTGTTTGTTTGTATGTATATAGTATATATACTAGTATACTAGAATAGTTAACCTACAAGAGTAAATAAATCAAACTCCAATTTGACACAACTAAATGTGTGTGTGTGTATGTGTGTGAGAGTGTGTACGAATTTATATTACAGCAATTTGATTGGTCAAATAACCAACGATATTTTGTTTATGTTTTCGATTTGTTGATGGGATATATTTAAAATGTTGCTACCACGAAAAAAAAACAAGTGATAATAATAATTATTATTATTGAAAACTGAATAAATCAACAATTTCTATGGTTGTTTATCAAAATTATATGTATATGTATATATTTACCGATATATATATAGATATATAAAGAGCGCTATATATGTTCCGTTACTAAGTATACTATATCAAAATTCGCAAGCTACTACTTTGGATTATTGATTTGGTATCAAAACATTTCGATAAACAAAGTTTCTTTTGGTTTACATACTGTTTTTTTTTGTTTTTTTTTTCATTTTATTTGATTTGAGTTCGAATTGAGTTCGAATTGAGTTCTCAAAACTGTTGCAACTGTTACTGTTACCAAGTACAAAACTAATTTGGCTAAAATATATCACTTTGAATTAATGCAGAATATAGAACGAAGAACGTACGAACGAAGAACGTAGAAAGAATGGGGTGTTGGAAACATACAATTTGATATGAAAAGTCATGTAGTATATAGAAAAGTAAGTAAAGTGGAAAAACAGTTCACAAGCATATCAAAATTTTTACTACTACTAGAGTGCAAGGGCTGTGAAAATCGCGATTCAGTATACAAATATGCATTAAAAAACATTTGTTATATTTCGTATAACTAAAAGCATTTTTGGACTTCTTGCGATTACAAATGAAGAAAAAAAATGCAAACATGAAAATATTCAATATTTATTATTGAAGTTTAAAATTAAATTAAAATTATAATAATTTAATATAAAATTTTAATATTTGTATAAAGTATATAACAATAGTTTTTGTGTTAATTATAAAATGTTTAGGCCATGGAGAAGCATACAATTTGTCTGGGTAAATCATATATCTTATATGTCTGTATATTTGAGATCTAGTCAACGTTTTCGAGGGTTTTGAGGGTATATAAAATAATATTGATAAGTACTTGTTTTTGAATGGCACCAATAGCTTTTTTGGAATGTGTATGTTAAGTATAGACAATAAATAAATAAATTAGTTGATTAAATTAGCTGTGTATGTCTGTCTGTCTCTGTGTGTGTGTGTTTGTGTAAGTAACTAAATTGAGCATTACGAGTCTAAAGTTCAGCCCAGCAAAATGTTATAAATGTTTTTGCATGTTATCTAATTATCTTTGGTATGCAAAATATGAGACGACCCATTAGATATTTGGGGATGCAGAGATTTTCTTTACATTGGATGTAGGATATACTATATATATATGAATATACTTTGTTCAAGTTAAGAATAGTATACTCACCTTTACAAATGCAGCGGCACATACTACATTAAACAACAAAAACACAAAATCGCACCTGGGTAAACAACATCTACGCATGGTGATAAGTAGTAGAGTAGAAGAGCACAACATTTATAGAGTGTGTGGTGGTTGGTGTACGAAAGATCAACAAAAAAATAGGATGTATACGCAATTAATACAGTAAAAATGATAATCAACACTAGTAGTAGTAGTAGTATATACAATCTAGTAAATAATAATAATAGAAAAACACAAATTCACTTCATTTCTTTTTTTTTCCATTTTTTTTTGCTCAATTCATTAGCAAAGTTTTTGTTTTGTTGTAAACCAGTTTATTAAACACAAAAATTACTTCAATTGTTTTATGTCGCAATTATAATTATGGTGTTCATGTGTGTGTGTACATACATATAAACTCTATATACATACGGCAAATTATTACTTTCAAATGATAACTATGTAAATATTAAAATAATCTTTAAACATGCAAGCGAAACAATTGTTTATAGAGTATACAGCGCCTCCAAATGCGCTCTCTGGCTGTTGTTCTTGTTGTTGTTTTTTGTTTTTTTAATTATATTAATATTAATATTATTTTATAATGAATTGTATGTATGTATTGGTGTTGGTGTGTGTGTGTATGTGTTTTGTTTTCAATGCAAAACTCAAATGCAAATGCTACAACTAATCAATTACAAAATAATACTAAAACTAAAAGGGAAAGGAGTTGTATATAGTATGTGTTTAAGTGTATGTGTGTGTGTGTGAGAGTGTATGCTTGTGTGTGTGTATGTGTGTGTCATTAATACAATAACTACAAAAGTAAGTTATACCTGGAAGTTATGCGGCGAATGAGTAGAAAAAAATATTAAATTGTATACAGTTTTATGAAAAATACAAGTATTCAATATTCAAAGAGATTAGTATAATGTGCCAACTTGCTTTAGAGCTTTTTATGGGAGGGGGAGGTGGAAAGATAGGCACAGCTATTTAAACAATACAGTATTTAGTAGTACAGTCCTGTTGCCTGACAATTTATGATATTATTAACCAGACTGCGAACTCTGCTTGAGCATTTCGCTGGTCTTAAACAAAGCAACTAAACTAACTTAGGAGCACAGCACATAATCAATCAATCAATCTTACGAGTATGCCATTAACACGCTTACAAGTAATACATATTTTCTGTATACCATAATATACAATATATTTATATATATGCGTATGAGTAATGTATGTTTATAAAATGGGGGAAATACACAGTAGACACAGTATACATTAAGGAAAATAGCAACTGGTTCTCGCGTTTGCAGTTTATTTCATTAAGTACAAGATGGAGAGTTTAGGTGCTTACTGCGTGTGTGTCTGTGTAGGATAGTGTTATGTGATGTATGTATGTATGTATGTATGTGTCTCTGTCTCTGTCTCCGTCTAACTGCTAGGCTGGGTGAATTAAATTCGAGCTCAAAACTAAATAACTAATGTGATGTGTGTTTGTTTGTGTGTGTATATCTAATGATTTGTTTGCCTTTTTTTGTTTTACGACATTTCCTTTGTTTGTTTCTTTCTTTTTTTAAAGATAATATAAATGTATTATATTATACATATATTTTATAATATCAGGCTTGAGCAAATTCTTCTTCTTCTTCTGCTGATCTTGTGTCGATCTCGCTTCGCCTTAAGTTTATATTTCTTTTATTTTGTTCAATGAGCTTTGATGGTTTTCTTTTATTTTCAATTTTATAAATATGTTTTTGTTTTTATGTATATATATATATATATGTAGTTATTTATGTTATATAATAGGTTTATGTTTTAGGTATTATGCACTAAAAATTATATAAACTGCTACAATTAAACGCAATCACAATCGGTGGTTTTTTAAAGTTTTTTTTTTTTGCTTTTTTTTTCATTTTAATAATTTTTGCTTTTTGGTTTAATTTTTTTCTTTTTGTTTATTTATTATTCATTAGTATTTTTGTTTTCGCTCTGCCTCGCCGGCTGCTGTTTTTTTGTAGTTGTTTAATATTTTTGTTTTTGTTTTTTGTTGTTGCTTATATTGCTTATCATGTTTGTTATTATTGAACGCATATAATTCGCCTTTGCGTGGGGCCCTTAAATATAATACTTAATATGCTTTCAAGTAAGTATATGTATGTTGTTTGAGTGTGTGTGTGTGTGTGTGTGTGTATGCGTGTGGCACTAAGAACTATGGTAAACCAAATTTCGTTGAGTCGTTGTGAGTGTGTGTGTGTGTGTGTGTGTGGGGAGATGTTCTATAAGTATGTGTGGAGTGTTTGTGTCTGTTTGCATTATTGTTGTATGCAAATTACCAATAGAAAGTTCAATCGAGAAATATAGAGAGAGAACGAGAGAGAGAGTGGGGGAGAAAAAGGAACGAAAGGTAGGAAGGGTGGGAGGGAGCACAGCTTAGACATACATGCCCATGCCATACATGCTGCTCCAATCGACGCCCTGGAAACTGGACATGTCCACATTGGCCAACGCATAGTTTTGATAGGCAGCCGGATTGCCAGCTGCAGCAGCTGCTGCTGCCGCGGCCGCATTCAACGGATTGCCGGCAACAAGGGCCGCCTGCTGGGCGGCGGCAAGTGTATGGGCGTTGGCGCCCGCACCATTGGCGGCATTTGCTGCCAGCGCGGCAGCCGCTGCTGCTGAATGCGCCTGTGATGCTGCTGCTGAATTCGAGGCGGCAGCGGCGACGGCGGCGGCGGCGGCAGTGTGATGCTGATGCTGTTGATGTTGCTGTTGTTGCTGGTGATGCTGATGCTGCAGACCGGCGGCAGCTGCGGCGTGGGCATTATGCGACTGCTGCTGCTGATGGGCGGCCACCGCGGCGCTCTGTGCCTGATGGGCCTGCATCAATGCGGCATTGGCAGTGGCGGCGCTGGCGGGGATGGTATAGGGGGCATATCTATAGATGGATAGAGAGACAGAGCATTAGTTACGATATCGATATCAATATATACATACATATGTACATAAGTAGTATATCCAACACTCACCTGACACTGTGCAGCGCTGTCTGCGGATATGAAGCAAGCAATTTATTAAAGTTGCTCTGATTGGCGGCCATGGTGGCAGCGGCGGCTGCGTTTTGTACTTGAAACGGATTCTGCGATATGAGTGCCGCTTGCTGGGCGGCCGCTGCGGCAGCCGGCGACTGCAGCAGCTGTGTGGGTGTCTGCAACATGGCCAAGGGATTCATGGCGGTGACACCGGCAGTGCGTGCACCAATTAGCTGGCCAGGTGCTGCCGGCAACTGGAGTGTGCCCAGCATTATGCGCTTCTGGAGCAGCTGGGCGGCCGGAGTGACCGCCTCTTTGGGTTGCGCCTTCTTGCATTCCACCTTCTTGTTCTTGATGGTGTGGAAATGTATTTCGCACACGCGATCCACAACATCCTCATTCTCAAAGGTGACAAAGCCAAAGCCGCGATGGCGTTTCGTCTGCTGATCCATCAGCATGACCGTCTCCTCGACGGCACCGAATTGACTGAAATAGGCCTTGACCTCCTCGGCGGATGTGTCCTGCGAGACGCCGCCCACAAAGATCTTTTTGGTCTTGTTGGCCTGACGTGGTCGATTCTTGGGCGTGGCATGCTTCGGGTCAATCTTCTTGCCGTCCAGTGTGTGTATGGGCACCTTAAGCACCTTGTCCACGGTGCAGGGCTCTTGGAATGTGATGAAGCCAAAGCCGCGACTGCGCTGTAAGTGTTGCACATAGCACGAGCGAGACAGTAGAATAGAGAAATAGAAGAAATGGTGAAAGCGTTTAGAGACATTTATCGAAATGAGGATGAGCAGCAATTGGTTCAATTATTACGTATATAAATAAATAAGTATAAATATTGACTAATTTGCAAAGTGATCAGCTAGTAATTGCAAGTTAATAACTTTAAATGACCTACGAAACGTTAGCAAAAGTCCAACAAAGTAAGAATCAATCCATCAAAATCATCAACAGCTCAAAGTTGATGTCACCACAAAAAATATATATTATATAAATATATATATAGTCTATATATATATATTCAAATTGTAAATTAAAAAGTAATTATTAACATAAATACAAATGTTTGCACTAAGAGTTTTTTTACGTTGCTTCATACAATTGACATAAAGAACTGATTGATTGATTGACCGATTGATGTACCGCTGCTTGTTTCGCTTTTTTTTTTGGTGTTTCTTCCAGTGAATAAAATAACAACAAATTAACACAAATCTGAAGAATTAAACACACATCAAAATTATGCTCAACTAGTAACTAAAAGTTGACTAAATACTTTTTGCGATCAATTAATTTATAGTAAATATATGTTGTAACTATTCAAAGTGTTCAATGTTCAATATTCAATCATCATCATCATCATCATCAATCATCAATCCCATTCTAAAGTATATACATATACAAATTTGTTGGGTATCGACAATATTTCTTCCACCCCTCTTTTTTTTTTATTAAAAATAATATTTAACGTAATTTCAACGATAATGCTTTATAGTATGTGATTGTAAAATCTTATATGTAGATATAGATATGTATAGATATATTTGATAGTCAAGTAGAGTTAGATAGAGAACGTGTTAAAACGAATCAACGCATTTACTAGGCCATTTCAAAAGATACTTATGTGATGAATAATTAAGTATTATACTCCTAAGTACAATTAATGAATAGCTTTGCGCTTATCCACATACAATTTCATGTTAGTTTACATAAAAAAACGTACTTAATTCTATTATTATTATTATTATTATTATTATTATTATTATTATTATTATTATTATTATTATTATTATTATATTGGTATATATCAATATATTTATTCCTTACACGATATGGATTCATTCTGTGTACGTGTTTTACATGTTTAACAATTTGGAATTCAACTTATCACTTAAGCCTATGGCGATTATATTTCATTTCCTTACATAGAGAATCGGTTAAAGTATCTAGTCTCTAGTCTAGTTTATGTAATCTCTGGGTTTATATACTTGGTCTGATGGTAACAAAATACTACTGATGACTAGAGTTTTGTATTTTAATGTTCATACTAGTTTGCGGTATCTTTAAAGTTTCTAGATTGTAAAATCGGCTTGTCGAAGTTTGTTAAAGTACTCAAGTCTCAAGTAATAATGATGTAAGTTCGAATATACATACGTATGATGTTCTTTTTGAGATGTTGCGAAAACGAAATTAGGAGAACTTACAGGGCTTTTAAGAAAAAATTACATCTATGATTCGAAAATCAAAATAAAATATTTGCATATTGATATTTTGTAATTCACTTCCCAGTATGCTTTAGAAATTAAACTATTTTATATTTTCATTCTTTTTTTTTTACTTAATTTCGATCCCACGACAAAAATAAACAATAGAAAACAACTAAATTATAGAGTGTATAATTACTCGTTTAGATAAAGGGTAGGTAGGTAACTACGTAGATAATTGATATAGTTAAGGGAAATTGTAAATGCCAAGTAAATAATAAAGCAGGAATATACAAAAATAACAAATTAAATAATTATAACAGCAACAGTATAAACTTAAGTGATAGTAATCGAATTAATTAACATCTAAGGGATACGTGGTATAAATATTTTCTAGATATAACTAGAATCTTTATAGATTATGTGATATAGTATGTTGTATATATACAGATATTATTATATACCTAGGATAAGTACAAACAAACAAATTGCCCAAGCAAAACGGGCAAGATGTTTCCACATCTTACTGCTAAGTGGGAGTTTCTTATTGTTCTCTTCTTTATCTTTTGTTTTACAAGTTTTGGGGATAATTAAAAGTTGCTTCAACTAAATGACAGCGTCTAAGATTCGCTCTATACATATATATATTTATTATTTTGATTAGATATGTATATATGTATAAATAGTTATAATTAAATATAAGTATGTACATAAATGGTACATTATGTAAATTACTCGCAGTTAGTTTTAGGAGGCACTGTATCGCTTTCTTATCGAAATTACACACTATATAAGTTAATTAAGTTGAGTTTGTAAGTATGCGATTAGGAATTTTATTGTTTTGGGTGAAACGCTAAATAACCAAGTACACAATACGAGTACGAGTACGAGTACGATCAAGATCAATTAGAATACGATTATAGTACGATAATATAATTATTATTATAATATATATGTGTATTATGTATTAAGTTTTCTCAGAGTTATACGAGATACGAGAGTACGATGCGCCAGCTGAGTACGAGTTTACGCTAAACGTTTTTATACAGTTAAATAATTTGTTGGCTTTCATTTTTTTTTCTTTTTGGTTTTTTGGTTTTAAACATGTACCTAAGAACATTGTTAACGTTTTCATCTTGATCCTCTTTGGGGTCCGTCTCGGGCTTGTGTTACCTGTGCAACAGCTGCGACTGCGCTGTGTCCGACAGCTGCGCACGCGCCAAAGTTCCAGGCTCCCATGTCGTTGACGTCAGTTGGTTCCACTCGCCACTCGCCACTCGTCACTTTTCAAGTTCTTTTTTTTTTTTCATATGGATTATATGATTATATTTTTAGTATTTCATACAGTTGTGTCATCTACATACATATGCGCTAGCTAAACTTTGGATCCTATGCTTAAAAACTAGTTGTACTTGATGATGTTTAACCTATAGACAGGATACCTTGCACACACACACACACACACACACGCACACACACAGATACGATGTGAGTTGTGCCAGTTGGTAAACCAGTTTTATTTTCCTTCTCTCTCTCTCTCTTTCCTTTGTTTTGGAGGCACAAAAGGTGCATTGAATGCGTAGTTTTTGTATCTTGTACGTATAGTAGTAATATAGTATGTATGTGAAATATCTTATTATATTACACACAATGTTTGCTTGCGTTTGTCTGTTGTCTCTTGCCTGCTGCTGGAAGGACAACCCCCGTTATGATCGGCGTTTGCGAATAAGCCCTACCAGTTCCAAACGACTCTATATAACAATGTAGTTGTAGTTTCGCCGCAATTGCGCAATTGCTCACATCAGGCCAAAACTACCCTAAGCTATTTCAGAAGAGCCAGGTTGCTATTGTCCTGTGCCATAGCGTTGACGAGGGGGCAAAACAGCTGCGCGCACAGGACTCTAAACGGCAGCTGCTATTTTTAATGGCCTAACAGCGCGCGCGCTTCCCGCTGCAGCAACAACAGCAATATACGTATGTATGTATGTATGTGTATGTATGTGTATATATGTGTGACTGTATGTTGGAACTTATTGTATGTACATACATATGTATATGCTGCGCTTATCAAGCGGACAAATTGCTTAATACGCGTGTTTAAAATGCAATTTCCGCTGCAAGTGTGCTTAATATGCGCGGATGCCACTGTTATTCACACTCTTATGCAACTGCTTCAACTGCTTTGTGCTGCGTGATAGTGACTGTAAAACTGTACACTCGCTTCACTGATTTCCTGATTGACTCATTGGAGAACAGACGAAATTTATGCAACAATGAAGGCTCGCAAAATAGAAACATTGCAGTATTATATTTTACCTAATTATATCGCAATTGTTTTGATAAAATTGAAAACTCACATACAGTACAATGAAAGTTATTATTTCTTTGTTAGAATTTGCTCTAAGAAACCAAAGAAAGTTTGTTTTCTTACAAGTAAAATATGTGAAATGTTTTCTGTACGTATTTGCAGCACATAATACTTACTGAATTATTATTATTATTATTAAAAATATACTACTACCTATCAAAGAAAAAAAACAAACAAAAAATGCAAATTTAGTTAATTTGTCAAAAAAAAAAAATTACTTAACTAAATGTATCTTAGTATCATCTTATTATTATAGCCTGTGCCCATTAAAAATGGGCAAAAAAGGCTATAATGAATTTGTGTGAATGTATGTAACAGGCAGAAGGAAGCATCTCCGACCATATAAAGTATATATATTCTTAATCAGTATCAATAGCCGAGTCGATTGACACCTGTCCGTCTGTCTGTCCGTCCGTCTGTCCGTCTGTCAGTCTGTCCGTCTGTCCGTCTGTATGAACGCGTGGATCTCAGCAACTATAAGAGCTAGAGACTTCAAATTTGGAATGTAGGTTCCTGAATACCATACGCAGATCAAGTTTATTTTCAATTTTCGATATCAAGTCCCGTTGGATTTAAAATTAGAAAAATCACCATAACATAAGCAATGTTGAAGCTAGAGACTTGAGAATTGGCACACATGATAAAAAGCTTGGGCTTAATGTGTCCTGAAAATTTCATCGCGATGCCCCTCCCCCTTCGCCCATAACTCGGAAAAGCTGATAGCAAGAGCTTATAGCTAGAGACTTGAGATTTGGCACACATGGTAAGTATCCAACTCTCAATGTGTGCTACAAATTTCAGTACGATCGGATACTGAACTCAGAAGTTATTCAAGAAACAAATTTATGCAGTGAAGCAGATGCGTCGCAGCGCAGTAACAGCGCAGTCGCTGCGCCGCGCCGACGATATAATGAACGAAAAGACGAGTTTGTTCATGTATGTTTGATTTGCCTTTCGTCTGCTGTGGCGCTAAACATAAACAATCAATAGCCGCAGTCCAGTGTTGCCAGACTATCGCAAGCTGCCTACTTTCGATGCAAGCAAAATCGACTTCAAGCGATATATCTAAATCCCATTATAATGAAAATACTTTTCTTTGAAGACCTGCACAGGCTATCCTACTGTCGCGCCCGCTCGACTGATCGGCTTGTTTTTGATATGATACATAATAAGTAAATGGAATCTGTTCTGGTTAAAATGTAACGCTATATGCAAACTGATTTATTATGATGTACCCTGCTGTTTCTTTATTTTTCTTTCGCTTGGTTTCCTTTTTGTTTGGTGGTCTCGTATGTCTTTTGTTTGGCACGTAGCAAATACTGTAATTCTAAACCAGGTAAGGACCAATAAATAATGTGAAAGATGCAAAATGAAGCAAGATGAGCTCGCCAGACAAAGAGATGGCAAAGACTCGACTGTAGTTGTTGTACATATGTATATTATTCTTGTTGCTCCTCCTGCTTTTGCTCTTCTACTCTTTGTTGCTGCAGTTAAAGGGCAGCTGCAGCTGCGCAGTGACAAATGCAAGAGGTGAGGAAAGTGAAAAGAGGAAAGAGATAAGCGGACAATCGGAACGTATGTAGCTGTAAAGCGAATATCTGCACAGAGCAACAGAGAAACGCAAACAAATCACAAATCAGGCGAAAAATGGTATAAAAGGAAACTGGGCGATTAGTTAAATTCGCAAGGACAGAAGTAGAAATAATGGGTATGGGAATGTGGAAATAGAAATAGGAGCATATCAGATTATATGTAGGTATAGACTACTCTTGGCTTACCTGTGTTACTGGATCCTTCATGATGAGCACATCGGTTACGGTGCCGAACATGTTAAAGTATTCCTTAAGCTTCTCCGACGATGTCTGCCAGCTGAGGCCGCCCACAAATAGTTTGCCGGGAGCGGGATCTGAGAGGCTGACGCCACTGTTGCTGGGCGTCGAGCGGCCCGATGAGCTGCTCTTGATGCTCAAATTGGCAGCGCTGCCATTCTGAGCAGCGGCTCCATTCACAGTATCCACCTTAAGCAGCGCCAGAGCAGCCTGTTGTGCTGCCTGCTGCTGCTGCTGCTGTTGTTGTTGTTGCTGCTGCTGCTGTTGGCTTCCATTGGTCATGGCTGCATTCTGTAGGTTCGCCTGATCCTGTCCAGCTGTTGGCTGCTGTTGCTGCTGCTGAGCTTGTCCAGCGGCACTTTGCTGTGTCTGCACCTGCACCTGAGCTTGAACCTGAGCTTGGGCCTGTGCCTGTGCCTGAGCGGCAGCGGCACTTTTCAACACTGCAGCGGTGGTCAATGTGCCGTTAATGGCTGCCACATTGCTGTTGGCGATGGAGGCGACCAGTGCATTGTGTAGATCCCGATTGTGATGCGGATCAATGAGGCCAGCGGCGGCGGCGGCGGCTGCAGCAGCTGCGTTATCAATCGGATTGCTGTGGGCAAAGAAAAAATTGTCAGCGGTGAGTAAATCATCGCGTGAGCCCGGCGGTGGTTGCTGCGGTTGCTGCTGATGGTGGTGTAGCATTGTGGCGCCTTCCTTAAGCGCGTGCATTTCCTGTTTCAGCTGAATTTTGAAGGCCGTTGTGCGATTCTCGCTTCGAATATAGTCAATTGAATTTAGAGCGCGTAATTTTTCGATTTTATTGAAATCGTAAAACAATTTGATTAACTCAAGTTTGTTTCAATTTCGTTGGACGTTGCTTTACAATAGTTTCTTTCCGTTTATTTTCTTTTCCCCCTTTGATTTTTTTTTTTTTTGTATTATTATAGGTTTGTTTTTGTTGCCAATGGCAATGCACGGGGCTTAGTTATTTAGTTATTTTATTTCAACAAGCACATAAATTAATGCAAATGTTTGCACAGCACGAAGAGCCAATATACATGAGAGTCCCCGAATATTTCTATATATATATGCGAATACTAATCAGCTATATAATACACTTGACAATTTACTAGCAGGATTATCTTTAAGCGATGTTATACAAGTTGCTTTCTATATTTGCGGTTACTGCCGTTTCCTGTCGTACGTCTGCGCGGCGCGACTGTTGAATTCTGAATGCGTCGCAGGATGTGTGTGGACCCACAAAAAAAAACAAAAAAAAAACAATTTTTAACAACGAAAGAGCGTGCGCAGAGACATTCGAGAATACAACAACACAGACGAAAGGCGACTGAGCAAAGACAGCTGTCACATGCACACAAACATACACACAGTTGTGCGTTGTGTCTCTCTTTCTCTCTCTGTGTGTGTCTGCCTGGGGTTGCCCTACTTGATAGAGGGTTGTCAGGTAGGAAACAGGATTTCGTGCCAGCAGTGTTGCATAGCTTGTGTCTCAGGTGGCAGTGTTGTTAAGTAGTGTAGGATGTGGTTAAATGTGTTAACTGCTTGCTTGACAGTGTTCTCAAGTTACTGGGAAAACCACTTGAGACACACAAGTAAAAGTATTTGTATGTGCATTGACACCAGCAATCAGAACTTGATTATATTTATCGCTTGTTGTAAATATAATTTATTGCAACCACTTATATTAAATAACACTCTCCTGACCGGATATACTTTAAGAGACAAAATTGCGTAAGCGATTTGGGAATTCTTATTGGATCAATTAAAATTTCATTTCCATATTTCACCCACTATCAATAAGACTGTCATAATTAGAGTACGAAATGGTTAAATGTTACTGTTGCTTATCTATTTATACTTATTTCTCTGCTCTTTCTCTTGTCAAGTTTGTTCTAAACTTTTTATCCTTTAGCAACTAATACTATTTCTTTGTTCTCTCCGTAAGTTTTGTGGGTTGTCCCCAATTCTTACAACAAATGTTAAATTATATTATATATATTTTGTATACTCCCTCACTCTTAAACTCTTTCTATACTTTCGGTTATAAAATTAGAATCATATATAATTTTATTGGTTAATTTAAAATATATTTAATTTAATTTTAAACAATTATTTATGTAAATTATATGATTCTGGCCTCTTCCCACAGGCAATTCCCATCATTGTAATTACAGTAATCGGTTTAACATTGGAGTTTCTTGCCCTTGCTCGCCTGGCAATAACCCGTGATGATGTCTATTATACAAAAACTGCAGCATGCGATATTGTCGAAACGCGCAAAGGTTATAAGGTGCCGATTCGTAAGGTTAGTAAAAATCCAATGTGAATTGATATGTTAACAATTGTGTTTAATTGTGTATGCACTTTATGTTTGTTATGTTTCAGTTTCTTGTAATCAATCAGAAATACGAAAATCCGCCCAAACTCATTGAGGCACTGCAAGGTGGATTCAGTGAGCCTTCAGGTAAGTTTGTAATTATTACAATTTTCAGCGCTTCCAATACAATTTGACGCTTCTCTGTTAAGTGGGAATGCACCTTTTGATTGTACTTTTTGTCTATTGTCACTTTGTCGATCTGGAGGCGTTGAAAATTCACGTTCGAATTTAAAAGTAAATTAATTGGAATTTTGTTTCCAGTCGACAAAGTCGAGAAAGGTGATGGAGTTAACAAAAAGATAATTGCTGCCCATGCAATATCCAGCCTTGGTGTTTTATACTTGGCTGCGGTTCTTTAGAATCAAATCCACAAGAGATGCGTCAAATTCGAGGGGGATTAAATGTTTGTTCACAACAATTACATTTAATTTAAAATTCGCAGGCGAAGAATAATAATATTTCATAAGCATGCGCATGATCCTAAACTATAAGCAGAACGAGGATGAACATGAACATGTAAAAATGCACATTTTAATGGTCATGAGCATATCGTTATAACCGTTATAGCATTGAGAGGACCAGCTATGTAGTATAATCTTCTCTAAACGGTTATTTCCCGGCGACAATTGTGAAAAATGAAGATATAAATCAAATCAATTAAAAATGCCGACCATGTCCCTCATTGCACAGAAATCGTAAGTTAATAACTTATAACTTATACAAAATAACAAGTGTTTCCATTTGCAGAAAATGCCAGCTCAAAAAAAAAACTAATAGTTCAGACATAAGCGCATGCCCGTCGTGTATTAATCCAGATTTACTGCATTGCCTTGAAATTTTCATAAACACTTAAAAAAACGCTTGATTCACTTTGAATGATCAGCGGTAGAAATGTTGAATCCAGAGATTGTGTAAAGTAAACAATAGTATAGAATAAATTTAGTGTTAAGTTATATTTGCTAAATAAAACAGGATATGTAGTCAATTGATTTTTTTTTATTCCCGGAATGAAATTTAATATGAATACGAAAAGCAAAACGAAACGGAAATGGTCTGACTTTGTGTAGCTTCTCATACTGCCGTGTACGTGGTTTGAGAAGCGCTGGAAACTAGCATATACAGCAAGCAGTTCATGCCGCAGTCACATGCAGTGCACATCAGCGTAACTAACATGCAGTGCATGTATAGCAAGCAGTAAACAGCTGTGTAAAGCAGTTACTATTCAATTCAAACATAGAATTTCCGTTGCCGAGTTTTAGGCGAGCATGGAAATGCGAGATTTGCTCGAAATGTATGAATTTTCTTGAATTTAAATGATTGCTTTTTAGCGAACAAAACATCAGCACATGAAAATTTCTGAAGTATTATACAAATTCAGAGAAGACGCATTTTGTGAGTTGCCAATAAACAATAATAATCTTAATAAATCCCTTTGCCTATTAGTTACATCTCGCATGTATCGCAAATTAGCAAATATCATTTACTGTGTTACCATTGCGTACTCAGGGGAAATGCTGTACTTTCTGCGTTGTCTACTGTCCACACTTCCAATGCATCTGCGCAGTAAGTACAAAAAAAAATATCCCTCAAAAATTATTATTTGGCAGGGACAATTTTCCTATTTCTTCGCTCTCTAAACAGGCAGCATTTAAATTGAGACAGATTTGTCGAGTAAGTGAAATTGTGTAGGGTACAGACATATATATATATATAGGTGTGTGTGTGTGCGTGTGTGTGTGTTAATCAAAAACAAATCGAGGAAGAATGCGTTATGTGCGTTATTGATTTTTGAGCGTCACACACAAACACACACACACACACACGCGTAAAACAATTTAAGGCCCTTTAGGTAAGGGAAATAATGCCAAAGAACATTACATTTATTAAAGTAAATTGCAAATTAATTGAATAAAGTCAACGTCAAACAGAAGTTGCATACAATTTTCGACTTTCTGCTTATGTGTGTATGTGTGTATGCGTGTATGTGGGATTGTGTGTGTATGCGTGTGCGGAAGTTCCGCATACCGAATCCTGCCGGTCGGTTATTGAACTCACAAATTTTTGGGCAATGGGCGTGTCATGCACAGCATTTGCAGAAAGCGGGCAGGCAGGCAGACACAGGAAGCATTTCTATGGCCGCTGCTACTGACCCAGAAAATGTGTGTATTAAAATATTTATGGGACGCAGTGTCAAATCCATAGACAAACTGAACTAAGACAGATGAACAATGGACAATGGATAGCGGACAGGTGACCTACACGTACATGGATACAAATAGATATTTCCAGGCGATGACATCAACGATAACGGCGACGCCTTAAATTCTAATTCGATTAGACGCACTTACAAGAACCACCATCCCCCACCTCCACCTGCTATTTCCCTTCGAACCGTACCAAGCCCGGCCAATAACATTTTAATTGCGTCAAATAAACAGCGCGTCAATTTGTACAACATTTTAACGACTGCATAAAAACTTGTCCATATAAATCATAAAGTTCAATAAGCAAATGGACGCGTAACTCAATTTAAAATTGCATTGGAAATCCGTTCAGCACACGCAACAGTCAGAAGAAGTCAGAACGAATAGAGGAAGGAGGAAACTCTATCAAGCGGAAAAAACATATTTCCATTTTTTTTTTTGGGAAACAGAAAAACGTAACCCAACAAAAACTACAACTACAACAACAATATCAACAGCGAGAGCAATGGGAATGACACGTTTTTGCCGCAGGGCTCACGCGGCGTATGTGTTATGTTATTTCTTGCCAAAGTCTATTGCTTAAATATGTCTGGCAACACATTACCCAAAATGTGACAAGTTATTTTGACCAGCAGTAATGATGGTGTGAGACGGAGGGGTTGTTGTGAAACAGGGGGAATAAAGAGTATCGGGATTATCAGATGTGTGTTTGTCCCCAACTTTAAGTGAAGTTAAGCAAAAGATAAAATGACAATATGATGAAGCGAAAGATAGATGCTTCACTTTTGATAATAAGTTTATATTGTAACAAATATAACAAATTGTATCGGGATTATGTTTGTTTGTGGCCACAATTTAAGAAAAAGATACATGTATTCCTTTAAGTTAATTGGAGTAATAATATTGAATTTCACAACAATTTGTATACATTTTTACACAAAATGTCTTAACTAGATATTGAAAAAATCCGTCTATTTTGTGGTTGACATGTTTTTAAAATAACTAATTTCATATCTAAATGTTAAACATAAGTTAATTGCCAAACAAATCGTTCTTATCTTTATCTTGTAATTTTGCCTTTGATGACACAGCCTCCGTTGAACTGGCGATTATCCAGTCAAATTACACGCCCACACATAAGTATCTGTTGCAATCTGCTAAAGCCGACAAATTGCAACTGCATTTTAAATGACAACTCAACTCGAAAGCCCATGCACAACAACAACAACGAATACCTACAGGCAAATTGCATGGATTTACAGCTCCGTGTACAGCTCTCACCTGGTAATATTATATGTTCCCACCCGCTCCTCCTACTGCTCGTCCCCATTTCCAATCATTATTGCATTCCGAATCGCAGTCAGGTTGCCACAATGCTCGCATTAAAAGGCAAAAATGGTTATGTAGATAGAGGGTAACAATGTCGAGGCAACAAGCTCTCACATTTTCATTGAGTAAAACGCCACGAAAATGAATTTGAAAGGCGGGGGGTCTGAGAACGAGAGGGTGCAGTTGGAGCTACCCTTACCCTTACCCTTACTCAGCGCCTGCTTAGGCAGCATATGGAACAACTTTATTGTTTTTTCATTTCATTTTGGGGGAGTATGCCGGGCGCACTTGCAGTTGTTCGCAAAGTGCACGTCGAACAACAACGCATAAATTCAACACAGCAAAACGACGAAGTCGCTTGGAAATGTCTATATATCATGTTGCAGGACGGCAAGGGAGCAAGGGAACAGAGGTTGGCTGGGGGTGGCGCTTATGCAGCATAAGAATGGGAACGAGGAAGGAGTAGGAGGAGAGTTAAAGAAGAAGGCGGCACAGGGCAGGGGAGGGCAACCCTCTTTGCATGGTAGGTTGGGTGGTGGGTGTATGCGCCTGGAAATGACGAACGTGATGCGAACGGCACTGGAAAACCACCCCCAAAGAAGAGCATACACAAGAGATACACAGCGAAAAATCAGCTATCCATATTCACAAGCGGGACTCTATGCCAAGTAATACGGAGAGCGAAAGCAAAAGCAGTTAGCAGCAACTACCCTTGTCGTCGTCGTCATCATCATCAACAACAACATTGGGGGAGAGTTTTGCAATTGGAATGCGCGCGCAACCCTTGAAATTTGGTGCGTGGTGACGACGACGACGCCAGCGACAACGACAGCGGTCGCTTCCTTGGCTGCCTTTCAGTCAACTTTGGGTTTTCGTACGTGCAATTTCTCCCGGCTCGATGGCGGATCGTTTTAAGAGCCGAAAAAGCAAAGAAAATCTGATTTACAAATGTATATATACCTTTTAAATGCAGTTTTATATATTTGGAGAGTGAAGAAGTGTAAGAAAAGCGGAAAAATTAATTTGCTCCACACATTCACCAAATTGCGCAGGGATATGCAAAGAGAAGATATTGTATCTCATGGATAAATCGAAGCGCTTGCCAGTGATATTGTCCTGTCACAGCAGTATTGTAACTTAAGCAATTAGTACTGCTGGGCCGGGGCATTAACATTGTTGAGCGTCGCTAGCAACAAAACATTGTGAGGAAAAACTGGGAAAACTATGCGGCAAATGACACACACACACAAACAGATACACGCGTACACACACACACACACGCCTACGACTTTAAATATGCATGCATGTGTATATGCGACCGGAAAAATCAATTTTCCATTTTTAATTCAAAGCTCAAAGCGACGGCAAGCTCACTCACACAGAGAACAAGAAGGTTTTCTCTCGCTGTGTGTGTGTGTGTGTGTGCATGTATATATCTCTCTCTGTGTGTGTGTGTGTATGTGTACGTGTTTGAGTGTATTTGATAGAAGTCCAAAAGGATAAGCAGGATGCTGCAAATCAGCAGCTAGGCCTGACACACACACAGACAGAGATAGCAAAATAAGAGAGCGAATGAGAGCCCGTTAGAGCGAGACAAACAATTAATGTAAGCGTTAGAGAGGAAAAGAGAGACAGAGCGACAGAGAGGGCGAGAGAAAGCAAGCCGAGTATAGACAAAAGCCAACGAAACGCTTTGGAACTGAAACAAAGACCATCATTTTGATGAATTTATCAAAAAAACATTGCTGATAATTCTAAAAATCCAAAACAGTATTCCTTAATGAAATCCCGGAAAAATATATGATCGAAAATCTGTGCTTAACCTCGCATTTTAAGCTCTTAGGCGTGACCACACCCACAAGATGCCAAGGGTTTTGGTTCGAGGGGTAGGCATGTGTTTCAATTGCCAAAATGTTGCCAGGCCAAATGCCGGGTCCGGGTCTTGGGTCTGTGTCCGGTGCCAGATCCTGGGAAGCTGCGATTGCAATGCCCAAAAATAAAAGAAGAATGTAAAAAGCAACCCCTAAAACATGCGACGCAGCGCATTAAGGGCGTGAGGACAGAAAATACGACAACAACAACAACAAGAACAACAACAATAAAGTAGCAGTAAATGTATAGAGTAACCCAGCGAAAAGAATGACAAAGATTTGCAACAACTAAAATGAATTGAGATCTGTCAGGCCAGCTGAAAAATGAGATTTACTCGAAATTCAGAGTGCAGATTGAAAAATGTTAAGGGTTGCTGCCTTCCCCTATTGTTCTTGCTGTATGCATTCGCATAATCATGATGGAAATGATGATGATGCTGATATTATGGTCCCATTTTGTTCTAGTTACAAGTTTTGATAAAGTACATGGATCAAAGTATATTATTTCTATGTATATATATGTATATAAATATATGTGTATGTGTGTCTCTGTGTAACGGTGCTAAATACTTCGAAATTGGCTAAGCGTTTGTTGTGTTTATCAAATTGACAACGCTTAACTGTGCTTGAGGTAGCCTAATTGATTCAACAAGCCATTCCGCCCTTACCGTCGGGACTGTGAGTGTGTTCCGGTTGGACATCAGGGATACCAAATACTCGCCACAAAAACAAGATCAGAAAATATCGAAAAAAAAGAGGGCGAACAAAATAAAGAGGACTTAATGTGTATAATCAAAGTATGGATTTTATTATGTATTAATGTATTAATATATAGATATATGTACATGAAATGAACAGATCTATCTGGAAAAATGCTTAATGGGCAACACTGGTGCACCCTCTGTGGTCTACAGTTGTGGGTGGAGTGGGCTGCTTGCCTGCTTGGTTGGTTGGTTAACTACTTGATTGGACTGCTTGCTTAGTTGGTCACCGTGTGGTTGCGGTTGTTCAAACCGAACTTGACATGCATTTATTGAAAGTGGTTTACAGTAGATGGATTTTTGCGGTTTTGTTAATTTATGATAAGACTGAACAAGAATTGGTCCTTGATTTGAAATGTAAAATTATATGAAATTTAATATTGATAAATGTATGTCCTATATATGTATAAACTTCACAGTAAGCAAACCAAATTGTTAAATTTAAATTAATAAAAAAACTTGTAAAGAAGAATTCTATATAATTATATTGCAAAATAAATAATCATGACTTGTCATATCAGCGAATCAGGACATCAGTAATTTGTACAGGTTATGAATAGTTTTAGTTATTTAAATAATTGTTAGTTGATATCTACGGTATGTATTTTTTTTACAAATCAAGAAACTCACACCCAACTCTAACATTTACATACATATCAATACTACGATCCGCATACAAGTATATTTCTATTTATATAAGCTGACAATAAATAACACATACATATGTAAACGTCCATCCAATTACTTTCCTTTGGTTTTAACTCGAACTAATATCAAACGATGAAAAACTCTTTTACCTGATTCCCTATAATTACTGGCACACTTTCTTCGCTATGTTTCTACCTTCATTTAACACAATTGACCCTATTTTTTGGGTTTACTTTTAACCAGTTTTCTGATTAATCACAACGACAACAAAAGGAGGTACGAGTTTGAACGACGATAGACGGACGATGATAAAAAAGAAATGTGCGGAAATTAAGCTGACCTAAAAACAGGAGGTGGAAATGATGTTGCCGGTATTGGCACGCATACAAACACACGCACAGCATACATGCACACACTCACATATACATGTATGCTAATTCTCATACATATGACACTCACGTGTGCCCATAAAGTAATATGGAAAAGGCAAAAGGATGGCAGACATGACGTAAATGCTTGTGGGTAACGTTCTTGGTGGTTCCGGTCTGTATATGTATGTGTGTATGTCTAACGTGTGTAAATAGATGGAAAACTCAAGGGTTAAGGTAAGTACAGGTGTGTTCCGCCCGCTTTGCACGAACATAAACCTCCCCCTTATCCAGTTGTCACATGCAAATTGCCGGTGGTTTAGCTTAGAGCTTATTAAGTGCTTGAAAGTGCATGAAAAAGGACAACTACAACAACATGAACAAAGGAAAGTATTTGATAAGGACTGTAAATGCAACCACTCAGAAATGAGAGCGGGATCAAAGTGACAAACTGGCAGTTGACATCAATCCACAAAGGGATTCATTCCAGAAATATAACTAGGATAGTTAAGCCACGATTCTCACTGCATATAATTTCGTTAATTAAAAGGTGTGACGAGGTGGGCGGGGCGGGCTGCCGTCTATCGACCACCTACACACAAAAATAGCTCAAATTACAAAAGCAAACAAACTTGTGTGACATATGAGGGACATATGAGTGACATATGTATGTGTAGCTGTGTGTGTGCGTGTGTGTTTGTTTTGGGGCAAGCACATTTAAGCAGAGAAGCAGCTCGTTTACATGCAAATCGACGAAAAGAGCACGCCGCAGGAAGGCTCTGCTATAAGCTGATGGGTTAACAGAAGCATCAGACAGGAAGAAACACATTCCGAAAAGAGGCTGAAGCACTTTTATTTCACTCGCCGGAAATACTCTGTCTGTCATCGCATCTGACAAGCAGGACGAAGAGCAGCGATACACTGGTTAAAAGTTAACTGTCATTTGGGAAAAGTTTAACGATTATTTATTTATAAATAGATGGTTTGGGAGGGGGGGGGGTGGCACTTTAATAGACTTCAGAAAGCCATCGAGTCTGTTTTAGACCCTGTAATCAAAAGTACAAAAAGGTCTACTTAGTTTGTCACAAGCGAAATGTGCCTACAAGGCAGAAGGCGTGTCAGATTCTCTAGATTATATTATATTAAACATGCAATTTCCTTTGTGCAATACATTACAGTTCTGTCAACATAATTACAATTTAGCACTCGACTTAGTGGATAGCGTTTACGCTATTACCGTACACAAATCTTGTGCGCTTGATCCTGAGTTCGACTATAAATAGTTTAAATATTTTCATTTCCATGTTTTGACCTTTTAAGTTCCTGTCTTTACAGAATAATTACAGGGTCTCTTCAAGTCGAGTTTACTAGACTGTAGCCTTTCCAAGTAGTTTGTTTGCTTGTCTTCTCGATTAGGGCTGAAGAGTGTAATTGAATTAAATATGGCCTGCAGCTTACTTGGGAAGTATTATGGGGAATAAAGTAGCAGCGCGTAACAAGTCTGATATTTTAAAGGGTTGTTCGTGAGTTTTGTCAAAATTAATATTAAAAAATGAAAAAAATAGCATTTGATTTGTTTTGTTACGTCCAATTGCATTTAGAAGCTGTCACCAATATAATTTGGCCACTTTGGCGATTTGAAAAGACTCAGTCAAGTGGTAACGAATGCTAAAGAAAAGCAAAAGGCAACAGCAGGATAAAAGCTTATAGCTTTTACTAGAATTTTATACTAAACATTGTTAGAGTATAGCTTAACGTTTTTAATGACTTAAAAGCTTAATGAAAGCTTTGGCATTCCAGGGTTTCAAATCATGTCAGCTAAAGCTTTATTTGCTATAAAAGTAACTGACATGGTGCAGAACTTTGCTAAGTATCAAGGATTCAAGCAGTTCACTGCTATAAAGCAGTGTCCGAGGTCTACTGCTTTGTGCGAATAATTGTGAATGCGCACTGCTTTCAAATGGGTAAAAACCACTAGCTGGGAAGTACAATGAATGCTGAAATTCATTTGCTTTTGAAATAAAGTATTTGAAAGAAATTTGTTTGACAAAACAGAGCAAAAGATTCTAATTAGTCATAGGTATATTTAAAAAAATATAGGTATTAAATAAAAATCATATGTTAAATAAAACCAGTATCTGTAATGTTTCTGTAAAGCTAAAATAAGATTCTAAATATGCAAATAAGCGATTGTTTTCGATTTTCAGAGTGTGTGCTCAATCTCACATTAGTTTCAGTTATCTCATATTACAAGTGACGACAAGAAGTATGTGAAGAACATATGGGCCAATCTCGCGTGTCGCACGTTACATTCGTACGATTTTGTAGATTAAAATATTAAAAATTTTGGACTTTCAAAATATATATCGGTAACTCTTGTTTAGTGTTTAGAGGTATTCAAGTGTACTTTCGAATGGCATAAAATATAATTTGGTTACAGTGACTTTTTGTGAATTATTTGTTCTTAATGTGTTGTCGCGCACGCTACAATAAATGGAAGTTACTTTTAAATTTTCAATTTCAATTGTAATTTTTAGCGAATTATGCATAATAAAGCACACAAAATCCAATATCTAAAGGAAAACTGATAGTAATAGAATGCAGAAAAAACTAATTTGGAGTCAAAAAAGGATTTGGTTTTTTAGTAAACGCCTTGAACCCATAGTGTCGCACGTTACGTCGCGCACGCTACATTTTTTCCAGTAGCATATGAATAAAACCAAAATATTTCTATTTTAACAAAACAGTATGAAATATAATATGTTATGAATTATTTGCTTATAAATGAATTTATGTAATATAATATGTTTATACTAAATGAATGATCATTTTATAAATGAATTTTTTCTTTAATGAGCATGCCGTAAGGGCATTTCGAGCTTATTTTCATGAAATGATGCAAAATGATAATTGCTTTTGATTCCGGGTATGCTCGATATGTTAGCCCATCTCTCTGAAAGAAAACTAGTAGTATTTCTAATATATCTGCCACTTACATATAAAATGTAAATGCCATTTATATGTTTTTTTGCTAAACTAATAAAGTCGTTGGCATTATTTAGAATCAGATTTTTAGATTTCACCATCTGCCACACTTTCCTCTGTACAATAGCTCCAATTTTGCACGATTATTTCTACAACGCTCTGCACTCGTCTTCATCTTTTCATCACTTTTTTTTGTTCTGAGGGATATAAATCAAACAACCTTTCTTGGTGACCACTTGCCAAAAACTGATAATTTAGAGTAATTCTCAAAAACAATAGCAGATTATTGAAACTAACTCAAAAGCTAAACTACGTACTGTGGCCCGTTGGGAGAATCCAATAGGTTTTTTAAAATAGGTAAAAATTGTAGGCGGTACAGCCTCTCAAAGTTGACCCATTATCAATATCAATATCAATATTATATCTAGTACCTGTTTTATAACCCTTTTAAAGGATTTTTTAGAATAAGTCTTGTACCTCTTTGGGGAATTTTGGCAGGAAGGTAGTACAGAAATTATGAATGAACTAGGTATGAATTGTAATTTGTTTACATGAAGTTACTACCTATTTATATGGAAGTTACTACCTATATGAGTTAAAAAAGTAATTGTTTTACTTAAATAAAGAAAAGTATCTATATAATGACCTAAATTCCATGTTTGCTAGAAATGTACGAAACTAGTATTACGTGTATAAGAAGTAAAAATAAAATAATTTTTGGGGAGAACTGAAAACGTGTCGCACGCTACAGAAGTTAATATACCAAAATAAAAAAAATAAAAATATGTAGAATTTTAATTTTTTATATACTTTAAAGTAAAATATAAATGTGATTTAAAATTAAAGACAAATTAAAAAAAAAAATTTTTTTGTAGTAACTATTTTAAAAAAACCTTAATTTACGTGTCGCACGCTACAACGCAGGGACTTGGCGTATCATGACTAATTTAAATTTTTCTAAAATAAAAACATAAGAACTTTTTCACTAAAATTGTAGAGAATTAAACAAATCATAATATAGCTATCACTCTGACCATCTATGTTAACAATAAAGTTATAATATCGGTACCGAAATAATGTTAATTTTTGGTATAAAAGTAACAACACTGAGGTTGGGTTGGGTTTGTTGATCATTTTTGTATTTCCAAAAATCGAAATGCTTATCTTTTTATACATTTTAAAGTTAGATATCTACTCTAATTTTCCACAAAAAAAAAAATAACAAAAGGTTAATTTTAAAATTTTTTCGCTGGTGGACTGTTTCTGGGATTTGCCCATATGTAAGCAAATTCAGTCTTAGATTTGTCCCAACTGATGTGCCCAAATCATTTATGCGGCTTATTGTTTACTTACTTCCCCACTTACAACAACAAAGAGAGGCAAATGCTGTGTCAGCTAAACATGGTACGAGTAAACGCATCCTGCTCAAAGTCGCAGGATGCAAAGTGAAGTGGCGCTTGAGAAAATGCTTCAGTCGCATAGTAGTAGACCCAAAACCCAGTATACACTTCCACACAGAGGCGGCACTTGTCTGGTAAATGCTGACACCAAGCCGGCTCAAGTATGTTGCGGGCAAATAGTCGACCAGGGATGAAGGAATGGAATTATGGGGGGCATGATAACCACCCGCAATGTAATAAAAGTCACTCGAGTGACATTTTTGAGCCTGCAGCTATAAGTAGAAAGCAAACAAAGCGTCTGCTGCCTCTAGCTTTAGCTAAAGCTTCAACTTTAGCTTCATCTACCACCAGTTCTCTAACTCTCGTCTCTTTCTCCTGAATTCTGCTGATTTTGCTGCTGGCCCTTTTCAGCCGCTTTTAATCGATTATGGCGATGAGTATTGTTTGCCGCAAATCCTGTCTGAGTGTTGCATTACAACAAATGCTGCAACTGCAACATCAACATCAACAATAACAACAACTGAAAAACAGACACGGCAACAATGCAAATGCCATACAGCACATTGTACATTGAACTTGGCGCTGCCTATCGCATTTAGCTGAACCATCAGAAACCCAGCTCATACCCAAGCTGGGCGATGATTCAGAATTAAATTGTCTCTTGTCTAAACCTTATTCCGGACACACATTCAATAAATTTCGCTATCTCTGCAGCAAAATCATCAAGTGAACACTTGAGAATCTCATTTTTCAAGAACGCGTTCGTTCCTTGTACTTACTACAACAAGATAGGAAGCAAGAGTACCGAATATGCTGCATGCTGTTTCCCTTATACCGAATACCGAAGAGTTTCTCACCTCACACGACGACTTGGTTATTTTTTATGTTTTGTTACCTTTAGGGGGCGTTATTCATTATTTTTGTTTTCGTCACGTTTTTTTCTTTTTGTCAAGCGATCGGCGATAAAAAAAATGCACATTGTTTTCCTTCGGCTTCGGTGCTCCACCCTCCAATTCAACCACAGGAAATGCACGCGCCGGATGTCGTTAAAATGGCGACCGGGTTCGGCTTTTAATATTGTTTTCCTCGCATGTCGTTGATGGCATCACATTTGTTTGTGGCATGTGTGAACTTACCTGTAATATAATCAGAGAATATATTAAGATTGATTAGAAAACAAATCACTCACTGGTCATAAAATTTCAAATGGTTTATTAAATCAACAAAATTGGCATATGAAAAAATCTCAAGAGTTTGTTCAGCAAAATTATGTATTGTCAGATTTGCTTATTTTGCAATTCGAAAAATTGAAGGAGAATTGGAAAGAGACGAGGATGAGTACGTTTAAAATGAATTTAATAATAATAAAAAAATATACTAATAATAAAACTTTTAATTTTAAACTTATTTAATAGCTTTATTTTATATATCTTAAAATATGTCAATGTATTTTGCTTTAACTCTAGCTTAACTTATTTCTGTATTACTTTGTTTTTAATTAGTAAAATGTATTATTCAGATAATATGTTAATATATAATAAATTCATATTTTATTTGCCTTCGTTTATAATTTGACGACATCCTTTATTTTATCCTCCTTCATTTTTAAGAATAATGCTTTAATTGAATTTAGAAATGACAGCTGGAATATTGTTTCTTTTCTCTCAAATTTAATATCTTATTTTTCTCTGCTCAACTATAATAATAAACTTGAATACAAATAATTCGATATTTGAAAATATACATTTTATTAAGTACAATATCTATTTGAGATTGCATTAAAAGCTAGCTTAAAAACTAGAAAGTTCTGTACCATGGGACAGCAATTAACTTGATTGTTAGCCAGCACGTTTTGGTACATTGACCTATCCCAAAATGCCAAGTGCTAAGTAGCATGGCCAAAAACTTGGTCAGTGGCACAGCCCATTTGGTAGCTGACTGTAGTTTCCGAAAGAACTTTTATTGACTCAACAGATTAGCAGCTAATGAGCTGGATGAGAGTGAACGAAAGGTTTGTATTTCTCTTCTTTTTTTTTTCTCTTATATTGTTAGGTTTTTTTTAGGGAGAAGTTGTCAACAATTACCGCTTGTTAAGCAGAAACCCTGCAACTAAAATAAAAAGTGTGAAGTGCTGCATAATAATAACTTGTTAAGCAGTCATTCTTTAAAAATAAAAAATAAAATAAGATTCTCGTAAGAGATACAAAATTTCAAGTCAGTTGTTAATCGGAGCTCATTTGAGCCGGCTGGGAAGTTCAAAAGAGTGCCCATATCGAATTGAAATCTGATTATGTGAAGTAACATTACAAATTCGCAAACGATACACAGTGAAGACAATGCAGTTTCTTTGTTTGCTGTTCATTTGTCAGACAGGTGATTATCATCATCATCATTATCGATTGGTCTAGTTTTGTGTAATGTACTTTCCACTTTGCTAGTTTGTTTGTGGCACACTGCAGCCAAACTGCAGCAGCAGGTCAAATCAGTGGGCAGACCTAATCATGAGTCTGATGAAGACAAGAACTATTCGTATACTGATTACAGTGCACAGCAGGTCCATGCAGAAAACAATCAATTGGGGGAGGCGCACATGAATGAGGAAATGGAGATGCGGATGCTGCTGGAAAATGCAAAGCAAAGGCTCTCGCCCGCAGTGCAAGTAAAAGTGACAAATGAAGTGGAAAGTACCATGATGATGATGGCAAAGATGATGATGATGAGGGCAGAGAAGCAACCAAGGCGCCAGTCTAATGAAAATGGGCGTAAAACTGACACACAAAATGTAATGCCATCAATCCAAGAGTACGGCAGCAACAGCAGCAGCAACAGCAGCAGCACCAGCTTAATGAGCCCAAACACGCTGCCAATATCGACAGGGCATAACGTTGCCAACAACGACGTCAGTGGAAATGTCAGTGGCATCGATGGCCAAATGGTCAACGATGAACAACTATTGCGACTGCAGAACTACAATTTGCTCTACAATGCCGAAAGGCAGACGTATTTTCAACTGCACACCAGCAATAAACCATTGAATGACAATCGAACGAATCGTCCAAATAACAGTCCAACTGGTCCAACAACTGGTAATCGGCTGCTGCACCAGGTCGTGGGCAACACATTGAGTGCCGCCTTTGGCTTGAATACGAATACGAATAATGGCAAGGACACAATGGCGATGACCACGCAAACTGTTCACCTCTATGATGCCGCCTCCTTGCGTCAGTCACGCTATAATCCCTTCAATCCCACGCGGTGAGCTATTAAATGATTCATGAATCCAAAGTGTCCTTCCTTTCCATACCCAAAGGCTATGCGAGCGCGAGCGTGCGAGTTGCCTTTGATAGTTGAGAAAATTAACAAGTTCTATATGTGGTAATTTCAATCGATGTTGAATCAATTAATATTTGACATTTCCTTTAGATCACAATTAATCTTATGAAATATATTGGTAAAAGTTAAAAGAAAACTATTAATATATATGTATAAATCGTATTCTATATAATTCTTAGCCATTTCTAATCAAATCTATAACTTTATAAAATTTGTCTGTATTTAATATTAGAACCCAAACTTCTGGCATCCTCAGTTATTACTCAAAAATATGAATATACAAAATATATTTATATTAATATGCTATTCATATTCATGGTCGATCTTAAGGTGTTGCAGCCCTTAACCTGTAATCTTATCACCATTTTCTATTTTCTTAATATTTTTAATTGCTGCTCATAATAAAAAAAAATAGAGAAAGGCATGCCTCGTTGCTATTGTTTATATTTATCACAAATAATCACTTTGATTCTCCATCAATATTAATATTTATCAATGCATATCATTTTTTCAATACTATCCTCACTTTTTGTTTTACCCAAACATTATGTAATCTATCATCTACTTCTAACTATGCATATTCGAAACAATCCTTTCATATCCTGTTAGTTATAACATCATATATATTAAGTACATGTTTCACTTTATACCCAAACAATATATGGAATATTTAATTTATTAACACATTTTCTATGCGTATTCGAAACATTTGTAACATATTCGTTTCATAATTATTTGTCATCATACCCAAACAGTATGGAATGCTTCATATATTTCTATCTATGCAGATTCGTAACAGTTCCAAAAACCAAATCTATTTCTGTATTTTGCCATCGACAGCATCATCATACATGGATGGCTGGGCAATGCACATGCCAATGTCTACAGTTACGTGGTGCCCGCTTACATGAGACTGGGCGAAGGGAAATACAACATATTCACCGTGGACTGGGGACGTGGTGCTATTGCGGACTATATAACAGCCAGTTATAGGGTGAAGCCAGTGGGTCAGGTGCTGGCCAAGTTTTTAGACTTTCTGCACAAGGAGGCGGGCATGCGGTATGAGGACCTGCAGCTAATTGGCTTCAGCATGGGCGCCCATGTGGCCGGTCTGGCCGCTAAGCACGTGCAGACTGGACGTGTGCGTCTGATACGCGCTTTGGATCCCGCCCTGCCATTTTTCCGATACGCACAGGAAAAAGAGCGTTTAACAAAGCAGGATGCAGACTATGTCGAAGTACTGCATACAAGTGTTGGCAGCTACGGTTTCGATCGTCCACTGGGCCACGTGGATTTCTATGCCAACTGGGGCAGCCAGCAGCCCGGTTGCTTTTGGCATGAGTGCAGCCATTGGCGGGCCTTTGCTCTCTTCGCGGAGGGCCTCCAGTCGGCAGGTGCCTTCGAGGCCAAAGGTTGCAAGACCGCAGAATGGCAACAATTGACCCGCCACAAGCAATGCCCACAGCAAACTGGCACCCGACTGCACATGGGCGGTGATTTGGGGGAATTATCAATGGAGCAATTGGCACAGCGCGAAGGTGTTTATTATTTCGAGACCAAGGCGAATCCGCCTTACGATATTAAAGAGAACTTATAGTTTTCGTCTGGGTCGCAAAATGTGTTGACAGCATTGAAAATAAATGTGGGGAAAATGGAAGGAAAATAAAAAGGCAAGAGCAACAACTAAAACAACGTAATGAGCAAATGTGCAGCGCGCATTTTTATTTCTAATTAGTAAGTGCATTTGTGTGTGTCTATGCTGTATGTGTATTTGTGTATGTATGTGCATTTCTGTGCATTTCTAAAAGCTCCACGGCAAAATTAAAAAATGCTACCATGTGTAAAATGCTTTTCATGCCAGTCACAGGCAGAAAAAAGCAGAGAAAAAGAAACTAGCAATGAGCATGTGAAACACACGAAAAAAAAAACAACCTAAAGTAGTTTACGACGCCATTTTGTGCACATAAAAAGAGTAGCAAAAATATGTGAAAATTACTAAAAATATGTTAAGGCAAGTGACTTTAATACAGTACTTAATTCACTTGATTCCCATATTAAAAGTATTTCAAATAACTAGACTTGAGATTTGGGAAACCTATAGAGATTACAAAAAATATCCGATACGACTGTATTTTAAATAACTTTTCACTGGTATTTAGCAACATTTAGAGATCGAAACAAGTAGTAATTTCAATATCCGTAAACAATTCAAAAGTTCACTATAGCACGTGTTACCCGATTCCAAATTTAAATTCTTTTCTTTAAAGTCTACAATCCGATTAAAATACTTAAGGTTTTAATGAATGCGGGTAGAATACATTCTCTTGATTTTCAAATTCATGAAAAGAGCTAGAAGTCTAGTGTAAGTTGCATATTCATTCATTTTAAAGTCAACTGTCGTAAAAGTTGGGTGGCAAAAAGTGTCACTAAAGCAGAGCAAACATGGGGCAGCAGGCAACTGCTGAAGTCGTTCGCCAGCCGCAAATTATGAGTGTATGTAATTTGTAGCCTGTTTTTTGGCGCGAGACCTACATAAATTACACAAAATACACATACACAGACAGACACTGGTAGAACGAGAGAGAAGAAGGCACTGTGAATGATTTTTCTCTTCTAATGCTAAACAGAATCTAACCGCTGACATCCTTCTCTTCCACTTAACCATCCTCTACCGTTTGCTGTCTGTTTTTCTCACACTACCTTGCTACATGCATTTTGCAGGCTGCACGTTGCATGCTGCATACTTGTAGGCGCATGGCGCATAAATTAAAGATGGCGTTGCATGTTGGCAAAGTTAACGACTTGGCACTGCACGCATTACGCTTTAATTGGCCCAGTGAGTAGCAAAATGTTTTTTTTTTTTTTTTTTTGGCCATAGAGCACAATGCCAAAATGGCGCACGGCTGCCATTAATGTGATTTTTCCGCATCATTTGACTGAGCAAGCCAATTGACCGGCGACCAGCAAAGCCGTCAAATGGAATATAGCCCAAAACAAAATGAAAGAAAAGAAAAGATGGAAAACGTGAGCAATGAGAAATGACGTGCACAAATATTTGCCAAAGAAAAGAAAATCTTTTCGTTTCTTCATCGTCCGTTCTTCACTGCGCTGATATGTAGGCAACATATTTGTATATCCAAGCTGGAAATTCTTGTTGGTTTCCCTCTCATTGTTTCTTCCCAAAGCCATGTAAAATATGTGCCCAAAATACATTTTTCTTAATAAATAACTTCCATCTGCATTTAGATTAGAGTACTGCATACCTTGCGGTCGGTCAGCGGCGAGTGCCGAGCAACAAATTGCATTTTTGTTAATAAAGTTACAAAACTTTTGTATTTCGACTCTCTAGTTGCCTCTAGCCAACCTGAGGCCTGAATTAGCCACTTGAACTTTGTCATAATGGAGGTTCGCTAAGCCTTGAAGTGGCAGCTGAACAGGCGGAGTAGAAATGAAATGTTAGGCCCGTCAGGCAAAAAGAGAGACGGTGGAGGGATAAGTTTGTTTTCTATTTATGGCTGAACTTTTGTGCAGATGCGTGAATTAGGCATTTAAGTAGATTTAGTCGGGCTTAAATAATTTGCTTTGTAATTTAAAATTATTTTTGCCAGTTAACCAAAAATTGTAAAAATAAAAAAGAATTCATAAACCAGTTTAAAAATGTTTAAGCGCTTAAACTTGAGCTGAACAATTTACATTAAGCTGCATTAAATGCTTTTTAACTTGGTCAAAATATATGAGATTTTTCTATTGCTTTACTTCCTTTTTTGTTAAATGTTTTAAATTCTGTAATCTATAAAAGTAAAACTTTTTGAAACATATACCAACTAAACTAAATTGCCTTGAGAAACATGTTTTTAGTAATTTGAAACACTATTATTCCCTAAATTAAATCAGCAAACTTGATTTTAACAAAACTTTCGCTTATATGTAAAATTTAATTAAATATTGTTTAGCATTGAATTTTCTTACCAAAGGATAGATTCTAAGTAGTTCATGTTTCGTTAGTTATTGTTCTCAAGGTATATACACACGCACACACTCACACACACTACACTTTGACACAGACGCAAATTAGTTTGGAAAAACTGAAACTCAATTTGAGAGCAAGTTTTGTGCAATACTCAGTTGATGTTTCTGTTGTTTCACCAAGAGACATAAATTGCAGTCTGAATGAGTTGCAAGAACACAATGTGCAATATCCCGTCACTGTTGCCAGTTGTGCACTGCAAAGCAAACTGAATTGCCTGCCCTGCCCTGCAAGTGGTAACAAATAAACAACAACAGCAAAAAAGTACGCGCTAATTTGTATAGTTCTGTTCTTTTTCTGTTGTTGTTGCTGGCCAAGACGCTGGCGGCCAAAAGGGATGGGGGGGGGAAAAGGTTAGCAACAGCAGCAGGCAGAAAGACAGTCGTCACTTGGAAGCCCTTCAAATGTTTACCCTCTTCCCCCTGCCCGCTAGCCGAGTAACATGCCAGCAAAGAGTTGATTTACGTACTGAGAAAATAAAGAGAACTGAACAGAAAATGAACTGAGCACTGAACTGAGCTCAGCTCAGACACAATGCATTCCTAATTCCTGAAAGACCCTAACCCCAATCCGAACAAGTAGCTGGAGCTGTTTTTTCTTCTGTTTTTTTTAGTTTCGGTTGCCAACTCATAAAGTGTCGCACCGCGCGTTTCCGTTACCTGGCTGACTGCCTGTGTCTGCCTCTGTCTGCGCTTCTATACTCGTACCTTGCCGTCAAGGCTGTCAGTGCTGCTTCCTGCTGGTGGTGGTGGTGCCCGCGCTGTTGTTGTGCGTGCTTAACCCGCAATGGTTTCCGGCGTGCACGCACTGTCAACAAAAAAGAGAATGAGAGTCCGCTTGTCATTGAAAAAAGAAACGTGCACATTACGTTGGCAAAGCGTTTGAATGCATTTGCTCTCCTATTGCTGTAATGAGCAGAAGGATTACATTTACAACAGCCTTTTTGATTGTTGCCTTGAGTCGAGTAAACACAAGCTCAAACAGCAACAGAAAGAAATAAAACCTGCAGCTTGTTTGTTGACCTGCAGCACACACACACACAAAAAACTAAAAGAGTAGATATAGTAAGTACTAGAACAATGCAATCCATTGCAGTATAAAACACACAAAACTGTGGCAAAGGCAAAACATATATTGTATGCAGGTGGAGGCCAAAATGTCTGAATGGGTAATATATGTAGGTAGCACACAGCGGGGAGTCCAAACCAGTTGAAAGGTGTCGCTGCAAGACCGATTATAATTTTTATGGCTGCCTTGTCCCATAATGAAACCCCATGAGCTTAATGTGCCTTGTCTTAACATGGAATCATCATTAATAAAAGTTGAATCGAACAGGTAACTAGCAGATAGCGCAATCAAATCTGGTAAGCTTACAAAGTTAGCTTCTAAACTGATAATAACCTCAGCAAGGTCACAAAATGCAACTAGCAATTACATCATTTTACAGACAATATCCTATTGAACAACTCGGAAATCCACGCAGACACTCAAACAATTAGTTTAAAAAAAAACGGTGAATGAGGCTAGGGAGGTTCGAGGGATGTTCCATGGCATGATTGGGACTAGCTGAAGCCATACGAAAAAGTTTCAGTTTTTGCGCAAACAAATTGGATTATTCGATTACGTGTTTGTACCAGCAAGCAGGTACACAAAGTGGGGGTGTATCAAGGGTAGAGAGAGAGAGAGTGGAAAAAGTGACACAAAAAGAAAGAGAGCGAGAGGGATTAAGACGGTGACGCTGTCAGTTTTGTAAAGAGGCCAAGGGAACAAGTTTTAAGGGTGCCACAGGGAGATTGCAGAGTTTAGTTCAATTTCAAAAAGCATTTTTCTACTTTGACTTGCATTTGATTTATGTGGATTTTGTTTGCCAATTGGCAAATAGAACGAGTAGCAAAATGCAAACTCAAATATGCTGTTTTCAAATACGTTATTAACTGCAAGCAACTGTTGAAGCTCTATCCAAGTTTATTAAATATCAAATTACAAAATCTGAAAACGATTGATTACTAATAAAATTTCCAGATACTTATTTAATTAATAATCTAAAAATATTTCATCTACTCTAAAATATTCAGATACATAATTGATCTTTCTCAGTTGCTAAACGATTCCATATATCAAACGAGTTTTTTATTGCCATCTAATTGAGTCATTGAATGATTTGCGAATGGAAAGAGTGTAAGTGGATAAGCACGGGTTAACGTTAACAGACATCGTCGTCAGTTGTCAACTGGTGTAATAAAATTAGAGTTCTATGGAGCAACCGCATCAATACGTTACCTGTGGCAACTGCTGACATCCACTCGTGCCACACACAGACAAATTAAAAGTCAATATGTATTGCACACACACACACACAGATAAAACTTTTGTACAGCACGAGTAGCTAACAAAATTTATTGTTTCAAGCTGATTTAATAGTTGAGAATTGTTTTTTTTTTGGTATGGAAATGAAATGGGAATTGCCTCACCTAAAACTGTAAGCTTGATTTGTAATTGATTTATACTCTTCACATATGTTACATGTATGTATGTATCTATAAACTGCAGTTGGATTTATACTTATTTACTTTTATTTTATCTTGTTCTTTTATAGCTACAGCCCGCAGTTGCCACGTGTAGCTTTTGTGACAGCAATGGTGCGTATGAACGATTCTTAATTTACATTTAAATAATCCAAAGATTAGTCTATGGTCAAAGAGCAAATATGCCAAGCCCTTGACTTGATATTTAGCTTGGCATGAAAAGTTTGTGTATTTTCGGTTCTCTTTTTATTATACAAGGTTGGTGGGTGTGTGGGGGTTGGGGATTTAAATTGGGTTTGGGCTAGTTTCTTCTTCTTCACAGCGTTAGCTTGTGGATAGTCCTAATGAGCTGTGGATAGCCCGCAGCAAAGGCAATGGCAACCAAAACAAACAAGCAAACATGCAAGACCGTAACAGAAAGGCGTTAAAGTAAAGTGTGAAAGTAGCCAGAAAGGATAAAGAGCGCGGTGTGAGGGAACGGAAGAAAGTTGTGTGTTCCATTGCCTTTTTCATTGACTGAACGTTGAGCGAGCATGTGCAAGTTATGCAGAATCGATAGATACTTGAATACTTACGCAAATTTGCGAGTTTTGCTGACTGGCAGACAATTAACCCTTTACGTGCCAATTGGTTGCTAAATAAATTAGTACCCACGTGTGTGTGTGTGTGGGTGAGTGGGTGTGTGTGTGTGAGTGCAAAAGTTGATTGAAAAACCGAGCGTTAAGTTACTATAACAACAATGTTGGCTAGAAATCAACGTCAGCCTCTTGGCATTTTAATTGCCAGTGCGCCTTCAAGTGGGGCCATAAAAAGAGTTAACTTAAAGGCAGTCTGGCGGCAACCAGCTCGGGCCCATTAAATACGCCTAAAGTTAGGCAACAACTAACTGACTTTTCATGGCAATTTTGCCAATCAGCATTCGACGCAGACGTATACTTAATTTAATTAAAGTTGATGTTTGCTTTTCCTGTTGCCTATGCTCTTGTGTTGTGCTTTTAATGAGGTTAGTCAAGTAAAATACGCATACGTCACGTGCAACACGGCGAGTTTCATCACAGGCTGCCATTTATGGATGTTAGGCAACAAATATTAGAAAATTATGCTATAATTATTGAAACGATACTGTTTGACTTAATTGCAAAACTGATTTTATTAACTTATATTTGTGTAATCTAATTTCAATCTTTAAATAATTAAATTAAATATAATTAAATAAAGAAACAGTAATTATATGTAACAAATTTTGAATAAAAACTATTTTTCTTAATTGTAGTTGAAGTTAAATTTATAATAAACAATAATAATCACCATTATTATTTTATTTTAAATGCTATAACAAAGAATTTAACTATTTAAAGTATACAATAATGCTCTGCTTGCGAGTGTCCCTCTCATGCGGAATTTTACATATTACACACACACACACACAAACGAATTCTATTCAAATGCGCAAGAGAATCTGACAAAACGAAAAGAATAAACGTTAAAAAAAAGGAAAAGTAAAGACCCTCCACATGCCACAATACAAATTGAAGTGCTCTACATTATAATTCATTGCACAAGCAATATGATTTTTGAAATTCCTTGATGCTGTAAACGCCTCTCCATCCCCCGTTCAAGCTGAGCAAGCAACAACTTTTAACAATGACATTCACTCCCTGGCCAACAGAAACCAAGTCAGGATGACCACCAAGCCCGAACATCAACGCAATTCAACGACAACGACAACGACAACTGCAATGGCAACTCCAACCCTCCAAGGCAATCCACACTGCAAACATTGCAAGTTGCATATGCCATGTGTCCAAGTCTGAATCATATTCAGATTCAGTTTCAGTTTACAGAGTCCGAGTACGAGTACGGGTACGAGTTTATAGTTGGTTTTCGAGTCCGGGTACGGGGACAAAATGGCTCTACCGCAATTTTTGCCGTTTGTTGGCATTTCTGTCGCAGTTTTTTTGTCCACTTTTTTTTTCGTTTTCGCCCACACAATGAAATTCACGTAGTTGCTTTTATTTACTCTTAAATTGTAAGGCATGAGTGTGTATTTCATTTCTGTACACGCATACCGTACAAAGTGCGGGTCAAATACATACACACACACACAGACTCGCCATACAAAAATTAAGCAATTCAGCACATGACATTTTTATTTATGTAGAGCTTTTTCAATTCCTTTTTGTTGCTAATTGAATAAATAACGCTTAAGAGTTAAAACAAATTGCTTAATTGGTGATAGCCAAATGGTTAATCAATTATTGTAAAATTTAAAATATGCATATCTAGTTAAATAATATACTTTTTAATTGAGCGAGTCTCTTCACATTAAAAGCAGATTTATATTTTTTCACGTAAATCTTTGATCTATTAACTATATTGGAAATTTACATTACAAATTAATTTTATAAATTAACAACTCTCTGTATAAGTTTGTTTGACCAGTGAAAAAGAGATTATTTAACGAGCTTTTGTGTTGATTAAAACTATTTAAGAAGTGTTGTCTTTAATAGACATAATAACAAATAGAATTGCAAATTATTCATATTTTTAGTCACTCAGGTAAAACGCAAAACTTTTGAGTCTAAGCTCGCAACATGATGAGTAAATTGCATTTTGCTGCATGATATGAATTCCAATTGCCAAACCAAACAAAATTAGATTACTGAATATTACTTCAAAATATATTTCACACTCTTAGCAGTTAGTAAGATTGAATATTATGGAAAACTGTGTCTTAGGTTTTATTGAGAGATGGTCTAAGGAATTCACTGATCCTTATACCACTAAACAACTTTTCGTCTCTCTCTCGTGCGTCCAATTCTTGAATTTGGTTCTTGTGTTTGGTCTCTACAGTACCAAAAATTTCAGGATCAAATTGAATCGGTACAGAAACAATTTCTAATATTTGCCCTCCGTGTATTAAATTGGGACCCTGATCAACATCTCCCTTCTGTTGAAAGTAGACTTAGCTTGATAGACCTACCTTCCCTAAAGAAGCGTAGTATTTGCCATGGGGTTCTCTTTCTTTATAAACTTCTTCTAGGTGAGATTGACTCTACTTTCCTACTTGACCTCATTAATATTAATGTTCCTTTTCGTCCTACTAGACACTAATTCCCCCCTCACCTTCCCGTTTGCCTTACAAATTACTCTGAACAAGAAGCCTTCCGTGTGCTTTGTAAAAATTATAATAAATTTTACAATTTATTTTCCATTGATTCTAATACTAATTTTGTTAAACTTGCAATAATGAATAATTTATAACTTTGTTAATTTTGTATTATTATTATCATAATTTTTATTCATTTTCTATTATTATTTTTATCGTTATTGTAAAATCTTGCAACAGTCCTTTTGATTTGAGTCGGAGCATATCGCTAAAAATTTCTACTTCTGCGGACGTGTGAATGGTTTAGTTTTTATATTAAATTATATACTTGTTTTACTAATGTGTCTACTGTTCATAGTCGTCAATAAATAAATAAATAAAATAAAAACTACAAGAGTAGTTTAAGGCCAGAGACTAAAATACATTGATTAAGAAAGAAAGATTTGTATAGCAGATTGGTAAGATGAAATAGCAACTGTAGATTTATTTAAATTTTTACGCTTTACACATATTTTCCAACTCGCTATAATACCCTTTTTTTTACAATTTCCAAATAACTTTTCTAAGGTTTTTTTTTTTAGCGACAAACGATACATCCAACCATCCACTTGAACTAAAGTCAAACTAAATTACACGCTTTTACTTTTCGTCCTCGACCCAGCTCACCAGCTTGTTTTGATTTCAATTACAGAACCAAGCTAAATTCAAGCTGCGCTCATCAGAAGTTTTACGACTGTTTCATTACTTTCTTTTTCGTATAGAATTCATTAAATTTGAGAAACGATGAAACTCGTAATTTTAAAGCAGTCACCCGCCAGCCAAAACCAGTGAAAAGTTCATTTAACATTTTTTTTTTGTTATTATTTGCTTTGAAAATGAGAGAAAACATGTTGTTGTTGTTGTTTTATTTTATTTTTGTTGATTTGATAAATTTTAATGCATCCGGAGAGAAGAGAGAATTAAGGGAAATGAAGAAAAAAAAACTGTTGGCACAGTCGCAACTTTTGCCACAGCATTATGAAAATTAAATGAAAATAATCTTAAATACATAACGTATACGACACGTTGCCGCTTGCTGTGTTTTTGCTCTGAGTGTGGGCAGCCTTTGGCAGCACTTGGAAATGTTTTTGTTAAGCCTTATGTGTTTAAAATGGAAAGAAAACCAAGAGATTATGAGGAGACCACGACCACATACATAAAGGTAAAGACTTTACCAAATACTCCTACTTTGCTTGCTGTGTAAAATTTCAAATGAATATCGCTTTTTTTTTCGCTAACTCGAATTTGGGTTACAAATAGATTATATTTGGCGATTTAATGTTCTTACCCCGCACATTGTTGAACGGCAATTATATTCAGCTTATCAATAGATACTAACCTGCAAAAGATAAAGAGAATGAAAAGAAAAATGCGATTATAATGAGAATTTGATATTATGAGTGTTATTAGCTCGTCTATCTAATAAGGGAAAGTCTATTATAGAAAATAAACGCTATAACTATTAAATATCAACAAAGTCTACGTGTATAAATTTATATTATTAAAGATACTTGACGCTTTTTATAAACAGTTTACAAGCAAAGTTAATTTTATTATGCTGTGATCTAATGCAGCAAATTGCATTTCCCTTTTGGCAGCAGGACGAGGAAAATGAAACACGACCACGCTTGGACGTTGCCTCGGAGTTTTGTTGTTATTATCATTGTTGTTGTTGTCGTTGTTGTTAGCCAGATAAACTTCCGCATTGTGAGAAGTAAGGCGAAGCTAAGAGCAGATAATCATACCTATAAAGAGCACAGCCAGTAATAATAGCAAATGAATAGCGAAAGTTCAAGTGTTGTGTTCAGAGAAGTCACTTTGCTTTTTTATAGAGCAGAACATGACTAACATCTCGAATTGCAAACAATATAATGTCGACATTAAATCGTATCGCACAATTTAAGGGTTTCCTGATTACTCTTCCAACAGTTTGTAGACACTTTTACTACGTTGATAAGTTTCTCAGATCAACTAATTTCAAAGTTGAAATGGACTTTTGAACTAGTCTCACAGATGCAACTGTTGCTCTTTGTTTATTACATGCTTTACTGTGTAGCTTAGCATACATAAGACTTGTAACTTTAAGTTCTGTTTAAGTCAGCTACAGTTCCACACATAAGTAAACACTTCACACAGCTTTCAGTCTATCCCTTTTTGAAACTCTAGTCGCACAATCAATATCAGACAAGTTTTATTAAAAAGAGAAAAAAACACATATACGATGACGAGAATAAGACAAGAAACACGTGCCGTCTCTTGAGCTTACACACTCACAAAATTTGATTTCTAATGGCAACACTTCTTCTTCTATTTTTTCTTTGGCCAAAAGTTACACAAGGCAAGAGAAAGAGTGAGAAATGGAAGGACATGTCCATAGCCAAATGGAACCAAAAACATATTGCAGAAGGACAAACAGGTTGTGCGCATTTCGTGCCCGCTGGCAACATTTTTTGTTGCATGTGTCAGGGTGTTTTGAAGCAAACAGATAAACAGTTGTATCTGCTTTTGTGTGTAATTAAAAAAAATGTGAAAATGTTCACCATTTTTTTGTACGAAGTTAACTGACTTGTAAAACAAAACAAGAAATGTCATATACAGCTATGGCCACAAAATAAAACACATAAAGTAGAAATACATTTTGATTGTATTTACATTTCTCCACATTTTTTGCAATGGTTTACACCACTTTCAATAAAGTGTTTAATGATTTCTGTAAATTTATGCTGAATGGTTGAACTATCCTTTTATTGATTAAATAATTGCGCTTAGATGATAAGTAAGTAATAAGTAATATTCCAGAATAATTAAACTTGATTAATCAAAGTGAATTCTTAAAATATATTCACCATAAAATAAAGAAAACTTCAATATTTCGCATATTTTATATTAGTAGTAATCATTTTTATTCGAAAGGGTATTTGCAGAACGCTTAGCGCAAAAGAAAATTCTTTTGAGTTATCTTCTTTTTTTTTTCTTTATGCCGCCTTTCATTTGATGAGTTTTTGTGGCAAAAAGGAACGCTTAAGCATACTTCTGCAAGATTTATGACGTGTTAGTTTTTTTTCAAGTGGAGTTGCCAGAGCAACAGCTCTGTTGCGCAACATGCCATACCCACGCCCACACTCACGCCCTCGTCCACATCCTTATCCGCATGTTTAACCCATCTACAACCGCTTGCAGCATGCATATGCATGTTTTAAGCCGACGAGGAGAAGAAGGACATGCAATTTTTGTTCGTTGGCAAATGGCGCTCATTTTTTAATGAGCGCCCCGGAAATGTGGCATCTCGTTGATTTATGAACAGCGTTCCGCAACTGACGTTTGTATTCGCATTCGCGTTCTGTTTGGTTGGATGTGCCGACAGAACATTGGTTTGATTTGCGCAGATTTGCAGCACAAAATTATTTTTAATGTGACGACCATGTGGACTGAATGAAGTGATGTCCTTCGGCCTATTTGCTTATGTGGGGATATGTGGGGAAAGCTGCGTCTAAAAGTTGACTGCAAAGTCCTTAAACTGTATTTACGCACGCACGTCCATTAATCAAGCAATTTATCAAACATGTCATTTGCTACTCCGGCTTATACTACTTTATGAGGAGGCAGATCGGAAAGATGACAACGAGAAGGCATTGGTATATGTGTTGGCCATCACACTCAATATTGGCTCGATTTTATTGACAAAACCGAAATGTGAGAAACTTGTTAGTGCCTCCCTAAAGAATGTGACACTTTGAAGCACGGCAGTCAGTCAGGAAGTTCACTAAATTGACTTCTGTATCGGTGTGAGCTTCAATGTGCGTGTGCGTTTGTGCATGTGTGTTGGGAGTGTATGGCATGTTTCGATTGCTATCAATGTCATGATGTGATGGTGTATACCTCTGGTAGGCATTAACCACAATTTTGTGCCATGTCAAAATCGTAAGGCTTGTCAATCAGCTTGAGCAGCTATAGCAGTATTTTAAGTGTATGTAATTCACAGAACGGATGTGTGTGTACGTGTATGCTTGTCTTGTAATGCAAAACCAGCATTAGTCAATTATGTGCTGCCCTAAAAGCCATACAAATGCAAACAAGTGGGGCCTTTAGCTTGGCTTAGCTCTTAAGGCACTGCTTGAATCGCAGCCTCTGTCTCTCCTCCCTCTGTCCTTCACCATTGCCATAGCCCCCAAAACTCAGTCAGAGCATACGTTTTATATTGCGCATAAAAGTATGCTACAATTTTTGCATGTACACACATAAGCAGCTAAAGGCTTATAGTTCATCAAGTGAGAGAGCTCAAAAGGGGTTAATAACTGTAGACACTGCCAAACGAGGCTGAAACTGAGTACCACAACCGAAGCTTGGACTGCTGTTACTTTGTTTTGTAAGCCTGCAGGAAAGTGGATAGAGAACTTGAAGAATGCATAAGAGAAGGGAATAAACAACTTTGTTCAAGTGTTTGTCAGTTGTAGAAAAGAACGTGTGCTTGTGCTGCACACAAGTCATGTTCATTTGTTTAATGTGCTTTTATGATGAGGTCTTGGAATATATATTGAATTAAAGCAATATTCCGCTAATTTTTACATTTGAATTTAAATAAAATATTTTATGGTTTATGATAAATCTATTTAATTAGCATAAGTATTATATATTAGTTTAATTGCAATTCGTAAGAAAACTCTGAAACTTTTATGAATAAGTAACATTAAGAACACTTAAATATATTTAATAATTTATTGTGTATATCACGATTCAATGTATATTTTACCACAATCCAGTTAGAATCAATTCCTGAACATGCGTACAGTGTATTCATTTTTGAATCACGAATGTTGACTTGCACTCTCATCGGAAACCTTTGGCTGAATTTAAAGTAAGCTTTACTTAATTTTGAGATATTGATTTAAAAGTGGAATTCAAAACACGTATTCATTTCATTCTATTCTTCTTTTCAACAGCCTTCACATGTTTTAAATCCCACACATGTCGTTTAGTTCTCTGGGATATTATAATTTTATTTTATTTCTGACTGCATATTGTTATATTCTCCCTGTTTTTTCTTTGTTTTCATATTTATGCGCAACATATTTATCTTCATTTACCTTTGTCTTGCTTTTCATTGTATGCACACACTTGCATATTAAAGCATACTTCTTGACGCTTGCGGGTTCGTTGAAGAGTTTCCAGCTTTTCGGCAAGACTTGCATCTTATTTCAGGCATTTATGCATGCATCCTGTTTCAAGGAGACCCACACACACACACGCACACACACACATACAGACATTAGTAGACTACATGTTTTTCTACACAATTTGCATGTGTGTCAAAGCCACAAACAGCTACACATAAAATTCTGGCATACTTACTGAGCGCATTTCTTTATATCTACATTATTTTTATGGATCATCTTATTTTGTTTTGTTTTTATTTGCACCTCGATTCCACGCCCGTCATGCCCATAATTGAATTTTTATGACATTGTTCAGGCAAAGAGTCAAAACAACAACTGTAATAAAATGTCCAGAGAGCCTAGCACAATATTTTACGAGCTGCCATAATCGAAGTTTTCGGTTATCGCCTTTTCATTTTTCAGTCTGCTAAGGTGTTTTTTACTGCGTTTCGACATGCGACAATTGCAGTTTCTATGTAATATGTATATGCTTGAACATATTTCTATTTCCTTTTCTATGGCTGGGCAGTTAAGCTGGCAGGAAACTTGGTCTGTCTACTCGTCGTGCTCCCCCTTGTGGAAACCCACGCAAAATCCACGCTAAAGTCATTTCCGTGCAATAAAAGTCTGGCGCATTGCAATTTGCTTTGCGTTGTTGGGCGTGAACATGGCGCGAGTGCAATGAACCAACTGTCAGAGAAAGCGCCGAGAACACCAAAAACTTTTCAGTACATAGTCGTAGTTGCGATTTGCGCCTAAAAGCATGCAACGTCCAGCATAAACGAGCAGTTTGCAACTGTGGCAAGCGCTGCTGATAAGCAGACACCCGACAAAACAGACGCCCAACTACAGACAACGAACAATTGCAAAACTGACAGCCTTTTGCTGTCTCTTATTGTTTGTTGTGCAATGGGCGGTGTCTAATGTTTAATACCCTATAGCAGAGGGTCAACAAATGGGTATATTCAATATGCCAATTCAATGGGCAATGATATATATTAACCATTTTAGGGTATTTTGCAGCCTAAACCTTTAAAAGTGACATGGCAAATGGAGAACCACAAACCACAATCCATCCACAATTTGTATGCCACCAAACGATACCGTTACAAAGCTTGTCTAAATATATATATATATATATGTATATGTATCTATATTTATGCATCTCTTAAATATGGAGAAAGAAGAAAAACACCAAGAATTTATTACGTTTTTTTGTTGTTGCTGTTTTTCATTTTCAATGCTGAAAAGTATAGACTTTTTGTTTGTGTATTTAGTTTGCGTGTGTGTGTGTGCTTGGGAACAGCCCACAAAGTGCTTTCAAGAGTTTTTGTTTATGTGTGTGTCTGTCATTAGAGTGTGTGCGTTCATTCGCCTATTTTATGTAGCTTATAAAACATTTATTTGTCCTTCTTTAACATTCTGCAAATGCTTAATAACGAACGGTATATTTTGTGAAACAGTAATGTTAGTTTTAACACAGTTACATATATTCCTAGGTAATAGCTTGTACTAAAGTAAATACACTGTAAGTACTCGAATTACTTGATTTGGTAAATATTTTACTTAGTAATTCTTAGTAATTGCAAATACATATATAAATACTATTAGAAATTCAATCACATTTGTATTTCTAAATTCAGTTGAATAAATTTGTATATATATAATATATTTAAAATTACTTTAAGTAACAAAAAGTATTTTCTAAACATAATTTAATTAGGAATGTAATATATTATGATATTGACAAGTTAAATTTGCTATTAATATAAAATTGAATTTATAATTGTTTTAATTTGAAGTAATGTAATATATTTAAAACCCCATTTAGAGAGTATCTCATATTCGGGAAGTCTGCACAATTTAAGCTTGTCATTTTATTTCTACGTTCTCTTTTGACATCTGCTGCTGCAGTTCCTGCTGCTCTTGACCATTTCAAAACGTTTTAAATTTTGTTTGTGCATTTTTTAATTAGCTAAAATTAAAATTTTAATGGCGATTTAATTCTGGCACCTAAAAGGCACATACCATTTAAAGCACTTTGGCTCAAAAACACTGTTAATTTCCCCTCTAACTTAATTAACCTAAGGAGCACATCTCTCTTTTTACAATTAATTTAGCAAATATTTTCCATTTAACGTGTTTGTTTGTAAAAAAAAACTTCATACATTTGCCCCACTTGCAAACATTGGCTAACACAATTTATGAGAAAAATTGATAATGAAATGAAAAATAATATTTAAAATATTTGTTGGCTAATTGCTGCTTGAAGATTTTCAATTAAAATACTTTAAATATTTATTTAAAGCAGCGCACAGTGAGCAAAAATATTAAACTTGGCCACGTACGAGACGGACAAACGGGGGGTATTAAAATGGATTAACGTGAGTTGCTATTCGTATAACATAAGCCAGAGTGTAAAACTCGTAGAGGGAATGTTAACTGGATTCCGAACGGATGCTGCCATGCCATGTTATACAATTTAACCAGGGAGGAAGGAGCAAGATGCGAAGCACATGCCGTGTGGGAGTTCAACAAAAGTTTAATTGAATTTCTGCCACCTGGCAAAATGCGCTGACGTCAAATGGTCTTCGGTCTATAGTCTACCCCCAACTGAGTTGTTATGAAAAGCAAAATGAAACATTGTTATATCGTTACCACTATGACAATAAATGAGAGGTTTAAATTACAATTTTATAAATTTAAAATATATTTCAACTGATGCGTTATCTCTGTGTGGCATTTGCCATTTTGAAACTTCCTTCGACCATAACAAACGCTTCAACCACACGCTTTTGACCTAACCATACAAATTGCGGATACTCAGTGCCACATAACCACTTTACTATATATCTGTGTGCGTGTGCATATGTATCTGTATCTGTATCTGTGCATGTGCGGCATTCTGTAAATTTATTCATAGTTTCCGCTTTTTGACTCATCAACGACTTAACATTGACGCTCAGCATGTGTCTCTGTGTATATTTAGATATCAGTTACCCTCAATTAGAAATCCTGAGAGCCTTGACTTTAAGTTGGTCTCCATTAGAATAATGTACAAAGTATTGATTCAATGCTCATTAGTGCAATGGGTAAAAGCTTAGCTTGAATTTCTGCATTGGATTGAATTCTGAGAATACTTGTATCGGGAATTGAATTCATTATTTAAGTCGCTTTAAATGTGTACCTACTGCTAAAATATTGATTAATTTAAGAGCATTAAAAGTTAAGTGAGTAGCTGAGAAATCTGTAGCTTTAGTCAAATTCAACAACTCTCCTTCTCTCTCTCTCTTTTTTCAACCCATTGAGCAGCCTTTGCAGTGTCTGCTGAATATTTTCAAATAGATAAACGCATTTAAATTGGAAGAGAGTGTGAACTTTACCACCAGCAGCAATCATGGTCAAAATTTATGTTGACAACGCGTGCTGGGCAAGTCGCCAGCTCTGTTGGGGAAAGTACGAGTCGAGGGAGGGAGGAGGCGTTGTGGGGTTGGGGTAATATTCCCTGCTGGAACTCACACTGCAACACTCGCTGCGGGGCCAAAAATGAAATGACCAAAACGAAAGCAACGCAAGAACTTGCCATCAAATGCCGTGCACTTATTAATGGGTCATGTGTGCGGTAAAGTTTGGCCAACTGAAGTTTTGCTACTACAACTTCTTCTTCTTCTTGTTGCCGGCGTGCTTTAAACTTTTTGCAGCAAAGTTGGTAGCGAAAAGTTTCAACCTCCCGCAGCAACAGCACAACTTGACACCAGCAGCAGCCAGCTCCCATTGCTCCCAACTACACTCCACCCAGGAGAAAAGGTGTGTGCAAGGCGTGTGTATATCCTATTGCGATACTGGCAGTAGTTCATTTTTGGTAATTTCCCTGGCACAAATTATGAGACATTCATTTGCATATTTACACCTAACAACAAACAGCAACAACGGCAACTGTAAATTGAATGCGCGTTGCGAAAATTTGCATAAAACACTTTTCACTGAAGGCGCTGCAAATGCATAAATCATCATCAATCTCAACATCATCATCGGCTCACACAGCGTATGCGTCATAAATGGCAAATGTTCTCTCTCTCTTTCGCTCTATCTACTTTCAATCACAATATCACGTGTTGTTGTTACCAACATTTTTGGAATTCGCATCAAGGATTCAAACTGAAAATTCAATCTGTTTGTAATTGCCAGAAATGGACGATGAATTTGGATCAGCTGAGGGATAGATTTTGGCTTATAAATTCTGTTTTCGCCACGTTAAAGGAAATTAAGTCAATGTGTAAATTAGGTATACGCAACGTTGACGCGTTGCCATTGTGCTGTGATGTAGGAAATTAAGTGGCTGCTGCTGATTTTGAATGGAATGGCGGCACTTAATGACATTGTTGTTGATAGTGATTAATAGACTTTGGTAATTATTGCGCGGAAGGAGGACAAATGACTTTGCACATTTAAAGTAAAGAGAAATACTAGAAGAAATCCCATTGAGGAATATAAGCACTTAAAAAGTGGAAAGGTTTTTGTAACATTTCCATTGCTGTTTATGATTGTAAGATTGTTTTATTTGCAAAGTAATCACAACTTCATACTATAGCAATTATTATTCTACTATAAATTCGTCTATTTATATGATATATTTATAACTTTTGTTGAATTTTCCTATTTTTTTTCCACTGCAAGGCCATTATCAAGTTAAGCTAAATCTTTTAAACTGAAATACAGTCAAGTGCGTAAATACAGACAACTGTACAGTAAACAGTAGCGACGACGGTTTTGTAAACAAGAACCAAAAACTGGGTCTGCCAGCTAAATGTATAATAAAACTGGCAAAAGCTGAGCTCGGTTGCACCAGCCTGCCGTTGACCTGAGCGTAATTAAAACTGGGTCCAAACTGAAAAACAACCAACGGCGGAAGTTGTTAAAAATGCGCCGCCCTTCCGTAACAATACACATCCTGTGGGAACGCTATGTGAGTGCGTTGAGCTGCTAAAGCATTTTGGACGGTCAAGAGGAGTAGAAAACAACAACAACTGTATTCACTATAAAAGGACAAAAAGGTGGACTAAAAGGGCCGACAATAATTGGAGCAGTCCCGCGACATGCATTGGCTTTGTAATATGTGTCAACGCTCAAGGTTTGTCGCAGTTGCAGCTACATTGTTGCAGCTGTTCCGCAACATGCGTAGAACTTGGTTATAGGTGAAAACAAGTATTGTAAATAAATATAGATACTTTAAAAAATATCGATCTTCATTTCATAACATAAAACATGTGTCACATCTTCATACATTGATCTCTGGTCTTGATCTATCCAGTTACCCCTAACATCTTGTTTTGTTGAATTTCGAAGAAGTATTTGTGTATATTTCGCAGCTAACATATTAAAATTCATTAAATAAAAAGCAATATATGGTCAACAATTATACAACGAATTAATTTTGCTATTGATATTTAAAGAACAAAGTCTTTGCGATATTTTTATGAGTAAAAAATAGAATAAGTTAGAATTAGAATATGATTCGGTATATCGAGGTACTAATTTGACTTTTTAAATTTGCTTAAAAGCAAAGTCTTTGCGATATTTTTATGACTATTTTCATCACAAGTGTCCTCAACTATGCAGCGAATGAAAATAGCGATTTCCAAAGAATGACTAGAATAGTATATTTTTTTTTTTCTTGGTAAAAATTGTTATATTTATTAAACAGGTTTTCTATTACCAGAATAGTATAAGTTGGCATAATATGAGTTGGTATATCACATGCAGAAAAATTGACACACAAAATTAGGCTACATTTTTTTTTTTAAATTTGCTTCTCGAAATCTCCGCATTTGGTTAAGCATACATTTTTGGCGCAGCTGTTGCTCCAATTTGACCACAGCAGCAACAACTACAGGTTAACGGTGTGCATATAAATTTCCAAAGGATTTAATTGCACAATTGTTGACTGTCAGTTTTTAGTGCTTGTTTCTCTACCTGCTGCACAGTTTGTTTGCGTGTTGAACACCATTTTGTTAGGCATGACATTTTCGCACCTTACAACACTGTAATTATAACAACCACATGGGCGATAAGAACAGCTGATCGTTGGCATTCCTGAACTGTTTCTTATCGGCGTCAGACAAATGTGGCAGCCGCACGCAGCCTAAACACAACGATGCAAGGTTTGGTTTGTGTCCTAGCTAAAAATCGTCGCATGACATTTTGCATGCAATTTTCTAACGCACCAACAACAACATATGTAGGTAACAACAATAAACAAACAACGATTAGTTTTTATTCTTCTGTATGCTATTATAAATAACAAACAACAAGAACTGTTTATAATTACACATTAGCGGATAAATTATTGCACATGCCACAACGTTTGTGTTTGTGTATTGGTGGGGGGCGTGTACCGTGGGCGGTAGAGGATATTAGTACATAGTTTGTGTTGTGCCAAGTCACTTTATTTATTCTACTCTGTCCGTGTGTTATTATCTGTGTATGTGTGTGTGTGTGCGCAATGATGGTGTGCATGTCGGGGAGTCTTTTGTAATTGATGTTGTTAGAGGCACTTTTTCATTTCATGATGTACTATCATGCGCTAAAGTGTTGTCATTATTGCCTATTACTGTAGCGATTATTCAATTATTTTCAAATGTATGCGTATGTGGTATTATTTGCAAGTATCCTATATGTTTCCTAAGTCAACTAACTATTTTGGTTATTAGGTTAAGAATTTGTAAGTCTAGCTTGACACACTTTGAAATCATTTATAATCGTAAAGAGTCTGGAAATCAGTTGAGCCAAAGGACTGAACAGACACTATTCAAGCAGTGATGCCCAAAAGCACACTATAAAACATTGTTCTTGTGTGCGAAGCAGAAAAGCAAGAAGTCAATATGACGCTTTAAAAAGTTTCGCAAGTTTCGTAAACGCTGGCAAGCTTACGAGAAGAACAGGTAACTCTCTTCATCTTGATCGTTTCTCATCCAAGCAACAGCCGAATTTACGCAAAGAGCGTGTGTAGACAGCGACAATTTAAATTGTGCGCAGCTTTAAGCTTACATTTTACATTTTGAGTCCTCTAATTACTTTGTGAATTATATTGAGGGGAACAATGACACTTAACACAGTAGTGTACTTTATATGGAATTAAAAAAAATAACTTAAATTCGCAATATTGTTAAGATATTTATCTGAGCTTAGAACGTTTTTAAAATAATTTATATTTATTCATGTAGAATATCTATTTATTTGGCACACAAAGTTTTCTCATTGTTTTGCTAGCATTTATGCTTTATGGCAGACCAATTACATTTAATGTTTGAACAATCAAATAAATGTATTGAAATTGCAAATCGATTTTCACCATTGACAACAAAATTGCTTGTTTATTTGCCACTCCTTTAGCTTTGCACTTGAACAGACAAATATCAAGGTACACATTTCTCTCCAGACATGGTTAATTGTGAGGGTGCAACAAATTTGTGTGAAGAAATGAAGGCAACAACCGTTTATTGAAACTATAATGTTTGGAATACTATTAATCATATTTCAATCCGTCTGAACACCTTTTGAATTCAACAACTAAAACGTGTGGTTAATTAGCAATGGCAACAATACAAAATAACAACAATAGTCATGTCTATGTTAAAAGATGCCTCACATACGCACACGTACACTCCCACATCGACACGCACCATCCATAAACACGTACGGCACACGTATGAAGGATTAAAATGGCTTTTCGGATTGAAACACAGACATCTTTGTCCGTCCGCGTTATCCCATCTTGCCACTGGCTTTGTGTATGTCTAATTGGCCTGTTGCATACACATGTTGTTCTCAGTGTTTAACAAAATCCTTGTGCCAACATTTACAAAATCAATAAAAAATATAACAATAACAATGCTCAAGAATTGCAGTTGAGTCGACTGCCAGCCTTACACAATGCAGCAGGCCACCGATTTGGCTCACAAGACGATGTTGCCCAAGTGCAGTAACAAAACCAATGTGAGTTCCTAGCTAGCATAAGAGTTAGAAAAATATACATTCGCATTATTGACTTTATTGGCCACAATACAAACATTGCTGTAACCGTAACAGTTGTGGATTTAGACATTTTTGTTGCGTATGTGCAATGATAAAATGGAACTCTCCTTTGTCTAAACCAGATTCTTAGTTCAATTTAGTACATAAAGAGTAAAAAGCGAATTAGTAACGTTTGTTGGAAAGTTCAAATATTAAACTACATTTCCAGTTGAGGTTAGAAAAGTTTGATTTTCCAAAATGTTGCCTACTTTTTAGGATAAGATAGATGGTCAATATACAAATCTGTGTTAGAAGGATTCGTACTAGCGATCGATTAAGGATAGGTATAACATTTTCTGGAAAGAACTAAAGGATCTTGCAAGCTGTTCAGTTTAAGTTTTCTTAGGAAGAATATCTGCAATAAATCTTTTGAACAATTATTTTTAAATAATATTTGAAAATTAGATTTATGTACACAAAACGAATCATTAAAAATTCTATATGATTAGATTATTAAAAAGTTAGCTTAAATTTCGAACTAAATTTAATTACTTACTTATAAAGTCTACAAAACGAATTCGAATCATTGCAATGAATGCAAGGAAGGAAGGGCATATCAAGACCCAATTAAAAAATGACACTACGAAACTACAGATATAAATGTATCTATTTAGTTTTAATTGCATTTATATAGGGGGAAAAGTCTACTAGGATTGAATAGATGTAGGCATGTTGTTGGTTATGTATTTATACGTATACTTGATTATTGTGTCAGTGGTGAGCAGCTTTAAAGCTTACCTTGTGGCTGTCAGGCAGGCAAACGCTTTTATTGGTGTCTGAAACCTGCAATATAAAAAAAAACCAGAAAAGAAAATGTCGCCACTGGTAAAAATGTTTCATTGCTCTCAATGTATTTTATTGTCGGTTTGCGGTTTTACTTTTATTTGTATTTAATTTTTTTCGCATTTGGCTTTCATATTGATTGCCAAATTTTCGATATTTTGTTTGTTATGGTGGACCAGATGTTATTCTCTCTATGCGAAACTACATTGGTTGCACAGTTGCTATATGCATAGGTAAATGTATATGTATGTATATATTATTTATATGTATACGTATGTTTTGTGGAGTACGATAAGAAGACTATATATAAAAATGTGTTGTTTACATTTCGAATGACCGACCACTGTTAAGAGATGCGTTTTTGGGATGTAGGAGTCGAATTTGTTATTGTTGCTTGGCATTTAATGTATGTATTATTCAAAATGGATATTTACAAAATGCATAAATATAAATATGTATTGTTTAATTTGTTAGATATGCATATTTACAAGATGTTCATAGACACACACTCACACACACACACAATTAGGCACATTTCATCATTAAGATTATTGCTACGAGACGTTTGGCAAGTGGAGCAATTTATTTATTGATAAAAGTAATTTGATTAGTAATGAAATGATCAAAGATTAAATATTATTTTATTGCAATAAATTTCTGAACACACATTTTGCTCCACTTCGACAACCGACAATCAATTCTGACTCCCAGCCAATTATTTCACTTTAAAATTATACACTAGCACATACAGAAAAAGTTACAGGTTCAGGTTCAGTATACACCACATTGACAACAACAACTACTTGTTAAGCTATAAATATAAATACATGTGAGAAAATGGTCTATAACAACTTGATGTTAAAAATGTTGATGTAAAATGCAAACATGTTCGTGGCTAGCAAATAAAAACCATAATATTTAATTGATTAATTAATTACAACCCAAACCACACAGATACACACACAAATACACTAATGAAAATCAAAAATATGTACCTTATTATTATTCATATTATTTGTTAAATTTTATAAATAAACAAGTGTAAGCCTCACTTCGGTCCGCCTCGCCTACAAGAGTGGTTTGGAGTGAAACGTCTCTCTCTCTCTCTCTCTCTCTTCGTTAAAATAAAATTATTTTACGCATAAATAACGCTCTATAAATACGTTGTACATGTATAATTTATGATTGCATACTTTGGAGCAGCACACAAAAGGGGAGACCGGGTGAAAGAGCCAACAACTAAAACTAGGCTACACAGAAATGTGCGTCTAAATTTGAAAATACTTCACTGCAATATATTATTTAAATATGCGCCTTAAATTTAAAAATAATTGACAAACACCACCAACAGGCATTGCAACAACAAACAACACAGCTAAACAAACAAGAACAACAACAATAAATATGTTTATAAGTTTAAATAGACACATATAAATATAAAAATTATGATCTAGTTTGTGTCCCATTGTTTGCTTAAATTAATAACATGGCTTGTGCACGTTTGCTGTGCAGGTAATTGTTCATAATTATAAAGCCCGCAGGTGTATGCGTCGAGTGCGCTATTGTTTACATTAGAGCACATATTTGTAATTATATGCTAATTAGTAATATAAATTATACATCATATACGAAACAATGTATTTGTATTTTGAATCAATTTGAATTTATTTGATATTATTCATTATTATTTTGAAAAAATAAAATGCATTCCTATTGAATTGTTATATACGTAAGTATATTCTCATAAAGTCCAGCTAAACAAAGTTTTGTAAATTAAGTCATTTTATTGCAGGAATATCTTAAATCCATCTTAAAGCTGAATTGTGAATTAACTTTGGTAACTGGTACACATTAAGTCTAGGGCTTGGGATACATTTTCCCAAGCTTGTTAAAGCGGAAACACATTTGGCACCTTTTCTGCTGACAGTTTTGCGTCTTCTACCCTAATTACTCGTAGGCAGAAAAAAAAGAGAAAATGAAAATCCTTAGCCAAGTTGCTCGACTCGGATGGCAAACAAATTCCTGGCACCAAAATGTCAACAAGCATCTCTCGAGCTCTCGTCTGAAAAGGCTAATGAGAGAAGCGCATGAAGCGGAAATGCCTGAGGTATACTCGTAATTAGGAGCATAACTTGTACTCAGACTTAGACAGACTTTGCATATTATGAAAATCACAGAAGTGAAAAATATGTATGGGTATTATAAAAATTCATATGGCATTTGGTGGTACTACATCAGGAATAAGTAAGAATTGCGCATTTCAGAGAAGCAAAACTAATTATATAAAATAAAATAAAATTAGATTATTATTTCAATGAATGAGATTGCATATTTGATAAGCTGCTTTCAAAAGATGCGAGACTTCTGATTAGAGAATTTGTTTTAACAACTTTTTGCCACATTTTCTGCATTTGCATTTCCATTTGGCGAAAATGTCGGAAAACTCTTGCCTAAACGCGGATGTAAAATGTTTGGCAAATTGTCAAACAAAAAGAATTTTTAATTTCCTGCCTTAAATTGTATGTAAATACAATATACTCATAATGAAATTTCTCCACTCAGCAGCTGCTTTTCCGATTTGTGGTAATAGATAATAGATATTATATATTTGATAGGACGGGGTTTGCTTCAGTAAGGGTATTTACATGTTAATGCTTATTTAAATTAAAGTTAAATGTATCGTAATCAAACTACAAAAGGTACAATTACAAATGCTTCAGATGAGTGAGGTTTGTTATTGGTAAAAATAGAATGGATATTATAAATATGGTAAGGTTAAATGAATAAATATTTTATATTGTTTGTTACAAATATATGAATAAATAAATTAAGTAGCTCTACTATTTTATTTACGACTTTCAATTGTGTTCACACTTAAACCAGTGAAGTTTTTTCAATCCACCCGTATTTGTCGCTTACCTGCAAAGAAATAATAAACAAGAATAACAATTCATTAATTTATTGCTGCATACAAATAGAAAAAGAATATGTTAAATATATATATATATATATAAATGTACGTTAATTTAACTTTTATATACCACCAGCATTTCCGAATGATACCGATGCCATAAAAACTTACGCAATCATTTTGTATTTACATTGCCTTTGCTTTTTTTTTTTCATTGCGCTCTGTCCAATTAAAAAGTGTGTTTTTATCGCACAATTGTTGCGATGTTTCCAACAGTTGGCGTTAAAAATGTACGCAATGCTTTTAATCGATTTAACCGTAAAGTGAGAAAGGTCCAGACTCCGGGGGCTCAGTGCCAACTGCTATATGAAATGTTAAAACGTTCGCAAAACGTTTTCACGGTTTATCCACAAAACATGGTTAAAAGCTAATAGGATTTTCAACTGAAATATGATTAAGAGTTGAAGTATTTGCAAACGATTCACTTAAAAAGTCGATACGATTATTGAAAATGAATTTGAATATATATATATACATATATATATAACCAGTCGGAAAGGCTACAACCGAAGTCGACTATGAGAGACCCTTTACTTATTCTTCAAAATGGAAATAAGATTAACACTAATAGTACCCCATAGCGCGTTGTAACGTCAATATACTCTTCTTCTTCCTTTGGCCCGACACTGAGTAATATTGTGTTTTGAATAAATTCAGAGTTTATTATCCGATCGCGATGAAATTTTTAGGATACATTGGGACCCTGATGCTCACCCTGTGTGCCAAAATTCACTCTAGCTTATGGGATTTTTCGTTTTATGGGATTTCAAACATTTTCTTTTCGATTTACGGAGGCGGAAGGCGGCGTGTCAAAATTTTAACATAAACTTCTACTGCTTAGCCCATAGACGAACCTACATACCAAATTTGGTGGCTCTAGCTCTTATAGTCTCTGAGATCCAGGTGCTCATACAGCAGGACAGACGGACATGACTCGGCTGTTGATGCTGATCAAGAATATATATACTTTATGGGGTCTGCCAGACTTCCTTCGACCTGTTACGCACCTTTTATATTTGACAAACTTAATAGACCCTTATACTTTCTTAAAGTAAAACATCTAAAAAGGGTATTTATAAAGATAGAGTAAAATTCCATAGTGGAACTGAATTTAACAAAGATATGTAACTGGGAAGTTTACAAACCTCATTGTTGTATGTCTATTTTCTGGTACATATATTTTTGTTTTCTGTTAATCTCCTTTGCGTTTTTTGACAACACTGTCAGCTCATGCTACATACTATATACTCAAAAGCCCAGAAAAAAGTGTTTCCCTATTTGTTTTATATTTATTTTTTTCAGTTTTTTTTATTCTTTTGAGCTTAACGCACAAATCTGGCACCAAATATCACAGAATCACAGAATGAACTATTGAATGAACACAGATACGAGTGTAAACTTATAAATACTTACACACACATACTAGTCACTATATCTGACGAATTGTGACTGACATTATTCATACATTTATGGCTTAAGCAAAGTTGTTGTTGTTTCTTTCGATACTTGCCTCTGAGGTTGACTGGTTACGCGGTGATTATAATTGTTGTTATTGTTGCCATTATTGTCATTATTGCAACCATAAACTGCACTTTAATTTCATGCATTCGTTTTGTTATTTCAATTCGCTCGTCATTTGTCTGCTTGTTGTAGTTAACCTTGAAGACCCGCCCCACATAAATCGTCGGTTCAAAAAATATCTGTTCGCTTGGCGTAATTCCGATATTCCTACTTAAATATGCAAAATATTTTTCCATTTGTCGCCTAAAGTTGTAATTGATATACACACAGTATATGTATATGTACTTATAATTGCGCGTATAAAAATAAAATAACAAAATAGGTTTGAAGCATTCGTCATTTTGGTTAGGGTTGGTTCTCATTTTTGGCCAGATTTGTTTCACTTTTGAACTTCCTGCACTGCTTCAAAAAGAATGCATCTATAACAATTATTAATTACATTTTTGGGCATATGTTTTTAGTAGTTTCAGCATTTCCTTAAGTTAAAATAAATCTGACAGACTCGTTTATTTGATTTAACTTTTTTTTATTGCAGTTGATACGTTTATTTCGATACTTTTTGCCAGTGCGCCGACCGAACTCATATATGTTTAATGATTAACTCAATGTAAACTCTGGTCAACGCTCGATATGCATACATAATTTTCTTAGCAACATTTCATCGATTTTGTGCAGTTTAACGAGGACAACAGCGGACGACGGGCCATTCAGTTGACTGCTTTATGGTATCATTTAATATGCGTTAATTATGCCATTTATGACCGAAACCATGTCATGTTTCGTATGTATCACATATGTGTTAAATGGCTGTCGTTAAGAGGTCTCATCAATTTTTAAATGGTGTGGTTTTAGCAAAATTGACATACGGCTATTAAATTGGGTTTTACATTTTTGCACCCAACTCAAACCAAATTGCCTTTGACAACAACAGCTAACAACTAACAACAACTACTAAAAGTCAACAGCCTTAAGTTGAATTATAAATGCATGTTAAGTCCACACCGTGTCTATGTCAATAAGTCGAAGAGTAAATAATACATTGAAAAAGGTATCAGGTTAACTCCCAATAATTTGTCACAAAATTGACGTATAAAAATAACCATAAAAGACAATATAGCAAAAGAAAAACAATAAAACAAAAATATTCTTGAGTAAAAAGTTTCAAATGATTGTGGACAAGGACAGTTGGGCATTTTTTTAATGGAAAAAGAATTTATATGTAAATGTAAGGTTTGATTTTCATTGACACGATACAATGTGCAAATTGTTATATGAAAATGTCAAATTGATCAAGGTTTTAAACAAAAAAAAAATACTTTGTCAGGGCTAGACTTAAAAACGGAAAGTATTTCTCATTTTAAGTAAATTCTTACATTTATATTTGTTTGTTAATAGATTTATGTGGATACATTTTATTTTGACTGGCAACAAGTTGCGGTTCAAGATGTAATTCGAATTATATTAATATCAAAGAGAACCTATGCACACTTGCACTACACACACTATACAGACACACCCACACATTGTCACTTGTATGGCAAAAAGCAAAAAAGTGATACAAATCAACTTCTTGGCATGGTATAAAATTTCATGCATTTGGCAGTTACGAACGAGCTTACGAATGTTGTCAGTTACAAAATGCAGAGCACGACTGACAACAACAACAATGAGAGTAGCAACAACAAGAAGAAGAAAACAGTAGCAGCAACCATATCACAATACACAACAATAACAAATAACAAATAATCAGAATCGTAATAGAAATTGGACTTATCGCAGGCACACAACAACCCTAGTTGAAATGTGTACGTAAGTTATATAAGGAAAAATGTATATGCATGTGCATGTGTGTATCTGTGTCTCTGTAGTCTACTTTTGGGCAACGCTTTTACGCTGTCCTTTTTTTGTGTAGAGCAACTTTATCCTATGCCGAAATCTTGCCAATGAGAGAATAGTTTCAGTTCTTCCATATTGGTAAGTGTAATTTTGATACCCTGTAAAAAATAAAATATAAAATTTTATCTTAAATCTATTCCTAATCGTTAAATGCGAAACAAAGCAATCCGACATATATTTTTCTATATACTTAGTTATAACTATGCACAGAGTATCTTACAGCCGTTCAATTGAATTGTAAGATTCTCATTTCATTTTGTGAAGCAAAAAACGGAAATGGAGGTTGCATGAGTATGTGTAGGTCTATGTGTGTCGTGTGAGTGTGTGTGTATTTGCGGGTGTGCGATATCCGAGGCGTAACGAATTGCCGCTGTGCCTTCGCTGACTGTGGATGTGTGTGTGTGTGCCTCAGCTAGAGAATCAACGAAATGTATAGGAGAAAAAAAGCTGGCGAGACTCAGCCGCAAGCAGCGAGTACTCTGAGACAGAGGAGGAGTACAGTATAAAGAGTATAGTAAAGGGAAAAGGCGAAACTTTTTAGCTATTAGTGTGGCGAGCACACTTACTTCTCTTACAAAGGGAAAGGGTTGCATACTTGCACACAAACACACACACACACACATTCAGGGAAAAGGGGCCACATTTTCGTTTACTGTAAATATAATATTTTATTGTACAATAAATACAAAAATGGCGCGCTACTTTGCCTTGGCCGAAAACGGATTCATAACATGAAATTGCTTTTCATGATGGCACAAAAGGCTACCAACTCAACACACACATACACTTACACATTTTCACATGACTGGGCTTATGTGTATAGGCCCAAAAGGGTTACCGTTGTTGTTGTAGTTGTTGCTATTGCTTTTGTTGTTACTTTGTAGCCGCTGTTCATGTTAGATACTCTGTTGGCCGCTTTAATGGTTAGATTTGTGTTTACATCTAAAGAAATTTCATAACTACATTTCGAAAACTGCACTCATAATGAAAATGCGCCATGGATAACCTACAACCTCAACCCTCTTTGTTAGGGATAATGAGATATATAAGAGAGCTAGAAACAAGTTTCATTTCATTGAAGGGAAGCCAAGAAAGTGCTAAGGAAACCTTACCCTCAAAATACTGAAATGCGAGACAGATTCTAATTAATGAAACTATAGAAAACATATTCAAGATATCGATAAGTTTAGTCTTTAACAGAGAAGTTCAGAGATCAGAGTAAAGAAAACGTTCACTTTAAAGCAATCTCTATAATTCTCTAGGTTCCGAGTCGAATTCCCTGACCATTGAATCTTATAATTTCTTAGCCGAAAGGCCAAAATAACTGTGCGTAATAATAACAAAAAATTTTGTATATTTACCCTGTAATAATATTAACATTTATTACGTATAGTTTAATAACACTATAGCCATTCTCTATAGTCTCTATATATGTATATGTACATTTATATTTATTTATTTATTTATTCTTACTGATTGCATGCTGGCAAAAATAAAATTCGGGTCAAAATCAAAAAAATGCCCTGGGCTGCTTGTGTCAAATTCGGGAGTAAACAAAACGTGTGAAAATTTGTAAATATTTGCAAACACGCCAAAGGCCGTCATAGTAGCGATTTATAGAATACCAGCGGCGAATATTTACGCTAGATCAAATTCTACAGAATATGCTGAAATAAATTAAATTTCCCTATACATTCAAATTGATCGATTTTGAAATGAATAAATCAAGAGTGCTGTCATAAAGCACTCAGTGAAATGGCTAAACTTATTGCTGCTCTACTTACAAACTTGATATTTTTACAGAAGTTCACGTAAAATAATGACAATTAATTTATCAATTAATAATATAAATATCCAAGTAAATAAGTAATATACAAAAAAAAAACTATATACAAGTGTTTTTTTTTTCTTGCCTTCCTCTCAATTTATTACAAGTATATTTTCTTTTACTGAATATCGACTTTCATTTTCATCATCAGCCATGTGAATAACTTTTTTATGCTTTTCACAGCACAGAAACAACATCAACAATATCAGCAGCAACAGCAGCAACGACTGTAATCACAGCGACAACAGTGTTGGTAAGATACATATTAACCTGGTCTATTTTGTAGACGTTACGCTCTTTAGACTAGGGAAAAAATGTTGTTGCACAGTTAACTAAAAAAAACAACAAGAGCTGCAGTAAACGCTTTGCTATTGCGGTTGTCATTGCGCTATTGTTGTTGACTGCCGGCTGCAACACTTTTTATGAGTCTTAAACACTTTTAATTAATAACGTTACACACAAATGAACACTAGAGAGGAGGTGCTCCGTTAAAAGCATTAATTGAAATTTAATTATACGCAGCAACGTATGTGAGAAAGAAAATTGACTTGTACAACACATTGTTTGTTCCCCTCCCCCCCCTTCTTCACTCGTTTCGGAAACACAACCAATTGAGCAGAAACAAAAAGATTGTTTGATTATTCGAGTTTCAGAGCATTGTTTGGATACATGGATACGAAAGATTGATATACTACTACTGAATGACTTTAAGTGCAATATTATATAAGGTCTATGTGGCAGCTTTTATGTTTAAACAAATATACATACACCAATGGATATTTACTAGCTGACATGTTGGATTTGAATTATTGCTGCCAGTTTTCTAGATACAAATCAGCTTTCATTTTGACAATAATTTATTATTTAATTATTTATTTAAAATTTCTAGCTTTTATAGTTATGAGAAGAGATAGGCCCACTGTTAGCTAATCTGCAAAAAGAGTTTAAATACATGCAGATGTATCTCTGAAGACAGCTTGAAGTGAACATTGACACCTCTTCGCGTTGACCTCTTCAACGTTGCTTTTCATACGCTTTGATGCGCTTCGCTAACGCAGCTTTCCGGCCTTGTCAACAGTTTTAATTTTTTCTCTTATTTGTTACCTGGGCCAGTTGGCCCATTGCCTGGAACAGCAAAGTCAAAGCAGTGAACTCTGAGTAAGAGTGTGATTTATGATATAATAATATACGAGTACGTTGATACCCTTGCCGGTCTCGGGGCAATTGGGTGATCTCATATGCGACTCAGACTCGACATCAAATTTAACCCAAAACCAGTCTGTCTATACAATAATTCATTTACGATTTCAGTTGAAATGGATGAGGAGTTTGAAATAATGACAGTTACCCAATTTCGATTTCTAGCAAACTATGCGCAGCTGCACAGAGACCTAGACGTATGGCTTAAATTGCCAATCGAACAAATCCCAGTGAATGACACATAATTTCACAAAGGCTGCTTTCCTGGAAAAAAGAAAACTTGCGAGGAAAGACTAACATAAGCAAGGTTAGTAAAAATAGCAAATAAATTTAATATAAAGATAGCAAAATTTCAGTGAACAGTGGCGGCTGTAATAAGTATTTCTTTTAATTTTTTTAGATTTTTTATCAGTATCAAATTTCAATAATAATATGTAATTGTTATTTAATAAATAATAAATAATGAATAAATGTTTATCGCTGGCATTTTCATTTTTCTTTCATTCTTAGCAGTGAATTAATCCTTCGAGGGTCTGACGAGTGCGACATAAATTACTGTCCACTTTTTTATCTCTTCTTCTTTTTTATATTTACTGACTTAACAAATGACTCTTGATGTAATTTTTCACAACCGAGGCATTTGCATGGGACTAGTATGTAGTGTGCAATTATGTGCTCTGGCTGGCAGTAAAGACTGCGCTCAAGCAAATGGGACCAGGGCACATAAGGAAAAATAAATAAAAATAAATAAAAATGTAAAAAGTCGAAAAGGAAGCCAAGCAGACGATGACGACTGAGATGTGAACGTGAAGAACCACCAGCCATAGCAACAATGAAACTACGTACGCCAAGACGAAAGCAGAGCAAAGGGAAACTGGAGAACCGACGACCAAGGTATATTGGGGAACACAAACTGTAGTCGCTTCACCTTGAACTCACCAAGTGAACTTAGCAGGCTGCCTGCCGTGACTGGACTGAGAATTGCGAAATGATTCGATGTGTGTGTGTGTGTGTGTGTGTCAAGTTGGAGCTATACAACTGAGAAGTCGACAACGTCATATTGGAGAGGATAGAGAGAAACAGGTAACCGCCAACTATTCGTTGGCTTTGCATGACATCCCGCACCGCCCCAACCCATCACTTCTTGCCTTCGTCACAACAAAGTTCTGGCCAACTGGCAGCCTGTTCGAGCCATTTCCTTTTAACATTTTTCTGCATAAAGTTGGTGCGTGGTAGCCTTTGTAGCCGTTTTTACCTTGTTGTTTGTTTGTGCTGCCCTTAACAGGTTTTCAGTTAAAGTTGGCAAAAGCCACTTGCGGAAATTGTGTGCGCCTTTGGATTTCACTTGTCAAGGTTGAAGTGGTGGCAGCAGCAGCCGTCGTCTGTGTCCCGACCCAGTTAAAGGACGGCCTAAACCTTCAGATGTCGCATGACGAATTGCATTTTCTTTTGGCACTTTATTTATATTAACTACAAATATATAGCCCACTTTGCCAGCACACTCACTAGGTGTGTAATATATTAATTTTATATATAAAGAAAAATAAATGACTATTATTGAGCTGATGAGCTAAACGCTACCCTGTATTCGTTTAAAAACTAAAATATATTTTAGTATATTAATGTCTTTCGTAGGTTACATAAAAAATCAGGGATTGCAAATAAGAGTTATGACTTTCAAAAAAATCAAACCGGCGTAATTTTTATAATATAAATTGAAAATTAATAATTATCTTGTAATTTTTATTATAAAAATTGAAAATTAAAAATTATTTTTCAATTTTTATTATAAAAATTGAAAATAAAAATTGAATGCAAATATCTTTTAAACCAATATTTTTACATTTTTGAAATACTCCACTTGGTTCAAAAGATATTTGCATTTAATTTTTATTTTAAATTTGTATAATAAAAATTGAAAAATAATTTTTAATTTTCAATTTTTATAATAAAAATTGAGAATAAGAGTTTTTTTTTAATTTTTTTCAATAAAAATCAACAAATAACTTTTATGTTATAATTTATATTTTAAAAATCATAATCATTACGGTCCCTGTAAAAAATACACAGATGCTGATCAACATTTTGCATTTACTTATATGCCTATTTATTGTAGGGTATAGAAACTCCTATATTCCTGTTTATATTAACCCACAAGGCAATGACATTGTCGAAAGTGTTTTATTTATTGATTGAATTAATATGTATTGTATATAAATGCATTTATTGTTTTACTTTCACATGTGAGTGATGAGGTGTTAAATGACTCTAAGGGAAAATTTGTTAACGGAGAAATTAATTGCGTTGAAATTTAAAAAATTTATTCGCTGAAAGCGCATTAAAACGAATTGCGATGACAATTTGGCAAATGCTTTTAATATACTTAAATTGTTATGGCTTCATCACAATCTGTGAGGGTATGAGTGTGTGTGTGTGTGTCCGGGTGTGTGCCTGTATATGTAGTCTGCACTTAATTGCATTTAATTTGCCATAAAACCGTTTGCCTTAATGCATGCCAAAAGGGTTTCGAATTGAAAACGTGCAGAGCATCCGTAAGATACATTTCTTAGCCACGTCATGCAACAACAAAAACAATAACAACTTTAGGACTCATCGCCGCAATTTAAAGAGTCAACGAGTCATCTACTTGGGTTACAAGTAAAATTCAACAGCTGTTACAGCGCCAAACAAACCCAAACACTGTGTAAATATGTTATGAACACATACACATTGAAGTCAGTGTCTGACATTGTTTATCACAATTTATTTCATTCTCATATTCAATTTATTTATATTTATTTCTGACAAGGCTATCTGCACTTCAATATTTACATAAGGAGTTTTGATATATGAAATAATTCGCACGCATGACATTTTTATGACGCGAGTGCTAAGTAAATCGAACTTGAAGTTGAATAACCCACAAATGAATTCGCGTTTAATGCATTTCAATGTTTTACACACTGAATCATGATGAATGAATGAAGCGAATGAGCATTTTATCGCATTCTGTTATTCTAGGTAACCCTCAGGCAGTGTAGATTGAATTGTAGCTGACACTTAACTTTATTCAAAGGGAACTTAATGAAATTTACAACATCTGTTTTTGATTCATTATAGGTAAACTAGGGAGCAATAGCCCCAGCGACGAAATAAAGAAATAATTGATTAATATCAATCGATAACTTGAAAACAATTTACATATAGTGTGAGTGGCACATAAACCTGAATATTAGTATATTCTTAATCTTAATCTTAATCTTTATTTAACAAAGTAATGTATAATCTCAAAATAATAATTTATAAATAAAGTAATCTATTAGGGTATTTATAGCTATGACTTTCAAGACATTTGAGTTTTAAACTTATATATTTAAACGAAAGTTTCTTAATACAACACGTGTTATATTTACTCTCTGTTTATGTAGTATTTTGTTTCCCATCGTAAAGCACTGCATACTTAGCAGCGTCTTTTTATATAGACGACATACAAGACATACATATTTGTAATCCAAATGCATTCATGTGTGTCAAGCACTGAAAGTTTTTTTCACAAATCTGAACTAAAAAAAAAAAAACAAAAAAAATGCACTTTGTCATATATCATAATAGGCATTTAGAGAGCGCTCTGACGAAAATGTTGCACATGCGTTTCGTAAGTGGAAAAATGCATTAGGCAGGCAGCTTTCACTGAGAACGGAGAACATTTGTGCTTTTCCTTTTGTTTCATACTTATGAGTGTTTTCATTTTCGATGTATTTAAATTTCCATTTACTTTGGGAGTACAAAATCGAGGAGTGAGATTTCAACCGCTTTGTAGTCGTCATTCAGGATCATCATCGTCATGTTCTATTGTTCCATAGTTGTTGCTTTTGTTACTCTGGCTGTTACTGTTGGCTGGCTTTTGAGCGCCATAATTGGAAACATGCATATTCTCATTGTACGCAAAAGAAACAAGCAGCAAGAAGCTGGCGTTGGGTGGGGTGGGGAGGGGTGACAATGATTGCAAAGCAAACAATGCCAAGTCAGAGCCAGTGGCAACAACGACAGCAATAGCAGCGGCAACAATGAAGAGTAGCGCGCCCCCAAAGCCAAATAGCCAACAAACTGAACTGAACTGAACCATACCAAACCACACCGAACAACAACAGCCCATACTCAAACCCCAAAAGGCCTCCATTCATTGTATGAATGTTGTGTGCGCGCCATTTGGCAAACATTTTTATTATCATGCAACACATATACACAAAAGCGGCAGCAACCGGGCGGGCACAATTTGTAGCCACAGCTAATATTGCACTAAAGCTTATTATCACTGCAACAACAGCAACAGCAACACCAACAATTTATATATATATATATATATATATATATATATATGTGTGTCATTCAAGTCAGTTAGAAAGAAAAAAATTACAAAAATACAAAAACGTATATAAATAAATAAAAAGCGTACGCTTTTTGTTATTCGACATTTTTCTCGGTTTTTATTGTTTTCATTTTTTTGCAATTTCCTTAAAAGCATAAAAACGATTTGCCAGCCAGCAGCTTGTTGAAGAGAATAAATAAAATTGTCAGTTTCTGTTTAAATGCGGAACCGATGCGACCAAATCGCAGCTTGCAACTGTTGCAACAACCAGCAGCTATTTACGCAGACAGACAGACTCGCCAAATATGGTGAACGTGCAACAAAACAACATCACAGTAAATCGAGACTTGTACTTTGCAGCAACATTATGTAATCTACGTTTTCGATTTTCCGTTTTTCGAGTAAATGTGTTTTCAGTGCTATAATTTATCAATTTTGTTGGTCAAACGTTTCAATTTTTTCTTGCGTTTTCATAAATAATGCATATAGTTTTGCAGCTCATAAATGTTTAATAGATGCCATGCCTTCAAAATGTTGCACGATAATGGGAAATAACTGAATGCATTTAAGTATTCGCCATGCTAGTGATTGAAACATTTTGGATACCCTGCAAAGATACGCCAACGAATATGGGTATACTTTAAAGGTATAAAAAGTATTTTTTCCCTATTTCCCTAACCAAAGGATTTATATTGAAATTTATTTTCAATTTCAGAACAGATATAATATAGGGTATCATATCGTTAAGCATTTGTAACTTGTGCACCACACATTCACTTACTCAATTCACAAATTGCTTTGGTTTCATTTAAATAATAATTGATTGTGGCATTTCGTTAGAAAACAGTTGTTAACAGATATTTTACAGCATATAGTTTGTTAAATTCAATTTCATTTTATATTGTTATAAAATATTCAACACAATGAATAATTTAATAAAATATTATCACTATATATACTTCGAATATATCTAAAAATATAAATAAATATTTGCGATTCGTAATATTGAGCCCCAAGTTTAGGTTGTAATCGAATGTCATAAAATATGTTACACATATTAAAATAAATAATCTGTTAATAAAAGTAAGTTTTAAACATGCATCTTGACACAGAAAAATCGACTAAACTTTAAGGTAAAATTCTAGTATATTTTAGCAGACTTTCTGTTGAATTCTAGTGCATGCGCAACAATGCAATAACACTCGGTGGCCAATAGATGAATGCATGCACCTTTTCAATAACATCTCACAATGCAATGCAATGCAATTTTTCCACAAAACTGGCCAAAAGAATTTCAACACAAAATGCTGATTCTTACGCACGACTCACACAGCTCTCAGCTCTGTCAAAGATGCAAGCAACTCGGCAACAGAGCAACAGGGCAACAAAGCGGAAGTCATTTATTTTGTGTTCATGACATAACAATAAGAATGGGCATGCAATTACATGGCCAAGAGAAAAAGAAGGATAACCACGCCCCCTTTGAAAAGCTCACCCACTACCAAAGACATATTTCCATTATGTCGTTTCGTCTGTTTGGAATTTGGTTTTTCTACTTTCCGTTCGCTACGCTAGTTGTTATTTAATTTAGCTTAAGAGCCGAGTCAGACAACAACTACAAAACTTGGCTTTTGGCATTATTTTTCTTTCTTTTCCAGTTGCTATTATTTTTTGTTGGCTGCCAACATGGCGTTTTAAATATTTCCGACTACATTTTACAGCCGACTGCAACTGTCATTGTTTCGGTATCTGAAGAGACGGAACTTTAACTGTATTTGCAGTCATTAATTATGGAAAATGTTTTAATATCGCTTAAGAGACAGATACCCAGTTTCAGGATATAAATACCAGCTCGTCAATTTGCTTAATGGCTTGCAGCCATAGCCATTCAAGACTACCGCAGCTAAAGCAGGTCAACGGAAAGGCTTAAAGCTGATGAATTCCATCAGCGAGCTTAAAATTATAATTAACCCACATAATTAAAATTAAATATAAAAAAAACAACAGAAACAACTATACAGATATTAAAAATAACCATAAGTCGAGTAACTGTTACGTATGGCGTAGGTACATTAACCTTCCCGCCTTTTGACGAATGCCAAAATCAAAACAAAATAACAGAAACATAACGAAAATCGCAATATGATTCATTCACACGATATCTACTGCAAAATCTACATATGTATATATATATATATTTATATATAAACATACATACTTATAAACTAAATCTTCAATTTCATATTTCAAACTTGTAGCTGTTGTTTGATATTAATGACCTGTAATTTATTAAGCCAAAAGGTACGAAGAAAGGTGCTGCCATTAATACACATAACTTTGACAAGAGTATACTCGACTACGTGACTACGTATGTAATTAATTAATTAAATTAATGTAATTAATTTTTGTTAATATCTTGAGATTAACGCATTTATACATACAGAAAGTTGACTCTCCTGCTAAGATTGCTCAAGAATATATGAGACTGTTATATGCATTTGCACAAACTTAATATACCCTTAATTGCCTTTCCAATAGGCACAGGGTATAAAATAAAAACCTGAACAGTCACAGTCACCCGTAAAATCCACGTTTTTTTTTTTGTATTATTTGCTTTTCGTTACCTTATTTATTTGATTTTACAAACGCGTTGACAATGGCCAAAGAGGCGTTTCTGATGGCGTTGACACAACGTCATCAGCTCATCTGCCTGAGTGTCATGCATTATAATATTTCTTTCTATGTAGTATGTTTTTGCATCGTAAATTAAAAGCTTTAAATATTATTCAACCATTTTTTTTTTGGTCATGAATGCGGGAGAGGTTTGAATTAATTTAAAAGTGAACGTAGCCAGAAATACAATGTATTCGAATTTATATTTTATTGGATCTGTGGGATTCTTAACAGTTTTTGTGGTTTCGATAATGTTGAATGAATAATTTCCAACTGTACTTCTTCTGGTAGGCAAACACAATTTTATGATTCGTATTTTTCTATTAATTTCGCTAATAAATCAAAAACTTCCGTCCAAAAGGTTAAACTCTTTTAATATTCTAAAGAACTTTCCCAAAGTTAGCAGCAAATCAGTTAAATTGCAAGTAATTTTATTGTAATATTTTAAGACAAAGCTAAAAAAAAAAAAAAACAGATAAAAATCAAATCATATTTGTCCTACTATTTAGATAGTTGAACATTAAAGTAAATACCGGTAATTGTGCATTAAATGCAACTTTCAGTTGACTACAAATGGTCGGTAATCTGAGGATAATGATCTCATAAATTGCATGCGGAAGCGAACTCAATGCGTAGTGCAAAAAAAGAAAGTGCATAAAACAAAAGAGTAGTCATTTACCATTTGCTGTGCAGTTACACAATGTCAACACACAGCGATAAATTGTGTTTAAACCAACTAAACAAAAATAACATAATAAAAAAGAGAAATAAATGATGGATAAATCCCATTTTGGTTAAAGCCTAAACATGATAAATTGTGTGAACAAATGACTAAAACCATAATGGGAATCTTCTTACATTTATAATTCGATTGCGACTGCCAATTAAAGTTGGACTTGTTGATAATGTTGCGAATAAATACAATAACGAATTATAACTAATAAGCGTATTTAATCCCATTGTTAGGTAAATTAGTCAAACGAGCAGGCATACAAGAAATATGAATTAGATTTGATTGGAATTTTGTTTTTTTTATAGTCAACAGGTTAACATAAAGTATCTCTTTAACTTGACTATTATTCAGTTCAAATATATTAAACAAAATCATCAGCTACTTGTGATACGGTCGACACACGCTGCTTTGTGTGTAAAGCGCAGCGACCCGAAAACAAATGATAAAATTATGCAAATTTTTTATTAAGATTTGTGTATTGTGCATTCGTTCAATGTTTTTTGTGGATTTTGTCTTATTTTTTCGTATTCATGATTAAGCGCCCTGATTTGGCAAAATGTGTGTGAAATTAGTGGGTGCCATAATAAATTCCAAGAGAAAGGCATTCTGATTTGAGTAATAAGTTCGGCTTGTCAAATATTCAATTGATAAATGAGTTCAATTTGTTGAATTCAAAAGCATTAGATTTCTTTAACTTCGACCGTAGCTAGGGTTGAAGACCTATCGATAATAATCGCCAGTGTATCGATAATATCTAGGCAACCAATTTGCTATATCTATGATTCAGTTCAATTCATCGATATTTGTTATCTAATTTAAATATAAATTTAAAAAAGACAGCAAATGAAATACTTGAATTTGCCAATTTAATAACTAAATTTTCAATTATCATATAATTCTTGTATTTTGACATCAGCTTACAGGAATTATCATATTTTAAACCATCAATTTATTAATGTATATTTATAATTTTAATTAAAAATCATAATGTAATTTGAATAATTGCATTAAAAATATATAACAAAAAATAAATAGCCTAGGTTCACCACAAAAAATCTCTCCAGCTTAGTCTCGTGTCATGGTTTGAGCCCAGTTGCGAATGGGCGCCAATTAACCCAATTAACTTGATATATGCATAGCATGCTTATTTAATTTGGGTCGATTTATTCACCCAATATCAGAAGCAGCAGCAGTCCGCTATACATAAATAATTTAAACTTTGTTTTCGGTTATTTTTTTTCTCTCAGTGTTGGCATAAAATTATCATAAATTATGCTTCGATTATGCTCATGACAGGTGCGTCTATTCGGTGTTGCTGTTGTTGTCGTTGTTGTTGCCAACTTCTTAGCGCGTTGCTGTTGAGACTTGACAAAATACACTTTTATATAGTGTCGGTATTTATAAACGAGCCACACCAGACGCGACATGATTGAAACATTACGTAAATAAATGTCAGAGGCCCAAGATGAAATTATTTTTGGTCTTTTGGGGGTAAAGTTGAGCTGAGGTAAGCCAAGTAATTAATTTGCAGTAAATTCAATAAGGAAACGAAGCCAGACACACAAGCTAATTAGCCAATTGTTTGTTTCTGAATTTGAATCAAAGTCTAGAACAATGTAAATATCAAACATGCAAATGCATTGACCAGATGAAACTCAATATTATGGCAACAAAATGGGTTTAGGGTAACTAAATACAATACAATACAACAGGAATTACGTTAGGAATTACATACATACAACAGGAATTACATACCAGTTCATAAACAATCAAGATATCTTATGCTACAGTTATAGCTAATTATTTGGAAAACTAAACATCATCGTTGTAATGATGAATACGTTCACTAACAGCACTAAAAGATTATATATAAGTTGCTATAAACAAAAGAAAATTTACCACAAAGTATTGATAATATCTAGGCAACCAAAGTGCAGAGTAAAGTTTTGTAACTAAAGGAGGTGTCCCTGATACTAACCAGAGTTCGGTTAGCTTGCCAAACTCATTTTGATATTTCATAGTATCAGTAAAGTAACTTTAGCAGATGCCACAAAAATGTATCCTCAGGTGACAGTAGAACTGGGAAAAGAGATTGAGTTGGGAGTACTGGACCGGAAGAAGATATACTCTACACTTTTGGAAATATTTGAGGAAACAATATCTCTTACTTACACCAACTGGTAATACTTTAACTTTCAAGATCGCCAAATATATTCTATATTCATAACTCTTAACCGAAGATATCATTTAGTATTTGGTTGTTTAAAGTTGTTAAAATCTCACAGAGTATAATTCGCTTAATTTAATGACTTAATATATTAAAGTTCATCCAGAAATCATGGAAATTATGGAAGTTATAATCATAGCAGCTGATGGATGATGAAGTTGCCATCAGTAAAATGTTAGCAATGCATTTTATTGCTTTTCCACCTGCATAGCTGGAAAATTCTCAGCAAAGAAGAAAAAAATGTGAGAAGGCAAAAAAAAATACAATCTAACACACATAAAACTATTTCAGAATTTTTGCAGCTCAGTTAAAAGCCAAGTTATGCGTGCATTTTTAAGCGCCTCTGCTGTGGCCTCAACTGATGACAAATGCGTCCCTAGTGAGTGACGTGGCAGTGTGGCAGTGGCAGCAATGTTTGCCACTAGCCGCAGGCTGCACCAAAAAACTGTGAAAAGCTGAGCAACTGGAGCCGCCTGCAACACGTTTGCCGCCAATTGCAGTTCACTTTTATTTTTATGGCATATGTTTGCGGCATCCACTAACTGCATTTGGCAGTGTGCTTCACTGACTACGTACCCCCTACCCAGCTCATTCCCTTTCCTTTTCTCCCGCTTGACCATAAATAAAACATAGGCACAGGGGGTGGGGGTAAGAAGAGCAAGCATGCACATAACGCCTCAATGGATAAGCGGCCAGGCCAAGGCTGCACGCAACCTGAAAAATAGTTTGCTTTGGACTTTAGCAGATTTTTAAAAAGAGATTTATGAACACTTTCATGATCTATGTGAATTGTTGACCGCATCTTTAATTTGTATTTAACAAAATGCTGGCAACAAATTAAAATGTGTGCGTGTTTTTCATATTTGCTTGCGTTGGCGACATTTTTTTATACACAAATATTTTTACGCGCACTTTCCTCAGAGATTTATTCTCATGTCATTAGCCCAAAGATCCCGCCGCTCTCCAAAGATCCCACTGCGTCCACTTGTGGGTTAACCATGAAAATTGATTGCGGGCAGCAGCTGTTTAGTAAGTATAGTATAGGGGAGATGTTGATGGTTCTCTCTTGTGATTAATTTTAGTTTTTTTTTTTTTAATATTTATAATTTTTTCATTTTCGTTTTGGTTTTGGTTTTTTTCATGTTTGGCCGGAAGCGTTATGTGTACCAATTTTTCTTCGCTTTTCTATATCGTTTTGCGTACATGCATCTTAAAAAATATATATTATAAATTTCGGAAATAGGGAAAGAAGAGGCGCATTAGCAACAGCAACAACAACTACAAAAACAAACATCTTTTGTTGATGTATGGCATTGCGTTGCTCAAATTAGTTCATTGTTGTCCAAGAGCTGTCAAATGTCAACGTGGACATTCCCCCGAACACACTTAAGACTTTTAGCTGTGGATAAGCACAAAAGTAAAATCTATTTCCAGAAAGTTAAAAATTTGTATAAGTTTATGAGTATGTAAATTCTCTTAGAATAACATTTTAGATATCCATTTCACTTAGAGTTTGCTGTGTTTACATATTGCATTACTCAAATCAACTTGATTTATTTCTTATTCTAATCGCAGATCGCATACAACATACATCAAATTTATTAAATGCTTTTCAAGTGCTTCCTACAATACATGATAAAATATTTAATTCCAACAACAAATAGTCCTCATAGGGATATGAAAAGCATATATAGAATTCTGAGCTAAATTTTTATTCAGTAATGCGCTAAACTGCACATATAAACACACACATTCATTTAAACACACACAGATACACACCGTTGGCAATGGTTTCACATAAATTGGAGCAGTAATCCTATTTCTTCATTTAAGCAATTAAGCGGATTACAAACAGTTACACATAGGCAAAATCAAGGCAGTCGCTATGAAGACACACACACACATACACACTGCCGTCTTGAGTGCATTCAAGTTGCCATAACTTAAATGCGAAAGTCATAGTGCATGCAATTGAATCAATCTGATAACTTTGCATGAAAATTGCAACTTAGTTAGTTAGCTGGAATTATTCGTTCAGCGGCATGGGGAAATGTGAAAAGCGTGGGAGAAAATATTGTTATGCACTTAATACTTAAAACTTTTCGTTATATATAAAGCATATAAATTGAAAGTCTTAGCGAGGATTTGGATTGAAGTATTTCATTCGAGAGATACCCAGTTCTCTTTGTAAATTGTAAATCTGATAAGTAGAATAAATCTATTGTTAAATCTCAAATAACTTTCAAACAATTTTACTTATAATGAATTTTACTACATATTTGACTTTCCGATTATAAGCCAAACAAATTAAGAAGTTTATTGTAAGACTTATTTAAAAACAAAAACATTTCCAGTCTTAGTACAATCTTTGTCTTTCATTAAACCTATTTCGTTTAAAACCCTCCAAGCCGTGTTTGACAAGTTATTAAATATTTACAGAATACATCACAGACAAGTTATTTTATTATCTATCGTATCAGATCAGAAACGAATACGAAAGATATCAAATAGTCTTCACTGCCACAGCAACAGTGCGGACGATTAAATTTCTGAATGCTTCCGCATATTCAAACAGAGTATATATATGTATATACGTAAAGTCATCGTCATATATACAGGCTTTACAAAAACCACAACAAACTATTTAAAAAATGCTAAAGATATGAATAATTAAAGCATCTCTCTCTGCCCTGCAATGGAACTTTGGCGACCGCCCAAGGGGAAACAGCAAACCAATTGAATTGAATTGAATTGAATCGAAAGCGCATCCAATACAAAAGCGAGCATTCAGCGTTAGAAGAAAAAATGTAGAGAAAGGGAGAGAAAAGGAGAAACGTAACGAATTGTAAATCGAAAGCAAAAGTGCAAAGAAGTCCACAAGAAACTCATTCAAATATGTTCATCATGCTGGTGATAATGATGATGATGATGATTAACATTAGCTGTGGCTCTGTTTATGGCATGTGATCTCACGATGAATCAAATTGTGGCTCACAAATTGTCTTCCGGGAAGCGCAGACCCAAAGCGTTCCAATTAATGTGGAAAAATATTAATTAATGGTTATGGGTTGTATATAAGTAAGTATATTTAAGTGTGAGTGAGTTTCCAGATCAATGCAATTAATTTAAAAAAAAAACTCTTCTTATATTTTTTCTCAACACTTTCAAGTGCAGGGCAGCAGCAGTTGCCAGTAGACACATAAAAAACAGGGGGAAAACGGACTCCCCTTTTTTTCTTTTACTCGGCTGTCAAGCGGAATGGAAGGGGGCTAAAGTTTCGGGTTTTAATAAATGATGTTTTGTTTTTGTTTTTTTACTTTGAGCGGCAGCAAATTAATTAAAAAGAATTTAACAAATTCATAGCAAAGTCATTTAAGCAGCTCGGTCAGACTGACAAATTGATTTAAAAAGAGTTCCCAATTTTGGACTTGAAAATGTAACTATTTTTTTTTTATGAAGTGACAACGTAGCCTTCAGAGAATTCAAACAGAAATAAATCGGCTTAAGCAAGACAAACTACCTACGCATTTGGCGGCTTTATTTGATTCAGGAAATCTCTTCAATCTAATTAAAAGAGCGAGATTGCGGTGATTGCCTCTGAATTTTGTTCCCAGATCTGGCGTATGGCACAAATATTGAATTGGTTTAAAAGAAGTAATAAAATCGATATCGAAATCGTTATAAATTGAAAACAAATAAAAAAAAAAACAGACAAATATCAACAACTACTTTGTAGACTTATAAATATGCATGAATCTTTGAATCTCTTCGGCATTATTGGGCCATAAAAGTCACAAGTAGTGCTCATAATATCTACCCATATAAAGCGGCTAACCTTGTGACGCACAGACAACAACGGGAATCGAAATTGTTTGCTTTTTGGGTTTATTTGTTTTCAATTTGACACTTTTACTTTCCGAACTATACGCGATGCTACATACCTTAAAACCTGATGAATTGACTTTATATTTCAGAACAGAGCATTGATAAAAAAGGTTTAAGATCTATAGAAATTTATAGGTGCTTTTATTAGCATGAAATTGTTTCAGTAAAACCTTTTAAACTTTAACATACTCTGCAAAGTCACTCAAAGATTTATCACAAAATAAAGGAAATACAAAGATTAATGTGAAACTGCTAAATTACAGGGTAACTCATAATTGGCCAATGTCGGCATTAAGCTTACTCGTTTCATTTTATGTCCATGCCTGGTTTTAATTCTTACCTGAAATTAGAAAACAAGTATTTATCTAATAAGTTAATTAAGAACTCATTTAAAATTGAATTTTGGGTACTAAAATAAAAATTAAAATAATCCCATTAATTGGCGAAAAAATAAGAGTTTTATTATAGTCAAACAGTTATGCTAGTCGAAAGATTTTAGAAAAAGCTTTATTTCCCATCAAAATTGAAAAACAAACAAAATCTCATTAGTTGAAATTGCTTGATTATTGTTTTTTTTTCGCATCGGCCTCGCGCAATACATTTTATGATCTTTTTAATTTAGTTAACTAAAGCACACACTGATAAAAATCCATTCCGAATCCTACTTCAACATTTGATGACTTGAGATAAATTTAAGCTTGTTTGTTTGCTATTCAAATATTCCAAAAGCTGTTAAAGAAACTTGCTTATCTCACGATAAGACACAAATGCTATATAATTTAATCGAAACAATATGAAATGCAAATCTAGTCAAATGCATAAATTGACATATACATAAGTATAAAGATGTATATTTAGCTACCTGTTTTACACTAGAGTTACGTATGGGCGTAACAAATTATAGTAAAGGTAACTATCCTCATTTCACATCAATAAATTGAACATAATTTCACGTGTAGATTTTCAATTAAAATGTCAATTACTGGAGCGGTTTATTAATTACACATGCAACTCAACGCCATTTGAAAATCTATGTACGTAGTAGGTACAGTGAAAACTAAATAAAGCAAATATCCAAAGTATATTAATCCATTGTGAAAAACACTCAAACACGACCGTGGATTCATTTTATAAATAAATTAGTAAATATGTATTCCTAATTTTTATTTGTTGCTAATTTTGAACAAATTTTAGACAGTTTATATGGAAACAAATATAATAAAATTCGGAGATGATGAGATACTACTATAGGCAAAAACAACGGTTTTGTTTTTTTTTTTTTTTAAACTTTAATCGCGGACAAATGCATATTTGTTGTGCAAATTTTTGTTTGACGATAGCGCTGCTGATAAATTAAAGTTAGAGAACGGATTCAAAAGTACTAACAAAGCTATCTTTGAACAGCTGCACTTTGTCCGAGTGACCTGTTCGTTAATACAACATTTCACTGTATAAGCGATACATGCGAATAAACTAAACGACTGTGCATTTTACACCTATAGCTCAATGTCAATATTTATGGTCTTAGTTGGTATGAGTTTGGGTTTATGTGTGCCCGAGTGTATGTTATGTGCTTCCTAAACACATAAACTATTATCAACAGCTGGCTTTAAATAAGCGACATTGTGGGCGTAAGTATCAGCATTATTTCTTTTTATTTAATAAAAAAAACCACTTAGATTCAATTAATACGTCGTTAAAACTGGATATCAGAAAATAAAACTGGGTTACTATTTTCTTAAATGAGTTGGCGAACAACTTTGAAATATCAGTCGCTGTCTGTGTTTAGGTGATGCACAAATTGTATTGGTATCAACTTTGAACTAATCGTGTTGGCAATCTTTAGACGACTAATTCGATTAAATTATGCAAACTTGATAGTGTTACAAGCTTTTCAAAATTATCATAAGCAAAAACAAACATAAATGTATACATATTTTAAAGTAAACACATAAGCATACGTGACACGAGCCCAGCCAATTTATTTCATATTTTATTATATGATTATACTTTTTTTTCTTTCCGTCTTATTTCTTCGTGTAAATTTCAATTTTTGTTGGGTGCCAAGCCATAACTAAGTTGTCATTATGAATAATGACGCATAAATTAAGCAATTTATTGGAATTCGAGCGGATTTTTTTTAAAATTGAAACAAATTAAAAATATATTAAAATAATCAAAGGCATTAGCATCTGACTGGCAACAAAGAGCCGTCAATTAAATTGCATTCAAATTGTAAAATACAAAAGCCAATAAGTATTTGTTTCACAATATCACTGATAATTGAAACAAGAAGCAGTTGATATTTGCCATTTTGATAGCTGGCACAAATTCCAAAAATATTTGAGCCATTTAATGGTTTGCTGAACCGACCACAATTCAATTAAATTATCAAAGTCAATCAAGTGGCTTAAATCAGATTACATTTCTACATACGATTCAGCTTTCTACTTAAGCGACTAGAGAATACTAAATGATGACTGGCCGCTTTATACCCTGCTCTTTTATGAAAATAGTGTTAGAGGTGATTAGAGGAAAGTTTCAAGTTAAACAACTTTACTTGATCTGAATTTAATTGTATTGTTTTTTATTGTAAACAGTTTGGACTCTTTAGTATTATGAAAACTAAAAGTCGAAGCTTAACTTGCATCTTACCGTCAAAATGTATTCCAAGTTCAATTGAATGAAAGTAAAAGGTCTCCGGACCCTATCTGATACTATTCTTATCTCTGATCTCATATTTACACCCTTGAACATTTCAAATAATACTTCAAGTGTCCACTCACTCTATGCACCATTTACTTAAAGCTTAAATCAAATAAAATCTCACCTACAAAGATAATGCCGCCCACCGACAAAATGCGTACTCAATTTTGAAATTGGGATTATGAAAACTTCAAATATTCAAGTGTAAACAATAAATAATAATAATTGTTTTAATGCGTAATTTGAATTCCAAATAAGTGAATAATATTTGACTGGTTCCGCCTTGCAGTACACACATTGAGACCTGTCAAAATTGCTGTCCAATTGTTGCTGCTGGTAGCAGCAAAACATCAGCAATGAAAACGTAAACCTTTTTAAAACATGCCCAAATGTGGCAGACATAATTTATAGTTGCTCTTTGGGCTAAATGTTGTTAATGTTCTAATTACGTGGGCGCGTGTCACATTTTGGCTTATTTATCGCTCCGCTTCAATCAAAATATCACCAGTATTTATGGTACCGATGATTGTTACCTGTTTCACTCTGTGCCCAGTTATTGTGTGTGCAGTTGGCAACATGTACATTTCATTAGAATGCGCGTGCGGGGAATTTCTAATTGTCTAAATGTGTAGGAAAACCTCATTCTGGCCACATTCAGCGATAAATGGGTGTTGGGTTTTGATATTGAATGGCAAAAGAGATGTGAATCAATTCTTTCTCATTGATTGTACGCGATGTGTTTCATGGCCAACTTAAGGTTTGAATATATATATTGGTCATCTATTGTCCAGAAAAACGTTTGAAATATCTAACTAATTTATGAAATTCTTTACATTTCTGATGGAATGCAAATGCACTGAATAAGCTGTGATGTAAAATAATAATCATCAGTAAAACAAAAATATAATACAATATCCGATTGGAAACATTAAGAAAAATTGAAAGTAACTACGTAAATAATAACGAGTAAGAGTAAGCACGAGTGTCATTCTGATAGTAAGAACTAGAGTGTATTAAATCCAATAATAAAAATTAAGTACGATAGATAATTAATTGAGATAGTTAGTGCAACAAAAAGTACGATTGTTAGGCTAACTTCAAGAAAAAAAGAGTGCCTCTCATATACTTAAATTCCAATTGAATTATGCCCAAGTAGCATTTCCCTGCAGTGATCTACAAAATATCTCTCACGTGGCTTTATCCATGCCACACATGAAATACGAATCTCATGATTCAACAGAAACTCGTCTACCCTAATACAAATTTATGTACTTTTAGGTATTCCAACTGAACATAAAAAATACAATAGAGCTGAAGCTTTTTCCATGTAAATTTCTGAAGATAACTGCGAAAAAAAATGAAATTTAATGCATGCCTTGGATTATACGCTACAGTTTCACGAGCAGAGCACCAAACGAAAAAAAAAGAAAAAAACAGACAGGTGGAAAAGCCAAAACAATGCACGTGAAATTGTAAGCCACAAGAAGCTAGAAAAAATTACAAAAAGTTGAGGATGCTGTTGTATAAGGCACCAGAATTTCACTCGAATTACACTTGCAACAAAAAGTGCAATAGAGAAGAAAATGGTTAATCCAAAAATCATGGTGTGAAATTCCAAGCTGCATCTTCTACTCCAACAACATGTCAGATAGACATAGTAAGAGAGAGTGTGGATGATAGACAAACAGTCAGGCGACAATCAAAGCATCTTAGCAGCATTGGGATTATGCACAGCGAATTAAACGCATAAATTGCTGGTTGCATGTTGCCAATGCAACCAACGCCTGCGTTTAAGCCAATTTAACTGCCAGCTGCATGAAAAATGGCCAAAACGATTAGCAGAGATTTCTAGAAAAATGTATGCACATTTTTTATTCAATTGCAGCCAAAATGCCAAAGTGCCAGAACCAAAGACAGCAGCATTGACTGCAGCCATTGAACATTATTATATTCAAGACATTTCGATTGCGGCGTTCACTTTGGCGGCTGCCAATCAGCCAAATGCAACTTCAAATTGTCAACTAGAGTCGTGTCGAGTTTCAAAGACAGCAGGATGATTTCGTATACCCATTAATCATGAAAAACAAGTATTCACAAAAATCTCACACGACGCTTAAATCAATTATATTTTAACCAATTTTTTCTATGGTTTATGACAAAATATTGTAAGGGGGTCAGAATGCAGATACTGTAATATGTTAAAATAATATTAAACATTCTATATGGAAATATATTCAAATATCAATTCTCATCAATTATTAACAGCATAAACAAATAAACAGCATTAGAAACACATTTTATTGAAAGATTTCAGCTTATTATTGGGATAAAATGGAAAATAGTTACTTTATTATTGTATTGAATAATTTATTATATAATACATTTAATCATAAAAAAACGTTCCCAATTTGCGAGCTATCACTGTATTGTCTTTTTCACATAGCGTATACAAATTTCTTATCTTCTGGCCCTGTTTTTAATTTCTCTCTCATTCCCGTAAATAATTAATCGCAGCACCATAAAATTAGCATGACAAAGCTAACAAATGCAGAATTCTCAATTAGTTGACAATGACCGGATGGACGGGACGGCAGTGCTTTTTGTTTGTCTTTATAGTTTTGTTATTTTAATTAAAATTAAATTTGTCAGCTAATTTAAAGTAAAGCAAATATAAATACTAAAAAAAATAAAAAAACAAGCAAAATTGTTATTTATGAGCGCTGAACTTGATATTGAAATAATAAATGAAATCAATCAAAGTTTGGCAAGCCGGCGACAAGACAAGGCAAAACAATTAACATGAAATGTGTTGGGCGCACAACATAAACTCAAAAACAACTTTGGAATTTTAAACAAGTTTTCTGTAGGTAACAAAAACTACAACATCAGTGTAAGAAAGATACCGACAAATGTACATAGCGCTCAAGTTTTCAAGTGGATGTCGGTCAGAAATTGAACTCCCCTCAGCCTCCCCCAGGGAGAGCTCACCAACATATAAGCTTTTATAAATGTAGAAGAGAAAAAGAGTTAAGGTTCATAGTATACCAAAAATCTACTGCACTAATTGATTGTTGGCCTTTTATGGGCTAGGCAACGAAAGAAAAAGCAAAACTATATAACAGGCAGTTCAATTAGTTTATGGGGTCAAGGGTGAAAAGCAATCATGAAAACAAAATGAACACAAAAACGGTAGCCACAAAATATTCGACAAATATATATGGAATTAAGTTAATACAAAAATATTAAATGCACAATTAACAGAAATATACTATACACATTATTATCGTGTATATATTTAATACGGTTTCTTTATTAGCTTCGATCCACGGGGCAAAATGACAGCACGCGTGGAATTTCCACAACATTTTACATGCACAAAATTTGCATAAGCGAAAACGCCTGACAAACCGCCAAACAAACTGCCAAATTAAATCATATAAAACAAAGTGACATGCCACAACAAAACACACACATTCTCTTCTGGGTAAACTGCAATGTCAAACACAGAAAATAAGAAAAAAGTCCCAGTGCCTGTGTCAGGTGATAGAGAGGCTTTAAAGATGAGTTTGAGCCAATAAACCGAACATGCGAACGAGGCTCTGGGTCCGTGCCAAAATGCCGTCAGGCACTGAAATTTAAATGCACAACGTATAGTTAACCGGAATGGAAAAAACGAAATACATATAGATAAATACATATATATGCATACACATACATATACAAAATGAGTAAGCACATGTACGCAGGAAGCGTTTGGCACACACACAGGAAGTCAGTCAGCAGACCAGTGAGGCATGTCGAATAAGAGGCAAGAACTCAATTGAACACTGTACAAAACCATTTCAGCCTTTAGCAATTTAAATTAAATTAATTTATATATCATTAAAAATCTAAAAAAAAAAATTGATAAATCTGTGCAAAAATATCCCTTTTAGTTAATACGTTGATATAACTATATTTTTCTGTTTAAAAAATTTAGTCATTTTTTAAACTTTTGTAAAATTCACAGAAATGTAGATATACTCGTTTTTCTCACGGTGTAGAGCACCTTTTTTGGGCTTGTGGAAACAGGTAAGGGTACATGGCGTATTAGTAATATAATTTTAACCCAAAAGAACCCAGAGAGTAATATTTTAGCAAATGCAAATGGGCAATTTTCGAAATAAAATTTATATGCCCATTTGTATTTATCTTTAATTTTATAACAGAATCAATCAAGTGGAATGCTCATTGCAAATGGTAAAATCATCAGGCACAGGCTCAATAAGCATTATGGCAGTGCCTTCCTGAAGTAGGAAGTAAGCTTTCCCTCTCGAGAGTAAATTGACATAAAAAAAGGTATTTACGTTTATACAGCCCCCAAAAGTGTGCTACAATGTAGCAAAAGATTGAATGGAATACACACACGCACACACACACACACATATGTTAGCCATAAGTTTTAATTATAAAGAAGGCTAACAAGAACCAAAACTGTGTGCGGCAGAATACAGAAAACAAAAGGCACCTTAAATGCACGTCTTGCAAATCCCTCTAAGCAGTCTAAGTACCACATAATACCCAATATGCTTATAGCAAAAAAAAAAATAAAAAAAAAAACAATAGCTGCTTATAGTCAGCTGGCAGTTGCCAGCCAAACTCGAATTAGGCATTGTTTGTTTGTCCCTGAAGAGCCTGTGCTCAAGTGGCAAATACCTGAAGCTGCGGCTGTAAATACCATATCCTCCAACGGCCTATAGTCTCTGATCAGCCAGCCCAAGAAGCAGACAGTGGGACAGCTGGGCCAGCGCAGCTGACGTCATTATCTGAGAAAAGCCAAATTCTCAGCGACAGCTTAGGTAAAAGTTTGACATAACAACAATCAAAAGACATATAAAAAAACAACCCTAGAAATCAAATACTGAAAACTAGCGAATCAACACAACGTCTGCCAACAGCAATAAGTACAACGAAAGTTCCGTTTTATGATGCTATGTTGCCTAAATATGGACAAAACAAGAAATAGCGACGCCAATATGTCTGGACCTGTCTCACAAAAATACTCGCAAATTTATTTGTTTGTCTGCACACGCGCCCTGAAGTAGGTAAACCTTTGAGGCAAACAATAAAATGCTATAACCAAATTAGAATACCCTAAATAAGCAGATGATATAATAGTATAAACACTATTGAGAAATATATAAAAATTGAAATACCCTTTTAAACACAAATCAATCAATAGAGATAACTGACAAATTAAAATGCACTTATTTAATACATGTTTTAAAAGAGTTCTAACAAATATGAAGATTCCTCAGTAAACAGATGCTGTAATGAACGTAAGAAATATATATAAAATATATATAAACTATAAAGATATTGGATAACCTTTAATTAACATAAATAACAATAGCTCATAACAACGCGATAGTTATATTCGATATATATATATTCGATATATATATTCGATATATATATTCGATATATATATTCGATATATATTCGATATATATATTCGATATATATATTCGATATATATATATTCGATATATATATATTCGATATATATATATTCGATATGTATATATTCGATATAAATATATTTGATATATATATTCGATATATATATTCGATATATATATTCGATATATATATTCGATATATATATTCGATATATATATTCGATATATATATTCGATATATATATTCGATATATATATTCGATATATATATTCGATATATATATTCGATATATATATTCGATATATATATTCGATATATATATTCGATATATATATTCGATATGTATATAAGATGCTTAAGCAACAACAACCTAAAGAAAAAATTTAACTACTCAACTACCAAATTGGCCAATAGACATGTTCAAATTTAAACATATTATGTCTATATCATATACATATACATACATATCCTATTAATTAAAGTTTCTATTATTTCAGAATTGATTTTAAAGCAAAAGTTCTTCTTTACATATTTCGATAGTAAAATGATTTATTTATAACAAGTTGGCAAACAAACATTATAAAAATGGTGTTATACCCCGAGAATATCATGCCAGACCGAGCAAAGAAGCAAACAAACAAACAAACAGTGGAAAAAAGCAACCCTCTGGAGACGACAGCAACTCTATACAGCACGCAATACCAATACATACATACACATATACATACATACACATATACATACATCTCGTTCCTTTTATATTTGCGTCGTAATTATACAGGGTGCTACTACAGTGGCATAGACTACTGTTGCGAGCTACGAGTTTATATCAATCGACAGACCAGGCGAGGATTACCTTGGAGTTTTTTTTGGCTCCTTTTGGGCCTCTATTCGTAACAGTTGCCGTTTGGTATTTATGGGATTTTTGGCGGCCGCGCCTAAATGTATGCTTGCTAATTTTTATTCAAATATATTTTTTTCCCGGGGTTCGGGTATTCTCGTGCGCAATAAAAATTAATGGGCTCGTCTGTGTTTGACGTTGATTTTAGTTTCCTTCCGGTTTTTTTTTTCTGCTGCTTTGCCTCTGACTTTTATGGCCGGCCGTTTGCTTTGTAGCGACTCTTGACTTTTATGTTGAATTATTGGCATAGATAAGTATTTAGTAGATGGATTTGGTACTGTCAGCAGTTTGAAGGTTAAACGATCGTCCGATTCAAGACACAAAAACATTAAATGCTCTGTTCTCATATTTTCCCCAGATACTGAAAGTGTGTCAAATCAGGATGGTCCCATGTAAACACACACAAGCAAATCACGTCCTATCTTAGGGGAGCAGCAGCAAATCAATCAAGGCACACAAAAGCTGGCAACAAACTTACTTATGCCCCTAAAGGATACTGCCAAAAGGTTATCGCCCAAGGCGCTCACTCAAAATAGTTGAGATGCTTTTACCAATATACAACCATTTTGTGGCTAAGAAAACATTTTAACCTGCTTATTATTGAATATTATTGGGTGGTAGCTGGTTGTAGGTAGCTACGTGATGCCATTTAATAGCTTCCAAGAAACATAAACTTTAGTTGACGAAATATTTATATGCGCTGCAGATACACTCTTGAGGTTTACACACTCAATGTTTACAAAGGGAACTATGTTGTTTTTGTAATAAATAAACAAGCGCAAGTTGAATTTGAATTAACTCCAATGTCAAGTAGCGACATTTAAATACTGTAGAATTAAGACTGTTAAAATAAGCTATTCATCTCTCTATCATTTGCAATTGCAGGAATTAAAAAAGTTAATGGTCTTTAGAGATAATACAATATACAAGACATATAAATTAATATATGATCACTTTAACTTTTAATTTGAATTGTTTTTATTTAAATTTTCATTTATTTTGTATACATATGTATAAATACTTATGTTGTTGTGTTTTTAGAGCATTTGATCGACACATAGACTCTGAGGATATTAACATTTTTATTTACATTGTTATTTATTTGACATAAAAAGCAACCGCTGCCAACCAGGTCGAGTGCACGTCACAATCATTTTATGACTTGTTTATTGTTGAGCCTACACCCTCCCCCTACCCCCGGCGACCCCTTTGTGCCTCTCTTCCTCTGCTGCCAAATACGTGGCCAGGATGCTTTTTTGTGTATGTATGCGAGGTTCTACTCGCATCGCATTTATGCGCATTAACCATGTTAAATCAACATACCATAGTTATTTGTTGGTTTTTATGCCTTTGTTGATTCTTTATGGCAGCAAAACGTTTATTGTACCTCTCTCTCTCTCTCACACACACACACACACACACATAGGTGTATATATCTGTTTTGTCTATACATATGCGCACTTGCGTATGTGTCCTCTGTAAATTTGTTTTTGCCTTGACAGCCCTACAAAGGTTCCTAGGTTACACCAATTTTGAATGTCCTTGCTGCTGCAACTGAAAATCCATATCGAAATAGAAAAGCGTCAAACGGTCCACACGCGAACCCAAGTGAAAGCGAAACTTTTGCAACTGCAGCGGAGATAGAAAAAACTCATTAAAAGGAACTTAGTGCGCACAAAACTATATAGCATGATGATGGAGGTGTCAAGACGACCTCGGATCAACCAAACAGACCGCAACCCCATTTAAAAAGTAAAAATAAAAAAATCAACAGCAAGAAACTTAACAGTCTAGCACAACAGAGCTAAGCTCTTGCGGCCCCGCAACTAAATAAAAATCCATTTCAAAAGCACTTTACAACAATGAAAAATTGCTGCTACTGTCGTTGTTGTTTTTGTTGTTGTTATGTCTTTGCTCGTTCTGTTAGTTGGCTCAACCATGCACATGTCTTGTCTTATAGGCGTTGTCTGCCAGCTACTTGAGCTGCAAGAAACTTTGGCCCAAGTATTGCTGCTACATTTAGGAGCAACACTTTTTCATGCCACAAAGTGGTTAGCTCAGCTATGCAGTGTGAGAATCGTTTGGAAACTTCAAAAACTGCATTACAATAAAGTTCAAATGGTCATGAGCTCACAAACTCATGTGTATAATTATGTAACAACTATGTAAATGTACTTAAAATGTCATTTAACAAGTCCAACATGTATTAGCAGTACTATGTAATTAAAATAGTAGTAATAGTTATAGGAGTAGTAAAACAAATACGTAGCAGCATAATTAATAGTAGTAAAGTATTACCTCCACCTAGTAGCAGTAGTTTTAGTAATTTAAGAAGAAAATTAGTAGTATTAAATAATGGTAGTAGTGAAAAATTCCACTAAGTCGTATTATTATAAATAAATATGTGACTAAACTATCTTTATATGTCTATATCTTCAATTCTATTTACAGTAACAGCTTTAACAAAAGCCGCTAATTATTGTATCCTAAATATGGATAAAGATCGATGTGTTTCGTTAGTTTAAACTTTAAGCATACACTGTTATTAATAGAGTTGACCAAATAATTTATACATATTTCAGAGACACTATAAAGTTTCAACATATTTTTAATAAAGACTTGAAATAGGGAAAGTTAATTTAATATATCAAGTTATGTTGAATATAACAATTTAAATATTATTTTGCAGCTTCCTTATCCAATACATATATTTAAAGACAATAATGTTCTAAACTAAAAAAACATCATTTTGATGTAACACTAAATTGCAACTTAAGAGATTAATAGCTAGAATAAATGATTGCATATTTATGCCGACTACAGAGCATCAACTAGTCGCGCATTAAGCGAATAGAGAGCTTTTTCTTGTTATTTATTTAAGTTATTTCCCAAGCCCGTCAAAATGAATTATTAACACTTTGATGGACATTTGACTTTGTCAAATATAAATACCAAGCAGGCGCATGAACACTTTTTTTCTTTGACTTTTGTTTTTTTAATGATATTTCAAGACAATCGCCGGTTAGTTTATCAACCAATAATGATCGTCTCAAAGCGTTGAAACTTCATCAGTTTACACCTTAAATTGTTTGCCAGACGGCTTATATATTTTGTTGTAATTTATTTTTTCGGTTTTTCATTTCTTTTTTATTTTGTGAAGAGACGCTGATGACGATTGCGACCATCAACTGTCAACGCTTCTGTACCGACTGTAGACTGTGTAAATATTTGCCAGTTGCGCAATTGCAACTATACAAATGTTTAAATAAATAACATTAATACATATTTATATATATATAAATTAAAATAAAGAGCCGACATATTCATTAAACATATATTTGCCTTCTTGAAAAGGTAGTTAACCTCTGTGACGAACTGACGAGCCTTAATGAGCCGCTTTGTGTGTAGGTGATTTGTTTGCCAAGCCGTTAAAATCAGATTTTCATGGGGTGTATGAAAAAGGTCATGCAGGAAAAACATGTACAAAAATGTGCCCTTGGTTTTGTTGAAAATGCCCTTTCACAGGTATTTAAACCCCGTGCCACAACACTAATGGCATCGTAAGTCTTCCCGTTTCTAGTTTGTTGCTTCAACAGCAGAGGATCAGCTGTTGTTGTTGTCTCTAATGCAATATCCCTTTTAGGTTTTGAGTAATTTCCTAATGACATTATGTTATTAATAATGTGAGTTTTTAAGTAAAAGATTTAAATCTTTTCAAAGCATAACTTTCAACACTATCCTCAACTGAACAGCGTCAACTTCTTATTTAAGAATCCTCCCCTCCCCACAGCCGCTCGTCAACCTTTCCATAAAACTGTTGCTGCTGTCGACTACGCTTACAAAATTTTACACTTTACTTACTTTGCCGGAGGGGCAAACAACAAGAACAACAACAATTTGCCAAAGACAAAAACTTGAAATTATGAAATCTTGCACAAAAGTTTCTTCAACTAGTTTTTATTCTTTATGTTCAAGTTAATGGAAATGGCCAGCAAAAACCAATACAACAAAAGGCAATAAGTTATTCATTACTGGAACCAAAATTAAGCTTTGTACTAGTTGATTACCAATTTTATGGCTTCATATTAGTTATAAGTAGATCAAGAAGTTTAAGAAAAAGCAGAAAGAACAAATTGATTCTACATAAAAAATTGTAAAAGTCAAATTTCCATAACTATCTTAGTTGTATTTGAATTTTTCTATTGGCTTAATATAAAATAAAGTAAAGGGTCTAAAAATCACGCCTTGCTTTCGACGCCGTCATTGATACAACATTGCGTATACGCACCGTGACCTTAATCGATAGTGGCAGCATTTGCTGTAGTCGTTTATACGTTGTACATACCTGCAATGAAACAGAAAATAAACACGAAAATTAATTAAGCGTTTCGACGGGGAGACGAGGTGATGGGGGGGGGTTCGAGAGTGCGAGGCACTTTGCTAAATTAACTGCCTGGACGTTTTACGAGAACTCACACTTGGATTACTTAGCTCGGTGGACTCACTCTTTGACTCTTGTGCCAGTTGTGTCAAACTGACAACTGCCAATTGCAAAACGGTCAAAATACCACTGGCAAGTTAAGTGCTCAGTATATGTGGCTACCAATCAAAAGTTATCCAAATGCAAATTGAGCATCAGATATAGGCATCGAATGCTGCAGCTGCTTTATTTCCAAACTGCAGTGGGAACCGCATTTCCATTTACCTCTTGGTTTCGGCCATCTGCCCTCATCAAAGATGCAAAGATCCTGACCGAGATTAGGCCAAGTGTATATTCAAGCAAATTGTAATTGATGTCCATATAACTCGGGCAACTCGGACTGCAGCAGATACAAAACTGCCAAAGTCGCCTGTCAGGCAATTTAATTAAGAATTTTCGTCTAAGAGGTTCATTAATTTTTCAAAATTTTATGACCAAAAAGAGAAGCTCCTAACCCTTTGTTATAAATCAGAATATGACGACTGAATTTTGAAGAGTATTTCTATTATTCTATTATATAAGATGTACAGATATAAATACAGCTAAGACAATAATTATTATGTTTGTTTATATATTAAAAAAATAGTAGAATTATTAGTATTTATATTTCATTTAATTACTGTCTTTGGGCCAGTCTCTTTCTCAACATTTCATGCTAACATTTTTCTTATACTACTTATTTATGTGTTTAATTTCTAAACAGAAGAAAATAAACAGCAACTGTGAAACTTTCTCTAATTTAGGTGCTACAAATAAATCTGTCAAGTAATAATTATATCTGGCACTGGCAGCTTTGTTCACACGTGCCAGTTTAGCTGTGAAATTTGCTTTATAAGTTTTTCATTCATTAAATATTTTCCCATCTCTTGTTGTCATCTTTTGATATTAAGTTAAGTGTGAACTGAGAGATTGTTAATACTTTTTGAAGAGACAACCAAGTTTTTTTTTTAATTTTTCCAATTTATGATCTACTACTATCACTAACCTTATTTTTTCTATTCTCTCACTTCACCTTTAAGGTTTCCCTATATTTAAATGAAATCTTAAAGGGTATCAAAGTATCAGCCTTATTCACTTTATATTGTGTCGCATTTTTATGGCTTTACCCTTAAACTCAACCTATTTTCCGTACTGGCTTTTGCTATTGCCCGTAAAACGTCGCCTGGGACATTTAGCTGATTGAGTTTCTTACTCTTTCTCCCCCACTTATTCTGCGTCTTCTTCATCACGTTTGCTGAGCTTTGCATATTTAATTAAAATTGTAATTGATTTTGTGTTATGCAAAAAGCAGGCCACAGGCCACGGCAACAGCAACAGCAACAGCAACAACAACAACAACAACAATAACAATTGCCCAAAAAGTCTGTTTTTAATTTCATGCTGTGTGGCAGCGTCTGTGTCCCAATGTGCCTCATAATTTTTTGTGGGCTGTGGCACAGTTCTCTAATTTGACTGCAGGCAACAATTTTACGGCAACTCAGGTGAGATTTGTTGCGGCCTCGTTGCGGCTGACTGTGGTTCTATGCTAATGGCGACCAAAGAACCAACGAAAAAAAAAAATGAAAATCAAATAAAAATATCTATATATTCGAGAGTATGTAAAAGACGGTTACGTCAACGTTACTTTGCATATTGATGGACTAAAGCATTCTCTCTCTTCAAAAGCCCGCCACAGTCAGATTGATTTTGTCGCCTTAAAATCCGCTTTCGTTTTCATACAAAATGTAACGTATACGACCCTTTGACATTTGCAGCACACACAGACGCTGCTTCTATTGTTGCTGTTGCCTGTTCGTGAAAATCAATTTTCATGTAGCTGTCAAAAACAGGCTTAACCCTTTTTTCTGCTTGAAGTGTGGTTGGATTGTAGTGTGGGATTAACGCATAAAAATAGCAATACATTTGCTCTTTTGGGCATTCAGTCAAGTCACGATTTCTGATTTTTCCACTCGAAACCATTTCTGCAATTAATTATTAATGTGTTGAAAGAATTTCATCTACGATTTTATTTGCAGCAGCTGTATCGAATTAGTTAACCATTAGATTTTTTGCCAAATAACAAGCCAAAAAGTGTATTTAATTAACTGCTTAACTTCTATTTCAACAGCAAATTAATCAATCTAAGCTAAATTGGATTAACAATAAATCTAAACAATTAATCCATTAAGACAAACATAACTACTATCTGCAATCGTGCGGCAACGCTATTAACTCCAGCTGACTGAACACGCCCAACAACAATGTTGACCTATCAAATGATGCATCAAACAAGAGGCAACAACAACGCGTGGAATTGCCGAAATAATTAATAATTTTGCCAACAATTTTGCACAAAAAAGTACAAACGACAACACATGAGCATTAACAATACAAACAGAGATTTGCCTCTAATGATAAATTGCAAAGTTTAAGTTTTACTCTATCTAATAATATTTATATTAGCAAGCATTTTATTTTAGTTGAAGGCTGACTCTGTTTTAGTTGATTGCGTTTAACTTTGAGGGTGTGTCAAAGCTCTTGCAAACCATCTCTCAATGAAGGCTTTTTCTCGACAAAAATAAAAAATAATAATAAAAATAAAGTATACATGACAGCACGTCTGGCACGAAAAGGTCAGGAATTGTCCTCAAATTGACAACCTAGCTTCGGGCAAGTTTTTACAAGGTTTTGTTACCCCCTAAGAAAACTATTTAAAATTAAGATACAAGATCTGTTGTAGTTAATATTTTATAAATACTCTCTTTAGTTTTTATGGCTTGTCAGAAAAACACATGTATGGATTTTGTCGACATGTCGAATCACAGTATTACAAATATTCATAAATATAAGCATGCATATTTTAAATATTTATCTTAATCGTTGTCTATTGCATCAACTTTGTGTTTCCTTCGTAAACATTTTTCAGCTGTGTTCAAATTCAATATGAACTTGTCAATTGATTTTAAGCAATTTCTTATAATATTTACGAAACATTGGAAATCTGATTAAGGAAATATCTGCTCCACATTTATTTGCGAAGAGGGAATCTCTGTGTTGGGTCATAGGTAACATACATATCGCCTCGCAATGTCCACAAAGGTAGTTTTATCACATGAGAACGTAAGTATTCTCATCCTCTTCGAATTTCTCTAAGATTTTCTCAAATTTTATTTAAAATAGAGAATTCAATAATACTTAATAATAATAAATTCAACTATAAATAAAAACTCTTTTTTCTGTATTTACTTTTTAATGGTCAAATAGTGTGTTTTTTATATAAATAAAAAGGCTTATGGGCTATACTACGAGTTGTGACCTCTATAAAACTCCCACATGGTGTCAACATTTTCGTATTGCAGCAGGAAATGAAAGTCATTTGTACACAACAACAACACAAAATGGCAATATATGCAATAATTTATTTAATTCAACATCATTTTAAGCCAAATAAAGACAATGCATGACAAATAAACAAAAACCATTTACAGAGTGGCAACTTAATGTGGCATTATATTAATTCTTTTGTTTTCGTTTTCATATTCATTTTCCGTTTTTTATATAACTGGAAAATGAAAATGACCTGATTCGCACATTTTCAGTTGGTATTTTTCTTTTTTTTAATGCTCGCACAACCGAGCTGCATAAACGTTAATAGAGTCGTTTTATTAACCGTACTGGCAAAATTATAAACTGATTTCTTTTGCCATAAATCCAATAACAGTGGAAGCAAATAAAAAAAGGAAGAGAATTCGCAGAGCCTACGATAAGTCGACTACTTTTGGTTGCAATCGCATGAGACTTACCGCAATTTAAACCTTTCAAGATCTCTGACTTGGATGAATTTGAATGTCCAACAAGAGCAACAAAACAACGACAACGAGAGCATTTTGTCTGTTGCTCTATTCATTGGGTTTTAATTTTTGTGCTCGTAAATTGAAATGAAAACGAAACGAAACGAAATGAGAGCCTGAGACGAAACCGGTTAAAAGACGCCTAACCAGCTAGTCAGCCCAGTTGGCCAGTCAGCAATAGCATTTAAGTCAGGCAAAGCAAACCAGAGCCAACTTTACTCGAATATTGCTGTTTCTGTTGCTGCTGCTGCTGCTGCTGAACCAACGACCGTAGATATAGATAAAAATCAACTCCAACACACTGCGCGCTTGCTGTGGCAGACAACAACTACAACTGTAACAGCAACAGCAACAGCAACAAGCACAAACCCAACGGACACGTTTTGTGGCAGCGCCGACACACAGCCGGTAAAAAGCAGCAAAAACAAAAATAGAAGTCGACTATAACTGAAAGAGAGCGCAACAACAAGAACAACAACAACAATAACGACAACAACAAGAAATTGAAAACCTGAAATTGTAACGCAATCAATGCGAAAAACCAGAGGAACGCTCAGTGGGCGTGCCGCCGCCTAGTGTGCTGAAAATGAAAATCAACATAGTTCCACAACAGCTACAGCTACAGCTGTTGCTGTTATTGTTGTAGTAGTAGCTCGAAACAGACAGTTATAAGTTATATACGAATGTACATAGCGCTGTTTTTTCTTGTTTTTTTTTTTTACATTTATTTGTTGTATCCACATTGCGAGCCAACCACACGCAGTTGCCGGATTACATTTTATTCATACTTTCAACCAAAGCAAGATGTGGGGTGGCAGATAGATGGAGTCATGGCTGCCGCTGCCGCTCCTGCTGCAACTGTCGATGTGTCGGAAATTGTCAAGCACGCGGCAACATTGGCAGCTATGGCGTCACGTAATTTAGCATAAAAAAAGCTTTTTTTACAGGCATCCCCGTAGACAAGAAAAAGAGAAAGGAAAGGAAAGAGAACGTACCAAAACCCAAAGGTAAACTAACAACAACAAAATAGCGAATTTTCAATACCCTTTAAATCACCAAAAGCTGTTTGCATTTCTTGAATTTTTTAGAAAGATCTATTTTACATTTATATTGTCAACTGTATTCTAGCATTAGATGGATTCTAAATTATTTAAAGTACTTGTTATGTACGTGTTGTAAAAAGAACGAAAAACATTTGTATTTTTTTTTTTTTTTCAATATAAAAAATATCAATATATCAATATAAACTTTAATACTCGTATATATGAAATTATATTTGTAAATAAGGTACATTGTAAATAAGGTGGAGTAGATTTTATTAACTATTAACGAAATTCTGATCGAATCTAGAAAAATAAATTTTTATATAACCTTATAAATATTGAACTTTATAACTAAAACAGTATTGATCTTTAAGTCTTTGACTAGGCAGTACGTTTTAAATTCCATTGATTCCATTGCAATTCCAAGTCAACCATTGATATCTATTTCTGATTCACACCAATCTAAAGTGTTCCCGCTTATTTTTAAACCTTCTCGTTGCTAAATGATTAAATTATGATATTTTAACGACTTTTTCGAATACAGAACCGGTCTGCGTTTAATTAAACTAGATTTTTCGTTTAGATAAGAAAAGATAAACATATTTGTATATAATAAGAACTAATCATAAAACGTATATAAAATGACAAAACGAATATTTTAGCATAATTAATTAATATCCGAGTCTGTCAAACAATTCGACAAATCTCTAAAACATTTTCAAGTGTATATAAAAAAAATACCAAAAGCACGTTGAGTTTTAGTTTTCGACCATCAACAACAATAAAAGAAGGAAATTCGAGAAAATTGCTGTTTTTAAATTTTTCGTTTTTGTTCAAGGGCTGTATTTTTCACGCTAGTCGAGCTTTTGGCGTTTTTGGGCCAGCGGTTACCAATTTCTTTGTTTATAGCCACAACACGTGTTTTCATTTCAATACACACAAACTCCACGCCACCAATGGGAGGTGGGTTGACGTGGTGAGTATGAGAACATGAGATAGGGAAGATCTTTTATGTCTATGTTAATGAAATGATAATGGCCTGAGAGAGGCTGCTGTTGAGTGCGCACTGTGAGAGCCAGCTCTGGCTCTAATTAAAGTCAGTCAAGTCAGCACACAGGGCAGTTGACCAACAAATGTTGAATGCGCTGCAGACAATTCTCTAGGCTCCCATTGGGGAGCCATCAAACTTGATGGGCTCCAAAGGCAAAAGATGTAATTGCGAGTGCAAACAGAATTAAGAAAATGTCTATTGTTGGGAATTGCCACATAAATAACAAAAGACTTTAGTAGACAGGGCAGACAAAATAAAAGAACTAACCATTTAATACCTATGAAATTCCAAGTATCTTTTTTTTATGCTAGTACTAAATTCTTATTTAAGCTCTAAGCTTGAATTAAATCCATGAGTTTGCACTTTGTATTGGTAATAATATTTTCAAGCCTCTCCGCAAAAAGAGTTCATAATTTCTAAAAATTCAATTTAATGAATTGTGATCGAAACAATTTAATTCTCATTCCGGTTTAAGTTATCATTTGAATCTGTCTACGAATCGCTTTAGGTTTCAACCCGTTGAAACAATTCACTTTTTATCGTTCTTTATAATTAGTTAAATTATATAACTTAAGAACTGTTTTATTTTTCATAAGACAAACTGTTTTAATAGTGGAAAAAATGTTTAAAAGAAAAAGCAGAATCAGATAAACTTTTTAATGGAAAAAAAATTTTAGATTAAATCTTAAACTAACTTTCACAATTAACTTTGTATTTAATATTTGTTTAATTCAGTTTCTAACAAATAATTTCATCAGCAGATAATTGTACAAAAAGATCTCTCTAACTGCACAGCGCCTGTTAACATGAACATCTATTTAGCACATATTTATTTATATATAAGTTAATCATATCATTGCATCTATTTGGCTATTTAGCAGTACGTTTTTATCGGCGTGTTTGGCCCAATAAGCTAAACATTTAGCCGGCTTGCGTGCTTGTTAGCCAGCTTACGGAGAGTATTGTTAGCTGTCTACTGGGCACAATGCACATTTCACTTTCACACACCATAACACACTCACACTTGCACCTATACATGCTCATGCTTATGCTCAAGAGCTGGAAAACTTGTTTGGAGCATAATAATCCTGGACACCGAACAAGTTCGGCGTCTGGCAGCTCGCAACTGGCAACTGGCAACTGACAGCTGGCAGCTGGCACACCACAGCAGCACAAATAAACTTGGATTGCATTTTTGGTGCTGAAGCTAATTATTTAGCAATTATGTATGTGAAAGTGAAACCTGTAGAGTGACTGCTGGTAGTTGCTGTTGTGGATTAGTAGTTTAATTGGATGCTGCTTAAATTGCTGTCTCTTGTTGTGAGTGAAATTTTCAAGCGTGTCTCCCATTAACAGCTGGGAAATATTTGCCATTGTATGTGCGTGTGTGTGTGTGTGTCTGATCACACATTTATCGATAGCCAAAGCACAGCTGCCATAAAATTGTCAAATATCTATGCAATTTTGTGAATCGGAGCCGAACTAATTGCATTTAGTATTGATGCAACATTTGCTGATGCACTTGTCACTGCCCATTTCGCCTTCCACAAGTTGATCCAAAAATATTTGTGGCGCAAATCTTTTGCTTTATGCCATATTTATCAATGATGCCCAGCATTATATAGAGCAACCAATGAAGCATTCACATGAATGCGATTTACAAATTGTATTCACACCCAGTCCATCAGTCAGTCAGACCGAACGAATGGCCTGCAATCACACACTGGCACTCACAACAAATCAAACCACAACAAAAAGAGACAATCAACCGAGTTCTATTGTCTTGTGGGGTTGCCAAAACTTGAAAACTGGTTTTGGTTTTATTTTTCTTACTTTGGCTCTGATTTTATGCATTGCGTTGCGAGCGGGAAGACGGGGGGAAATAAGCCCCAAAGAGCGGGTGGGGCGTTTGACTGACTCCAAGTGCGGGTACTTGAACGGGGCAACATGAAATATCCGAAATATTGTTTCGCTTTAATTCAGAGAGCTCTTTGCGCCCAGTCGAGAGTTAAGCAATATGGCAAACGACGTATTGCATAACGCTTAAGAAGATTTCAATTATGATTAAAAATCAACTCGGCTTGGGCAACGAGTTGAATTGATGAATTTACAGTGCAATGAGCTGTGGCATTTGGAAAATTAATAGAAATTGAGTTTGAATTGTGAGCTTATAAATTTTAGTTGACGTAGAATAATATGGATTTAAAAGGATAATGGAAGATGGGGAAAACTTTAAAGACAAACTAATCTGTTTAATGAGAGATCATATGTTTTCACTGCAATACCTTAAGTTTTCTAAAGATACAATTACAAGAATCATTTAATTCACTAAATACAATCTTTAATAACATCAATTAAATTAACTTTTACAGTGAATCTTTAACTCAGTAATATTATTAGTTTAATACTACTTAAATTCTCTGAACTTCTCAAGACTCGACCTTACTCGACCAAACAAACATAAAATCATACACACACGTACACAAGTTCAGGGTCAATTCTGTCATTTACATAAAACCTTCGTAAAACTTAAATTGACCACGAGCAAAATTATACATAAAACAACAAAAAAACCAACGAAAATACAAAAAATCGAACTGAAAACTGGGCAGGTATTTTCTTGTTCTTCTTAATTTTGGACTATCGCCGGAAATATACAAAGGCTATATTCGCCAACAGCCGGTTGTCACTTATTTATGCATCCGGTCGTTGCAGCTCACAGAAAACAAATAATAGGTCAGAAATATATATATATATAAAAAAAAACAGAATACTTGCTGTATGTAAATAATATAAATAAAATTCACAACATAATACGAATTCAGATAATATGGCTGAACTGCGATTGCGGTCTCGACTTTTACTGTTAAAAACTTTTAAAAGCATTTGCGGTTTTTGGATAAAGTAATTCCCCCCCCATTTCCCCGTCCGTATATATTTTTGTAGGTGATGTCAAAGTTTTAAGTGTAAACTAAAAACTATTTACATAGAATTTGTGACAGCGTTGAAAATTGAAAAGTTCTCATTGTGTTTGGTTTATGAATAAGTTGATGAATATTTATGTTTGCACATTACTCATACAAACGACAAGTTGAAAATTTCATGTGAAAACTAAGTCAAAGTAAAAGTAAGACATGTATATAATTTATTGTCTTAAGGAAAAAATTATATTAAAATATATTAGATAATATAAAAACTTAAAGGACCGATTACACTTAAATCAATTAAAAGAGATACAAATAAAATATTATGCTCAAAACTCAGGCACTTTAAGTTATTAAAACAATTCTCAGAATACTAAGAATTTAAGACACTAGTGTTTAATATCCAAGACTACTGAACCTATCCCGCATATTAATTTCCCAATAATCAACATTTTAGAATAATAATGAAGTCTAAGAGCGTTCTTAGCACTAGCCACTTAGCCATTTCTCAAAATTCTAATAAATGATTTCATTATTTTAAGAACTTTATCCAATTAACACAAAACAATGGAAAATGTAATCAAGTATCTCTCTTTGCGTTTCACACAAGTTTTAGGTAGTTAATTTGGAACATTCAGTTGAGAGTAAGTCTTAGAAATTGTCTTGGAACTGCAAAAGTGCCTCAGAGCAATCTTAATTGGCTGTGTGAAGCCCACAGACTGTAAACCTCACGTATTCTCATAGATATAAAAACCACAGCACAGACAATAACAAATATAGAAAAAAATGTGTATGTTCATAGATAGATATAGGTATATGTATATAAATATACATATTGAATGCAACTGACACGCAAATCGCATGGCAGGCAACTGACAGTCGACTGCTAAAGTTTATTTATCCACGAGATACATTTTCCACAGATATGTATTTATTTAGCATATCATATTAGTTGGCAAACTTCTTGCGGTCCCAGTTGAATATGTCTGGCCTGGCCTGGCCTGGCCTGGCTTTGGCATTGCATGTTTTAGAATTTTCCGGCTGTTTAGATACTCAATTTGTGGATAATGCTGTACAATGCAAATCGTGGGGCTTCTCCAGATAGATATCGTGGCGACTTCGGGTCGCCCTTCCCCCCACCATGTTCGTGTCACTTGATTACAACTTATCTTTGAAATGAAAAATGTGCTCGCGCTTACAAGTTCTTCTTCTTCTTCTTCTTCAGAGTTCATTGCATTTGACATGCCACCCAACCAATCAAGCAAAGATGTTTTTTTTTATATTTTTTGTTCTGTGGCCTACAAAATAACAATAACAACTGCAAGTCAAGTCGATTTTTGTCCGCTTTCTGCCATTGATAGACAATATTGTTATCTAGCATTGATGCAGCTGTTGTTGTATATCTGCCAAGTGGATAGGAAATGATTTTAAGTACTTCGATTGTCAATACTACTGTGACTTGTGGCTGTGGCTTGTGGATAACCAAGAAGAACGACCAACTTTGTTTGCTTATTTTGGCACAGGAAAACTGACGTTAGAGAATCTACACTGAACTAAAAAATAGTGCAAAACTAAGAGTTTTCTCTCTAGTAATTCGTAAACATAGAGAAATCGTTTTATTTCTTATATTTACTGTACAATATTTGTCTTAAAATTGTCTTATTTAAATTGAATATTCTTCTTTTTGTAAACCTTTCTTTTTTTCCCAGTGTTTGTGACAGAAAATAAAAAGGGCTGAGATGGGCAGCTATTTAAGTGACCATTGAGGATAAAATGTTTAAAGGATTTTCATGTTTTTATGCGATTAATGTGACCATGATGGAGCACACATAGGACAAGTTGTTATGCGAATAAAAAATGTATTGTTATTAAAAAGACTATTAAGCATAAACGTGCCTTAATATTAAAATAGTAATATATATAATCATTTAAAAAAAATAATCGAATTAAGAAAGACTCATTAAAAGACATACAAATTATTTACTGACCTGCATACATATTTCGCTGACTCAAATTCATTTTGTTCTTCGATCAGTTTCAATCAAATTTGTCAATTAAAATGCGAATAGATAAACATTAGAAATTGCCATCAAAATAATTGCATCCATGTATCAGTCGGCTGGCATCAAAGGCATCAAGCTGGGCGCAGCAGCCTTCAAGCGAGATACATTTTTAGATGCAAACACACACACACACACATGCGAAAACTATTTACGCTTATGACAAAATTAAATGCCATAAAATTTAGCTGTTGGCAAATATTTTGCACAACTTTTAGCACGAACCCAAGCCAAAGAAACAAAAATTAAATGGCGTAGGTGACAAATGGCAAAGGCAAAAGGAAAAATGTTGCCAAAAATAAAAATAAAAATAAAAACCCAAAGTGCATTTAATACATCATTTAAAAAAATACTGTTTATTGTATCATAAAATAATTAGCTAATAATTTTCAAAGTAAAAGTAAAAGGGCAACTTTGAAATACTCTAGAATTATTATTTGTTGTTTATAGTATTATGGTATGAGATATTATTCATAAGCGATTGCGGTTGTAATTGCTGCTAGGAAACCGGTCTGAGAGAAAATTGAGATATTTAACGCGTAATTATCAGTTCTTATAAGTACAATGTATGTATATAGTATGCATACAAGCGGTTTTTATATAAGCTGCAAAATGGGGTCAAAGTATTGCATATACCAGACAAGCGCACACACAGATACACAGATACAGATACACAGATACAGATACACAGATACAGATACACAGATACAGATACACAGATACAGATACACAGATACAGATACATATGCCTGTCGCGGCGCAGACACAAATGCCAATCAATTGCTTTCATTGTCTTCAATTTATAACCTATCGATAATATAAATTCCTGACAATTGCTTTTCAAAGCAGTCAAATCGCATTTGGAGATAGAGAGAGAGAAAGAGCAGCTTTAGCTTAGAGTTATGATAAACAGTTAATTATATTCGTGTGCGTTCTAATGTAACAGCCACAGATACAAATACATTACGTACATGCATTGTATCACACAGTTAACACAAGAAAATATATTAGATACAGATACAGATACATATGCACATACATTATATATACACTGTTTTGCACTTGACATTAATTAAATGAAATTGTTTTGTCACACTTTAATTTGTCGCGGTCGTTATTGCACCACAATGTCGATAGTTGTATTCAAATGGGCTTGAAGGGAGTTGCGCTATAAATATACCCTTATTTCAAGATATTTACATACAATAAAAACAATTATTTGAACTTAAAAATATGGGTTTACATGACAACTTAAGATTGTATTTTATATGAAGTTTTCTGCAGTATTATTTCTTAAATTCAGTTACAGTTCTACAAACACATTTACGAAAACAAGCCAGTTTTCATGCATAAACATATGACGAATTATAGTGAATAACGTGAATCTACTTACAAGCTTTTACAAATAATTTCAGTATACCGTTACCAAAGAATATCTTCACAATATACACATACTCCGATCATAAGTTTTGGTATCATTAAGTAGGAAAACTTTATAGGGGCTGCCTCTTATAACTAATTTTAAATAATTGCCACAGATTACGCTATTATCCCCTCCACGTTACACGTTATCCAGTCAGCTGGGAAACAACTCTATAAAAGAAAGTACGCCCCCACAGGGCGCCGAGACGATACAAAGCGATACCAAACGGGACCAAGCAGCGGGAGCAGCAGCGGGAGCAGCAGCGGGAGCAGCAGCTACTCCATGAGCTGCTGGTCGCACTTTAATTGGCATATCAGAGCATGGCAACAATTTATTTTCTTCTCTTTTTTTTTATTAGTTTGCTAGGCCAACTGACGGCTAGCCCAGAGCTTTCTAGCGCCAACAATGAACCAAGTCGAGCAACTGCCAGCCGAACAGGCACAGATACACACAATAACAGCTCGAAAATTTACAACAATTGTTGTAGTTGAGAGGTTAATGAACTAAATGCGCAATGGGCCAAACTTATTTACAAGCGCCACGCTATCGCACAACAAAAGTTTTGACCGCACTGAAAAACGAAAGATGACGGCAAAAAAAAACAAAAAAAATAGCTACACTTAATGAGACGCTCATTACTCGCAGCTCGTATCTTGAGAGGATTGAGACGGTCGCCAATGGCTTTATTTTAGTATGGCTTCTTTGCGTGGGCCTCAAAACCATTTTCAATTGATCGCAATTTAGGTTCGTCTCACTTTTTCGTTTTCGCTGCCATCAATTAATTTAATAAATATAGAATACGTTCAATTAACATACTTGGTGGAAATATGTACCCTAAAGATATTTATCTAAATATTTATTGCATTTATTGCAACTAATGCATTTAATTTTTGAATTTTGGTTGCCATCTTTGAATTAGATTAATTTACACATGTTTTGCCAATAAAATGGAGGAATCCAAAAATATATAATATATATATATATATATATATTTCATACAACATACAAGAACATTTTTTGCAAATTTGTTTTGGCACATAAAAGATATTTGTCGCAAAATCTTTGCTAATATTGCTCAAAACATTTAACAAAATTGACAACGACAAGCGGCCCAAAAAATTATGAGACTGGCCCAGTTTAAGTACCACCAAGTGAATGTCTGGTGGGGTCTATGATGGCTATAACATGCGACAGGCGCAAATGAAACTAATACCAAAATAAAAATAGTACTAAAAAATAAAAATAAATTATTATACCTAATATATCCCATACAATTATTAATCTTTTTTGTAACAAGTGAGTGAGAATATTACTTGTTACAAATTGTCGACAGAGTAAATAAATCATAGTGTATTTGTTAGTCGTAAAACATTTAATTTTCAGAAGATATTTCCCACTATTTATTCTAAATTTAAAGACATCATCCTATAGTGTACAATTTTGCGCTGCATTCAAATGACTTGTAATTGCTTTTTAATTTCTTTTTCATATTTATTGAGAATCTTTTTCATTCTTTTTTCTGACGATAAAAATCTTGAAAATTTGCGTGCTCTGCGAATTTTCACATTTCCGTTGGCATTTATACTTTTTCACTCTTTTTATTTCTTACATTTTTTCGCGTCGAGTGCCGTAAATCAAACGGTCTCCTGTATAACTGAAAAGTATGCAATATTCAATTCGCAAGGCGAATATAAAAGTAAGATTATTCATACATGAATATATATATATACATTTGTATAGCATGAGAATGTTTAAGCTGCTTTTCAACGTATTGCATTGAACTGTTGAATTTCCATATGGACTTTTAAGCAGTTTGAAAGCATGGAAATTCCAATAGTCATACGACATAATAAATCGACTTGCATAAATGTCGTATGTCTGTATTTAATATATACTGTGCTAAGCAAAGTGCGACAATAAGTAAACAAAATAAACAATGCATAAAGAGAACCTAATGATAACATTTGGTAACCGCCAGACTGATGGAACCAAAGTCTTTCCATTGAAATTGAATTGGGTAAACAAACAACTGTATGTATTCGAATTTCATTTCAATATCGTTTGTAATTTCCTGCAAAGTCGCAATATGGTAATCAAACACTCACATACATACACGTTTTAATTAACTGAGCTTATACAAGATTTTATAAACATTTCTCAAATTGTTTGTTTAAATTGTATTATCATTTAGGGGTTTATTAAAATTAATGCTTTTGCTTTGTTTCATTTTACGTATGTTTTCAATACGTTTTAAAGCAGTATTTAGTAATATATTGCATCTATATTATGTAGAGGAAATATATACCTTAGTATTTTATGTATTCACAAATAGTTTTTACAATAGATTTACACAAAACTGTTAAAGATAGATTACATTAATTTCTGAACACAAGTTGTGCCATTTAAAAAGTCTAAATTCAATACAGTTATGGTAAAATTGAAATCCAAACTTTGTTCAACTCATTTGTTATTGAATTTTCTTTAGATATATATATATAAATAAATATCTAAATTAAAACTGATCACATTTATTTATAGTACGATAAAAAATTGACTTCATGTATTCGAATTGTATCACATGCAACTCATTAGCTTCAACATTGATAAAAAGAAAAAAGGTCTCATTAAGCTTTTTATATGCCAACAGTTATCAACAATTTTATTTTGCTTTTAGCCACGAAATTGTGTACATATTGCCTGTATTTCTAGTGCACTTTTTATGTACGTGTAGATGTCTCTCCCTCTCTCACACACACACATACATACACACACGCTCACAGTCTCTTTCTATGTTTGCCTCAAGTGGAGCTCAACTTTGGTTGGCATTTCAATTAAATTGCACAACATACGCAACGAAGTCACAGCCAGTCGCCCCCGCACTTGAGTTTGACTGTTGCATTTCGTGCAAATAATTGAAATACGCCCACATGATGACGCCGACAGCTTAAAATGCAGCTTTGACAGTAAACGGCAGCAGCAAACAGTCGATGCGAAGAAAACCTTTTAAATTTTATCTAAAAAAAAAAAAAATGTGACTGCATATCGACTGTATTTCAGTCTCATTCAATTTCTCTGTTATCCCAAAAAGTCACTTGAATATGTAGCTCAACAAAAATCACGTCAATCCCACACAAGGCCAAATATGGAGCGATAGAGAGAGAGAGACAGATAGAGAGAGAGCGTTAATAAGAGGAAGAGAAATGTGTTGCATATGTGACCAGAAATGGGAATAGGTTAAAAACATTATACACTGATTTTGTATCAACTTGATTTTCGCTTCTCACATTCAAAATGACTCAGTTTTTGGTCAAACACTTGAGGCACGTAACTAACAATCAGTTAGGAATTGTACGTACATACCGTATATACTACATATACATATGTTCTTATATGCACACATAGATATACATATATATATATATTAAAAGTGTGGGTATTATATATCAGCAATACATTGGCATAAAAGTCAAGGAACTTTTAAGCTGCTTTGTTGAGACAACTTTTACCAGAAAATATTGCATGTCATGCCGTATGAAAGATGAGTGTGTCCATAAAAAACGAAGAAAACAATTTTGTGGCTGGTCAATTAGTTGCGGCTTTTTAAAATGTGAGCAAAAGAGAGCACAATGTGTGAGGAATTACAGTTAAAAGCGACTGAAACTAGTGTGGGAAGTGTACAATAGAATAAAATGAAAATGTATTGACTTCAAGAAACTTTTTTCTTTAGCTATCGATGCAGCTTTCCAACTTATGTAGTTTTTGGCATAGATTGTACAATTGCTTTGGAAAAAAACTAGGGACTATTCAATACATTTTAATAGAAATATAAATGGATACATTTTTATTATATTTGAAAGAGCATATATTCTAAATAAAAAAATCACTAGAATTAAAAATAAAACAAACAATTCATGATTAAAACATTATATCTTCTTAAGTTAATCCGTAGTACTTGCAGGGAACAATCAATCAAATGTAAAAGACAAAAGAATAACCAGAAAAACTTTAATAAAACCAAAGCCAACTCGAAAACTCGGAAAGCTCAATGACACCTTTAAAATCCAAGTAAACAACTCACAAGTAAGCACTTGAAAAATAATCACAACAAAAAAACAAATAATACAATGCAAATCACAAAAGTTCTCGTGTAGAAATAGGCTTTCAAAAACCACAAACAATATGTACATACACACATAAATATATGTATTATATATATATATTTGTGAATGCTTGCAAGTAGGTGTCCCAGTATCGCCAGCTACCTTCAGAAGCATTATGTTCCCCCCTCGTAGCTGTCACTCAAACGTCCCCAAGCGAACAAATCCGCACAATCCACAATGCCGCCTTATGAATAATCACATAGCATTTCAATGTAAATCTGACAATCTTGCCAAAAGTGCGGGTATCATACAAGCGAAAACGCAAAAGAAATTCGAAATGCGCAAAACTTATAGGTAGTAGCTTAATTACGACAAGTTCCGTCACAGAAACGAGCGTGGAGCGTGGGCTGTCAGCATTGAGAAAACCTAGGGTAGAAGTATCTCTTGGTTGGTGTCTCCACGACACTTGACGAATTATGATTTAAAAATCAAAATTTCATTACCGTTTGAGTTTGAGCTTGTCTAAATTTTGCTTTCGTTGAGCAACTGGCAAAAATCAGGCTAATTTTATTCAGCAAATTGTGCATTAAATTCTAAATATGACACACATAAGTATTTCATTTAAGGTTTGTTCTATTTAGATACAACAAATTAGCTAAGATAACGTCTAGTCAAATTACATAACTAGGGAACGTTTAAGCACGTGTGCTAATTTGTAACCGTATCGCACGCAGAGAGATACAAATATAAATTATGCATGGGGGATATGGAGGCACCTTGATTAATATGCGTGCTGGCAATATATTATTATTGTTGTCTCTTCCTATCTTTATATCTATTTCTCTATCTTCCCATATATCCCAGACTACCACGCGTATAAATGATTGCAAATAAAACATTTAAGCGGTTGAATTTGTCTCGTTGGATGCTAATTAGTGCGGAAGTTTGATTTGATTTGTTGCGCTCCTAGAACGCATGTTTGAACATTTAATTAAAATGCACTTGAATTTAAATTTTGCTATGCATTTAAAGCGATTGTCACGTGAATTTTAATTAACACCAAGTATGACATATAAGCTTTTGATTAATCTTAGTGAAGTTCTCCAGCTGAATGCTTGATATTTGCTTTTCAATTAAACGTTGTACTATAATCAATGTCACTTGGCCATAAGCTTAATCTTAGCGATGCTTTAGATTGATCTAATCACAATTATTATTGAGCTAATGGAAAATTCCATATCTTTCATGCAATGTTTTCCGTTTTCCTTTTTATTTTGATAAATGTTAAGCATTTTATAAGCTTTCTAGTACTAAATGTTTTCATTTTTAAGCTCGTGTTTAATCAATAAAAGCTTTTAAGCTTCACATTATATTTTATTCGTTAATTTTATTCTCGAAGCTGAGAAATTCTAGCCAAAATATATTAGCAAAATTTACTTAACGCCGCACGCTCCATTATTTCTCTCTTTTCCGACAATCTAAAATGGCAGCTTTCTGTCATAAAGCCATTCAATATTATCTTTTCTTTCGGGGGTGCCTTGAATAAATACCAATTTATTTTTACCATAACGTAGAAATTCAAACGCAGCCTGTTGTTTTTCTTATTTAAATGAAAATTATCAGCACGACACTTGGCGCAATACAAACTAAAGCAGAAGCAGAAGCAGCAACAGCAGCAGAAGCAGCAACAGCAGAAGCAGCAGCGGATATGAAGTGTATTGTGTATGATGTATTATTGTGTTAGGGACCCCAACATGAAAAAGAAGAAGAAGAAAAAAATATGGAAAATATACCGACAGAAGAAATGCTCTCAGCAGCCCGCCGAACATAGACAAAGCGCTGATTGGATTTAAAGTGACAGTAATAAATGACAAGAAAGGCGTGTTTCATTTATAAATACAAAGCATACGCAATACTCTCGTACACACTCCACTGATTCTACTGATCTACTTGCTCGACTACCCGACTACCCGACTGACTAGAGACTGTCTGAACTTGCACTAGAAATTGAAGAACCAAATATCCAACGAGACTTGCTAAGTAAACAGACATCGTCGCCACATTTCGTCGCTGACACTGACAAGTCAAACAAATTGCAGGGACGGCGGGTAGTAAAACCATTCATCGTTCGAGTTTAATTTTTTTTCCATTTCTTTTTTGTTTTTGTTAATTTTTATTTATTTTTTTTTTTTTGCTTACGCAGCGCGCAAAAAGTATATATATATATTTTTAGTTTTATTTTTATTTTCGTTGCTGAAAATTTTCTCATTTTCTTCATTATGTCAGTGTCAGTGTTATGCAGTGGTCGCTGTAATGTTAATAATGGAAAATGTATGATATTTTATTCTCGAAGTGTGTATGTTTTTGGCATGCGAAATACTTCTTGTGAATTCTGCAGTCTGTGTCTCTGTCTCTGGGGGCTAAGTACTTAATTGTGTTGCAGCGGCAGAAATTCATTAAAATGCAAGCGTAATTAGCTTAATTGTTATTTTAATCTATAATTATACTCTCTCGACCACGCACAATTGGGCAGACAAAATAAGAACACATGTGACTTGTAGAAAACTATTGAAATGGATCAGTCATAACACATTTTTGGTTTTCAATCACGCAGAGCGCGAAATTCCACATGCAAACATATCGTATGATATAATAATAAATAAAAATGGCTAATTGACGAACAAACAAACGAAAACTTTAAAGTCTTAATTGCGTGGCGCCAGACGGTCGTTATATATTATACATGCATATTGATATACTATATTTATAAATCAAGCCAAAGATATAAACTTGAATATAAGCTTCAAGTTGACCAAGTTCAAGGAATGCATACACTCTTACTTTAATCTAATTGGCCATTATAAACACCACTTGAGGCAAGTGCACGGCATTAATAATCCAGGGAAATCCGCTTAAGACCATTATCCAAACTGGTTAGCACAATTCCCCACAGTGGTTTAAAAATTTACATAAACCTGTGTTAAAATAAACAACATGTAAATCCTGTTTTCATACGAAAAGTCTTTCTAACGCGAATTAGACCAGTTTCGAAACGGTAAAATTCCAACTAGATTTGTTCAGGTTGTGAACTGAAATTCTTTTAGAATATTAATTAAATCCTGATTTTCAAAGTTTTGCTTCTCTTTTTCTATAAAAAACTATTTTCATAGTTTGCTTAACTTGTTATTAAACACTTTCTACTCGGAATAATATGTTGAATACTTTTTTGAAACTATGTTCTAAGTAGGTCAAAATGTTTTCAGAATATACAAATAAATATAATCAAATTCTTCATCATCTAATATCATAATTTTTATACATGTCGGAATACAGGAAATATCATAAGTATAGAATAAGGAATATATCAATTAATGAATGGAGTTGGCAGCCTCGATGAAGTATGAAACGTTTGCATCGAGTTGGCAGTATAAAGTCAGTGGAAACTTGAGTGCTAAGGAGTGAAGTTGTGTACTCGGGAAGTGTGTTCTTCTTATAAACAGTCCATGGCAGATTCCCCACATACATTATCTGCGTTTACCATAGTATTTGCTATAAATATCTGTTAACTTAGTATTAATCAATTATTTATCAATCTTCAACCATTTTTTTTTTCCTTTTTAAGGGACAACTTTCTCCTTTATTAACAGAGCTTAAATATATTCTCTCACATCTTTGTAATAGACTTATTTTAACTACAAATTTGAGCCCAGAGCTTTTTTTTTTTTTAAAAAAGAATATTGAAACGATAACTTTTGAAAAATAAAGCTCGACCAAAGTCAGTTATAACAAATGAAGGCAATTTGGAAAGTCAACTTATAGGATCAAATCGGATCGTTCTGTTCTGTGCTAAATGTCTGATGAAAAATTTAAAAGCTGGCGGCGCACAGAACCATTTTCATAAATATGCCACAGAGGGGGAGCAACAAAAAAAAAATAAAGAAAAAAACGCGACGGCAAACCACAAAGCGCATTAACGCTTAAATGGCCTTGAGACCAGTCACAACAACAACAACAGCAACCTTCACTCACTATGATTTTGCTGCTGCTGTTGTTGGGCAGCTCTATCTTGCTTTTCATTTTGTGGCAGAGGGGATGAGAAGAGGCTTACCTTAAATTTGGCACAGCTGCGGCAGCAGCGGCCGCCGCTTGCAGAGGCGGCGGCACATTGTAGGGAAACGGCAGCTTGGCCGCAACGGCTGGATTCTCGAATAGCATTCTCGTGCCGTTCGGTTGATTGCTGTTGCTGCTGACGGGGTTGTTGGAGTTCCCGGTGTTGGCGGAGTTATTGAAGCTGATATTGTAGTAAATTTTGCAGGCTGTTTATATACTTCTGGGGCAGCGCAAAAAGTATGTTGTTTTTTTTTTATATATTTTTTTTTGATTTGCGTGTTAATTTCACTTTTTATTTATTCTTTTTTGTATCTTATCTGTTTTCTGTACTTTTTTTTTTGTAATTTTCTTAAATTTTTGCGCACAGATTTTAATTAAGTTATGCACATTTTTGTAAATCCTTTAGGGTTTCCTTTAATTGCGCAGTAAATACTCTTTAAGTACTAAAAAAAAATATGAGAAAATAATGAATTATATAAATTGATTGCCTTATTCGTATTCTAAGTTGATAACTTAAATTATGCATAAGCAATAAAAATTTATCAATGCCTTGTTATTTTCCCCTATCATTCTGATTGCGATTTACATATGTATATAAAAGTTCTTGATTAAATCTTCTTGAAAGCACATGTTTCTCATATTTTCATGTTGATCGAAAATTTTGTGTGTTTCCTCTTTTGTGGTTTTTATACAAGTCGTTAATTTTTATCATTCTCCAACAAGTATTTCTCTTTTGTTTTTGTCGTCTTCGGTTGTCAAAACTCTTCCGTTAAGCATCATAAACTAGTTTTGATTTAATTTCTTAGTTTGAGCATTTATTGTTGCTGTTGTTGCTCTACTGCTTCTCTGTTTCTGTTTCATTTTCATATACCATGTATTTTTTTTTTGTGCTGCTGCCTATGCTTTTACTTTCGTTCTTGAGTTTGTTGCTAGCTTCTGATTCTGACTTTACTCTTTGCAAAGCGTTCGCTTGACATTGCCGGCTTTTTGACGCATACAGCGGCGAATTGAAGTGCGTATGTGTTTGTGTGTATAGTATAGTATGCGAGTGTTTTGCTCTAAAAATGTGATACAAACGTTGCCTTTGTATGTGGTGACTGCTTGTGCTTTTGTTATTACTGTTACGTTATGATAAAATTCACATAAACATACCTACATACATACATACTAATACAATATGAATGTACGTTAATTAATATCTCATATCGCATATGTATAAAGCAGCAACAGTAACACTTGACTTTTGGCAATGCTATTTCTATAAATTTGTATTTGTTTTAATCAATAGCGAGTATTGTATGCCTGATTTTCATAAATTAAATCGATTTACTTGAATAAAAACACAAATGGCACACACACACACACAATCACATACAAACACAGGCACATCAAAGCACAAGACGCATAGCAATATTTTTGCGACGTCATTGAATTCGCCGCATACAATTGTATGTGTGTATGCTTGATGGCTTCTGCTAAACTACCCAAAAAGCAGCTTACGCGTATCTTGGTCTCCCCACTTATATTTGAGTCACTCGAACACACATACACCACGATTTGGCTAAAGAAACGACGCGTGACGCGAGGTTAACGATATGACAACAATATATACGACAGCGTCAAAGCTCAGAAGTCCGTACAGCGCAAGGAACTTTTGTCAACTGAAACACAAGGAACAGCTCAGCAACAACCAATGCGTATAAAGCAAAAAAAAAAAAAAAGAGAGCGGAAAAATGCAAGTTCGCCGAAAAACTCATTTCACTCTCACTCTCTCTGGCTCTTGCTCTCACATTTTACAGGACAAGCGCGTGGAGCGTTGAGAGAACATAAACAAGTTCGCCGCTTGGCAACTTGAGCAGTTGGGGCAATTGAGTGTCTCAAGCGGCTGCTGTATGCAACACGCGGCCATGTGCAACATGAGACGATGACGAAGACACTCAGTTCAACCTCCCCCCCATCCGCACTTCACAGCCTGTAATCATTTCCGACCTGTGCAGTTTTATGCAGTTGCAAGTTGCAACAAACAATAGGCCTGCGGACAAACGGACAGACCAACCGAGCCGAACGACAATCGGGCGACCGCCCGCGTCTTTTATATTGCTTTGTTCTCGCATTTAGCTTTCTTTGTTTTTCTCGTATTTCGCCTGGCGCTGTGTTTTTTAAAGCTCAGCTTAAGCTCCGTTGTCGCCTTTGTTGACTTTATATTGCTTTAAAGCAAAAACAACAAAAATGTTTAATTTATTAATGCGTTTCAGTCTCGCTCACTCGCGCACACTCACCAACACCAACACTAACACACACACACAAACTTATATACACAGTCTTGAGGCATTGCCGTCGTCCAGCTGATTTATGTGAATTTTCAAATGAAATGAAATTTATTTAAGATTCGCGCTACCAGCAAATGAAGGCAATTCGTTTTTGTTTTTCTTTTGGTCTTTGCATTCCTTATTTCGCCGGAGCGTAAGCTTTCGAACAACCGTTGAAGTTGAACTTGAAATTGATCCACAATTAAGTCAATCAAGCCGAAACTTTTAAAAGCTCTTCACAAACAAGCAGAAAAACATCGTTTCCGTTAAAAACTCTTATTTTGAATAATATCCATTGCAAACTTATGCAATACATGCTGTTACATTCTTCAAGAATTTAATCAAATGTTCTTTCTTTTTTCTAAGAATACCCGTTCCGTTCCTGGTACTCAGAAATGCCCCGCATATCCAATTACAAAGTTTTCTTGAAATCAAGTGTTTCTACGTCTTCTTCTTCTTCTTGTTCCATCAACCTCCTCTAGAGTTTCTTATCGCAGAGCGTTGAAACACATACACAATTTGATAAAAACCACAAAAGAATTTCCAAATAGCTAAAGAAACAACATTTTGTTATTGTAATTTTATAAATTTGAATTTAATTGCTATTCTCGTCATAAATGAAAATATAGTATTAAGTAGTATATATAAATAGTACTATAATTTAACTATGCATTCAATGCTAGTCTTTTAATTCATTAATTTCGTAACGTGGGCATTATTTTCATTTTCATTTTATAGACCAATTTTTGTTCATTAGTTTAACATATAATTAGTAATTCAAAATATATATTTTATTAATTTAGCATTTTTAAAACACAAATAGTAATTATGCAAAGTAGTGTTGTTTTTGTTATAGTTTAATTATCTTCCATCGATACAAATGCAATTGATTTTATAATTTTTTATATTTGTTCTTTGTTAATAATTTTAATTGATTTGTATGCATCACAAAGGCAGCTTCAGCTGTTATTTTTGTTGCTGCATTTTGTTAACACTCCTTGCCAATTTAACACGTAATTTAATTTTGAGCTGCAGTTTCGCTGATGCAAAACTGGAAACGTTATCGCATTTTAATTAATACACTATTTCCATTTACAATAAACACGAAACGATATGTTAAAGTCGTTTGCTTGCAGTTATTTTATGCACTTTAAACTACAATCAAAATTTTATTGAATAATACGTAGTTTGGGGAATTACTTTAATCTTTCGCCAGAAATGCAAACAAAATAAAATTTTGTTTGTTTTTAATTTGCCGCCTTTGAGCCTGTAACGGCTTTTTGGAGCAGGCAACGAAGAAGAGCTTTATGTGACGAGTGGCTGAGGGACCACAAAAGAAACGACGGCAATAACGACGTTGGCTAGCAAAGTAACATCAACTGAAATCGACGTAGACGTAGACTGTGACGATGACAACGACGACGCACAAAAAGCTCCGCACGGTGAACTTCACGTTGTAACGGTCGCAACCAAACTGACATCTGAAAACGCCAAAAAGCATGGCATTCAATTCGCTTCGTAGCGACATTCTCTGAGAGCATTAATATGATTTCTTGGGGACAGCATAAAAACCAAAACAAGCGCGTCACGTCAGCCAGAGAGAGTGAGAAACAGAGCGCTCGAACGAATGAGCGAGAGACGTTCTGGGATCGCCATGTGTCGACCATAGCAAAGCATTTCTCTCTTGCTCTCCCGCTCCAACCACCCACAAGTCATGCAGCAAACAAACATTCGACTCGCTCTGTGCGCTTTACGATGAGAGAGCGTTTGTTTTGCTTGTTGTGTGCGGCGAATTCGCTCAAATAACGCCAATTGGATAAAACAGTACGAGATGCCACAATTGTATTGGCGTCTCTGTTGCCATCGCACTTGCACTTGCGTGCATCGCAATCGCTGCGATTTCAGACTTCCGTTCCCGAAATACTTGAAATGGTTGTTGTTGCTTGTGGTGTGGATAAAAATGAGCATCGCAAGTGAGAGGCTTATCAGTGTTGTGGTATAAGACGTTGTATAAGATGAGGGAAATTCTTCAATTTGAATGGGGTACATTTTTATTTTTGTATTTAGCAGAACTATTAATTATGAAAATTACTACATTTATTGCTTATTTTTATTTTTGTACTAAGTATTTAAGCGGCACCCAATAAATTGTTAAATTAAATTCGCACAAATCAAAGAAAAATTCCAAACTGGGTTCGGCTTATTACAACGCCTAACATCAAAGGCAGCATATTGAGATGTTTTTGTTTTTCTTGTTGTTGTTGTATTTTCTGTATTTTGCATTCACTTTTGTTTTTATTTATTTTTACAATAATTTACCAGAAAACGCGCAACAAGCGAAGCTCAACGAGTTCTGCAGCTAAGCAGCTGACGTCTAAAAGAGTTTTTTCCCTTCTCTCTCTCCCTTTCTGTCTATCTCAATGGTTTATTTGTACTGTTTGTTGCCAAGACGGAGAGGAAATCGGAAAACGGAACACAAGAAACTTGTTTGCAGCGCCTGGAGCATCGAATGAGACCCAAAAACAAAAAAAACAAAAATAAAAAGAATGTCAGCCCAACAGCAACAACAACAAAATGCACAAGTTACTGTTGAAGAGGAAACGAGAGCGGGCTGTGGCGACTGAGGTAGACAGGTCAAAGGAGCAGACGAGACGATACACGCCTCTATATCTCCCTCTCGCTCTCTCTAAGGAAGCAATAAATTTGTTGGCAAAAGCAGCGCCAATGCCACCGTCTTCGATTAGCTTTTGGAATGGGTGAATGTGGAACGTGGTATGAGAAACGGAATGGGAATGAAAGTGTGGCCGTTTTTGGAGACTGCTCTCAAGGTAAAAGGAATCGACAAATTTATAACAAAAAGCGCAGCTAGCATAAAATCTGCCAGCAGCAAATTGGGTCATAAAAGTAATTAGTGAAATCTGCTCATACGTAGTACTTATACTTATACTTTGTTGTTGTTGCAGTTGGTTTGGGCTGATTTTAATTGGTGGGACAACAGCAGCAACAGCTTATGAAACTGGCAACTTGTGCCCCACAGCTTGTCTGGCAATCGACAAAGTGATTTAAGGCACCTTTCTTCTCCTAGTATTGAGCAAAACAACACAGGAAACATGATTGTGGCACGGTGGACGGGATCGAAGGGGGTCAGGCACTTACCGGCTTGTGCTTTAACCAAGCAAAGTTCTGGCTGTTAGTCTATTAATTAAGCAGCCATAAACTTAAATCACGATTCATTACACCAGGGAACCAAGGATGGGAAACGACTGGTTCAAGGCTCTCTGGTAATGGACCAAGTTTAGCTGTAGAAATTTACATTTGTTTCCTCACGAAAGTCATTCAAATACCCTGAAAATACTGTAGAAATACTGCAGTAAAGTAAGTTTTTTAGAATTAAATTGAAAGTTCAAGTTCATTAAGGAGAATCTCTTGAATACCAAAGAGGATCAGCTGTTAGGGTTAGCTTTAATAAGCTTTCACTATTTGCTATAATCCAAATCTAATATTGTTTTAATTTAGGTACATATTATTTAAATAGATTTGAATAGAATATTTCAGTTTATATTAATATCTTCAAAATAAAGTAATTTTTACAGCTTTTATTGTGAAGCTTTCAGCAATTAAACTTTATCGCTTAAAGCTTTTAGTGACAAATTTTGATATTTGTACTGTATACTTGTATTTAAACTGTTTCTCTTAAAATTGTAAATCCATAATTGAAACGAAAGGAATTCAAATAGATATATTTAACACTGCGCTCAATAAGTTCCCGAACCAACATACATATAAACACATTTTTTTTTCGCCATATGAGGGACCGTTTTTCCTTGATTTTTTTTCAGCCAATCGATCTAACAAAGCCATATAGTATTCGCTATTGATTGTTTTGCCTCTATCAAGGTATTCGATGAACTAAATACCGCGAGCTTTCCAAAAAAAACCGACGCCGTAACCTTACCAGCTAACTGTTGGGCTTTGGACGTTTCGAACGACTTTTACCGGCTTCTGTCCATTCCGGAGTGTAGTGATGGATACATGTTTCATTGATTGTGACACATCCCGGTTCAAATGTTTCAATAAGCCTCGGAATCATCGATACGCTGTTGGTTTTTTTGGTCTGCGGTCAGTAAACGCAAAACCCATTTTGAGCAAAGAGTTTTCATATCCAAATATTTGTGTAAAATTGTAAACACACTCGCTTCTGATATCTTCATAACATCCGCGTATCGCCTTCAACTTCAGTTTGCGATTGCCCAGTACGATTTTTCGGACTTTGCTGATGTTTTCCAAGGTAACTGCCATATTGGGCTGTCCAGAACGTGCAGCGTCTTAGGTGCTGCTACGATCTCTATACAATTCATTTTACCAGTCGCAGATTGTTGACTTGACAGAAGAAGATACGCCATAATGCTTATCAAACTACGGTTTAGCTTTCACAGTATTTTGTCCAACCAAATGAAAGTGTTTTTTTTAACACAGGATATTCTTATTTTCCATGGTCGACAAAAAGTCAAAAGTTCTATCACACTTAAATCGACAGTATAAATACCGATAGTTTGATTGTTAAGATAATTTAACCACATACTTAATAAAAGATGAAACTATCGAATGGCAAAATCTGTTTTTTGTCAACAGCATCCCAAATATACTAGTCCGGGGACGAATTGAGCGATGTGGTTTCTCACAATTGGCATTCAAATTAATTTACGCTTAAAGTCAGTTAAGTAATAACTGTCTCTCAGAACTTAACCTGCTGTGGTTCTTTAGTTCGCGATTCTGTTCAATCAAGCTTAAGAGAAAGTCAGTGGAAAACTGTTGTATGAAACTTTATTGTTTTTCATTTCCAGCGATTTGATTAAAAATCATTTTCAAAAGCAATTAATAAACATGATTTTGGAAAAAAATTGCTCTGAACGTAAAAAGGGCTGTAACGAAAGAAATTTTTAAACAAACTATCATAGTGAAAACATTTTGATGAAAGTTTAATTAATTCTCCAAACTCTTCATAAATAAATCGACGAATATTTTGCTTTTTACTGTCCTTTAGTTTATAAAATATTGTTTTAAAAAAATATTATTATAGCTCTTCTATGGATGCTGCAAATTTATATTTTTGATGATATAAATCAAGAAATCAAATAAGATTAAGAAACATTTATTTAAAACTAAAAAAAATTAGGTGAATTATGCAATTTTAGTAAATCACGTGAAATGCCAGCTGGTATACATAAGTAATGGTTTTGACAATATATAAAATTCATTCAGTCTATTTTACAAAATAAATTACATTTGTTAACTTTGCGATTTTTTTTTCTGATTTTATAATAGCTGTCAATGGTTTTTAACACAAGTTAAAAGATATTTTTGCACCCATTGGGCTTTATTATTAAAAAATAAAAAAAGACACTAGTGTAACATTTTTATATTATCAAAACAAATGCTTGACTCACTGTATATAATCGTGTGCTTAGCAAGTGGTCAGTGCTGTCATTGTTGTTGCTGTTTCTGATGTCAACACGCTGATGTTCAGTCTCTGTGATGGGCACATAACAATTAGCCAGCTTAGACAGCGGTTTCTATTGCAGCAACTGCAGCATGTAAAATGTATCCCAAATGTCATACGGATATCAAACACATGTGTCACCATCATCTACTGAATTTGCGTGCTATCTCCAGCCATGGAAATTCAGACCGTCTGGTTAATGAATGAAAGGGAGAGAGACGGCTAAAAAGGGATGGAATTTATAGGCCTTGGCAGAGACAAGCACAAACCATATGTGTAGCCACTTATGTATGTGACAAGTTGATAATCGAGAACTGGCTTAAATGAATGCAAATTAGTTTGTGAATTGAGACAAAATGCCATGTTTCTCTACTTTACCCAATTAAACTTGAACTTTAGTTGATGCTTGTTGTATTTTAATTATTATTTTCATAAAAAACATTCCTCAAAAAAAAATGCTTGTATTTTCCGCCAAAAATATTTAAAAGTGCATAAACGAGTTAATTAAATGAGCTAATGTTTGTAAAATTGCAAGAAGTGAGAAAAATATTACTGGAGTAATAAGTCTCTTATTGAATTACTTTCATTGTAAGTGAACGAATAAAACTTCATTTGTTTTAGTTAAACTTTAATTGGTTTAGATTTTTTATTGGGAATTTTGTGTTCCTACTTTTCCTTAACTAATTTATCACATACAAACTTTGTCTCATTTGTTATTCATATGAATATGTTACATTTACAGGTTGTATGTCTCGAAGTCATAGACCTAACTAAATGCTAAATGCCTTCACCCCAGCGACAAGGGATTGCGGATGCTTGAAACAAGCGTAATATCATCAATCAGTGCACAAATTTGCATTTTCTTTTTGCCTACTTTTAGGCTACGTCTCTGCCCAGAGTTCCCATGTGTATGTATGTATGTGTGTTTATCTATGTCTGAGCATCTGTCGTTGTCAGCGCATCAACGCGCTTCATCAGTGCGCTGATATGTAAATCTCATAAATCATGCACACCTGTCCTCGATGGCAGCCCCATTCAAGGACGATGAGAGAACAGGACGAGTTGCCAACAGTATCAACGACATTGTCAGCAGACGGTCAGTTTGTGTATCTGTAGTGGTGTGAGTCTGTCTGTCCGTGTGTGTGTGTGTGTGTGTGTCATGTGGTCAAGCCTTTTGGGTATGTATTGATTCGTTGTTTTTGCATCACAACACAAAAAAAAGGAGGTAACATTATAAGGCAGGTGAGGGTCACTCGCAGCACAAATTGATTAGCCACGTGTACAGAATGATTTCTGACTAACAGGTAACAAAGTGTGTACACATGTAGATGCTAAATAGACAGAAGAACGAGCTGAAAACATTTGGCTTTAAGTGGTCTACGAAACAAATTATATTCACAAGCTAAACATATAGCAAATGGATGATATGGGAAGGGTATAATATCTGATTTTGATAAGCAGATTTTGTGATTTTGTCAGAAATATTCAGAGCTCAACTCAAGTTTATTCATTAAATCAATTGAGTATTCTTAATTAATCTATGATCTGCTTGGTAATGTTTACAAATGTGATACACTCAAGAAAATTTTAGTCCAGATTGATTATTATTAATTTGACTTCGTTTACTCTAAATTTATTAATTATGAATAGATGAAATTTTATGCATGAAAGTATAATAATATATAATAATATACGAAATATTCTTCTTTCCAGCGAATATATATTTATATTGTACACAAAGGAAGAGTATATCAATTTTTTAGAAAATAAACAGTTCGAGAGCTTTTACAGAGCAATTGTTCTTTACAAGAATTAAAATGCTACTAGCTTCAATATAATTGGAAACAACTCTTAAAATAGTCTCAATTGCCTCTTGATGCCTGTTAAAATCCAACAGGTGAGCTAAGTATTCAATTTAAATATGGAAAGTCAGTAAAAAGATATCTCATGAATAGATGCTGCTCACTTTGCTCAGTTGACTAGTCGAAATTTTCATGAGGTTCTTTTTGCAATAGTCTGTTGTGGTGCTTACCAGCTGCTCATAATAATAAACCAGGCTCTCACTAATTGCTTGGCCAGAGCACCTGCTGCCTGCTGCCTGCTGCCTGAGTGGCCGGTTTGCAGCTTTCGGTCTCTCGGCCTAGACGCTTAACCGAAAAAACCACAAATTTACATAAATATGCCACAAATCATTGCAGCACGCAAAGTGTCGCCCAAAGGCAGACTAGTACAAACAAAAAATGCAAAGAGAGAAAGAGCAATGCAAAGGTTCTCACTGTCTCCCTCTAAACCTTTCCCTATCTTTCTCTATTTCTCTGTCTCCCTCACTCACTCGCTCTCTCTCACTCACTCTATCACTCCTGCTGTGTAGGTGTGCGGTCAGTGGTTACGGTGACAGACGAGCGGCTGCTATTAAAAATGCATGAAAAGCTCAACATAATTTTTTATCCACACTTTCAGTGCAATTAAAAGTTACCAAAAAAAAAAAAAATATATGGTATAAAAAGCACCATGCAATATTTATGTGCGCCACATGTCCTAGGCGTATTTATGAGACTGTACCTATAGATTTTGCACTCGTCTCTATGTTTGTATATCCCTGCAACGGGGTATATTCATTCAGTCATCAAATATGTCTCATAGCAAGTTTAAAGTACATAATTGTATTCAATATATAAATTAACAGCTACTTCTTGATCAATAAATATACAAATTTCAACTTCACCACCTTATAGCCATTCAGTTTTCATTTTAAATGTGCAACACTTACTTATATCTTTAAAGTTGACAACAGTTTTCTAGCCTGAAGGGTTTAAACTTTTTGAAACAAAACGCTTTCAAAAATAGTAGCAAATAGAAATGCAAACCATTAGATTTAAAAGTAATTGAGGTAAGAACTACTCGCATAAAAGCTGTAGGCATAAAATAATATATTTCTTTAATATTTCATATCTATTCTACTCCCTCAAATTAACAGTTGAGTTACCAATTTGCAGTATATTTTAACTGCATAACCATTTTAGTATAGTTATGTACTAATTAATTAAAATTATACTCTAGTGTATCTACTCTTTGTAACATTTGTTCTTCATACTATATTCGCCTCCAACGTTTCGCATACTTTTACAATTGTAAGCAAATGAATAAGCAGTTCTACCCCCGTGGAAAGAGTATCTGCTTATCGCTCATTGTTGAATCGACCAATTTTAGATGTTTTTTCTTGTATTTTTCCATCATCGTTCTATAACGCACGCTGCATAATAATAAAACTGCTGGCCCATTGGGCAAGGCGACATCTTAAATTCACAGCCTCCGACGTCATCATTGTTTGGCCCGAACGTGACCAATTCCCCTCGCTACATCTCCCTTTGCTATCTGCCCCCGCCCCCCCTTATGTTACTGCAATGTTTGTCATTAGCAAATGTTGCCTCTTGTACTTTACTACCGACTGCTGTTATTGTGGGTGCCTCGAACTTGTTTGTTGCCAGACGCAAAATTTGTGACTGCGACATTTTTCGTTCAGCCCTCGACCCTGTCCAAAACAGCCCCCCCCCCCTGGCACTTTTGTCATTTGGAACGCATCATTTGCGCATTTTATGTAGGTGCTACATACACATAACAACAACACGCTGCTGTTGCATGAATGAATGCTGCAACAAGACCACAAACTGCGGCTGGACAATCGAAAACAGAAGAGGATAAAGGACGAGCGACAAGCCATAAAGAGAAGCGCAAATTCAAAATTCAAACTCTCAGGTGAGGCTTCTGCTTTAAAAAGTTGGCCAAAGTCAAAAACTGAATTTTAATTATGCCTAAAACAATGTTCACCATATACAAGGCGATACTAAGTCCTATTTGGAGATATGGACTTCAAGTTTATGGGGTCGCTGCCAAGACCAACCTCAACAAAATTCGAGTGGCTCAAAGCAAGATCCTCAGGAGGATGTGCAATGCGCCATGGTACATGCGCAATAGGGACATCGAGCGTGACTTGGGTGTACCTATGGTTGGTGATGTTTTGCAGCGACAGGCCGAAAACTACCGGCAAAAATTGTCCTCCCACCCAAATGTGCTTGCCCAACGCCTATTGAGGTATTCAGGCAGAAGACGCCTGAAAAGACTGCATCCACACGACCTTCCTGCCAGAAGAATTACATAATCTCACTCTGTAAATATGTACATAGAAAAATAATTTATAAACCTTGTATGTAACACTAAATTATAAGATAGTCGATAATTATTATGAATGTTTAATTAGGTTAAGCTGCCACTTAGGTAGCAATGTACTAATTTAAAACCAATATTAAAAATCTTAAATAAATTGGAATAATTCAAAAAAAAAAAAAAAAAATAAAACAATGTGTTTAATTTAAAGCATTGTTTTAGGCGTCAGATTAATGTTTATTATTATTATGAAAAACGTGAGGCTCGAGTACTACTAAATTAGTCCAATTTATTTTCATTTCTCTAATATTTTCTGTCTGAATAACTTTTAAAAAATAATTCTTAGGAATTCACTGATTGCCTGTCCTTCTAAATATCACTGCTGTTGTTCTGACTTTTACATTAGTTGCCTTTCTTCCTGGAAAACCCCTTGTCGACACTAATTCAGATTTTGTATGTAAGTAAGAGAAGTATGTTATGTAAGTCTTCGTCTCTTGCTGTAATTCAAAAGAAATTCTGAAATGATTATTAAATAAAGGTGTAACTAATGAGAAAGATGAAGAGAACTTAACTATCAGATTCTCTGACATTTCACAATGCATTTAAAATTATTCTCACATTAAATAAAGAGTATGTAAATCAAAATTCAAGGAATTGTTTTCAAAAAATGGTCAATAATGACATTTTGGTTGAACCCAAAGAATTTAAATAAACTTTGTTTACGTACGGTAAACTTTAATTAAAATATCAAAATTTATGTCACTGTTGATGCGACTGTTTTTGCGTATTGTTCTGCTTGTTAGATAAATTTGCATACAAGGATAAAGGATAAAAGGGGGACAAAATATAAAAGGCAATTCGAAATCACTCAGAGAACAATTAAACATTTCTAGCTCTTTCATAATTTTATTTACAGAATTTATAGATTTTTTATTTATCAGTTGAGAAAATAACATACAATTGGCGATAATAAAGTAGCATTTCAATTTAAATACCTAAAATTATTTACAGAATTATATGGTAAAATTCTTAACTTTATATTCATTTAAAATATAAAAAAGTCCGATTGCATGATTGCTAATTTGCCTAAAATATTAAATACGATTGAACTACGAGTACATGTAACTACCATCATACTAAACAAGTATCTCAACTTTTCGTTTGATATGGTGATGATCAATTTATATGGAGTTGCAGTTATCAAATGGAAAGTAAAGTTAATACCGACAATATGAAGAAGTCAACTGACAGCTTTTATTTTACAATAAAAAAAAAAATAGAAGACACCCTTCCTCCGTCACACCCCATTGCCCACACATACATATGCTCGAGTTTTATTTTGTAATTGAGCATTTCAACAACTCTTTGGCAAACGAATGAAATTTCTCTGAAACAATTCAATGTGACATGTAACTGCTCCATATAAAACTCGACAAATTTGTAGTCTTTTAATTAAACTGTCATTCTCTGTTTTTTTTTTCAATTTTAATTTCACATTTTTTTTCGCAGACTCAATTCAACAGCTAAGCGAGTGCTATAATGAGTATGTAAATTGGTGCAAAGTTATGTCCTCAATTTGGACTTGCGCCTGATGCTCTTCGGCAACTGTTTTATGGTCGCGCATAAAGTTCCTTTTGCCACATGAGTCTCGCGCTCATTAGAAACTTTGGCCAACCTCATAGATTTACTGGAATGTGGCAACAAAATGTGTTGCATATCCCATAGGCGCAGCTGTCTGACTCTTAAATAGTCTCAAATAAACTGCACAAGTTTAATACGAATTTTCTAACATTTTTTCTTACTCATAATCAACAATAGAATAGAGAAAAACGAGCAAATAATAATGTGTGGAACACACCGATGCACTATATACACTTTATGGTATTTTAAATTTATGGAAACACTTGAAAAAAGTATTTAATAATTAACAAAATAGAAAAAAAAATTAAGTTAATTAAAATAATAAATAAAAAACCATTAAAATTATAATTCTACTATCAATTTCTATCGACTAACTGATTATTAAGCAAATGTTGTTCTTATATCTCTTATATTAGCATTAACTACTATTTGTGTTGTAAAAAATTAACCAATCAAAGAGAGACACAAATCTTTGTTGAATTATATATTTCTATGCTTTTTTAATTATTTTAGCTTATACTACTTATTAAATTTCACTGAACAATCAACAAATTTGCTATTGTTCCTTATATGTTTATATTTTTTATATAATATTAGAATTAAAACAAAATGAAGGGTCAGCAATTTAATATTTTATCAATATTTTTACCAACACATGTCAAAAGATGGGAACCCCAATATAAAACATCACATTGTTAAGGACCTTTCAACTAAAATTTCTTGGAAAAATTAAGAAAAGGTTTTCAACTGGACATAAATAATGACGATATTAATATACCCACAATAAGGGTATCAAATCTGTGGAGCAAGCAGCATTTGTTGGTATTATTTGTCGTTTGCTTATCAACGCACTTCCGCATCATTAAATAATTTTATCATTTACATTATTTTCACTTTCTAAGCACAGTGAGTCACAAAGTTGGTCGCACGCTCGCAGCTGTCCCCCTCCCTTCGTGACAAAACTGTCCAAATGGGATGTCGCATTGAGATTGGAAGGGGGTTGGTAATAAGTTGTGGCTTTTTTGGGTTCTCAATGCTCGGGGTTCAAACTGATTTTGATTTAGCTAATTTGTAATTTATGCAACTTTTTTTTGTGGTTACACACCGAGTAAAAATGATGAGAAATCTACTTTTAATTAACTGCAGTCTACAAAATTGAGGAAAAAGTTCTAGAAATTTCCATAGCTAAATTTTAACATCGTAAATTTAATACTTGAATAAAATTTGAAATTCTAGAAAAACGAGAGAGATAATAATCAGAATTTCAGTTGAAGTAATTTATTCAAATGGTAGAATAAGCTTGAGAAATGAATTTTGTTCCATCCAGATCCATTATTGGCTATATTTCTTTAATATTTAAATTAAATTTGTTTTCTTTTTAGATATTTCTTAGATTAGATTAAATTATAAATTCATTTAATGCATTTAATGCATTTAAGTTGCCAGAACTAAACTGAAAATTCTGCGAGACAGCATTCGAAATGCATTTTGTTTAACAATATTATAGATAAAGTTATTAAATCAGATTCTTAATGCATTACATTCAGATATGCATCAGTTACCTAACATATTCCTCAGAATATCAACACTATATATATTACATATTATATCAAGAATATTTAAAACCAAATTCTGTCTATTCGAATATTTAGATGGAATTCAGTTGAATTAATTTATAGACAGATTTATTTATTCAGCATTAGAAATGCATTTTATTTAACAATTTAAACGCGGAAGTTATTAAATCATATAACTTTTAAAGATGGATATTCTGTGTTTACTGGTGTGATAAAATTTTAATATATATTTAGATGCACTAACGCTTTTTATAATGAATTAAAAAATCTTTTCCTGCTCGCTTACAAGTGCATTTCAAAGCCATTAAAGTTGTTCAGCCTGCCACTTGATAAGTACACAAAAAAAAAAAAAACAAGAAAAATATAAAAATGAAATGCAAATGCAAAATGCCAAAAGACATGAGAAGAGCATGGCAAGCAACAAACGATAATGAGGACACATAACAACAACAACAACAATAGCACTTGCAGTGACAATGATAATGTTGCTGGCTGTTGATGACAACAGCAACAGCAGCGGCAGTGGCAGTGGCAGTTGCAGCAATGGCAGCAACAACAAATGACGGAAATCAGCCAGAGAATACAGACCTGCCACCACCATCAACACTACTGTACTGTACCCACCCACACACGAACACACCCCTTAACTGTTGGGTGCAACCCTTTTTCGCGGCAAGTCCTTGGTTTAAGCGCTGCCTGCCGCTGCTCATTTTTGCTACTAAATACGAAAGCACTCCCCGCCCGACCAACCGCACCCCCCGCTGCCCCGTTGCCAACATTTTGACATTTTCTACTACATTTTTCTACCCACAATAATTTGTTGGCTCAAAGCGACCGGGTAAAAAAAAAACAAAAAAAAAATGTGCAGCCTGCATTTAGACATAAAAATTCTGCGACATTCGCTACCTTTCTTGTTTCATTTTATTTTCCATTTTTAGAATGAGTTTTGTATGTCAGCAAATTGAAATGCTTAAAGAGCTGCCTGCCTGCCAACTATTGGTCAAAGCGAAAAACACTTTAGAAAATTGTTCTGCCTTTTCTTCATCGTTTTTCTTTAGAGACGCCATACGCACGATTTAATCCAATTCAGGGACAAAAACTGAAATAAACTCAGACCACAGTCGACAGCAAGTCAAGTGAAATGTCAGCCACTCAAAAAATGTGCGGCATGGCATGACAAATCTACCTAACAGCAATGCCAACAACATCAACAGGAATGACTACAACGCCAACAGCCTTATAGAATGTGAACTAAAGTTTATTTGTTTGAGGTTTAACGATTCGGAAACAACACACACTGACGACAAATTATTTGGCCATCAAACACAGAAATTTGCACGCAAACAAGGAGATTTTTCGTCCAGGCAGGCGCAGAGGGGGGAACTTCAAAAATTATTAATTTTCACAAAAGTCAACAGCACACGCATACAAACAAACCCCGTGAAAACTGTTCTGTTTATGCACATGAACAATGGCGATGGAATTCCAAATGCATAGCATACTTTTTTGGGCGACGCCAGAGAAAGAGGGAAACAGAGTGGACCATATGCTAATTCATATTAAGTGTTGAGGGCGCAAAAACTAGAAAAAACATAATAAATTTGATATGTGTACTAAAGTTTAAATATTAAATAATAATATCATAAAAATACACTTGATTTTCTACTTTTTATTTTCATTCTAATGGCAAATTTGTTAATAATAATTGAATATTAACAGATTTCTTTACAGATTTTATTCAAAAAAGAAATAATCACAATTTCTTACCTACGTATCCTCTGCCATGGTAGATAAGTGCATAACAATCTCAAGCTACATTTTAAATCATAAAACAGACGAATCCCAATTCATTAATTTTCTATTCGTAATTTCTTATATATCATCTGGCCACCTATCGTCCATCGTCAGTTTATTTCTGATAATGCCTTCATATATATACCTACATGTTAAATCACAAAACAAATACCATTTTACTCCACTTTCTATCCTCAATGGTGAGTGAATTGAAATATATCCTTTTTAAAAAAAAACTCATTTGGGTTCGAAAAACTTAAGAATGCCAAGCGATGTCTACACATTTCTGTCTTTCTTTCACGACAATGCCGTTCATTAAAAATTATTTTAATGATTTCTTTATATTTACAGACAAATATTCACAGATTGCATTCCAAGTTATAAAAGCAAAGTATCTAAATAGCTTTCTTTATAATATATAAAGTGGTAATTCTCCGTTTATGTTAGATACTTTGTCTTCATGTTCTTTACCTTTCTACTCATAGATTGCATTTTAAATTTCACAAAATAAACCCAGACTCACCATCGTATTTCATTTCACTAAGCTACCTATTCCTAATTCCAAAAACTTTGATTTCTCACTTTATTCTCTATCTCAATGACATTCATTGTCGTCTTATATGCATGTCTTAAAATAAAATCTTTAAAAAAATGGAGACTCTTCAATGTTCCAACAGCCGCTTGTACTCGTTGAGAATTTGTTCCTCCTGCTCAAGTGTCAAATCCAAATAATCCTGATCATTTTCTGGCAAATCCTCGTTGAATCTTTTGTAGGCACTAAAAGATTCAATTTCAGTCTTTGCCTTGGTGAGTATGGATTGTACCAGAGCCAATTTGCTGGGTGTAATAGCTGGTAATGTACTGCTGGGTTGATCCGAGGAGGAGTTAGAAGTTGAGGCAAGATCACCAGTTTGTGAAGTTAATTCGGACATATATTCAATCACACTTAACAATTCTCGTTCGTTGGCCAGACTCTTGAGCAGAAAGTCCACAGCACGATCCAAATCATTTCGTGTCGTTTCTAGAGCGGCACGGGCCGTGGGTAACTTAAAGCCAAGTTCACGTAGCGTGTAAAGCATTTGCTCATCAGCTGCAACAGTTGCTGGCAGATTGCGACGCAGTTCATCCGAATGCGACTGCAACAGTTGCAGACTGCGGTCCAAATTGTTCTCGGTGCGACGAAGGGCCTCTACGACCAGTTGCCGTTCGTAGCCCAACTCCATGAGGCGACAGACGCTACGTGGATGAACCCAATCCCGCTCATCGTTGCCCACTTGTAGCTGCGCCAGTCGACGATGCATTTCCGTCTCCGAGTCGGCATTTAGACGGGCAGCCGCCTGCAAACGCAGTCGTCGTTCCTGTATGTACTGAATTGCCTGTTCCACGTTGCCGTTGCTGGAACGGAGCGCCAGTCGAGCATCCGCTGCATCGAAACCCATTTCAATTAGTAGTGCCAACTGATCAGCGTCAACCTTTAGCCCAGCCAAAGAATGGCCGGCAACCTGGAGACGTTGAAGGGCCTCATCACGACGATTCTGATGAAATAGAATGACGCCCTGCAGGAGCTGCAGACGCATGATTAGAGCACGCTCCGGACAATTGGCACCCTTGAGGGCATAGAGGCGACTGTAGTTCTCGCCGTAGCTGCGACGAAAGATGCGCTCACAGAGATCCAGACGACGCTGGGCATCCGGCAGTTGGGTTATGTTCTTCAAACAAAGATAGCACCACACAATGTCCAAATTGAGCAAAGCATAATTATCGACAGCTTCCAGAAACTTTGAGTTGCAGCCGCCAAACTTCTCGTCCGCCTCGAGAAATAGCAAAAGCGCCTCATCAAAGTCCTCGCGTCGAACGGCCACTCGTCCCTTCTCGTAGAGTCCCATGCCTAGAAGAAGCGAACGATTCTCGTTTGGCGGCAGTAATATAACATTGCCATCCTGATCCTCCAGTTCAACGAAACGATGCTCTGAATCGACTACCATCTCCACATCCCTTTGAATCCGACTGATGCGTTCATAAAGCGCCTCACCCTTTGCATTATCTTGACCCACAATTACCAACAGCTGCTGATTGTTTTTCAGTCCCTGCGATTGCAGTGTCTCCTGTGGCGCCACCACACGTCCAGCCGAGATACACTTAACATGTCCAGCCTCATTCAACTGCAACCGCTCGGCAATATTACGCTGCAAATTCGCACCGAGTTCACCGAGCGCACACTTCACCTCGAATCTATTTGCCGTTCCGCCTTTACCGTCCACGCAACGCACATGGAACGTGGCCAGTCCAGTTTCATCGAACTGACGACGAGCTGCCAGCTTTCGGAGTGCGTTCTCCTGCAGCTCCAACAACGCGTTTTTGCAAATCGATGCACTGATGTGCATCTCGGCACTTAGCTCTAACGACAGCTGTTCCAAAGCGGAGTCGCTGCTGACCCCGTTCTCCATGTAGTACGGCCCTTCCCACAACTTAATGTCCCGCTCCTGCAGACGAGCACGCAATCGAACCAATATATCTTCCATTTCGGACATGTCAGTTATACATCAGAGTTGATGAATACGAATTTAAGGTAATTTTGTAGTTTCAGTTTTCGTTTTTTATAGATTTGACATTGTGTTTAAAGGTTACTTTGTGGAATACTTTGAATTCTGATTAACTATATTCATCTTGTATAAACTGCAGTTAGTTTAATTAGAAACGATTTAGGATACGACAGAGTAATCAAAGAAAATAAACTACTCAAACTATTTGTACCTGAACTGAGTGTGTTTATTTAAGAATATGACCCAAAGACAGAGTCAAAGGTCCAGTTACTAGTACTCTAAGCACCCCCTAATATCTTAGATTGAATATTATATATTTTGTCTAATTTTGTAAATAAATAAATAAGACGAAGGGAGATCGAAAATATTTAGAATATATTTAATTGACAACGAAAACTGTATGTTATCTACTTTTGTAAATAAATAAATAAGACGAAGGGAGATCGAAAATATTTAGAATATATTTAATTGACAACGAAAACTGTATGTTATCTACTTTAAGAGACCAGATCTCTAGTCATACAGCAGTTAAAAGTTAAAGTATAAAAGCAGAAAGAAAAATATCTTGAATTATGCGAGTTATAATTAAGTTTGATAATATTACCTCGAGCTTTCTGTGCTTTCAGTAAATCAATTAAGAATAATTTACAAAGAAGAATTAAACTTTTAATTTGTTTGGGTGCCTAAGCGAAAAAGATTAAAGATACTCAGTAGAAGCAAAGAGTATGTTTTATTTAAGAAGATTTCGGTTTTATTATACATAATTAACACAAATTAAAACTTATATCAATTTCGTCAGAATGAATCGACAACTAGTTGAAAATGTATAAGTAAAAAAAATTAAATTTAGTTGTAAACTATACAATAGAATAAAGCAGAATCTTTAAGGGAATCCCTGTTTTCAATATGTTATATGGAACTGGTAATTATTTATTCGAATACTAAACGCATTTCCGGGCAACAAACAAATCTCTAATTTTGTTGGCCTTGTGCACAGCCAATTATCGGTACGAAATTCACTCAGCAAAAGGAGAAAATCATTGGGAAAGCGAGAGACTTAACGAGCCCAAGCTCGCGACGACAAATTAAAAGCGATAAACCACAGACAAAAGTCCTTACAAAATACAATCAAGTGAAATAAGCAGGGGGATTGGTCGAAGGAACAGGAACTGTGGACAGTTATCGGGAGAGGAGGAAGGGGGATGTACGGACGGTAGGGAAAAAATGTCATTGTCAGCTTAACGCAGGCGTCTTTGTTTGGCCCTTGTGTGTGACAATGTGGGTAATAAATGTTATGTGTGGTTAAGGGTTAATAACTGCAACAAAGGCGCCACAAAAAGTAAGAAGTAAAACCGACAAGGCCAAGACATTTTATAGATACTTTCCCCATTCTCAGCTGTCGCCCAAAGTGTGGCTGCTAATGAAAAGTGCCGCGGCTATTGTGTGTCGCAAAATGTCTGTTTGAAATAAGGATACGCTTCGGTTTCCCCTTCTCACTTCTCACTCTTTGCTGCCCTCTATGCTGGTGTGAATAAATGGATGAATTTCTAACGCAGTTGTTGTCTGTGATGAAGTAGCCAAACAGTCAAGGGGGGGAAAGCAGCGAGAGAATGCGTGTGTGTGTGTGTGTGGAAAGTTTGTTGTTTGACTGTTTTGTGTCTAAGTGTCATGCTGTGTAGCTCTTTAATTGTTTGCTGCTGTTGCTCATTTCCACTTGATTTATCCTGAAATTACAGCCAACAGATCATTCACTAAACCCACACAACTTAAGTGTATATTAGGTGTTTCTGATTTAGTTGCATTGGATCTGAGAATTGCAATAGCTTTCTGCTATTAATTTGTGTAATCTTCAAGGATTATATATACTGCAAGAACAAATTAATTTAATTCGAATGAGCATGAGTAAAAAATAAGACTATTAGTTTTAAAACTTAAAAAATAATGCTTAACATGTGGTTATAAAATTTACTAGAACAATTGAATTAAACTCATAACTCATAACTCAAATCATGATTTATGATTTATCTTATTAAAAAGAAGGCTGCAAATGAAGAAAACATAATAATAACATAAACTGAAGGAAAGGAAACATCAAGGGAGCTATTTTATCATTCCGAAAATTGAAATAAATAATATATTTTTCATTCCAAACATCTGTATTATTCATATACGATATGTATATAAGAGAAATTAGGACAGATCCTTCAATTGAATTTAATCAATATGTATATGCAGCAAATTTATATTTACTCATTAAACATTGAAGTATTTATTATAAAAATATTAAGAATGTATCTCTAATTGTTTAGCGGCTATCCGTTTTGAAAGTTGTATTGTACTGCACTTATATTTATTTACGAAATAAATGTGAATGTGGAACTCAAAATAGAAATATATATAAAGAAGACAAGTTTACGAATTTGACAAAAGAGCACTTTAGTCACATTTTGTATTATTAAAAAACTTGATATTGTGCCTTATTTTAAGCTCAGCTCATTCCATTTTTGTCTGCAATCAATTCTCATTTATGGAACTTGCCATTTATCTATACAGACCTAGAATATATGCTACCAATAGCACAACTGATATAAGGCTTTTCATTATCATAATACTCGTGGCACAGCTAAGATACATTTCTTTTGCCCATGCAACGTGCAATGTGCAACGTTCACCGTGTGCACATGACACAAGTTAAATGTCGGCTAAGTGGTACTGACAGTCTGGCGATGCACAGTCGAGGCAGCTGCCCAACACAGAAGCAAACCTCGAGAAGCGACCCCCCGCCCCCTCCCAAGAACTTCCACTGTGATGGGTTGAGTTGAGTTCAGTTTGAGTTGACTTGTCGTCACGAGTATCCTTGTTCCCACTGTATGCTGCAAATAAAATCAGTGTCTTGTAGCAGTGCCAAAGTCGGCAAAGTTTTGATGCACTAACTGACTTGTCGTCGAAACGGAACAGGCATTAAACTAAAGTGAACAACATCACATCCTCCAACACACACACATCCTTCATTCCCATGGAGCAACATAAAGTTGACAACTGACAAGTCACATTCTTGTCCATTAAATTAATGAAATGATTTGCCGGTCGCCCTTATAGGTCATACTGCTTGCTGTCTCTAGAGATCTCGATCGAAACTTAAAATGTGGCAACGATTTCAAGTCCATAAATATGCACAAATCATCAACAGCAGCTACAGCAACAACAACAACAACATTAACCACAGCAACACCACGATGATGCGACCAATTGTGGGTCATTAATCTTTCAAAACAAATGCGGTTCAGTGTTTTTGACAACAGGGTAGAAAATAGCAGTAAGGCACATCCAGAGCAAGGGAACAAAAAAAGAGGCTGTTTATAATAGCTGATCAACCTTTTGTGTACCCTACACACAGGGAAATATAAGTTTAAGAATGGTAAATATTTGCAAAGTATATTAAAGCAATCTATCTTTATAATATTTAAGAATAATTAATGAAATATTTATTTTTTTTAAACAAAATATATAATATAAACAATAAAAGGCATCGAATAGTAATATTCATAGTAGAATAGTCGATTATTTTTAAAAATTCCAGAAGGAATGTCTATAATATTGGCAAAAAAAGAAAAGCAAAGGGTATTTAAAACCAGTCGAAAAGGCTACACTCGAAGCGACTATGAGAGACCCTTTTCTTATTCTTCAAAAAGGAAATAATAGTAAGAAACTTAGATACTTATATATGTACCCAGGATGTAAAACGTAACTTATTTTAAATATTCGATAGTGACAAGACAGTTCGTTGTAGCATTCAGTTTGTTTCCGTTTGATAATGAGTAATAATTGCGAAATATTTTGTTATAGAGACTTTGATAAATATATTATAAAAATATAATGACCATTGTATACAATATAGATCATAACTATAGATATATTAGTAGCTGTTATCTATAAAAGAAAACTACAGTTGTTAAACGATAACACAAAACAGATATTCTCACAGGTTTGCAGCGTAGTCGACGAAAGCGTTAACAATAGAGCGAACGATGCGCAAAAAGAGAGCATCCACTTTTCTCACTGTCATTCCCAAGTACTGCAAGGGAAGAAAGGAGACGAGGCGGAACCGGGAATTGGTTGGAGTTGCTGTCAGTTACAAAACCCAGTGAAGTATCCATCGCGTCTGGCTTTGATGGCCATACAGCGACGACATATTACTTCCTTATTTGTGGGCCGTCGTCGACCTTTGGCAGTGACACACCCACCGCCTTCCCCTTAGAATGTTTCCCATTCTCACGCAGTGAGCGTCATGCACCAAAAAAAAAAAGAAAAAAGTGAAACATTCAGTGAAGCAATTGCGCTAAAATTATGCATTTAACAAGAAGATGTGTATGCTGATGTGTTCAACTGTGTGTATATTTCGCAATGTGTGTCTGGCAAACACACGCGTTAAAACAATGACTGGACATAAACATTTCGCGCTGACAGCGAGCCAAACATCCGCCAGATAAGAATACTCCTCACTTTGAAATTTGATTGAATCAACGGCGCGCGTCGAGGATTCACTTGCAACAAGGTTTCACGTGATATGGTGGTTGTGTCTATTGATGGTGCTGCCAATGTCTGTCGCTTTGTCATTGTACGTTGTTAGCCGACCAGTTGGACAACGTTGTTCCCAGAATGACATTAGCACGACAACGGGAATCGACATTGGCATGGGAATGAAGTTGGGAACGGGACAGAGGAGGTGTGACGGTTTTGGGACGAGCCGCGTTGCTGGGATGATAATGATAAGCGTATAAAACCATTAAGTGATTCCACTTAAATGAGCACGTTAGGATAAATGTGTCGCTTCTTCTTTTTGTTCATGCTGCATTTGCCAAAATTTTTTGTTGCTGTCTTTTAGGCGCTGTCGGACATAAAACAGTACAATGGATAGAATTTGTCAAGGCATCAAACCGAAACGAGAATATGTTTCTATATCAATTTCGGTTACCGGATCCGCAAATCTTTTCATACTGGTTTCGAAATGTTTACCTGTGGTTTTCACATCTTTGTATCGGTAAAATTTGGGTTCACAGCAGTTATAGTTATACACATTTTAGAAACTCTTTCATCTATGAAGCTATTATAACGTAAAGTATTGTTTATTCAGTGCAGCTTTGTATTATAGTTTAATGTCACGGATACCAATTTCAATCGATTAATACCGGTTAAGAGTTTCGGTAGGAGTTACGTCTTGAATCTCTAAGATTTGTGAAGCAGACTAGGTAATATAGTAGAATTTATTCCAACTAAATTTAATCAACAATGAATTATAGACATACTTATTTTAATTCCATAGAGCTCAATCTTAGAACTTTATTTTAGACTACCACTTAATTTTTCTTTTTACCCACTGTCCCAGTCACTAATTGAATAACACGGACCACAGACTGAATCTGCTCCTCAGCCTAGACAGGTGGGGGGGAGGATAACGTAAATCGACCCTAAAAAATAAAAAGAAACAAATACCTACCATTTTTCTAACGAGGAAAACAAGCTTAAATCCGTGTCGCAAAATTGAGGTGTGCACGTCATGACAACCGAGGAACTTCAGGATGAGCTATTGGCATTGGGCGTTTCACGTTAAATGGCCAACAAGGTGACAATGCAGATATAATGCGATATGCGGCAGACAAAGCGACAAACGTGACTGAAACTGAGCCGGAGTCGGAGCAGGAGCAGGAGCTGGAGCTCAATGACAACGTCGATGACAATTGGTGATTCGCCATTGATAATACTTAATGTGAACTGTAGCAGTCAACTTCAATGACTGATGACTGTCGGTAAAAAATAAAGGTATCCATGGCATATATGAGCATTTATCTCTTAACTTTACGCACAATATAACAGGCCAGAGATGGCTGGCAATGTTAAATCGACACAGACAAGATGGAATTTTTAAGTTAATAATGCCATTTTTGCGCTTATGAAGAATGACGGTTTGAATTGTATATATTTTGGACTAAAATATAAAATAAGAAGTCAAAAAGAGAAACAAAATCAAAACAAAAATGTGATTATATAATTTATAAATTACATTAATTTATTTCTCAGCGAATTTGCATTTTTATTTCTTTTGACGCTATTTTAATTTGGTTTTAATTAAGCATTGTGTTTGCTTTTTCATTTGCAAAAAGAATTTATCGATTGAACGCTTAAGTTCGTAATTTTTTCCTAAATGAGACCTTAATTTGGTTCTTCCCAAAAAAAATCGAATTCTTAAGTTCTTAATTTGTTAATGTTAACTAATTCACATATGAATTCCTCTATAATTCTATACACTGCTCCTTTTCCGATAGAAAATCGTTGATAACTTCTAGGTATCTTAATTTCAATTATAAAGCAATTTTGATTCTTGCTTATTTCCTTCTTTCTCCTAACCGATGATAGTTGATTTTTCCAATTACATAAATAGTTCTTCAATTACTTGACAAGCATGAATACAAATACAGAGTAAAACTAGTGTCATCAGAATTCACTTTACTTAAGTCGTATAGTCACCCACATCCTTGGCGAAACTTTACGCCGTTGACATTTGTTAATTGTCACCCGGTTCGCTTTGCAAACATGCATTTGGCCAAAAGCCAACACGGCCAACTACAAATGAGGCAAGCGAAAGAATAAGAGGGAAATTGTAACAATTTAATTAACTTTTTGGTACGTAATTTCTACTGGCACTTAAAGTACTTTTTGGTTTTGTTTTTCTACCTTAAGCCTTGCCACCGATTGTTGCTGCTACTGCTGCTGCTAATTACACAAATGTTTTAACTTTAAAATGGCGTCGGGCATTTCACGCGCTCCGAGTGTACAATTTTACTCTGCACTCCCCCGCTTGTGTCCACTGCGTTCATTCCTAGGGCACAAAATACAAACACCAACTTGTACATTTTGCACTCTGTTTTGTCTGTTTAACTTTTGTTCATAGCTCGCTGACTTTTGCTGATTGTGCAGCAGTGGAAAGAACCCGCCAGCTGCAACAAACTCATAGGTGTTGCGGCTCTTCTAACTTCCGCATTTCCTCTCTTTTAACCTTTGTCGCACTTGCACTTGCAATTTATTTTATGCATATTTGTTAGTTTTGAAAATTATAATTTTTTCTAAGTGCAAGACAAGAGTGAGAAAGAGTGTGCAAATCAGTAATATTTTCTGTTTAACAGTGCGTATTAGTGCTGGCTAAAGTTTCTTGTAATGAGTGGTTGTTGCAATTCGTCGGTGGGGGAAACAGCCACATTTAGATTGCCATTTTTTAACTTTTTCCAAGTATTATAAATAGCAAAAAAAAAACTTTTAAAACTGTTGAGCTTTTAAGAATCTAAAGTATAAATTAAACGCTTCCACAGTTTAAAAACATAAATACTCCTAATTATAATGCGATTTCTTGTTTCCATAAATATATTTTACTTTCAGATTATAAACAGTGTATAAATTAGTTGAACAAAATTCCAATCTTTTTGATATTTGATGGACTACTAAAATTTGATGTGATTTTGAGAGGTCCAAATATAATTTTATTTTAAACAAGCCGATCAGTCGAGCGCGCGCGACAGTAGGATACCCTGTGCAGGTCTTAAAATAAAAGTATTTTGGGAAAAGTATTTCAATTATAGTGGAATTGCTCTGCATGTAGTCTGACAACACTACAAGTTTCTCTCTCTCACACACAGCTGTTATTTATTTTCGTCCCAAACCATTTATTTTTGAAATTTAAGGCAATGTTTATATATATATGGGTTTTGGTAATGCAGAAAAATCTAATTATTTTAATACTATGATAGAAACGTAGAATTATCAACCATACGTGTTAGCAATCGCAAATATAAATTAATATAATAATAGTAATTATTCTGTTTTTCAGTGCTGGACAACTCTTAAACTATTGTAGGTCATTGTTGGACAATTAATATGAAATATTGTCAGTAAAAGAAATTCCTTAATATCTCCTTTATTTGTGGTCTATCGCTATGAAACTTGCAGCAAATTGCTTATCGTTGTTCTTCTGTTAATTTAAGCTGTGTTATCTTAACAAACATGCGTGTAAATGTATAGTTCTGAGTGTGGCCGATGTATGGCGCCACATGACACAATGCGCCACACAGCGGCCGACAGTGCAAATCATCAGATTATCATATGCTTTCTCGTTTTGTGCAAATGGAATTTTCATATGCTCTCTCGCTTTGGCAAAAAAATGGAATTAAAACAAATTCCTTAATATCTCCCTTATTTATAGTTCGATCGCGATGAAACTTGCAGCAAATTGCTCAACGTGAGTTATAATTCAACTATCAGTTATGTTAGGCTGAATTATCTTGGAATTTGAGGTTTTCTTCTATTTGCGTGGGCGGGGGTGAGATATCGAAAATTGAAAATTAACTTGATCTGCGTATAGTAGTATTCAAGAGTCTACATTCCAAATTTGAAGTCTCTAGCTCTTATAGTTGCTGAGATCCACGCGTTCATACAGACGGACGGACAGACAGACGTACCGGTGTCAATCGACTCGGCTATTGATACCGATCAGGAATATATATACTTTATAGAGTCGGAGATGCTTCCTTCTGCCTGTTACATACATTCACACAAATTCATTATAACCTTTTTTGTCTGGCTTACTTAAATTTAAGTTCATTTACGATATAACTGATATGTGGTCTGATAGCTCAAAATTAGGGCTATTATACAAGTCATCAATATTATTATATTCTAAAGGTTTTCTAAAATTATATTTAGACTGATTCTTTATAACTTTCAATGTTGAATTCTAACATATTCCAATTTTAGCTTTTGCACAATTTTCAATTCTTCTTTTTTTTGCGATGTTTAACTTTGCAGATGCCATGACAGAATTTACTCCCAATGGCATTTTGTAGCAACTCCGCCGGAAAATACACAAACAGGAAGCTAAGACATGGTCTTAGATTTACACACATACAGTCATACACCTGACACACACACACACACGCGCACGTCGAAAGCCGGGACACATTTGGCAGTCGCTGTCAGTCAATTTCCATTAAGTCAACACCTTATTGAATTTTATTGTAAATTGAAAAAAACTGCAAACTGCAAAATGGCAAACGAGGCACAAGAAAATTCCGCATAAAGTAAGATTTGAAAAGCAAATTGAACGAACATGTTGTTGTTTGGGGAAAAACGAGATTTTATGGAATAACAAGGGAGAGTTTGAAGGAAATTGTTTTGTAAACTTTATAATTAATTTGCATAACTGGCCAACGATTGCATTGTAATTTGTATTTGTCACATAAATTATCACGCAATGAAAATAGTTTTCAAATATGCAGACAGAATAACCGACTGTTTAGTATGTCCGTCCACGTAACTATCGATAAATTATCACCCCCCCCCACGCCCACATACCAAAAATGCAGGAAGGCAAAACTGACTAATTTTAGACCATTGTACTTTAGGTGCTTGCCAGGGACCACAAATATTATGCACGTTATAAATCACGACGACGACATCAACAACGACGACGACGACGACTGCGACTGCGAAAATGTTCACATTAATTGTTGCAACGTCATTTTCGGGCCTATTGTGTTCGGGGCTCGGTTGGGTCGATGGTCTATGGTTGGTTGTTGGTTGTTGGACGGTGTGCAGGCTAATAAAAGGCGTGCTCTCTATGTGTGCTCCAGACGACGCCTTTGTGTCACGTGGCAATTTCGCAAAAGGAATTTCAACAATGTAGACGTTTTTACAACACTTCGGGAGCAGGGGCAACATCAGCAGTCGACAGTTGCAGAAAGAACACAAAAAAAAAAAAGAAACGTGTATAAAAAGAACTTCAAACTATATTTTTTTTTTTTTGGCGCATAGGCAAATGTGTGTTTGGAGTCGGTCGGTGGCAATGAAACACGGCTGTTTAGTGGCTGGATTTGGGATTTGTCAAAGGACCACCCACAATGCCGACAAGGCGAGCCGCAGGTTGGCAATTTTCATAATTTTACATTTGAGACTCAGCCAAGGACAGTTGACAAGAAGTGAGAGAGGTAGGACGTCCTTGCCAGTTGTTGCTCGCGCTTTAATACTGGAAGAAAAAAAACGAAAGTACTTCCTGCAGTGGATAATGCGATGATATCGTGAAAACAACCTATATATATACAGTCCTGTTATGGTTTCAATTTGAAAATATTGACGGAATTTCCCTAAAATATATCCCGCTGCTTGGCCACAGATTTTCCCTTTCCGCTTGAAACATAACAGCTTAAACAAGCCGAAGAGTTGGGGAGGGAGCGAGAGTTGGGGAGGGAGCGAGAGTTGGGGAGGGAGCGACAGTAGAGTGCCCCCTAAGCCAGTCGTCTTGGTTATTTTTGGCACTTCAAAGATTTCATTCCCTTGCGAAACCCTGATGCACTTTTCAATCGATCTTTCCTATAGCAGCTATATGAATAGTGATCCGATTTTAACCAAATTTGGTCAGGATGTAAAATACATGACCGAATGCATAATCTGTGAGTTTAGTTGAGGTATGTATATAAACAAAATAGTTTGTCATATTAAAATATGATTTTCGACTGATTGTTCCTATGAAAGCTGTATGATATAGTGATCCATTCCGGCTGGTTTCGAAATATACCAAAAAAGACGGACCTGTACCAAGATGCATCCAGATAGATACCGATTCAGCCGGACATGGCTATATTGACCCGACTGTTGATGCTGATAAAGAATAAATATTCTTTATAGGTTCGGACATGACTCCTTTCATGCGTTACACATGTCGGGAAAAAATAATAATACCCTCTGCAAGGGAATAAAAAAATATCCTTCTGATTACCCGCAGATTTACGCCTCCCGCATAAAGTGCTTGAAATATGGCAGCTTAAAAAGGGAAGTTCTACTAAATTGCAAAAATTAGAACAAGTCAGAGCAAATCTAATCAGATTTATAGGCTAGATAACTAAAAAATGTTGTATAAATAAAAAAAAAACTATATTAATATATCTAATAATGCAACATGGCTTCTAAAATATTCATGTATTTTATTATATTTATTTTATCACTCGAATTTAGGCTAAGTGTGTAAAATGAATCCTTTCAATTTTTTTCGGATTTAAATTTAGCAGATTAATATCAATTAAATTCAATCTGTAAAATCTTGTCGAAAGTGGTAAAGGAATTTTATTTCCGCAAAATTCAGCTGAAAGTAATAACCGGAACACGTTTAATTGATTCCCTCTCTTCAATTCAATTCCTAGAATGTTGATAACTTTCTTTACAAGTTCCAAGTTCATCACTTATTTTAATTCAGCGTAAAAAGAAGCCTAGATTTCTTTTAAATATGCATTTTACGCTTGATATAAAACTTTAGCTTTTGCCAAACTAATACATGTACAAATATGTATGCTTGCAAATGTATGTGTGTATATATGTATATGCCGTATATGTATGTGTGGTTTAAGTTCACGCACATAAAATGCAGGCAAAAACACTCGAAGGCAAAAGTTATGCATAAAGAGAAAAACAGCAAAAGGGCGTCGTTAATATTTCAAAAACAGAAACAGAATGCCATACAAAACAAAACAGAAATGCTCAAAATACAAATAACAAAAGCAAATTGAACAAGCACAATTGAACATATCCATACTTGAATACTTGACTGTGCAACTGTTAAAATATTAAACGGCATATTTGTCGCTTGGTCAGTAATAGACAATAGGTAAAACAAGATACATACAACGTTAGCAGCAACAAATTAGACAAGCGGAAGAAGCTGCACGTAGTATGTAATTTATGGCTAGAGCAAAGTGAGGTTAGATTGCAAGTGGTTTGAGAATTTGCAAAAACTTGTCAATGTATTGAGTATGCTGTGTGAGAGTGTGTGAGTCTGTCAGTGAGACCGGTGTGAAGCTGCTGCTGCAAATTAATTGTTGACAACATCAGACCTAAGCTGAGCCGTACCCTCTTATTGAAGGGGGTTAACTGTTTGCTGACACCAACTCCATTTATCACCTGCTTGGCCAAAGTTCAACGGCTGACATCGTCAAACATGTGGATCAATTAGCTTTTACAAGTCCTTGCACTCACCTTTGCTCTTGCGCACACAGATCTATTATCTCGATTGGCGTCTCGGATAGTTCCATAATTCAAACAAAATTATTAATATAGTTAACCGCACGATTTTTAGTTACCAACAAATAAATATATATGCACAGCTTTTGAAAAATTTCCGGCACTTTGATTCGTTCACTAGAGCAACAACACTAACGATGTCGTTATCGATATATCGAATATTCTGTTTTGTCTCACACTATCGATGGTAACTACACTAGAGATGTTCATCGTAGTTCATTTAAAGTTTGAACTTCAGTCGTTCAACTCATGGAAGCTTTCAAACAATTAAAGGATAATGGGATAGAACAAAACAGCGAATCGATAATGATGAGAAGTTCTGAACGATTCGATATAAATATGTAACTCTATTTTACATAATTTGCCATTATCATGTTTATAAAACAGCTACGATAATCCGTTTGACTGACAATATATTATTTTTGGGTTTTTGTTTATAGATACCACTTTATGTTATTATTGTGTTGCTAGTGAATATATGGCATATCGCAGAGTTGTAAACGACATACTGTAGTTATAAATAAAATCAATTTTGTCAAATGTATCGCTAAATCACTTTTCGCGTTTTAGCGTTAAGCCATCGTATAAACAAAGTAATTGAAAAAGTCGCTTAATTTGCCGTTGCAATACCAAACCATAGGTGGCGCATTTGTTTGGTAAGCAAACAACAGGTGGCGCTACAATTTTGATGTGTGCCAACTTTGATACCCAAGTAATAAATTAAAATTGTCACTTGACATCGCATGAAAGAAAAGTGACTTTTCTACATATTTAAGTCTAGAGACTTGAAATTTCTTTCTTTCTTTCTTTTCTTTAATTTAAATAATAATTAATACAACTTCATCACGAGGAGTGACGAACACTCATCATTCTTTAACATGATCGCCTTTATGTAATTTAATTTCGAATTCAATTTTTGTAATTTATAAAAATCTTATTGCATACATTAAATTTATTTAAATTGCGCGCAAAGTTTGTTTTGATTACATAGTATTTCGTTCTATCGATAGTACCAAAAACTCACCATGGACGATAGTTTTGCCGAGTTGCCAGACTGCATAGATACGAATTTCAGTATTAGGTCACAACACAGCGCACACCACACTAGAGCTGGCAAAAAATCGATTTATTCCACTATCGATTTTTCGATGTTTTCACTGGTAAAAAATCGATACTATCGATGTTTCTTAAGCCATATATATATATTTTTTTGAATTTATTAAATTAAAAGTTTTTTCTTACTTAAGTTTTTTATTAACAAAATTTTCATTTTTTTCCTTTTCTTCATTCATTTCTTTGTGTATCTTAATATTAAAATAACGAAAAATCACATTTCATTTGAGTTTACATGTTGTAATGTAGTTAAGGTACTAGATCAAACTTAATTATTAATCAGCCAATTATTTCTGCTCATAAAAATTATTTTATCGGCAGTTGAAGCCTTGTGTGAAGCCCTCTTCTCACTAATAACAATTCCGTCTTTACTGAAAATGCGCTCTTCCTTCGTCTTCAGAATCGCTCGCCGACATGTTGTTTTCTGCAAACACACATACACATACACAAAAATAAATTTGCAGTTCCAAGAATAAAATGCCTTTTAACGATCTTTTCCATCCTTGATTCACCACCAACACCAACTGAATATTCCGCTAATTAATAAAAAAAATATGACTATATTTCGCTTTAATTTTAACATATTTCACTTACTCCAATCCAGCCACGCGCAATGTATAGAGAAACTGTATAGAGAAGTAAAATTTTCTAAGAATATCGATAGTGCAAAAAACAATCGATATTTTTCAAAAAAGTTCAAAACATCGATAGTATCGATAGTGCTCCGATGTTTTGCCAGCACTACACCACACACAAACAGCTGTTTTAGAAAACTACCGCCCAAGCAAATTCAAAATATTATAGAGTATTTCATTTAATCAAACATCTAAGGCAGTCTGACAAGTCTTAAGCTTAACCAACACCAGTTCGAGTACGTTTAAGAGATACCACATACGTTTACTTCCTCAATGGGAAAGGCGGCACCCAGCCACCAAAGACACGCTCCAATTCCTCGGCCACAGCGAGGCAAAGACGATCATTGTTGTGATTGGCGACCACCTGGATGCCCAGAGGCATGCCGTTCGCATCCAATCCCATAGGCACCTGTGTCGCCGGCAAACGCAGCACATTGAACAAACTGAAGTAACTGAAGTCCATAAACTTGACCAGCGGATAATAATGGAATGGCGCTGTTCTTGGTGAACTGTGAAAGAACAAGACTCCGTCGTCGCCCAGCAACTCCTGTAAATATTGTTTACACTTCTTGGTGGCAGCACGCATCAGGGTCTCCGACTCCTTGGGCAGAATGCCATCAATCAGTGAGTAAATGGCCGCCAGACTGTACTCGCTTTGTCCCAGCAACTTCTTGAACAGCTCCACAAACGGATTCAACTGAACGCCATTGCCCAACAGCTGGTTAAAGTTCGCCGGCTCCTGTGACATCCAATAGCGCCACATTTTGTTTGTCAATTGAGTTTCCGGCACGTTTGTCAGACGCACCTCCTGCCCGCTAAGAGATTCAAAATGCTTGCGCACCTTGTACATAACTCGCTCCGTTTCCCGGTTAATGGGATTGCACTGACGCATCCCATTATTGGCCACATAAAAGTAACGCAGACGCTTCATATCCACCTGCTTGTCCAGCTTCAGTACGCTCTTCATTCCCGGCTCCTGCAGTACCTTCATTATGGGCCGCAAATCAACGGCATAACGTGACATTGGTCCGACGCACACCATCGTCTCCTTCTCCTTGCCCGTGCGGAAAGTGCAACCGGCCATGTTAATGGCCCCCGAGCTGGGCTTGTGACCGAACACGCCACAGTTGAAGGCTGGTATGCGTATGGAGCCGCCAATATCTGTGCCCAGCCCAAAACCGGTGCAACAGGCGCTAATTAAAGCGCCCTCTCCGCCCGATGATCCACCGACGGAGCGTCGCAAATCGTAGGGATTGTTGGTACCACCGATTACCATGTTTCGTGATTCAATCCATTTGTTCACCTCTGGCACATTGCTGGTGGCAATGATGATGGCGCCACTTTCCCTCATCAAACGTACACATTCTGCATCCTCCTTGGCACGCACATCCTTGCGTGCTACCAGACCCAAAGTCTGCAGCTTTCCGGCCACCGCTGTGCTGTCCTTGGTGGTGAATGGTACGCCCAGAAATGGTTGCGCCTCCAATTGCTCCTCACTGTACTCATTGGCCGCTAGTTTAGTGTCGATTTGCTTCGCCTGTTGCAGTGCCTCGGTAAATGGACCATCGACCACAGCATTGAGCTCACGATTCACAATTTCGATACGTTCACAGTAGGCTTTGACGATGTCGTAACTCTTCAGCTTACGCTCGCGTATTTGCTGTGCCAGCTCAACGGCACTCTTGGTCAATATAACCTGTTGATCCACACTCAGCGGAGTTGCGACACGCTTGTGTGGTCCGAGATACCAGCCCAAAACGAATTCCAACACACGGTCACTGACAATGTGCAGTAGCGTTATCAGTGCCTCCAGAAAAATTTTCCAAAATGCCATTGCGAAAATGTATGTATTATAAGTACAAAGTCTTTTGAACTTTGTGCGCTACGTCTCTGACTTTGTTTTTATTACTGGTTAAACATAGATACCGTGCATGGATACAGCGACCAATTTGGTTGGCGTTGCCACTCTGCCAAAGCTTCAGACTAAGCCAGCAATAAAACATTTTAAGACCAACGGATATCTTTGACAGCTGTCAGTTGAGGCAGATACGCTGTTCATAATATTTTGCAAGCAAAAGAAAATTATTGAAAGTAAGTTAATTTAATAATAAATTTAAAATGTATTGCATTTTTAAATCTTTCATTTATATATTAAAACTATATTACTTATATTTCGCATGGTCACACATCAAGTACTGTGGGTTACCATATTAAAATTCCCAGAAAATAAATAATTATTATCTATTAGTAAATGCTCAATCATTTTTCACAGAGCATAATAAACACAGGGCGCGCACAGCCTCTTCGTTCGTTGGACGATCTGATCACGGTTGCCACCTAATAAAAATATGTTGTACCAGAATTTAGGGAAAATGTACCATTTTCGTAAACAGTGTACCAACTTTTGATTAAAATCCTTATACAGATACAATATTTGTTTCGGTACTACTCTGATTAAAATAATTTAAATATTTTTAACTATTGATAACAATAAAGTATAAAAATCTAAAATCAATCAAAGGAAAACCGAAACTCACTTAATTGTTAGGAATCTATAAAAGGGATAATATTTAGGATATAATTTGATTTTGATTTGCGGGAAAACTATTAATAAAAGCTTGAAACATAAATACAATTTGATAAGTAGAATGTACCACTTTGTATAAAGGTAATTACCAACGAAAAGAAATGTACCCATTTTGGTAGAAATGTGTTAACAGTGACTGCGAATGTCTTGCTATAATCGTTGTGCTCTTGTGTGCGTGTATATTGGTAATTTCGAAAAACAGTTATGCACAATTTGAATGAAATAAGCTTAAATTTGTTGGCAAATATTAAATAAAGCATTTTAAAGTAACAAAATAACTTTCATCGATTTTGCCGCTTTTACTAATGATACCTTTTCACCGAAGTGAGAAATGATTTAAAATATTCGTCTGGGTGTCGCAAATATCGCCCATCTCTAACGCTAAACAGTTTTGCATTCAGTCATGCAAATGTTAAAAAACGAAACGTTCATGGCCGCCCTGGAGCAGAAAACACGCCACCAACAACAATAACAAATATCGACCCGTTGCCGCCGTCGCCGCAGCTGTGAGTGGTAGTTGCGTTACCGTCGCGCTGCTAAAGCGTCGCAAATCACTGTCAGTGCCTGTATCGAATTTTCGTATGTAAAAACGACTTACAAAATAGAAAGTGCACTCACTTAAGTAGCAATATACATTATGTAAATTTTTGTTGATCTTTTTGTTTTTTAAATGTAGCATGAATTTACGCGTTGCTTTTAAAACCGCAAACAGCTGTCCAACATTTATCCGGGCGGCCCGTGTTTGTTATATTTGCAGTTCTACGCATGTATGGTGGTGTGTGTGTGTGTGTGGCTGGTGGGGTGTTCGTGTATCTGAGAAACACAGCAACTGTTTAAATTGCATATTCTATTAAGTGGAAAGTGAGGCAATTGCACTGCTCATGCAATTTTTTGAGATCTTGGAAAAATACTTCCTGATACTTGTTAGTATTATTAACGAAGTCTGTTTGCGTAGAGTGTGCAACGTTTGTTTATTTTCAAACTTCAAGATCAGCGCTTAAGTCGGGGCGTAGTGTTTGAAAAACAAATAGCTTTAAATTCTCCCGTCAACGAAGCTTAGATATTTGTAGTGCACAGCGATGATGCCCCATTGTATAGCTATAAAGCTATAATTTCAAAAGCTGAAAAATTGCAGAGATGCTATTGGTTGTTTATTTTAAATAAAAATTATTAAATTGCTTTTGTCGGATAACTTCAAATGAATTAAAGTAAATATATATATTAAGGCGCTTAACAATTCGCGTATCATTTTGTTTGAGAATCTTGAGAGCAGCAGTTAATCATTCGATTTGGGGAATTTATTTTTCCCCAAAGTATGTTTCTAATTGTAGAGTCAAACATAGGGAATGAATTTGCAGGTGGTCGAATCTCGGCCACTATGCTTATCTACTTTCAATAATTTTATGAAGGGATTTTACACAGATGTTCTAAAATAGAAATTTAAACCCCTTCGCAACCTTATCGCAGTTTACCATAAAAACGATGGATTAATTTTGCTCGAATGCAAAGGTTGAACGCAGGAATAAATACCTCCAAAAGTATCGGTTACAGGTACGGTAGGTTATATTTCGGTTTTGTTGGGTATTGTGTGTGGTATTGATACCAAAACCGAAAGGACAATAGGGAAATATAACTTTTCACCGAAATAGTAAGTGCTAGTATCGGTATCGGTATCAGTTTTTGTTTCGTATATAAATCCATTATATATATTGTTTTATTTAATCAATTTCTAGCTAATTTTATATTATTAAAATGGCTATTTTTTGGCCTTAAAGTTCAGGCTGTTCCGTCTACTTTTTTTTTGTTAACTGCATACCTTGCCTTGGCATACGCTACACTTTGGAATTTAGGGCATTTTGACTGTTGATCACCCTGATAACTACTACTATAACTGCAATCTGTTGTTGCCGTTCGTTTCACACCTGATAGCCAATTTAATAATAAACCTGATGATGATGATGAGTAGTTGTCGACACGGTTGCCGTTGATTACCCACCCGTAAGCCGGTCGACGACGACGCCACCTGAAAACCTCGCCGATAAGTTAATAGTAAACGAAATCTTATATGTACACATAATACTATAACAGAGTGTGCGAGAGAGGGAGCGGGGGTGGGGATGTGTGTGTGACAATGTGTACCGTCGCCGCCTGCCTAGCAATACATTTGACAAATACACATCGGCTGAGACGCACGTTATTAACTTTAACACTTCAAAAAAACAAAAAAATATTTGTGTTGCAGGTCAAAACTGTAGTGAGTTTTAATGGAAATGAGTTCCGTCAGCCAGGAAACAGAAACGGCCGCTTCCAGTGGTGAATCATCATCATCATCATCATCATCATCATCATCTGCTGGATCCAAGACGGCCAAAGCTGGCGATGATTATATGGCACAATTTAGAAACATCATTGCGCCGGGCAACGAGACCTCGATGACCAGAGAATTTAATCCGCAGGTGGCCTATGAATTTGAGCGCTATTCAAATCCACAGCAGCTGAAGCAATTTGTATTGCGTAGCGAGAAGATGCGCTCATTGCTGGAGCATTATGCACGTGAAACCCAACAGCCGATGCGACAGCTGGAACAGCAGGCCAGGGCCATTATCGATGAGATTGGCTTGGATCGTAATCTGGCGATAATACGCTGGTGCGGCATTGCCATAACGGCAATTGGTAAACGCATCTGTGACGGCATCTATGTCAACGCGGCGAGCATGGCCAATGTACGCAAGGATATGGGCCATTGTCCTGTGCTCTATTTGCCCAGTCATCGCAGCTACATGGACTTCATACTGATGAGTTACATCTGCTATTACTACGATATTGAGATACCCGGCATTGCAGCCGGCATGGGTAAGTCTTTGGCTCATTTAATCATTTTTTAAGCTAGTTTATCATCTCATCTCATCTCTTGCAGACTTTCATTCGATGTTCGGCATGGGCACAATGCTCCGTAAAACGGGTGCGTTTTTTATGCGCCGCTCCTTTTCGAATGATGAACTCTACTGGGACATCTTTAGGGAGTATATGTACGCTCTGGTGGCCAATTATCATATTGGTGTCGAGTTCTTTATTGAGGGTACACGCTCACGTAACTTTAAGGCGCTGGTGCCAAAGGTGGGCCTCCTGTCCATGGCCCTGCTGCCCTATTTCACCGGTGAGGTGCCAGATGTGATGATAGTCCCGGTTAGTGTGGCCTACGAGCGTGTGCTCGAGGAGCAGCTCTTTGTCTACGAACTGCTGGGCGTGCCCAAACCAAAGGAGTCCACCAAGGGCTTCTTTAAGGCCCTCAAAATCATTGACGAACGTTTTGGCAAAATGTTTCTTGACTTTGGTGCCCCAATATCGGCAAAGGAATTTTTTGGACACGATAGCAGAGAGCGTATTCAGCGTGCCGGACTCGGTGGCTCGCTGCAGAAGCTGAATCGTCATGAGATCGAGCTGGTCAAGCAGCTGGCCAATGAGATCATTTATCAGCAGCAGCGTCGCATTGTCATCACCACCTTCAATATGCTGAGTCTAATTTATGCCAGCAAGTTGTATGGACAGCACAGCGTTAATCTTGATGAGTTGGCGCGTGGTATACTGCATCTGAAGCGCATCTTCGAGCAGCTGGGAGCACATGTCAGCACCCGTGCCAAGAACATCAAGCCGGACATTATTGATACCGTGGAAATACATAGTAATATTTTGGAATTTCGTGTGGGAAGACTTCAATTCACGCCGCTGGCCGTCGATCAACTGGCGGCCAGAATCGATGTGAAACGCCTGAAGGCGCACGCACTCAGTCCCGAAACGATGGCAGTGGCTGTACCGATGCTGGCATTACAGCTCTATGTGAATCCCTGCATGTTTTGGCTGGCACGACCCGCTTATCTGCTGTTGGCGGCACTTAAGGAACAGCGTCGTCAGCATAATTTGGATGTGATCGGTTCATATGAGGACACACTTGCGGCTCTGCACAGTCATGTGAACACCATGGATGCTTTGTTTCAGCACGAGTTTATTATTGAATCGAATCGCGAGGCGGCAGAATTTCAAACACATCTGCAACTGCTGTTGGATGAGCGTGCGCTGGTGTTGAACAAGCAGAATGGTCGAATTACGGTTCAGGATAATCAATGCTTTCGCGTTATACTTGCCGCATTGGCGCCTTTCCTCTGTCTCTACTATCAGCTGGCGGTGACGTTGCGACAGGTCAGTGAAGTGATTAAACAAGTTGATTGAATTGAATGATTGTGGAATTAACTGAATTGCAGATGGCGCAGGATAACGAATTTAGTGGCAAGGAACTGCTGATACGAGTGCAACAGCATGTGGAACGATTGCTGCAACAGCCGGGCGCGGCAGCGACACACGTACATCCATATTGCCTGGCCCTGGACAATCTCAATATTGCCATTTATGCTCTCATCCAAAGCGGATATCTGCTCAAATCCCGCGACACGGGACTCATGCGTGTTGCGCCGGCGACAACGGATAAATGCCTCAGGCAACTGGAGTTGCAACTGCTCGAGTATTGTCAGTTAATGCCATTTGCCCAATACTCAACGGCGGCCAACGAGCAGGCGCAATCGCATATAGCCAAGTTATAACTGACAAATGGCAAGCGGTTGGTTAACGTACTGCCGACCGCCTTTCCATTGTTAGCACAGTACAAGTCATATGGCATTATTTCACAATTCATTCAATTCATTGTCAGCTTGATTAAGAATTGTCGCATCATTTGTATTTTGTTTGTATTTGTCATTGTGGCGCCACTCTGGCAGCTGCTTCTCTGGCTTGTTGCATCCACGTAGACATCGACAAAGACTTTGTGTATCGGAGAGAGAGCGAGTGTGTGTGTATGAGTGTGTGTGTGTTTCTGGGGGGAATCTGACATATTTGGTGTGGTTGCATAGGGGGGAAATATACGAGGGTTATTGTAGTCAGTAAGCTTTAACAACAATTGATATTGTTTTGTTGCCATAGCAAATGTATACGCCAAAAAGATGATGCCAGTCAATTGCGGCGATTCGTTCAGCAACAATTATAATTTTTGTAGACCATAAAACAGTTGTTAAGTTGAATATATTTCAAGCATCTATTCCCAGAGCAAAGTTCATGTTGTGGAATATGTTTTAAACAAACATTTGAACTATGCTCGAAACCTTTTAACACCATTTACTTTTTAACTATACATAAATTAAAGAACGTCGTCGGTTCAGATTTTAAACATTCCTTCATATGCATTAGAAGATTTGTTGATCTTATAATGTGGACAGGAAATGTCTAACATATTAAGGTATATAAATAGCGAATCGATATAGTCATGACCGTCTGTCTGCTGCAGACAGTAGGTATGTCGGAATCGTCTTGATTGGATCACTATATCATAAAGCTGTCAACCAATCTCACAGACTATGCACTTTGTCCATACATACTGACCAAAAATTGTTTTAGATCAGTGCACTATATGATAGAAATTATCGTTTCTTGAGATATAATGTAATTGGTACTTGGTCTTAAATCGGAGTACTATAACGGAACGGAACGATCAGCTGAATATGGAATACAGAGTACATAAAATCGTAAACTTTCTTTCTTGCTTAGCTTTATTTCTTAGAAAAGAATGTCAATTTATGTTCCTTTTATTGCCTTTAACCCTCCATATTAGCTGTAAGATAATTCTCAAATAAGATTCCCTGTCTGTTAACTCCACATATTCGCGTTAGTAACAGCGTGACACAGAATTTAGAGCAGTATTAGACATATATATATATATATAACATCTACTACTACTGCTACTACATTATGCCCTAAAGATAAGAAATCTTTCTGCTTTTCACTATAATAAAACGATAATCGATCTATGGAGATGATGATCGATTAGAGACTTTTATAACCACGTTCACATTGAAAGGGTATTAAATCTTCGGCTAGTCAACTAGCACTTCTCGTTTGTGTATTTTGTAAAAAAAAACCTTCAGTCGAAATAAGTGCCAATGTGTTAGTACTTGGAATTTTAAATAGCAAAAAAAGAGTAGAATGTAGATTGTAGATTATAAGTCGGTAAATTCTCAATATTTTTATAATACAAAGACATAAATATATATATAAATATATTTATATAAATACACATATATATTTATAAACAGGAAAATTCCTAACAAAGTTGTAGCACACACACATAAATAGTGCAATATTGTTTTTTTGTTTTTAATTGTTTTTTTATTCATATTTTTGTAGCTAATTTTGTATTTGTATACTATAGATAAAGATAACACCAATATATACTAATTTATACAATATTTAATAACAGATGATTATAATAATAAAATGTATATTTAATTGGTGCCAGTTGCGCCATTTGTGAAAGATTAACAAATTATTGAAATTATAAATTACATTGAAAGCTCTGTTAGTTAACAAAATTGTCGCTTGAACTGTTCCAAGATGCGTTGCGAGATAACCACCTGCATGAGCAGACGTTCGGGATTTTGTTCATCTGCTTCGGTGCAGACAACGGCGGCATTCTTATAAATCCATGCCATCTCTGGGCCACCATTGGGCACACGCATTTGCAGTTTCCGGCGACCGGTGACTGCCAAAACTTGTTGTTCAATGTCCTCCAGCAGCGGATCCAGACCAGTTAGAGCACGTGCCGAGATGCGATGAGCTGTTGTCGTATTTTCATGCTCCACGGCCGATGGTGGCAGCAAATCGCATTTGTTGTAGACATTGATAATGGGAGGCATATGACTGGCAGTGGAATCGCCACCAGCAACACTAAAAGCCAATGAACGAAGTGTAGACTCAACATGAGCGCTCTGTGCGGCATGACATGGATGCGACAAGTCCTGTACATGTATAATTATATCCTGCAAGCAGAGTATATATTAATATTTATTAAAGAAGGAAAAGCATTGCTACTTACCGCCAGCATGGCATCTTCCAGTGTGGCAACAAAGCATTCAAACAAACCCGTGGGTAAATCAGACATAAAACCCACCGTGTCCATATAAATTAGCTGTAGATTGCAGGGCAGCAAACCGGCGTGAGCCGTAACATCGAGTGTGGCAAAGAGTTGATTGCGTGGCTGCAGCGAATCCTCCACGGTGAGGGCCTTTATCAAGGATGTCTTGCCGGCATTCGTGTAGCCCACCACAGCGGCAATGGGATAATTTTGCTGCTTACGCTTTTGACGCAACAGTTGCCGCTGGCGACGAACACGCTCCAATTCCGCCCGCAACTTTCGCTCCCGTGTGCGAAGTATCTCCTTTTGCAGATCACTCAGCGAGTAGCCTTGGCGACGTGTCTGTGTCATGTTCGCATCCTTGGCCTGCGCCCAAATGTACGGCAGCTCCGCCATGGCCACCTGCAGTCGTGCCTCGGCGCTTGTTGCATGCAGCCGTAGAATTTGTATGACAACCGAATAGCGATCAAGGACAGGCAGTCGGAGTTCCGCTTCCAGAAAATGTTTCTGGGCAAACGAAAGTGTGCCTTTGCTAACGAACAAACAGGTGAGCTGCTGCTCCTGCCGCAGATCCGTAATTAGTGTCTTTAGCTCAGCCAGTTTGCCGCTGCCGAAGAGTGTCTTGCGCTCCAGACTCTCCAGTGGCACTTTCAATGCTCTGGCCACCTTCCAGTTGGGCAGCGAGTGTATCAGTGCTGTGGCTTCGGCCAATTGATCATCCGGCTGTACATCGTCGGGCATATTACGTTTGGCCGCCCACTTTACATACGGCTGCAAGATGAGCACCTGTTGGGCTATGGCCACATCTCGGCTGATGCGCATGGCGCCACCAGCGACTTCGTCATAGGCGCTATTGAGATAAGCTGTTATTTTAAATGAATTTAGCAATTCAATGAAGTCCTACCGATCGTCCAGGAATCGCATATCAAGGTTATCTCCCGCGCTCGCTGTGCTCAGCTCCTCTTCGTTGTCCGCCTGCTGTTCAGCCTGCATTTGGGCTTCATAGTAGCTCTTACGATTCCGAATGCCTTTAACGCCTTGGTTTTGTGTGTACTTGAAACGTGCTGAGATTTGAATGGTCGCTGGACGCAGCCGGCTGGCCCAAGGAATACGGAGCAGTGATCGCAGGCACGTCGCCATGGCTATAATTAATACTAACTACTCGACTTGTCAATACGTTTTCTCGTTTAACACCGAATGTTTGTCCTCGTAGGCCATCCAAGCGGCTTGACAGGATTTGGTGCGTGTTGTCGTCGTTTGATATGCAACGCCAGTGGCAACCAACGAGGAAACCAAAATGTTGTACTTGACCGGATAGCGTATCTTTGTTTGCACCGCCTTCTGCACGAAATATGTTCCCGCAAATCCTGTAAAATGTCAATTATTATGCAATTATTAAATAATACTCGAAACGCAAACCTAAACAAAACGATGCCAGTCCTGTGAAGAGCGCACGTGTCATACAGTCCAGGTAACCGTCAAAGCCGGGATGTTTGTCGCGCTGTTGTTCCTTCAAACGTTTGATATCGTTCATAATAATTATTTAATTGTTCATTAATTGACAATGCGATGGAACGCAACGTGAAAACCGGCTGTGTTATGATACGACTTTCATATCTGTATGGCATCACTGCTAATGGGCAGCACTAATTGATGTAAAGTGATCTGGCAACCACAAGCTCCTTTTGCAGGCCATACACGACACGACTGTTGGTCAGTTCAATGTGAATTTTAGAAAAGGAAATTTTAAAAGACGAACTACTTCAGTTCGTCTAGTTAACAAAGTTAAACCTTAAACGGAATTTTACAGAAGTAAATCATGTGTCACTAGGGATATGGGGATAGCAATATGGTGATATTGCTGACACAGTGAACACTGCAACTTTGAAAGTAGTGAAGAATAACAGTGACTGTGACTGTTATTTTAAATTTATATGCTTATGGGACATACATGATTCTGAAATAAACAATAATATATGTATGTAGTTTCAATTTAAACATTATGGAGAAAAACATAAAATTTAAGAAAATTATGTACTGAATTAATACTACTACTTATATATATTTAATCTTATTATGAATCTTCTTAAATACTAAATGTAATTGTGTTAAAAAGTTCAAATAATGTTAGAGAAAATTCAGCTAAAACCAGTTGAACGATGAATCGGTTATTAGTTCATTTAAGTCACCCGTTCATTTGAAATGACTTAGAACGAATCGACACAACTCCACTATTTGCTGAGAGATTTGGTCTGTCCGGCAACGCTTTGTCGTTTAGTTGTTATTTGTGGCTGCTTTTTCCTAAAAGTTCTGCTGCAAAATGGATGTGGAGAAGATTTGTCGAACTTGCTTAAGCCTTTCGGGACCCTTTCTGTCCATCTATGATGGCAGCTCTGACAGCTGTTTGGTTGATATGTTGCGCGCATTCACCACGATGACGGTATGTCCATGTTTTATTCAACGCCCATCGCATTAAACTCAGTTCTCATTCCGCATTGCAGCCGCGTCCTGAGGATAATCTTCCACCCAAAGTCTGTCTCAATTGCATCGGAGAAATTAACCGCTGCTATTCATTTAAACTCAAATGTGAGAGTTCCAGTCGCACGTTGCGACAGCTGTTGCCAAATGCGCTGTCTGAGGAGCCAGCAGCCAAGTCAACGGTGGCCACAGCAGATGCATCAGTTCAAACAAACACAGTCACGACATTCACAGCGGCAGCGCAAACCAATGAGGTGACCACGTTAGATGCAGAGCAAAACACCAGCATAGAGAAACCAATGGTAATTTCTGAGGAGCCAGAGGGTGTTGTTGAGTTTGACTACGAATTTACCGATGAGCAGGAGAGCGAAGAGATGCCGCCCAAAGTCAGCACTGAAAACATTATACTCCATGTAGAAAAAGACAATATAAAGTATGAAACCGAAATGGTTTACAACAACAGCACGGGCGAGTTACACGAACAGCCAGATGAAATAGTCCCAAAACAGAAAGAGTATAAATATCGACTTGTCAGCAATGAGATTGGGGCCACATACATTGCACCAGAGCCTGAATCGGCACCTCCTCAAGTGACAACTCGCAAGAGCGCTGCCAAGCTGTTACAACAACAACAACAGCAGCAGCAGCAGCAACAACCGCAGGAGGACGAAATGCAAGATAAATTGGAGCAGGAGGAATCGCAGTCCCCGACCAAGCGTTCCACACGACGTCGAGCTGCATTAAAGATGGAGGAACAGAAGGAACCACCATCGAAAATAAGTGTACCAAGCCAAACCATCAATGCCAGTGGAGGAGCGCTTGCATCAGAGACAGAAGATCATAAGGGAAATTTCCATTGTGATCGCTGCAATGCAGGTTTTGTCCAGGAGAAATCTTTGATAATCCACCGGCGACAAAACGGATGCACCAATCGCAGTTTCAAGTGCAACGAATGCGAGCGAGTTTTTGTCTCATTGAAACATTTGACTGATCATCAGGCTATCCATGCTGCCCACAACTGTCAGGAGTGCGGGATGCGGTGTGAGTCCAAGGAGCATCTAGGCAGACACATGGTCCAGACGCACAAACGCAATTTGCGAAATCAGTGCAACGTTTGCCAGAAGGGTGAGTAAGAAGAATACTTTGCTGATTTACAAGATTTAATGTTGTCTGCCTTGCAGTTTTCACGATGCTATCAACTTTAAGGGATCATATGCGTATCCACACCGGGGAGAAGCCCTTTGTGTGCAACGTCTGTGGCAAGGGATTTACACAGAATGCAAATCTGCGTCAGCACAAGCTCCGTCACTCAGACATCAAACGCTTCAAGTGCGAGCTGTGCAGTAATTCATTTGTGACCAAAGCGGAGCTAAATTCGCATGCACGCACACACACGGGCGTTAAGCCGTACGAGTGTGATGTGTGCTCCTCCAGATTCACCACCAGTTGCTCGTTGGCCAAGCACAAGCGTAAACATACAGGCGAACGACCCTATCCCTGTGATCTATGCCCGATGCGCTTCACAGCCCTCAATGTGCTAAAGAATCATCGACGAACACACACGGGCGAGCGACCATTCGTTTGTCCCTTCTGCTCCAAGAGCTTCACACAGCGTGGAGATTGCCAGATGCATCAGCGAACGCATCAGGGTGACAAGATCTACATTTGTCCAGTGTGCAGTGAAGAGTTCAAATCAATGAACGATATGCGATCACATTTGACAATACATGAACAGGAGGACAAGCGATTGGTGCACTTTACTCTCCTGAGCAACAAGGAGAACGGAAATGGGACGCTAAAGGAGCGAGATGATGAATCGGATACGGTAGACACAGACTTGATGTAGACGGGTGCCTCAATTTTTTCCCTGTGGGAATTTGTAAATTGGATTTTAAGATGGGATTCCACATACAAGAGCTAGAAACTTTCGAGGATACGTTTAGAGTCAGGCTGATTTCTAAATTGATCGTATTTCGATTGCATTCCCGCTCTAATATAAATATTATAGATTTTTCTTTTTTAGAATTTCCTTAAACTTTAATTTAGCTTACAACTGTAGTTATTAAAATGCTTAAGAATCGATATATGCACTTGGTCGTCTAATAGAATTGTCCAAACTGCGCCGGTGGCTGCAGCGCAGATGTGGACGCCTCTGCGGCAACGACTGGCAGATTTAGAGACGCGCCGCTTGTTACAGGCGGATCGCCTTGAAACCAATTGACCAGCTCATGATGCGAACTCTGCACACACTTGCGCTGATCGGCAATCAGGTTCTCTGAGTATTTCACATGGTTGGCATACGCCTCTTTCTCGTGTTGCGCATCCTTGGACATTCGATGCAGATCCTTCAGTATCGCCGAGCCCCATAACTGTACATGGATATCAGGTATTTTACTGGCCAATTGCATGGCTGGTGTCACCATATTCATGCTCTCCTTGGAATTGCCTATGCTGAGGAAAACATGTGATAATAAAACCAACGAACAACTCGTCAGTCGATTTAAATCCTCGGCATTGGCCATTTTTAATGTTTCCCGAAGAAACCGTCTGTTGGAATGGGAAAATAAATTACTTAGTTGTCATTTAAATATTATTTCCTTGATTGATACTCACTTGGCCTCGTGGAAGCTGTTCTTGTGGAAGGCGTGTAGTCCCTGTACGTAATAGAATCCGCCCATCAGCGCTTGGCTGCTGTACGTGTGCGTATTTTCCGTAGAAACCGCATCGAGTATTTGTTTTAGATCAGCATCCCGTTTTGTACGCAGATAAATTATGGCCAGATTGAGATTGGCGAAGAGCTTGAGATCTCTTTCGGTTGTCTCATTCACACATACCAAAAACTGCCGTTCGGCATGCTCAAAGAAGCTCGTGGACATGGAATATAGACCGATAAGGCAATGCAGTTGTGCGGAGTGACGCTTGAGGAGATTGCGATGCGGCACCGCCAGGCAAACATCACGGGCAGCGGCAATTTCGCGAATGGCCAGCTCACGATTTCCCATGACCATGCGACACATGACTATATGCTCCAGCAGTATGACCTTAAAGACGGATAGAATGGACTTGTCCTCCTGCATTTTGAGCTTTTCGATTTGAGTGAGCGCTTTTTCCGTGTACTTTTGCGCCTTGTCCATGTAGCCCGCCATCATGGAGTGCGAGACGGTGACCAGATAGACGAGCACATACAGCTGTTCCTTGGGCAGCCAAACAAACATCTCTAGCTGATTGGAACCAAAGATGAGCTCATCGCTTGGCCAATTGGGTGCCATTATTGTCTGTATCGACATTTGTAGTTGCTTCAGACTGGGCTTGACTGTCTTGACCTGACCGAGGGCCAAATAGTAGCACACCTGCAGCACTAGGAAGAACACTTTAAGGTACTCTTTTTGATGAGGATTGGGTATGTTATTGTCTATGATTTGACCCGCTGAATTGAGAAGCGCCAGCACATCGTTTGTCTTTCGTTCAATCATCAGAATCATGGCGCGTGAGAGCAGAAATAGAACCTTCAGATACGTGGCACCCGCCTCCTCGGCCGACTCTGCGCCCACGGCCAACAGATCACTGGCCAGCGAGTACTCACGATCGTTGGCATGTATTTGCGACAGCTGCAGCAGTAACTTGCAGTGCCAGTAAACATTGTTTTGCGATAATTCCACAGCTCTCCTCAGCATCGCCTTCGCATGTAAACTCTGCTCCGTTTGCAGGTGTAGCTGTGCCAATAGCGAGGCTGTGTCGAACTTCACATCGTCGAAATTCATCAGAGGCTCTGAAATGTTCCACGCCTGTTCCAAATGTTGTCGCGCCAAATTTATGTTACACGTGTAGGCCATCAGTACCTGTCCCATTTGCAGGTGTGTGCGTGCTTCCACCTGTATTAGTAAATTGGTATCAGAGCAAATACGATTAAATTGGTTTTGTCTAATGACTTTCACTTGGACTCACCTTTGAAGGCGGCTGAAAAGTGAAGAGCGCCTGTAAACATTGTATGCATTTCTTGATATTTGGTGGCTGAGAGGTACGAAAGTATTCGGCGAGTCCCAATAGCGATATGTAGCAGGCATCCTGTGATGCTGCTCCGGTGTTGGCTACACTCATTGCTTTAAATTGCAAAGAATCGGCTTCGTTTTGTTTATCGCGTAATTTTGTTGTTGTTGTTGTTACTGCTGCGTGGGTTAATGTGGTGGTTAAAGTGTGTTGGTAAGCGCCGCATCTTAGTGTTGCTCAGTATGGTATCGATAACACCGTTCGATAAAAAATAATGATGATTCACAGTCACAGTCAATATCTGCGAATTTTAAAATAATCTTTATAGCAAAATAAATAATTATGTAACTAGTTGCGAAATCATTTATTTTTTACACATAATTAATATAAATACATAATTAATTCAAATATTTGTTTGTAACTTATTTAAAAAATACATTATTTTTTCGATGCATGCTATCGAATACAAATTGTTATATTCGCTAGTGGGGATTATTTAAAAGTCGCAGGTTACCAAAATAAATTGGCAACTTTTAGCTCTTCCAACTGTACTCAAGAGTTTTCCATGTGAAAAACTTGTCAATTATATATTACATTATGTTATGGAATGAATACTTAATACTAAATTGTATCTAATTGTTATCCTAAAGAAAGTCTGTTTAAAAATAGCAAAGAAATCTTTAAACGTGACGTCACAATTCTATTTTCAAAGTGGAGTGTCGGATCATGCGTAAATACTTGTTCTCTCAATCGTGTCCCCATCATAAGTGTTGCCAACACCTCGCCACAGAAATAGGACAAAGCGAACAAAAAAAGCAGAAAAATGGCTACATTTGTTTTTAAAAAAAGACAGAAAACAGGACAAACCAATTTTCTTGTGTTTATTTATAAATAATTCGTTTATGGCTTCGTACATATATTACTAGATAGAGGTATAATTTTAATTGATGGGCAAAAAGCCATTCAACGTCTGGATTTATAGATAGTTTCGTGTTTAAGTTTTTTCTAAGTTGCACGATTAAACGATACTTCCCGCGATATGTGTCATTACGATAACACAATATCGCTATTGAATTCAATATCTCGATGTGAAATCTAATGCAACATTGTTATTTTATATAATAATAATGTTATTTATACAAATACAAGTTTTTAAAAATTATAGTAAGGAAAGGACAGATTTCCGAAAAGGGGATGTTTGGTACTTTTCCGGATGAAGTAGTTTAAGACACGACAGATCTATCATGAAAAAGGCTGACCTGGCAACACTGCCCATCATAATATTACTTGAGCCGCGCTCACTAACAAGCACAGTACGAAGCTGAAGCTTTACGCGATCGGAACAAGTCGGTTTTGAGTGCGGATCGATTGAAACAATTTATAAAGTAAAAAAGGTAAACTTCAACAATTCAATTGCATTTCTTAATATTTCATTTGTGTAATGACAATTTTTTTTTCGACTATATTGAGACCGGTTTTCAAAGTGTTAGCTCTTCAGTTTGCTGAATGATGATTTTTGCAATTGCTATTTTAATAATTGTTCAATGCATGGTGACTTATTGCATTTTGTCTGCTCCATTAAATAGGTGCTTTTGAAATAATTTTATTATTGTTGTCACACGCAAGATTAAATGTGGCAATCAAATACGGCCATCATTATGCGGAATGAGTACGAAGTTTGATTAACGTGTGATTTATTTAATGGACTTGTTATTGAGTTTTATTTTATGAAATTTCAAAAATAATATTATTTGCATACTATGTAGTGTGTACATATATGGGTTTACCCCGAGACAATTGAAGATAAGATGAGGATGATTAATTACACTCCATAGAGTAGTTGTTCTTGGAAATATTTAATCAAATATTTAATACATATGTACATACATGTACGTTTATAAATAAAACAATAATCTGACCTCCCTTGACTCGACAATCTTAAGAAGTCAGTGTCGATTTCAAGGAATTTATAAAATCCCGCAAAATTGAGTGATTGAATTATTGTTTCCTTATTAATGTTAATTGCTTTCGTGCACATTAAGCACGCTCAATAATTTGCGACAAATTTGCTTGGAAATTCCCTTAAAAAACCCGTACTTGTTGTGTAGGCAGCGCAAGCGCAAATGGAGGCGACGTGTGTATTGGTAAACCGCAGACATAATAAGTAAATACGCGACAGAGAAGAGAGAAAGAGGGAGAGAGAAAAAACCAATTACAAAATCGCCAATACAGGGTCAAAAAAGCGCGTAAGCGTTGAAATGTTAACAATTTATGAATCACACAACTTTGAACGGCAACCGGTTTTGAAAATGGTAATTTTTTGGGTTTTTGTTTTTATTCAAAACGTTTTCATTGCGGCAATCACGCAACTGTGACTTCGTGTCGTCAGCTGAGAAAGCCGATTCAAAGACAAAGTCTCTCTTTATTTACGCTCAGCTGAATGCACATCAACAACAACAAGAGGAACAAGCAACCAGCAGCAGCAGCATGACAGTTATGCATGACAGCAACAATAACAACAGCAGCCGGGCATTGTTGTTGTTGTTGTTGCGAATTCGAGTGCAGACTAAAAACTGATAAACTTTCACTTTTTGCCGTCTGCTTGGCCAACATGTTGCAATTGTTTAAAACTGCGATTAAGATAAATTATCTATGGCATTTTGGGAAGCTTCGCAGCGGTGAATCAGCTTTCCTGCGAAAGCTCGCCGACTTTTAAACTTTTGATACAGTTAATTTACAACAACTTAACGGAAAATCAAATATCGTGCGTGACGATCATCGTCATATGCTCGTAAATCTTATACGTGAACTAACAATAGTTTTTGTCGACTTTGTGTAGAAAAATAGCTAACACAAATTATAATAATAGATTCCGTGCACGTATTATCATTTGGCAAAAAAAAAGGTGATGACGCAGATGAGGCCCATTGTGTAGTCATTGAAGGTCATTAACCAAAGTATTCACTTTCGTTTCAGAGAATGAAGTTGTGTCTTCCATTGCTGCTGCTGCTGCTGCCGGCTCTGCTGACCGCCGAGCTGTGCAGCATTCCACCCACACCGGACATGAGCAAAACACGTCCCACTTTGTACCGTGGTCAGCAGGAGTTCTCGGTGGCCATGCTGGATGCCATTCGCAAGGCGACGCCCAACGAGAACGTCTTCTTTTCACCCTACAGCACCTATCATGCCCTTCTCTTGGCCTATTTCGGTGCGACCGGCGAGACGGAAAAGGAATTGTCCAAGGCATTGAATTTGAACTGGGCGTCATCAAAGGAAACTGTGCGCAGTGCTTACCGTGTGGAAAAGGCGGATCGTTCTCGACGCGCCAAGACAATGCCACTGGAGTTTTCATCCGCCGATCGTCTGTACTTTGACGATAAGGTGAAACTGGCTAGTTGCCTGCATGAACGACTCTACGATGAAATTATTCAGTTGAACATCAGGGATAATGTCGAACAGACACGGCAACAGATTAATGGCTGGATTGCAAATGTAACACACAATCAAATCAAGGATATGATTGCCTCGGGCGATATTGATTCACGTACCCAGCTGGTGCTGGCCAATGCGGCGTTCTTCAAGGGTCAATGGTCAAGTCGCTTCAGTTCGGAGAAAACACAACAAATGCAATTCCATACGTCCGCCGATAAGGTGTCTTTTGTGCCAATGATGCAGCAGAAGGGAACATTCCTATTGAATCCGGATGAGCGCCTGGGCGCCCATGTTCTCCAACTGCCATATCGTACATCGTTTGAGGAGGATGATGAAAATTCTGATATCTCGATGGTTATCATACTTCCACCCTTCAGTAATACGGCTCTTGAACAGGTTCTGTCAAAGTTAAATGCCGACACCTTGGCGGCGTCTCTAAAGGAAGCCTCGCCGCGTGAAATTGAAGTGTTGTTGCCCAAATTTGAGTTTGAGCAGCGTCTAGAACTTGTACCAGTGAGTCAATCACTACTTAGACTAATTTAATTTCGACAACTAATTTGGATATATTCACAGATTCTGCGTTCAATGGGAGTCAACAAGATATTTGATCACAGCGCCAGCTTCGACGACTTTAGCACAGAGCAGAGCATCAATTTTGGCGATGCCAAGCACATGGCCAAAATCAAGGTGGATGAGGAGGGCAGCACTGCGTCTGCAGCGACTGTTTTGGTCAGTTTCCGTTCGGCCCGACCCATCGAGCCAACCAAATTTCAATGCGATCATCCATTTGTCTTCCTGATCTACGATCGCCGGTCGGATGCCATTCTGTTTACGGGCATTTATCGTGATCCCAAGACAATGAAATAAATATATGTGTATATGTATTTGTCTATTTATAGACAGAATTCTGTCTTGACTCTAAGTGCATGTGCTTATACTTATAATTATATTTGTATAATAAATTATGTGAACAAGTAAGTTATTGGAATAATTGCATTTTTCAAATAGGGCTTAACAGTTCACTTAAATCAGGGGGGGGGCGAGGGCAGCAAAAAAAAAATACACCTAACACATTTACAATGTAGAGTCATGAAGTATAGAAAAATTAATATATTTGTACGCGGAGCGAAATAAAAAAATTTGCGAAGATTGAACAGATATTTTAATGTTTACCATTTTTTGGAAACAAATCATACGAACTTTTTATACCTACTGAATAATTTGTTTTATTTTCATGCTAATTACAAACAACACAAATGTTAATAGAAATTAAATTTGTTTGTTTAGAACCTTTTAAATACTGGGTGGGGCAAAAGTAATCTCCCTATTGGAATGCTGTTTAAAAACAAAATGCAATCATTCATTTACTTATCCAGCATCATCATTCTAAAACTTTTACCCTTAATTTTGTAATTCGAGGCTAAACTTTTAAAGTCTAAGCAAGCCGGAGAGTTGGGACGGAAGCGACAGTAGGGTGCCCCTGCCAGTCGTCTATGCTATTTTTGGCCCGAAAAAGATTTGATACCCTTGCAGCACCCTGATGCACTTTTCAACCGAACTTTTCTATGACAACTACATGATATAGTGATTCGATATAAACCAAATTTAGAGCAATCTAAAAAAATGACGACCAGATTCATAGTCTGTGAAAATGTTTGAGGTATGTCGATAAATAGAAACGTTTGTCTAACTAAAAGTTTGATTTTCGACCGATTGTTACTATGGCAGCTAATTGATATGGTGATCCGATCCCATCCGGTCGGTTCCGACATATGAGCTGCCTGGAGAAAAAAGGTAAACCTGTACCAAGTTCCATCCACAATCCATCTCTAAAACTGAGAGACTAATTTGCATAGAAACAGACAGACGGACTTGGCAATATCGATTCGCCTGTTGAAGCTGAACAAGAATATATGTATATGCTTTATAGGTTCGGACATGCCTCCGTTTATGCGTCAAACATTTCGGGACAAACTTACAATACACCCTACACCCTGCCAGGATATAGAAATGTTCCATTTTGTAAAAAGTGTTAAAATGTACCAACGAATACAAAATGTACCAATTGTGGTACAATTGTGGCAACTTCCTTTGAACTAAATGTAGCAATTTGTCAGCTCTGTTATCATAACTTACCAATGTAAAATCAATTCAATCATTAACATACATATGTTTATCATCTGAACCCCTTTGTGTTGTAAAAAAAGAAAAAATTTAAGTTTAACATTTTGTTTTGCTTTTTTTTAGTTTTTTTTTTACTAATTTCATCATACAAATTATTGAGTAAATCATCAATATAAATAGTTATTCTTTTTTCTTTTTAAGTAAACATTGCTACATAAATACAAAATTAGGAAAATTTAATCAGCTACTTAAGAGGAGCTTAGGCAACCTAGTTAACAAGCACGCGTATTTACAAAAAAAAAACTTTAATACTTAAAGCAAAAATTGGCTTTCATCTGAATACTCTAACAGTGTTTAAGGGCTGATGGAAACAAGAAGTTAACTGTGTTGGCAACTAAATTTTTATGTCATGGCTGTAGCGAAAAGTACGGAAGGCACTTTCAGGCTGTCTTTTTGAAGAACTGTTCAAATAACAAAACAAAATATAAATGAAAAAAGAAGTGGAATTAACAGAAAGCTAATAGAGAATGCCTGTTGCTCCTCGAAGAATACGGATACATTTGTTTTTCTTGGGGGTCGTCAACAACAACAGGCTAGGCTTAATAAATGTGGTTCATCTATAGATCTGTTGGGGGCATGAGTACGGCATAGATAGCGAAGCCAATAAATACAATGCCACCCACAATGGTGACAGTGCGCACCGAGATTTTGGAAGCCACTAAACGACCGCCAATCACAGCCAGGCCAGTGCAGATGCAATGGCCAAGAATGCCGCCAACAATTACACCATAAACGTCCTGCAATGAGATAAGTGAATGACTAAGTCAATAATATCAATAAGTATATACTATTAACTTACCTTGCTGGCAGCCAGAATGATGGTCGTCAATTGGGAGCGATCGCCCCATTCGGCAAGAAAGGTCATCGTAAAGGCCTGGGCAAATATGCGCATAGTGAAATATGATGCACTGCGATGCATTTTGTTACGTCGTCCACTTTCCGGATCATGAACCAGCGCGGCATTAACATCACGATCCAGCTGTAAGGTAAATATCAAAATTATTCGTATTAACATCGGTGTGCAAGACTTGAGGTTAATTGAGTTAACTTTCAAAAACTTGATGAGGATTTTATGTGCGCAAAAGAAAAGTAAGAACGGAAACAAAACTGGCACAGTTTATAAAATAAATTTTGAAGATAAGTATTTTCAAAAACAGTACAAACGATCACTTCAAAACGAACAGATTTAGTTTTTTGTTTTTATCAAAAAAACCGATAACATGCAAAATACCTTGTGTTTGTGTGTAGGTGTAGGTGTGTAAGTATGTGTGAGTTGGAACGTTTTGGCAATGGCATAACCTAATTAGACCTATGCGAAATGAGTGAAAATGAAACGAAGCCAAAAAAGAAAAAGTACAAATACCGCTAAACCAATTGCCTAGAGTTGTGTTATTTACTTAAAATAATAATTATATTATATATTTAAGGATGATTATCTCTATCTTTTTAATGCACGGTTGTCTGTATGTGTATGTGTGTGGGTGTGTTTGTGTGTGTGTGTGGGAATCACTGTTGAATTTGTTGTTGTTGTTGTTCAAAAAGCAGATGTGAAACGTAAGTAGATGAAACAACAGAGTTAGCAATGTTGCTTGATCTCTAACCCGTGCTTTAAGTGAGCTATTCACAGTTCCAGCATCCTCCTGGCCAATGCTGCCATTCAAACTATGCATGCTATCGTGTCCGGCGAGTGGGGCACGTGGCACAGCCGCATCTAGTGTATTAACCGAATCGGAGGAGGCAGAAGTGTTGGGATCGACGGAAGCGTTTTGATTGTTGCGGGGACTACTATCACAATGGGTTTGTTCGGTCTGGTTCGATGAGGCAATCGATGCCGAGTGCGCTGGACTGCCATGGAACGTTGTCATCTTCAGTTGTTCCACATAACGGCCGCCATCCTTGAGCACCACTTCGGAGTCGTGATAGTCCACATCGTTGCAGGCTTTATCACAGTTAGTTTGCTTAGTATTAGTTGAGTTATTGGTGGTATTATTGTTGTTAATATGGTTGTTATTGGTGGGCTTTCGCTGGCGATGCTGCATCTCGGAGACATTATTGGGATTCGCCGATGGCACAACTTTCACATTTCGACCATGTATTAGCGCCTGTTCGCTGGCATCCTCCTTGTCCGAATTGCTGTTCTTGCGTTTCGCATCGGAATCATCGTATTTGCGGGTCGCTCGCCGCATTAGCTGTCGGTTAACACATTAAAAATGTTTCGAAACGAGTCGATTCGAGTCAGGGTTACACACGGTAGGTAGTAATTGATTGATCAATTTTGTGAAAGAAAGAATAATTAAATTTGACATTAGCTATAGTTTGTATACAAATCACAGACAGTTTAATTTTGATTAATTTTCATAAATTGTTTTTTTTTGTTTTGCAAATAAGCAGCGGGGTTTTTTTTTTGATTTATTCTTTAAACTTGGAAAGTTATTTAGTAACTTTTTTTTCGTAGTATTCTTTTCTTGCACTTCATGGCGCAGACGTGCAATTAGTCACATAGGCGTACATAAGTGTGCTTGTGTGTGAATTTGTATAGAATATTTTACAAAAAAAAAAAAATAATATAATAAAAATAAATTATACAATTGCATGTGAACTGCACGTGAGTCGGCACGATCGATTAATCGGTGTTTAGATTTCTCTTGCTATCGATCAAGTCTTTGTTTCAATGCCAGCGTTCCTATTTGTTCGTGTGATGGCGCCATTTTGTGGATTTATTACTCATTGTTAGTTATTTGGATATTGTTTAAATACGCAAACATAATAATAATATGTACAATATTTATAATTAATTCAGTTTTTTAGCATGCAATTTAGCCATAATTAGTATAATCATTCGCCACGTATGAAACTACGTATGAAATTAATTAGTTTTCATTATTATTTTTACTATTTGTAGTTTTGTAGTGTTGTTGTTGTTGTTGTGAGACAGCAATGGGGTTAAACTATTATTACTACAAATTAAAAGTACATAGTACATACATGCACGAGTACTAAGAAACTAAAGCATTTTATAGGCAATAGTATTTACGAGCAAATGAAGTGATCGCCTTGTTTGTTTATTTGTTTGTGTTGGTTCGGGTTTGTCTAATTGACAGCAGTAAGAAATATTATTTATTTACAACCAATTAAGCGTAGCTATTAACAAAAGCAAAAAATCAATTTCAAATATTAAAACAAAGCAAGGAAAGAGCAACAAAACAATTGTTTTGATTTTAAAGCTACTACAACTACAGCCGAACGTTAAACTGGATGTTGTTAAATCGCACTTACCTCATCTTCTCGCTTACGCAAATCACTTTGAACCTCCTCGAGTTCCTCTTGGGCATCGGTTGGTTTCATTTTGTAACCATCGTACAACATTTTTAAACCAAATATTAAAAATAATGCAGTAGATATATAATACGTGTAAAGCTGTTGAAAGATAAGCGACAATTTTAAATAGATCACAATCTCATCACGTAACTGATAAAGAGATGATGTACATACCTTAGGAATAAAGTTTGCTGCCAAGCCGAATACGCATGAGAGAACCGTCATAAGGGCCAAGGCGGCAATGGCACCGCCAAAGACAATCAAACGCGGGTGGCGCATGGCCATAATGGCAGCAATAAAGAAAGTCTTATCGCCTAGCTCTGTTAACAATATAACAGAGATCGATGCGGTGAACGCATCGATAAAATTCCCCTTTGTCTTTGTAGCCCGATCTATATCCGCTGATTTCTCTTGTATTCCATTCGTATCCGTCACCTTATCCGGTATGCCTTGTGGTTCCAAATTCTGTGCGTGAAGCAAGTCAATTGATTAGATACTCTTTCAGAGTTTGATGTGAGATTCCCACTCTTACCTTCTGTAAGTCCGGCAAATTGGCAGCAATATCATCGCCATCATTATCAAACTCTGCCGCACATATGGTGGAGAATGTAAGGACCACCATTAAGGCCATGGCCATATGCCATTTGGCTGATCTCTTTAGGAATACATTGTGTCTGGTCGTTTGCCAGAAATATGATTGATTTTGTGACATCTTTGTGTGTCCGAGAGTATATCTTCTGCTCCTGCTTTTAGTGATTCATGCAAGTGTGTGTGATCTGTGATCCGTATAACTTGCAGTTAATAACGTGTCCAATTCGCCCGGCTATCTGCAATGAAATGAATCGCTCCAGTTGATTGCTCTACTCATGACAATATATTTAACCACATAGCTAATCAGCCAACAAGTGTTCTCGCGACATTATTTGTGTATGGCAAATCCGGCGTAACATGTTCATGTCTGTGTTTAACAAGCAAATCCCGCGAGCAACCCACCAAATCAGTCCGCCAACTGTGCGATGTCTAGATAAGCGCACACTGCGTCAAGTGTCGATCCATGGTGTTGATATGGTCAGCCCAAGGCAAATCACAATCGCAACTAGTATACAATTGAGCAGCATGGCAATACAACATTGTGGTAAAAATACAAAGAGGGACAATACATACAGGTCTACATATGTATGTATGTTTATGAAAGAGTATTGCCAAATGGACGTGACTACGTCAGAAGTGACTTACTGAATCTATCGATTAGATAAAAATAAACACGAGACATTTGCAAATATTTGCTACCATGGCACAGAGATACTCTCTCTTCACTACTGTCACGGCTTGTTACGGCAATAACAGAATGACATCTGTTAACAATTCTTATTGCTACTAGTTTAATAAGCAGTTTTTGTTTTTGAATAACTTAACATATTTGACTTTTTCATACCACAATCAAACTTATTGACAAAGCTTATATACCCTAAGGTAAACGTCTAAGAAACCTCTTTGTACACTAGGTAAATACGTGACCAATTGCTGATATACTACAGATTTCGTGGGTGCGTATGAACATGTACAAATACTTATAAACAGACTTATATAAACAGGCTGTGTATATGTGTCAATGTCCATTGAGCTCGTCCAAAAATAGTAAAACTAATAAATTATATAGACCAATCATATCTATAAGAAATTACTTTATTTGTAATAAATTCTATTTTGCTCGTTCGGAACCAGATTCTTGAACTTTGTATTGATAGCTTGTAATAGTTACTATGTAGTATGTCAAGAACTGGTACTGGTATTCATTTTAATTTATCTAAAACTGGATTTGCCTATTGAATTCAATAGTATTTTTATTTTGTACATATAAATATATTGCTGGGAACTTTTGTGGGTACATTTGCCATGTTCTTTACTGTGTGTGCTTCCCTTTTGCTAAACATAAATCATCTTCTCTCTGGCCTTTTTTTTTGTACACTCATTCTGTTTTGTTTTATCATCATCAAAAGTTCTTTACATATTTGCACAATAAATAAAAGATAAATGGGCGCTCTTGATTTTCTGCTCCCACGAATTTTTGAGATTTGCAAAAGACGCAATTAAAATATATACACTACAATATGTATGTATAAATAAATTAATTTAAATGTTTTACGGTAAATGTGCCTGCATCAACGTAAACACGTTTAATATTTGTTATTGTTCATGTTGTTACGGCGAATGAATAACGCAAAACGTAGCAAATGATAAGCGAAGTGCTGTGAAGGCGGTACGCGATGTTGGAGCAAGCGAGAGCATGTAAACAACGTCAACGACATCGTTAACGATATTTAATAAATATTAAATAGAATTCAAATTACACTACACATACATTCACATAAACAACAACTCGTATTACTTATATAATTGCTTTGCAAAAAAGAGACAGGCACAACAAAGGAAAGGCGAATGAGCAGCTGACCGACAAATCAATTGACCGTTTCATTGCGTGCGTTTATACCCTATAACTGTAGATATAAGAAGTATGTACAGATAGTGGAGCTACATACTAAGCTTCGATATATTGAGTCAGCAGCTTTACAATACGATATATGGGTATTAATTCATGGAATAATTCGCAAAGTAGAGGGTATTTCATAGTCGACCCTACGCGGATTAAACAAGTTATTCGATTATTTATACATTCTTAATAGATATTAAATACATTACAAACTACATCAACCATTTTCAGAAATTATTTTGCTCAGTAATTGCAAAGATTTCCATTCTATGGCATTGATTTCTATTAATTAATTTACTTTTGCCATTTATCTATTTTAATGCGCACAAACAACAGCGTTGATAGTGCTGACATGATAGCTTTTTCAGCTAGTTTTTGATATTTGCGTGGCACTTTACTTTTCTTTTACAGATGGCAAGGTATCACATTGTAAATATACACTTTATGGCTCGCTTTTGGTTGTGTCTAACCACATAAATATTTTGTAATAACAATACATATACATTTAGGGCATTATTTTTTGTAGTTAACTGTTTAGTAGTATTAAAACTAGCTTGTTCGCACAACTTGTGGCATCACTAAATCAACGGCGCTGACGATAGCAAATTTTGTTTGGTTGTTTTACAATGTAAATATGTTAATTTCAAACACACATACACACTTGTCGCAACATAGTTCAACATCTTTCTCTATACACATCTTAATAGTGCTTAATTATAATTTAATTAATTCGTTTTTGTACAAAACCAATTATACACGTCCTTACATCGCCAGAACTCTTTAATCTTAGTGATGATAGCAATTCGATAACAGTTATCATATGAAGTATTATCGATATTATACTACCTGTTAGAATTGTTTACGTAACGCAAAATGCTCACTGAACGCAAAATGTTTACGTTAGCGCAATGTGAGTTAAGACTGTGTTCTTATCAGTTTTATGTATCTGTAACGTATTAGTGACATTTTTAGTTTGCGCGCAATTTATATTCATTTAAAAAATATGGTAATCAATTAATACATCATATTATTTAATTATATAATTTTATTTTGAAAATAGATTAAATAAAGGCGATCAGATATTAGATATTAGTTCATTGCAATTAAAAAAATATATTAATTCAACAAAACTCTAACATAAAGTTATGCAAAGTTTCAAAACTCTAGCTTCTAATTTAGAAAGTGACCGAAAAAGATACTTTTCTTTCGTCTGGCGTCAGAAATAAGAAATGGTATCCAAGGCTGCCACACGTTTCAAAACTGTTAGTTTGCTCAACATGCATACGCCACCTATGGTTTGGTTTTCAAAGTAGATTCTCATCGCAAATTTAAGAATACCTGAAATTGTTCGTACTGTATGATTATATTCAAAATAAGTTATTCCTATCTTATCGCATAGATAACATAATCACATTTAAAAGTTGTCAAAGTGTAAGCTATACATATGTATGACCTAAATAATTAGGCACTTGTCGTTTTTTGTAAATGAGAAATAGTAAAAGAAATCGCTTAAATATATATATATATTTTTTATTTAAACGAAACAGACACAAAAGCGTGAAAAAGCTTATACAATTGGTAATAACTTGAAGATTTAAATAAATTAATGGAAATAGAGTAAGCGTTTTTTAAGCTAAATGTTTGGTTTAAGGTTAAGGAATAGACGTTAACATTTCACGAACAGAGCACATGAATAAGTATGGAAAGGCCAATCATTATGGGGGCACGAATGTGTAATGTAATAATGAGCACAGTGTGTTTGTCATTTCTGTTCTCCTTTAACATCGCCTGCCTTCGAAACCCGATCTTCCTTGGCACATTTACGTATGATGCTATTGAAGTACTTGTGAAGTCCGTAGCTGAACAGACGCACTGGTCCAATGACCATGGAATGCAGCAGGTTTGTAAAGAAGCCATCCCAGGGCAACAACGCCCCGCCCAGCATCGTGAGCAGCCAGCTCTCCGTGCCCACAGTTGATATAAAGTTGCCCTTCTGCAAAGTACAAAGTTTAAGTGTTTAATTGTTGCACATAGTAGAAGTTTGTTATATCAGCTGACCAGAGCATCCTTAAGTATTGCCTTGGCCATGACTTCGGGCTCTATAAGTCCTCCGCCGCCGGATATGATTTTAGTTTCTCGCGGCTTCGACTTCTCCTCCTCCTCAAAGCCCGGCGTATTTGTATCACAGGGCAGGGCCAACGTCACAGACACACCGTGCACCCGTGACTCCATCGCGATCGTCTCAGCCATGGCTCGCAGTGCGTACTTGCTGGCCGAATACGGTCCGTAGCCGTAAATGCCAAACATTGCTGCCTGGGAGGAGGTGAGCACAATGATTCCGTCGCCAGCCTTTTTCATCTTGGGCAGCACATACCGCGTGCAATTGTAGCTGCCAAAGAAGTTGACATTCATCAGTTTGTGCACATCGGCGACGGACACTTCCTCGAACAGTCCGCAGATGGCCATGCCGGCACAGTTAATGAGCGCATAAATATCGCCCACGCTCTCCTCCAGCTCGCCGAGCACATGTGCCACTTTCTCGTAGTCGCCTCCGATGTCCAGGCTGCGATATTGAAATTTCTGTTCCGGTCGCTGGCGTATCACTTCCATCAGCGCAACGGCTCCCTCTGTGGTGGCATGCAACATGTAGCGTTAGAAGGAGAAGCCCGTCTTTCTGGTTTTCTCCTACTCACCCAACATTTTTTCATCTCTTGCGATTATTGTGACATTGGCTCCTTTCATCGCACATTCCACGGCCAGGCCAAGTCCGATGCCTTTGGAGCCACCGGTGATAACCACATGACGACCGAGTATGCTCTTTGCCCGCTTACCCATTACGAATATAAATATCAGAATGTGAATTAAGATTGCAATGGCCAAACACAAGACAACTTCTCCGGTCAGCTCCATAGTTTGTACAAAGCAAACAACAACAATAGTCGCTGTTATCGATATATGCTATTTAACATTGTGCAGCAATGTTATTAACAGCGATCATCACATAAGCTATCGATTGTGACCGAATCGATATTGATAGAAAGCGTTAAACTGTTTTGTATTTAAAATACTTCATACTAATTTATTTTGTATTTGTTTTTCAAACATTCATGCTGCACCACTGATTGTTTATCATATGGTTGGTAGTAGGTGCCACGCAAGGTTCCAATGAGCGGCAAACAGCTGCCAAAGACGCTTCCCCGGCGCGCTGCACAACTTCCAAGCGCTGCGTCAACTCCAACGCCGACGCTTTGGCTTCACTTAACATTCACATTCACTCTGGGTGGTTTGTCGGCGTTTCCAACCACTTTTGTTCACAGCCGACGACAGTTGGCAGCGCACATTCAGCTCAGTCGTGTACGTAACGTCGTCGAGTTGCCAACGTTAGCGGTAAAGCGCAAATTATTTGGCCCCATAAGCAGCAGCAGCAGCAGCAGCGGTGCATTCAAACTAAATTTGAAATGTGTGTTTGGTGTTAAGTAAAAATTGTAGTGGAAGCTCAAGTAAAAGGCAAATGTTGCGCTTCACTGCTCGCTAATGGCAAATTAGTGCAAACAAAAGTAAATCAAGCAGCGCAGCGTAAAGCGGCAAAAAGTATTGCATACCTAACGGCTGTCATGAAAAATAGATATCGATTTGCTGGTTGACGGGGAACGGACGACATACATGAGTGGGGAACGGACTGGTGCTTTGGGTGCACAAATAAAAATTCAACATGAAATTGCTAAAGTTGCCCAAAAAGTAACATACACATTCTCATACTCAGTATTAAATTATGCATTAATTGGCTCAATTGTGTGACATTTGCAACGGCACACGTATATGTGGTTGTGTGTGTGTGTTTCGCTCAGGCGTATACGGTATTGCTGTGAGTGTGCGAGTGTATGAGATCATCATTATAACAGCAGTTGGCGTCGCCTGCTGGTATGCAATACTTCTTTTAACGCTCTGCACGCTGTTCCTTCTTCTACCTTCCCACAGCTGTGGTCACATTAAAAAAAAATCGAATCTCGTTTGGTCTATGACAATACAAACGCACTTTCTTCGCAACGCATTAACCAGGTGCGTGTGCGTATAGAGAGGAGACAGAAAGCGGGGGAGCGAGAGAGGGTTAGCAAGAGTGAGCGGGACGCGAGTGTTTGTGTATGTGTTAGTACGGTTGTTGCGCCTAAAATTGAACAGAGAACATATTCATAAATAAAAAATAAAAAATCAGTAAACGCGCGTGTGTTTATTTTGTATTTTGGTAACTTGGTTCGACAACAATAAAAGCATTTCCCTATGATTGGCTCATTCTGGAATCTGTGCAGAGCGTGCCCATCAATGCCGGTAGACAAGGTACGTACAAATTGTCCTTCACACATTTAAAAAAAAAACATACTCGTATTTAGCATAACTTCTCTAATAGCTGGCCATAATTTGCAGTTTCTTAACCCACTTTCTTTGTTTTCTTTAAACTATTTATTTTTCATTTTAGTTTGGATCGGGGCGAAATCGTGTGATTTATGTGCGCCAGTTGTGTGCGACACATTTTTATTTTTATTGCATACTTGCAGGCGACAAGTGAAGGGTGCAATTCTGCAGACAAAATGGGGTGACTGCCTTGAATTTATGACTTGTTCGAGAGGGTGTTGCACTGCAGCAGGATTATATCATGGGATTATGGTCGCATATATTTGATTTAATGAATTTGCAGTAAACAATTCGTTGGAATATTGTAAATAATATCAATTATATGGTAATTCTCACTATAAATGTGCATAACAATCATGTTGGGGTGTTTATTCGAAGGATTATTCGGTTGATATGGTATTAATAACTCTTTTGGTCATCTTACATACTTTAAATTAGTTTTCTGAAGGTTTAGCTTAATGGATAAATAAAATATTTGTAAGTGAAATTCGAAACAAAAATACAATTTATTTTTAAATAAAGCCATGAAAAATTAGAACTCATTTTTGCAACATTATATATATTTTCATAACTATAACCCTTGGAGTGGCATTAAAGGGAGTTAGTTTCGTAAACATGCAATGCTTTCATAGCACACGCCCAGAACAACAAGACAATAAAGCAAAAACGAAAATTTTAGAATACGAAGTGGCAAAATAAACAAGAAATCTGCTGGCATAGAATAAATTAAAGCACATTACGCTCGACACTAGTCGCGTCAGCTCTGGTACACACAGAAAGAAGCCAGTGCTAGAAAAATAATCAATAGCCATATGGTATGTGGTCTAAGGAGCAACCGGCCCTCTGGCTCCCAGGTTCTCAAGCCCTCAGGCAGCCGGCCGAGGAGCGACTTAAGCTGGGCACCCGGCGTTGCGACGACAGGCAACGAATTAAATTCAAGCACGAATACAAAGTCGTCGCCTGCTGCCTGGCTTTCCAGCTATGGAAGGAGGGCGGCAGGGGGTGGGAAGTACTTTGCAGAACAGCTGATTCATCAAATTCGAGCTAAGACTAAGTCTTGCCGTACTGAAAAGTATGTAATGTTTTTTTTTGCCATTTCCTGTTACAGCTGTTGGAAGAGAGCGCGCGCATGTCCAATGCGTTAGAGAGAGCGTATCTGAGAGAGAGAGAGGCAGAGAGGCAGAGAGAGAGAACGCGTCGTCTACCGGCTTTTAATAGTACTCATACTCTCATAGCTTTTTGCTACCATATGACGTGCGAAGGCAAATTGTCTTGCGGTATTACATCAGCGTAGCGCAGTCAAACTTTTATTGTGCCACCTTTGCCTCCACCGTCACTTTGATAAAAACAACAAACATAATAACAACAACAACAACAACAGTGGACTTTGCTTTTCTCAGCACTGGCGACACTTAGCCGGCATGCTTCTGGCTAGTTGCTGCTTATGGTATTGCATGCAAAGGCTAAAGCCAACGTCTTATCGATTCGGCTCACATTTTAGCTCTTAGTCACTCCTTATACTACAGTCAGCTGGCGACGCCCAGCAGTAATGCATTCCATTGTTGCACTTATCTAATGTAAACTTACCCCACACATACACGCAGAGACACACTTGTTGTTATTGTAACAGCACGTGTCCTTCGTCCTGCTGTGTGCTCTATCAGTACATATTATCAATATGCATGTTGCGGCCAAAGGACAGTATCCATTGTGCTGTGAAATTTCACATGAAGAGCTTTGAAACAGACAGCAGCAATCTTTAAAAGACAGTTCTTGGAATCTGTCGACAAAGTTGTAAGTTTGATACATTTGCACGTGATTAGATATGATTTTACTTTGGCATACATACATACTATAGATAAAGTAAAAGATTCTGTTGATTGCTCATGCTATTATGCCAGTTACTAATTGCACAGAGATATGTATGTACGAGTGTTCCTTTGATCAACTGTAATATATCATACATTGTATATTATTCTACCCCGTGAGGATATACTATTGAGCTTATTGAAAGTATGTAAAAGTTCTAAGGAAGTCTGGCAGACTCCATAAACTTGTTGATCAGCAACAACTGCCGAGTCGATATAGCCATGTCCGTCTGTCCGTCGACCCGTCTGTCCGTCTGTTCGTCCGTATGCACGAATGGATCTCAGAGATGGTAAGAGCTAGAAGCTTGAACTGGGTCTCCCAGCACTGGTAATATTTGCAGGCAGATCAACTTTACCTTTAATTTTGGATGCCACAAATCGAAAAACCTCATAACAAGAGCAATTTTAAAGCTAGCGACTTCAGATTTGGCAGATATGATGAATAGATATAGTAGATGTGCCCCCTTTGGCCACAAATGGAAAAAATTAATTACATCAGGAGTTAATAAGAATTATTGGTACAGATAAAATATGGTAAAAATATTTTAAATTTATTATATCTATATGAAAGTTATTAAGAGTGTAATACAGAGATAATACGAGTGTACAAGGATGTGACTTGAATACTGTTCTGCGCAATACTGAAAATAATTCAATTACTGACACTTAATTGAAATATTTACATTTCAATTGACAATTCAGTTTTGTGTTGATAGTTGAAGATTCCATATACCCGAGGGCAAAGTGCATTCCCATTGTGCATTCAAATCGCGTCAACCGAACAGTTTGCACTCGCATCAACCACAGCAATTTGCACATTTTCTTTCTACACTTCTCCAATCTCTAAAAATGAAAGCGCAAGAGTGGCAAACCCAAAAGGGGAACCCCCAAGGCAACGAACAGCCGCAAACAAAAGAGGAAATGGGAAGTTTACTCAATTTGAGAGGCCAATCTCTATGGACCAGCAGTGTTGCCTGCATTTTGAAACTTTTTTAATTATTTGTGGTCAGCTGATTGTGCAGATACGTATGTACTTGATTATTGCACTATTCTAAGGTTACTCAACACTGATATACTCTTCAAATAGTTTAAAGATCGAACTGCTATCAGAACTGAAACTATTATATATATTAATAAATTCTTTGAACTTAAATACTAAGTGTTATAAGTATAACAACCAGATTGAGCTTATAAGTATAATACCGTATATTTTATTTGAAAATTAATGATAACATTAGATACGCTTCTAAGCATCTAAGGCTTAGACATACATATTTCAAGAATTGAATTTTAATCTTTGCTTATTGACAATGCCTATTTTATAATTGTGATGCTATCTAGTATTATTCAATTCCCAAATAAAAACTAAATAGGGTTAACTGCTTTTTATACTGATTACAATTTGTGGAATTCGAATAAATTTTCTCTTTTCTCTTTGATTAATTATTGTGGAGTCATTATGGGGATTGTCTTAACATCGTTAGAGTTTCCCGGACAGTAAACCTAAGCGGGGAAATAAGTATGCGCAGACATGTCTTCTGGCAGTAATGAAATTGTGTAATTTGCATATTTTGTGCTCACTCACGAGGTACAATTCCAACTTTGTAAATTTTTGGCTGATTGCCTTGTCGTCTGCACGAAAACATTTTTTATGTGGTCGAGTGATAATTTTATACCCTTCCAAAGGGTAAGTAATAATTACGGTTCATTCGGGAGAAATTGTCGAACTGATATAACTGTAACTTTGATCTATATAACTCTATATTTGTTCTCTGCGTTGGTAAACTAGTACTGACTTTAAATTTTATTTAAAATTTTCAATTCTGAAAATATGAATTGCTTTTATTTAATCGTATATGCCATGAAAATTTTAAACAAATTTATTTAAGGCTATGAAACATTTGGTTCTTCAATGGCTCGTGTACTTTTTTCTTTTTTGTGTTCAAATGTTTTTCGTTCAGCCATATTTATACTATTTGCATACTTGTTTCATAGAATTCAGGCAATCGCATGCAGCTGGCATATAAAATTCTACCATATACTTACTAGTTCTGTTTATACTAAATATTATTCGTTTGTTGATTTTGTTCCTGCATTTGTCGAGCTTAAGTGCATTTTTGCGTTGAATTTGCCATTTTTTGTTGATGTTATTCTTAGTCTTTAATATTCGCTTAACTGTTTGGTTTTTACGATCGCAATCAGTTATAAAATTGTTAGTGATGTAATAAAAAAAGAATTCCAAGAGAGAGAGAGAGAGTTAAGAAAGATTATTACATAATAATGTTGACATTTTAATAACAGAGAAAATGTTACGAGATTTGGATTAACTTTGTATTTTAATGTATGTATGTCGTTTTATGTTTATCTAATAGCCCTTAAGATGTCCCAATTACATACATACTGTTGGGTAATTATTTTAAATACTGCTCTGCAAAGTATGCTATTTATTTTCGGAGATTTTGAAAATTAAAGTGGACCTACAAGAGATATGTATGGAAAGTTAAAGCTATATTCCATTTTAGTTTAATAGTTGTACAGCCTTGACTTTGGTTTTATTGAAGTAGCATTTGATACTATGTAAATGAAAACAACCTAACGAGAAATTGACATGTATTTGAATTGCAATTGGCGTGTTAATCAAAGCCATTCGTTTTTTTTTTTTATTGATTTTTAAGCCAGTCATTAAAATCCACACGATTTCCCAGTGAGTTTCGTGCTGTTACACGAAATGTCTGTAAAAACTTTACACCCATACTCACACACTAGCACAATGCATCAATGTCAGGCAATTATAATTGCACTGTATTTATTCCATTATATGCTTTTAAATTTAACAAAATTGATTGAAAGTCACTTACAAGTCATTTGCTGCTAGTTTCCGTTGCATCAAATTTCAAAAGTTGTAATTAAATTGCAATCGGGGAAAAGCAGAGCAAAAGCTTTTTACGTACCATATGCTCTGAACCCTGACGTCAAGTCAATCTGGTCGTGCCATCCGTCAGCATCCTGCAACATCCAGTGACAGTTTGTCGGCCTCGTCTAACGTATTTCAGTTTCAATTTTCTGTCTGTGAACTAATGCAATTATAATAATTTCCGCACGTAAGTGATTAGAGGGCAGGTGCTCTGCTAGCTGGATGATTTTGGGTTTTTGCTTAAGCTTTAGGTTGGCTGCATTTGCCGCAGTTGGCCGTGTTGGCTGACGACCAAGTTGCCTGCTGTCATCCTTGATAGAAATTTCATGGTTTTTTATTTGTGTGCAGCATGCAGCTGCAATGTTCTGAGCTGGTCTTCTGGTCTGTGGGAATAATTTTAGAGCTTAGAATATGCTTGAAAGCTAAAATATTCATTTGCAATTTTAATAACTTAAAGAGAGTTGAGGTTATGCAGTATTGAAGGATCTTCATACACAATCAATAATAAAAAAGTTATATTTTCAACAACAATATAGTTGTTTTTATTTTTAGAATAACATTAACATCTTTTTTTTTCTCTAAACAATTTTGAAATTATTCTCTTTACTGCATTAATTCATTTAATTTTAGTTAAGATATTTTAACTTACATTATTAAAGCAAATCCCTGCAACAGAGTCTCACAATACGTTAAAACATCTTCACACTCAATGCGAAATGTATACGTCCACATGCTTGCCGTGGCATTTACAGTTAGTTCAGACGACAAAGGTAACCCTTGAATGAAATGGTAAATGTTCAGAGCTTTTGGAATAGAGTGCCGGCTCAAGCACAGCATTTGTAACTTTTTGCACTTTGTTTCTGCAAATGCACTTACATGCAAAAAACGTATATGGCAATAGAATCGTATATGTGTGTAAGATTGTTGTATGAAAAATTATATAACTTGTTCCTGTTTTGTGTGTGTGTGTGTGCATTTTTTATGAGTTAGAAATTCAAAAAAAAAAACAAAAAGAAACTTTATACTTAACAATAGAAGAGCGTAAAATATTTAAGCGGCATATAAAGCAGCGACTGGATTAGTTGGCAAGGCTGGGAAGGATGTTAGCTTTGAATATTGCCTGCCATGTTACAGCGAGCAGCTTTTATACTCGCATGACCTTATTTGCGTATACGTAATATTCGCAGCAGTCTTTTCTTGGCAAACGCGAGAAGTGCCGTTGGCAAATGGCGTAAAATAAATCATATTGCAATGGAAGCGCAATGATTTTTCACAAATCAACCATTTATTGCTTTAAAAATATGACAAAACGGGTCAACATCAACTAAATGGTATAACTGATATTTTTAATATGTGAGTGTTTGACAGACAGCTACCCTGTGCCACCATCTTTTAGCTAAAAGAAAATTATTTATTAGAATGTCTTAAAAGGTTACTTTTTAGACCCTTTACTTTAAAAAAATAAATAGGGTCTATTAAGTTTGTCAAAATGTGCGTAACAGGTCGAAGGAAGTCCGGCAGACCCCATAAAGTATATATATTCTTGATCAGCATTAACAGCCGAGTCGATATAGCCATGTCCGTCTGTCCATCCGTCGGTCTGTCCATCTGTCCGTCTGTCTGTATGAGCGCCTAGATCTTAGAGACTATAAGAGCTTGAGTCAGCAAATTTGGTATGGTGGTTTGTCTATAGCCCAAGCAGATCATGTTTATGTTAAAATTTTGACACACCCCCTTCCGCCTCCGTAAATCGACAACAAACTTTTTGAAATCCCATAAATTGAAAAATATTGAAGCTAGAGTCCTGAATTTTGGCACACAGGACAAGCATCGGGATCACAATGTATCCTAAAAATTTAATCACGATCGTATAATAAAGTCGAAAGTTATTCAAAGCACAATATTACTCAGTGTCGGGCCAAAGGAAGAAGAAGAGCATATTGACTCAACAACTAGTATTAGTGTTACTCTTCTTTCCATTTTGCAAAATAAGTAAAGGGTCTCTCATAGTCGACTTCGACTGTAGCCTTTCCGACTGGTTGTAAATGTTGTTATATAGTTATCTTATAATTTACATGAGTATATTTGTTTTTACCAGTACTTTGTTAAAACTCTACAACAATTATTGTTGTTTCATTATTGTATCAGTTAAATTTGCAATTTATATGTATTTATGTGATCTTAATAAGGTTGTTCATTTTTCAAATTTGGACTATACTGAATGTACACAAATCTTAAAACTTGCGTTCTTAATTCATGTTCCAGTCTAGTCTACACAGTATAAAACATATCTACTTGTTATTCCATTATTCAAGAATATAAATTCGTTGCCTGAACAAATCACAACAATTGAAAACACATGAAGCTTGTACTGGAAAAGGGGTAATAAATACTAAACAAAACTTGTTGATTGTAGCTCATATATTCTATAAAAGCGATGCATTAATTAGCGATCAATATGCACAGGGTGTAAACAGTACTCGTGTAGTACGATTCTAGAACATTTAAATGGCCACTTTTAAAACCATTGCAGCTTGTTCCTTGAGTTTGTTCCAATGTTGTTACTTGTCATTGCACTTTTGGCTATAATTTCATACTTTGACTTTTGTATTGTTTGTGTAGCAGACAATGCGGCATTGCGAACAGTTTTGCAGCACAATTTGTTTAGCTAGCGGCAACTTAAAACATAAGTACATATATGTATGTACATCTGACTGCAAGTATAATACTTACATTATTGTTCATTATAATGCAGTTCGTTGCCTGGCAATGGCAATTTGATACAAAGCAACGGAATGGAAAGAGAAATAAGAGCAGACAATAGACAATTATTTGCACAAGTACGAGTACGATTACGAATACGTGTATATAACAATTTGTGTACTTGCAGCATATACATTTATTTTTATATACTCCAGGGCCATTTGATGCTGCATTTTCCTAATGACATTGCACTAGAGTTTTCAATTGCCGGCATTGAAGGATTTTCTCACTGTTCAGTTTAGTTCAGCTCAGTTAAATGACCGAGTAAAACTTGTCTGATTAGGTAACTCACAGCATACAGAACTCTCTCAATAGTAGTTTCGCAACACTTATTTAAAGTTGGCTTACATTACAGTTACCATAGACAGTCTTTATGCAAATCCATGACTGTGATTATAAACCCTATAGGATTTGTGTCTGACGGGCAAACTGAAGTTACTCAGTCGAATAGCTTATGGCAGAAAAGCTAAACTTAAATGTTTTTACATTGTTTAAGTTTGTTCTTTATAGCTACAATAATCTAAGGGATCGGGTCAGTCTTATAGACTTCCTGGCAAGAAATTTCCTCAAAGCCATAATACGTAATTCACATTTTAAATAAGAATTTCAAACAGTGTAATACTCTAGCTTCAATACCATATAATGTTTCATAAAATATACTCTAATCACAAACTCCACTTGTACTATGCTTATAAAACTGAAAACTATTTCCATCGGCTAAATTTAATGTAATCATGTATTATGAAGGCACTTTATGAAGTCTTCTAAGTTTAACTTTCAATGTAATGAATTGAAGAATAAAATGGAATAACTCAAAAACGATATTTAGAATGACTTAACTTAAATAATTAAATCATCTACAAAAACAATTGTTCCTAAGAGTTGTATGGTTGTCAAAACTAGGATTACTACTTATTACTAAATGTCATTAATCAAAGTACAAGTGCACTTAGATATACATAATTTGTCATAGTCAAAGTTTCGAAGTATGGCAAAAAAAAAAAACTTTGCAAGGCAGGCAATAATGAAAAAAGTAGAAACTTTTCTTGGGCAATTTATTTATTTATGATTTTATAAACTTTGGAAAGAGCTGTAATCTTAATGCGTACTGTACTTTGACTTGTGTTTATAACTATTATGTAAACGACAACCGACGGCGCTACCAAAAACAAAGATGACTAAACATGTTGCGGATGCTGGCCGAGAAGCTTCATTCAGCTGACGTCACTTTATGAAATTCTGTTTGTCTATGGCACTTTTTTTTTCTTATTTCTCTTTCGCATTTCCACAGAGCTTACGTCAGCTAACGTTTTATATAAGTAATCGTTTGTATCCTGAATATAGAAATGCTTTTTTGACATTCATTGAGAAAATCGTTGGTAATTTTCAATCAAATTAATATAAACAAGCCGATCAGTCGAGCGGGCGCGACAGTAGGATACCCTGTGCAGGCCTTTAAAGACAAGTATTTTTATTATAATGGGATTTAAATATATCGCTTGAAGTCGATTTAGCTTTCATCGAGAGTAGGTAGCTTGCGATAGTCTGGCAACACTGGACTGTGGCTGTTGATTGTTTATGTTTAGCGCCACAGCAGACGAAAGGGAAATCAAACATACATGAACAAACTCGTCTTTTCATCTCGTCGTTCATTATATCGTCGGCGCGATGCAGCGACTGCGCTGCTACTGCGCTGCATAAATTTGTTTCTTGAATAACTTCTGAGTTCAATATCCGATCGTACTGAAATTTGTAGCAAACATTGAGAGTAGGATACTTATCATGTGTGCCAAATCTCAAGTCTCTAGCTTTAACATTGCTTATGTTATGGTGATTTTTCTAATTTTAAAACCAACGGGACATGATATCGAAAATTGAAAATAAACTTGATCTGCGTATGGTATTCAGCAGCCTACATTCCATATTTAAAGTCTCTAGCTCTTATAGTTGCTGAGATCCACGCGTTCATACAGACGGACGGACAGACGGACGGACAGACGGACAGACAGACGGACAGGTGTCAATCGACTCGACTATTGATACTGATAAAGAATATATATACTTTATATGGTCGGAGATGCTTCCTTCTGCCTGTTACATACATTCACACAAATTCATTATAGCCTTTTTTGCCCATTTTTAATGGGCACAGGCTATAAAAACTATTGTTTTTAATATAATTTTTAAGAGTTTCAGTCCAATGCTTTCTCTGTAGTACATTCGTTCATAATTATCGCTGCTCTTTTACTTTTTTAAATTTCATCCAAAGACAGATCATCATCATCTTCGTCTGCAAGCATACGGTTGGCTATCTTCATGTCGTTTTCTAGTTTTAGTTGCCATCTTCTTAAAATAGGGAGCTCGGGGGGCTGTAAGGCTGGCGTTGGGACAAACTGTAGTTTAGGATCGCCAATCAAAGTACGTGCCAGGCAACAAAATGGTTTATCATAATTAAGATTTGATTTTAACGAAAGTGGATAATACTATATGATAGATAAGATATGAATTGGAATTAATCGAATCTTAAACTGTATCCATTGAGCGTCTCACCTGTAGGTTCCATTTACGATGAAAAACGATTGATTTTGATTTGACTTTGCGTTCTTTGCAATCCATTTTATTGCCACATAACACAATTGGTATTATACCGGTAACGCGCACCAGATTGCGATACCAATTGGGCACATTATTATATGTGGGGCGTGAGGTAACATCGAAAAATATCAGACCACATTGCGTGCCAATATAGTAACCATCGCGAAGTGCACCAAATTTTTCTTGACCGGCTGTGTCATAAACGTGGAAACGAATTAAGCCTCGAGTGGTATGAAATATCAATGTATACACCTCCACTCCCATAGTGGTTATGTATTTTTTCTCAAACTCTCCGGTCATATGGCGTTTGATAAATGTCGTCTTTCCAGTCCCACCATCGCCCAAGAGTACTAATTTAAATGACGGTATACCGTCGCCTTGTGCCATGTTTTGCAAAAAAACCGTAAAAAGCAATTGAAATATATACTATTTAACAGTTTAACAATTTTGTAAATATATTATTTTTGCTATTGTCACAGCAGTAAAATGTAGAATGAAGCCTGAAATAAATCATAAATGACTAAAAGTACTAAGTTTTTTCTTTAAATAAATAGATTGCTTCTAAATTTGTTCTAAGAAATAAGACTTTAGTATTGTTATTAATATATAATGCAATAATTTTATGTCAGATAGAAAGTTTGAATAGTTAGTTATTTGAATAATTTAATTAATTTATTTATAAATTATTTTTGTTCTTAAAATACATCGATAATATGCCAGACTCAGCTAAACATATCAAATAGTCCATAATTGTTCTGTAAGCACTTAATATACCCTAAAACAAGCGCGTGCCATCGATCGCATTGTCAGCATTGTTGTTATTCACATGAGTACACCAAGCGTGTAGCACACAGATATTCACTCATCCATTTAACTAGTGACTTACACATTCATACCCTCACATACATACATGCACAAACACACATGGTCACACACATTTGCAGTCGAGTGGTAATAAAAGTATAAAATGCACTCACGTTGGAAACTAAATTTTTGAAGGCCTTAGCACTGGAGCATCGCATTTCATGATTATTGCTTGCAATTCTACGACATTTAAACACTTTAATGTGTCATCTACAGGTTCGTATATTCATGGAGACACTCAGTGAGCAAGTCATAGTTACGAGTATAGCTTCAGATTGATGATATTACATTGTCTGACAAGCTGCAGGCAACGACACTGACAGCCAGACATTTTAAGTTTCCCAGAGGGAGGCAGGACAGGAAAATGCAATTAAATGCAACTGTTTGTTATACCCTATAAACATAGAATGGATAATATGGTATACTTATAATATACTGTATTGTTTTATATATATATTATACCCATTATATGCAGTCCTTATACTCTCTCTGATTTCCCCATTTTACGTAAATATGAAAATATATGTACTGACATTTTATAATATATATATATCAACCCAATGGATATCTTCTAGTTAGGCACTTCTACTAGATTTTGAGTACTCGCACTTCTTGTCTTTCTTGTTGTACTACATAATTCGAGTTTCATTTTGCGTTAAAATATGCACAAAGAATGTTTATGGCTTGGTTGGGTTCTATGTGTACATATAACACAGGAAGTGTTGCATTTCTGTGTGTGTAATGCAAAAGTTTCTGGAAGTCTTGCTTGTCTCAATGCTGAAAGACTGACGGTTCAAACTTTGCAACATGAACGTCAACATTTAATAACTTAAACCCATTTTAATTTTCAACTTTTTTTCAAGCCTATTTGCCATGCCAATAAAGAGGCTTTTGATTGAAATTTCACAAAACGATTTATGTGATTAGTTGGAATTTATAATTTAAATCACACAATTAAATAAATCGTCGGGATTGCTTTATTGTTGCATCTTCATCCCTTCGGACATCACTTAGCAATAGAGATTCTTGAATAAGATTAATGTTTATTAAGCCCATGGTGATATAATTTGTTGAATAAATCAAGAAGAGGCTAGGGAATATATAAAAGAAAGAAGCTATATCTGTAAATTTGCGTAATTCGGATTGAAAATAATCGTAATCTGCGTGTGGTATTCAAGTAGATAGAAACCATTTTCAATTATTACAAGAATTGAAATTACAATATATAACATTCCTTTGATAATATAAATTATGAAACTTTAATTCTTTATTCTCATATCTTGTAAATCAATCTGTGAATTAATAAATGCACAGAAGTCAACGTACTGTCGCATCGCTGAACACGTATATTTTAAGAGGAATTTTCAGTATTGTTGCACGTGAATGAACTGGGGAATTCAGGATATTATGCATACGCCACATTGGCAGTTGCGATAAAAACAACCAACACTGGGCTTTGCTATTGGGACTTTCAATAAATCTGACGTCAAAAGCAATGTCAACACTAAGCCTTCAAATCAAAGCCATGCTACCACATTTAAGTTTGCAAAAGGATACAAATTGCATAGAACAGGATGCAAGCAGACAGCTTGAGAGTCTGACAGGTTACGACGGAGTTGAGCTCATGTGCAATAAAAGCGTCTTAAAAGTTTAATGTCCCTCGATTTGCGCGCACACACAAATGAGTTTCGACTTTATGTCGGCTTTAAATAAATCTTTGTGTGTGTGTGTGTGTAAGTCGTGCAATTTACTTGTCATCAACTATTTGTTTCTTCATTTAAAGTATTCTGTTGATATTCTGTTTGATATTTGGAGCATGTCGAAGAAGGGCTTCTTTTAGTTAAAGTTAAATTTTAATATGCTCATTGCAAATTGATTGCAACTAATCTTATGTTGTCAGTAATTAAGCCAAGCTTTTTATAACTAAGCCAACATCGCTTTGCACTTTATAGGACCTTCAGTTTAATCCATATTAATGAGTTCAGGGAAATGAGCTTTTCTTTTTGCAAGAAAAGTATAGGAAAAAGCAGTTCTGAAGATGGTATACCCTGCTATACTTAATTGTTATTTAGTGAGATTTTTATAACCAGACGATATATACATATTATAGTTTCAGCAAGAACATTTTGCCTATAGTTGAATAAACAGTGCTTTTTTCATGCGCAACAGGAAAAGATTGTGACAAAGCCATTGTACTTTCAGCAAGACCTCTAGATATAGCGTAAAATGCGCCCATGCAAATGAGCAAGATTATTTAATTAAATAAAGTTGGCCCCACAGGCCAGCCACGTTGTGGCCACCAAGCGGCTAATGTGCATCTGGTATAGAGGGTCGCCGGTAGCCTCATTAACAGGCGACCTCGACACCAACTTGGCAATTTATTATATGGCGTTGCAGAGGCACAGAAGCTGGCTCTCGGCTCTCAGTCACAGCTCAATCTGCGTCAGAGTCAGAGTCAGAGTCAAGCTCTGGGCGTGTCCTTATAATAGGGTCATTTAAATTTAGGCAAACGAATGAAAAAAGTCAGCATTCCCAGTTGTCTGTCTGAGGCGATGTTGAGTAAATTAATTGCTGGTGCAAACTCTGGTTGTATTGCGCGGTTAGTTGAGCAATCGAGCAAACTAAACCGCAGCGGACCAGAGGCACGCATACGAATAGTAGAGGCAACATGGCAGACAGACCGGCAGCTATGCAATCCCCACTCTCTCGGGGGGTTCACCAGATGTTTGTGTTTGGTTTGGTTTGGTTTTTGGTCTGTGCCAGTGGAAACCATAAAAGCAACTACCTATACTACCTGTATTCGTACGTGCACATGACGTTGTCTGCACCAGACAAAATGGTGTCAAATGACAAAATGCATCGTAAACTCAAAAAGGAAATGGAAAAACTCTACCAAGTACGTGGGCTGCACGATTAGTTTTGTATGACTTGCAAAAGAAAAGTTTACTTTAATTTACTTTGGCTTACTTTTTGTAAAACAACAAGTTTTTGTCTTAAAGTGAAAAGTTCTGTTACAGGGAAGAAATAGTATAAGTGACAGCGTTCACCAGAACACGTCAATGTTAATGTGATAGATGAAAATCCTGTACCAAATATCCCCTATGTTTGATGCTCTGATTGTGATTTATAAATATAAATGTAAAGAAAATAACGCTAGATTTCAATTTATGAAGAGCAAAATGAGTAAAATTAACTTTATTTTTTGTTAAACTGTTTTGTGGTGGGCGTGGTTTCGCATAAACAAGAATATGCAAAGCTTTGGAGACAAGATTCTTTTAATTATTTATTATTACAACTTATTATTTACTATTTAGAATCTGTCCTCGCGCTCTCTTGGCTTCCATTTTTTTAAGCATTTCGGTATACTTTTATTTTTAAAATATTAAACAGATGTGATGATGTTTGGCCTCACTTACGTAATAGTCAATAAGATTATACATATATTATTACGCAAACTCTTGTGTCTTCCAATCCAGAAGAAAAACTCATTGGACAATGAAATTTTATGCGCTTGTTTGTGCTTCAATTTTCTTGCACTTTACGAACACACCAAATGCAATACGACGACCACAGACCACTGTCAGCCAGGCGATAACTACAAGTGGACTTCGAGGGGATTGGAGGTGGTGTCCTTTGTTCACATAAAACTTGAAAGGTCCCTTTAGGTAGATTAAACACGCACATGTGAATTGTATGTACTATATAGTATACAGTATACACTTTGTTTGCGGTTTTCAGTTTGGTTATCTAACACATGTAGCTTAGTGTTAGTTAAGGGATTATAGCGCAGTGTAAACTGACGCCTGCAACTATGCTATGAAATATATTGTACTAGATTTACCAATCACATAGGAGTCCTTACATGTCCTGGCCGATATGGTGTGGGTTATTCGTATATTTTATGTGGCTAAAATGGAGAGCCGCAAGATGTGATTGCCATTAAAATAGTTATGGTCAATAACAATTGAGATGATCTATGCATATTTGTATTTTATTATTGCACTAAAAATCCTCGAACTTTATTATTATGTGCATTGTTACAGAAAATCTATTTCAAATTGCAGGTAATAATTTGTTAAATTAGCCACTTAACAGCTTATAGCGGATAATATTTGATTATTCATGCCTTTAGCCAATATATGCCTGTGCCCATTAAATATGGGCAAAAAAGGGTATAATGAATTTGTGTGAATGTATGTAACAGGCAGAAGGAGGCATCTCCGACCATATAAAGTATATATATTCTGAATCAGTATCAATAGACGAGTCGATTGACACCTGTCCGTCTGTCTGTCCGTCCGTCTGTCCGTTCGTCCGTCTGTCCGTCCGTCCGTCTGTATGAACGCGTGGATCTCAGCAACTATAAGAACTAGAGACTTCAAATTTGGAATTTAGGTTCCTGAATACCATAAGCAGATCAAGTTTATTTTCAAAATTCGATATCATGCCTTGGTTGTTTTAAAATTAGAAAAATCACCATAACATAAGCAATGTTAAAACCAGAGACTTGAGATTTGGAACACATGATAAGATGCTTGGGATTAATGTGTCCAGAAAATTTCATAGCGTTGCCACGCCCCCTTCGCACACAATTACAAAAAGCTGATAACAAAAGCAGTTTTAAAGCAAGATTTGGCACACATGGTAAGTATCCTATTCTCAATGTGTGCTACAAATTTCAGTAGATCGGATATTGAACTCAGCGCAGTAGCAGCGCATAAATAATCAGCAGTCCAGTGTTGCCAGACTATCGCAAGCTACCTATTCTCAATGCAAGCAAAATCGACTTCAAGCGATATATTTAAGTCTCATTATAATGAAAATACTTTTGTTTGAAGACCTGCACAGGGTTTCCAACTGTCGCGCGCGCTCGACTGATCGGCTTGTTTTTTATAAATGAAAATAAAAAATATAGTTATGCCTGTGCATGTGCCACATATATGAAAACTTAATTATAATTTTAATTAACATTTTATTGCACGTAACGTAAGCCAGTCAATCAATGCCAGTTTACATTTAAAAGGCATTTTAATAAGATTAAATAACATTTAAATCAATATGTCAGACACAATTGGTGTATGAGGAAGCCGTGTGTGTTTATCTGTCATCAGCTCTATCAGCATTTCAGCCTCATTGCACTTAAACGCAGACAAACATATTTAATAAAGTGATATGGAATTTAAATAATTTGACTAACCACAATTGAAACACATTTTCAGTGGATACGAAAAGCCACGAAACTGAGAGCACAAAAATGTTTTTAAATAAGCTCTGTACCGGCCGGAATAAAATGTTGTTAAATATTTATGCATACAACATATTATACTGCGGCTTTCATTTTGGGGTTGCAATCAATTTGGCACAAAACACATAAATCAGAAGAAAGTGTATGCGTTTCCCCTTTGCCTGCCGAATGACATGATAAATGGCCACAGTTTGGCTGCTGCGAAAAAATTGCAATAAATAGAGGCAGGTGTTTCTGCCACGTTCCATGAGCCAATCAACCCCAAACTATAAAAACGATAATGTCTGCTATAAGTTGGTGCGACCCTCTGTCAATTCATATGACAAACGAACCTTGGCGGCAACACACCTTCCTTCAATCGATTAAAGTGCGCTCACTTACAGTTCATCAAATAAATTATACAAGTCTTGCGGTATTGCATGTATGTATATTTTATTGCTTGTTTTTCGGCGCATAGATTTTCTTCCATCACTTTTAAGGGGGGGTTGGTAATTCCCTGGTGGCTTTGGACTTTGAAAAATGCAAGTAATCTTTATAAATTGTCTGGTGAATTGATTTTCCTTGTTTTTCTCGTGACTTTTGGGGTTGCTCGGCAATCTCGAACTTGTCTAGACTTCTTTAGGGGTTTACCGGCAATTAGGTTAATTATAAGCTTTATTCAAGCACTTTTAAGAACTGTGTTCTAGTGGGTGTGAATGGATTAAATTTTACGGTTATTATTCTATACACACTTTGTAAAAACGTGTATGACGTCATATTTCAAGTGATTAAAGCTTACAGAATGAATCAGTATCAAGAAAGTTTAAACTAAATTTACCTGAACCAATTGCATAAATCAATTTGAAATAAATTAGTTAATTTGTATGTGTCTTCCAAATTGATTGAGTGGCTTTTAGTAATCAGCTATAATAAGATTAGCTGGTAAAACTGCTAAGACCTACTTAAAAATTAATTTTTAAACGCAGAAAGGTCGCCGTTGCCGTGTTGAATGAATAATGATTTAAAGATGCGAACTGGGCAAAGTCGTTGCTTTTGTATTTGTCTTTGCCTTTGGCTTTGCGTGCCGAGTTGCAATTATTTCTGCCTTGGTGTTCCACAAATGGAACGATAAAAAAAGGGTCTAAAAAAGACGAGTCAGTCGAGTTACAATGCGCACACGTAGCGCAGGTAAATAAATTGTCGAAGCAACTGGCTAGCACACAATTACGAGCACAATTCTAAAAGAACTTGGCCAAGTTACGTAACAAAACAAAAACAATTGACGCCATAATTAACTCTGTAAAACTGTCCAACTAGCCAACTGTCTGACTGGCAGACTGGCAGACTGTCTGACTGTCTGACTGTTTGACTGTCGTTTCAACTTTGGTGGAGTTTAACACAATTTACAGCTATATGCAGCGAATTATAATTTGAAATGTCCTTTATCCCTTAGCCGTTATCCTTTGCAGTGGCTTCGTTTTGAATCGATACGAACCTCACAAGCACTTGAACGCATTTTGGTTTCGTCATAGCCATAAAACAGCAGCTCTAACTGCTCAAATTGTACGTTAGTATAGATATTTTTGGCTTTATTTTTCGTGTTGTTGTTTGTACAATTATCAAATGGTTTGGCAAAGGCAAAATCAGAAAAAGAACAACGACAAGTTGCTTTGCTGCATTGAAATGCGACAACCGCATTTTGGCCAAGCGCCCAAATTGCCATCTAACTGGCCAATTGTGCCAGCTTTGGTCATGGCTATGGGTTGTACTACGTTTATTTTCATTTCCATTTTGTTGCCTTACTCTGGCTATGGAAAATAAATATTTTTATTTACATATGGCCAAAATGCGTACGTGAATGTGTTTTCAATCTTAATTGCCTGCGTTTGTGTAATTGTTTTGTATACGCCATAAGGAGCTCCAGAGTTATGACCAAGACTGCAAACTGGTCCTGAAACGAAGCTCAAAGAACCGGTTCGGTTTGAGTTTTTGGACTAACCGAATAAATATGCAAATATTAACATAGATTGGAGCCAGAAGAAAAACAATTTATGCCTAAATTATCTTTAGTATTATGGAAAATCGGGTGTAGTGTATATTTTTGAAAACAAACTATCATAACCAAAGACAGTTTTGAACAAATAGTTAATTTGATTTTAGAATTGTGTCCTGTTATCCCTTCAACTGGGTATTTTTAGTATTCTCCTTGCCGAAGTCTTTATGTTTGTTATAATTAATTTATTTTTGAAAGCACTTACAATGGTAACTAATTAACTTACAACCCACATACATATTGTGTGCTTGGGGTTTCTTCTTCTTATTATATTTCAGCAGCTCCACTCAGAGTATAGGAGCACTTATCGTTGGCATGAATTTACGGGCAATTCGAGGCCGGAGGTTGTGCGCCGGGCGCCAGCCCCAAATCCAAGTCAATTTGTTGGTGCGTAGTTGGCGAAGAATTTCATTTATTTTTGCCTTCATGCATTATCCACTTATGTGGCATTGTCATGGCGATTTATCGATTGCAATATTTTATCCATCAATCTATTCTACGTCGTTGTGCTTCCCACAGGTCCAACAAATGAGCCGCCATTGCCACGTCGAAAAAAATGCCCGGAATTAGCATATAAATCGCATGAGTTTATTATAGGATCGGAATATACAGATGCACGTCGAGATGCCAGTGTCCAACGTGCAGCGAGGGTAAGTCCAATACTAGTACAATACTCGTACAACAAATTTAACATTCACCTTTGATTCGACCTTGCTAAATGTACACAGCCATTTCTAAAAGAATAACAGTACTGCCAACTGTATGGCAGATGGCAGAGCAATAATTTAAGCCTTACCAAAATGCCAACATAAAATCATTTTTACAACAGCTATACATATTATATTATGATGCAACAATAAGTTGTGGCTGCCTTTGCATTCCCGGGTGTACAGCCTTTATTCAACTTATTAAAGTAGATACTTCGGGACACACAAAATAAATATATATGTATATACGAGTACTGTAAAAGGGCGACTCTATTAGGCGAATAGCTGCTGCTAACGTCAAAATTTGTTGGTCCCAAGCCCTTGGCGGGCAACAGACTCTCCTTTGACCAAACACGGACACTATATTTGACTTATTTTGAAAAAAAAAAGTCTCCCCCAAGTAACCTAAACCAATTTCTAGCAAACACAAAATTTTACATGAATTATGAATAATTTGGTTTTGCACCTCAGTTCTATAAGAACTTTTCACAAATGTAGGTAAAAGACAGACTGTGTTATTTCCTACCCTATAAAGTATAGATATATGTATATATTTGAACAGTATAAAAAGCAGCATGTTTTTGGAGATTACATCTTTGTTATTTCAAAGCAAATTCTCAAATTGTACAAGTACAATTTTAAATCAACAAGTTTTAAACTCAACATTATCCATACTGTTTGATAGATTCCGATTATAGTTGGATTACAAATCCATAAATATAAATATTTAATCTCTGCTTACTAAAAGCAAGATAAATCTCTCTTAAATAGTATACGCTTACAAACTCTCTAGAATTATATACTCACATAGAAAATGAAGTAACAACTCGTTAAAGTGAACAATCCCAACTTACACACATAATGTATGAGTAGATTAAATGCCTGTGGTTTTCTAATGCCGACACGTAGAAATCGCATATTTAAGACTCATGCTGGGCTGTCGAGAAATGTGTGAAATAAAATAAAAAATAAATTCCAAGTGGTTGTGCGAACATACTATGAGTGTTTCTAAAATATGAGAAGCTGTAGTCTTTTCAGAAAAAATTCACGCACTGATGGGATTTGAAGTGGGCCACAAGAAACAAGTAGTATGGTAGAAATAAAAATTTCATTTTTTATTTATATAGTATAATGCGCATTTGATAAAGAGCTTTTATATCCACATACTACTGGCAATGGGCAGGTAGAGTTTTTGCATAACTGGGCTTTGGGGTTAATGCGTTTATGCAGAAATTCGAGTGCACATGTATGTGACCATAAGCCATAGTTGGGACGTTGCTAATGTCGCACAAAAACCAATGGGCGGGTTTTTTGTTTGGTCTTTTAGGCGGCTTTTCTCTGCCATGCTAATTAAAAATGCGAACTCGGTGGTACATGTTGCACACAGGGACACGGTCATATACATATGCATAGACATTGTGTGTACGTATTGTTTTATTACACACCCTGACAATAAATAATTAATTGAGTTCGCATGGGCGCCAGGCAGTGTTGCTACCTGATGATGTGCGTCAGCGTGTCGTATGCGTAATATTAATGAGCTGCTAATTAACTTATACTCTTATACACCCACACATCTGTGTGTGTGTGTGTGTGTTTTATGTCTCTCTATTTGTAGTCGGAGGAGCGAGGTACACCTTCGCGTCGTAGCAAATCGGAAGGACCACCCGTTGTGCCCAATGGACGAGCATTTCCCGCTGCAACGGAGATCGATGGAACTACAAGAAAACAGGTACACAATTGTTAATTACATACCCAATTAAATGTGCTAGACTTTAAGGGTGATCGATGAAAATTATATATACGTATATAACATATAATGTTATATAGAGTCATACAAAAAAAGCATTGCTCAAGTTCCAATGACAACAGCAAAAACGGCAAAGAAAAGAGAGATTAAGCACATACTACTAGTATATAGATTTAAAATTATTCGAATGAACAGTGAAGTACATTTTTGTACTGTAAACAAATGGAACTTTAACTACAATAATGCTTCACATTTTTTGATATATCTAATCAAATGCCTTTTCCGCTCTTGTCACTAGAAGTCTCATCAAAACACATTCTACTATTCAATTTACATTAAATTGCATTCAGAGTCATATACATATGTATGATAATCTTTATAGTGTTTCTCTTATTTCTCTTATTTTCTCTACTGCATGTGCATATTGCTATGTACTGTCTATGTCCTATTCTTATCTCTATATATTTATATCTCATTGTGAATATCTGCAACGGCAACGACCTAACGCAGTTTAACAGCAATCTACTCGTACATGTCCTCATAGTTGTCAGTCGACTAGATTGTTAACCAGCATGATTTTTTATGCCTTGTCATGGCGGCACACAAGAAGTGTCTTCAATACCATCGTCCGATCCGAGATAGTGCGCAGCTTCTCCACGAGACCATTGGTCCAGGCGACGCGCAACAATTTCTATTAGTCGCTGTCACTGCGGCTGTCTACCACATGCCTACCCCCTTGTCCACTAACTTCCCCCTGCTGGTCTACTGGTCTTTCTATTATAGGCAATTCTTTATATATGTATGTAGTATGTCTATATGTTAGATTATGTATATGTACATCCTTTTGTAGTACATGTCGTTACATTTGTAACTTGTTTCAGTCTCGCCATTGCCATTGCAACCAGAGGGAATTTATGTAGTGACTGTTAGGCATATGAGTCCGCATATGCCTATTTGATGGTGTGTGTGTGTGTGTGTGTGTGTGTGTGCGTGTAAGAGTGCCATTGAGTTGGCTGTCGGAGCGTCAGTTAGTCAAACAGACACTCGACCTGAATGTAAATTTTTAATCTGCAAAACTCTTCAACATTTGCATAAGTTGCCGTTACCGCTGTTCATCGATTTTTATTATTTTTTTATTTTTTTTCCAATTCTCTCATGTATCCTTGCTGTCTCTCTGTGTAACCTTTAAGCATCTATCAGTTGTATTTCTGATTTGTAGTGCATGTAAGAAGCCTTTTTCAAATTTCTATTACAAAATCAGATGACATTTTCTTGAAGAAGTTTTAAAGTTTAATGATTAAATAATACTTGTTGCCAATTCAAATAAAAAGTTGAGGTCTGCGTAAATTAAATATATCTTTCATAAAAGCTATTTAAAGGGTAGTCCAACAATCAAAATGAAAAGAATTCTGTCATATTCTATTACAAATAAAGTTGAATAAATAGAAATTAAAATTAAAGTCTCTTATTTATATAATTTTATTATATGAATAACCAATAAGAGAATGATTGGAATTGTTTAAAATTCAAGCACAAAAAAGGTTTTGTGTATTGTGGAACGAAATACAATTGTTTCTTATCCCTTTGCAGGGTGCAAAAGATCTAAGACGATTGATAAGTTTTATAGAAAAAGAAGTACATGTTTAGGTAATACTTAATTGGTTTATTTTCTTTAAGTTCTACAAAAAGTGTCTTTTCTTTATCTTTCAAGCAGATTGGGCAAATCTATTCCAAAGTAATGTGTAGGGGGAATAAACTTCGGTTCTTCGAAAATAGTTTGCTTTTAACTTTAGTAAATAATAAATTAGGGTTAATTATCAAAATTTACAAATTATACTTGTATTCTGTGTGTTTTTCTCTTTTTCTCTTTCTTTTTTCTTTCTCTTTCTCTCTCTGTGTGTCTGTCTCTCTCTCTCTCGTTCTCTATAACTAACATGCTCTCTCTTTCTGTTCTTCTTTATGTTAACTGTGCTCTGATCGTCCCTCAAATCATAATCAAACGCATACTAACCAAAATAATTAATGCTAATGCTAATCATTGAATAATTTGTCACTTATCTTAACAAACAATGTGTCAATGCAATTGCTCTCTCTCTCTCTCTCTCTCTCTCTCTCTTTGTCTTCTCTATTTCTCCCTGTTCTTTTCTTTTATGTCTCTTATTTGAATATTTTTGTCTTCTCGTCCTTTGTGATTCTGCTCTTCTCTTTTGCAGGCGGGTGAGTCAAATGGCCTATTCAAAAAGACCATCACAAAATTGAGCACTGAGTATCGCCTGCAATTCGTTTGGCCGAATGACCGACGCATTAAGGGCACCGATTCAAACGTTACGACGACGGCGAGGGCCGCGGCCGGCGATTACCCAAGAAAGTCAATATCATTGGGCGCGATCCGATCGGGTCAGCTGGGCCAGCTGACGCACAGTCACACACATCAGTATCAAACGATGGGTGCCGGCTTGCCATCGGTGCATAAAAAACGTACAACAAATCAGAAAGAAGGTGCGACAGCAAAATGTCGTCGCTAAGAATTACTACATACTATACTACAAATCCATATATACTATATCCTATTAGCGCATAGTTTCTTTCAATATCTCGTATATGTATGTAACAACTTACTAAAAACCAAACTAAGCGTACTAAAAACTAATTAACATTTGACAAAAATCAGTTGACTTCAGTTTTTTTACTACATACTCGTACTCGTACTCGTACTCGTACCTAATAATACAAAGTTTAATTCAATTATTAATTATCAAATACGATTTGTTAACTAATAACCGTTCTTAAAAGTATTTATTGAGCGCGCAATTTCAAGATCTCTACATATATATTTTAATTTCTTTATTTTTAATGATAATACTTACTCAAAATTTGTGCAGAGGCAGCAGCATTGAGCTCAATTTCCGAAACCAAAATCGAAAACAGCAAAACAAATTACTTGCCTAATAGTTCGATGCGTTAAATAGTGTTGGTAAATTATAGAGTAGTCCAAAAACTTTTCTTTCCTCAACACTGTCAATTCGAAATGCCATGAATATATATAAAAATACAAATTTTCAAATTTTAAATACAAACAAAATCGATTATAAAGTTTTTTATGTACACGTCGTCGTAAAATTTTTCTTTCCATCAAAAATAAATATCACTAGCTGTAAACGTATTTAAAAAAAAAAAAACAAATTTTTTATATAAACGCAATTGCGTGCTGAAACTAAGCTTAAGTCATCTTTACCCTTGATATATAAATATAATTTTTTTTTACTCTTTACATATATTAATTTAGTGTAAAAACTATTTAGGTACACATTTTCTGTTATTTGTTTACTTTCCAGCCAATATTATTGTTTAACGCTTTTACGAATACTAATTATTTATTTTCAAGCAGTTAGCAATTGTTACTCTCTCTCTCTCTCTCTTTGGAAGTCTTTAAATCTATTTCATATAGAACGAAATTATGCTAAATTCCTTTCTAAAAGAAAACACACACACAAGAATATCTTTATAGCCCAAAAAGCGGACGTAAGTGTTGAACTAAATTCATTTTTATTAGTTCTAAATAAATAAATAAATAAAAAAAAAAGAAACACATACTACATGATAGTATTAAGTGACATATTTATTTTTGTTGATGCTACGTAAAATTTCATTGATCGATTCAAACCTTAAATTGCTGTAGCTCGTAAAATAAAAAAAAAACGGACGACACGTTCTTGGCAGTCCGATACAATCTTGTTAACCCTGTTGTCCACACATCACGTATCAATGCAATTTTACGCTAATGATGAACTAGCAAAGTGTAGTCGGAGCATGCGATGGTCGCAGGTTGTGTGATACTTGAAATTATTATTATTTTTATAGTTTTTTATAGTTTTTCTTTTACTTCAGTTTTGGTAACAGCGTAGGAGTTCCGTTGGCTTTACTTACGTTGCATGCGTGAAACGACAAAATGGAATTAGATTCATGCATAATTCATTATCACGGTTCAACATTTATCATACATACTCATGTTGGTATTGAGGTTAATGGCAAATTAACAAGCAAATTGATAATTGCTTTCAAAAGTCTACTCTAGCAATTAGTTTTATTTTATTTGAATAAAGTTAGAATGTGTAAGCAAAAACGGGTTATTATTTTTAAAATACTTATTTGTTTTGCTTTATTTGGGAGTTTTTCTTTATTTATTGTAATCAATGGTGTAACGCTTAGATAAAATAAAATTATATATTTCACTATTCAATGCCTTACTCCATCTGGAATTTCTTAATAAATATCGATTTAAATTTAAGCGAATTTCCCGGTCCCATTAGTTTCTAGTTCTATATTTTTGTCTGTCTGTATCTACGCATACATTTTTCTCAATTTGGGAGATTGTAAGTCAAATTTGAAATAAGTTTATTAAAGCTGTGTAACACCATATAAATTATTTATTAAATTTATTTTTTTTTTAAATAATTTCAAATTTGCCTAGCGAATTGTGATTTTACTGGGAATATATAAAGGAAATTATAACGAGTTATTTAGAAGGATTATGAGAACAACTTTTTTTTTTTAATTTTTATATATGTATATATATATAAATATATATATCAAAATTGTAAAGAAAAGTAAAACACCGACACATTTTACATAACTTAAATTTACAGTTACACAAGAAATGTAGGTAAGGCAACCTAAAAAAACGTAAGCTAAATTGAAATGTATTCTCATTACAATAAACATATGTATTTAATAGCTAATATCATATGATATGCAATTGCAAAATTATGAAGTGGCTTCCATTGCAAAGCTTTAAGTTTTGCGTTTAATCCCTAAGCTTGAGAAGCTTTATTAGTGCAGCCTGAAATCAATTGGCCGTAGTGCTTCAAAAAAAAAACACACACACATTTCAATATAAACAAGTGAATTAAATCAAAATATTAACTGTGATGCATTCAACTCGAAATGTTTATATTTTTGTATGTATATTCAATTCAAAATTGGTTCGAATTTCGTTCTATATTCCAAAAAGTGACCTACAAACCTACAAACCAGACACCCAAACACGCTTCAGAACACGCCTTGAAATTGAAAAAAAAAAGTAATTTTTTTGTTTTTGATGATTTTCATTCCAACTCAATGCCAAGCAATACACAAATGTTCAAATTCTTTTTTTTTGGTTTTTTGGTTTTTTAATTGTTGATATGAATTATGAACTTATGCTAGAATATCCCGACAGCAAACTAACCAATACTAAAAATATGAAAACCATATCCGCAACCACTAACCACGTCCACCACCAACCGCCACCACAATACGAACCAAGCGCCTCTTTCGGCTCATTTAATTTGCTGTACAAAGTCTCACTCTTGCCTAAGTTGAAATTTGTTTTAGAGTATTCGAAACACTTTGCAAAGTTTACAGTATCCTTTTGTTATCTTAAAAAAAAAAGAAATATAAAAGAAAATACCCTTGTCCTTTAGTTACCACTTTAAAGCAATTTAAATTTTTCATTATATTTTCCTTATCTTTTTTGTAAATGATAAAAATCAAAGAACAAATGAAATGCGCATTTTTATATGGAACAGAGATGTTTAAACTTTTTATCTGTGTGCTTTCAGCTACTCTGCATGAGCTGGAACCTTTGGTTAGCGATACGGATGATAGAAAAACACACGAGAAGTACGATAACAATTTAATTGCATATGTTTAACTCAATTCTCATATGATTCACATGAGCTTCAACCATACTGAGATGCCCAACTTGCGCAAGCTCTTCAGCCATTCAGCCAGCCAGTTCATAGATCCACCCATATACATTCAAAACCCCACTTGAAATCTTATTGCACATATCACTAACCATTCATTTGAATATTTTTCCCATATTTTTTTCTTGTATTTTTCTTTGATATATTTTTTTACATTGTTGACTCAAAATGTGTTTCCATACAGACAAGTGCATTTTGTGGAGCGCAAAATTGCCACACGTCCGTTTTCGCAAACAATCGATCAGGAGCGTCTCAATCACTTCATTACGAAAAAGGAGAACTTTGGATTTACCGCTACCGTCAAGGATGATTTCAGTCATCAGGCAGCAGCGGCAAATGCTCCGGGCCATGGTCAAGTTGTGGTCATGAATGGTACGGCCCCGCCGCACTCTAAACCGAATTTGGATTTGTGGTTCAAGGAGATGGTCGAGATGCGCAAGAAGGCTGGTGAATATAAGGTAAGTTTACCATAAAACGCACATTTGAGCAATTAAAAGTAATAGTTTAATAATTGATAGTCTCGCGGCTGGGGCGTAGAAATCGATCCAGAATTGTATAAGAAACAAAGGGATTTGTGGGATCAGGTTTCAAAGCGCAGCTCGCTCTCGGCACTGTCATTAGCATCCACAGTGCACAGGTAAGCACGCAATATATAATCTATAATCGTATAAGTATTTTCAAATAATCTGAGAACCACATAGACCCATTACCAAGGAGGAGAAAGAGCAGGAGAATAACAAAAAATCGACGCCATTGGAGAAGACGCCACAGACACAAAAGTCACGAGTTCCTGGCCAAGCCTATTTGATTGATAATAAGGATGAGATTTCAGCACTGCCAGCACGTTTTAACAATATACGTCATCATTTGGAACGCACCACAGGTGCGGGTAAGCACTGATATCGAATGGGTTAAGTAAGTATTTCTAATCCCGTATCGATTTACCCAGCAGATGTTGAGGAGGGCGCCCTTTTGCCATCGCCAACGCGGGAGAAACTGATGCCAGCTATAACTAAACGTGAATCGGAATCTCAACGTGGAAGTCCCAAGAAGACGGCTCTCTCACGCCATGGATCGCCACAGAAAGGCAGCCCCCAGAAGGGCAGTCCCAAGAAGGTTCTTAAAAGTGAGTAGTTGCCAACTTCTCTCAGGAATATTTAATTATGACTGTAGCAAGAAGATCTACAACACGTTACACATTAATAGAAATTTATTTCTAAGCAACAACAATTAAACATACATAGATACACAAAAGCACTCCCTAGTACTTTTAACGATGCAGGTCACAATTGTACACGCTCAACAAAAATAAGTATACGCCCTGTTCTTCAACTGATTTTTTTTTTCGTTTAAAAATTTGTTTGTTTACCAAATATTTTGCTTAAAAAAATGCTTAAAACATTTAATTTGCGACACACTCAATTGATTTTCCCGTTGGAAAAGTTTTCTTAAACGAATTTTCAATCTTCTCTCAAATGCACCAAGATTATGGAGATTATTGTGCAAAGAATTTTAAAACTTAAATATATACTAGCTTGCTATTATTTTTGTTTTTACTTTTTATTTTTCATATATTTATTCAAGCTGATGTTTTTATGTATGGATTGTCTGTACATACATATTTTACATTTAAGAAGTCTTTGTTATGCAAGTATTTAATTGATAAGGTAATTTACTATTACAAAAAGATGGTTTATCAATGATAATATTCTCAAAAGAATATATACTCAGTTGAGTGTAAGATAGGCTTATGTCGATTGGAAAAGTACAGTTGTATTTATTGCTAAGCTGAAGATTTTATTGAAAAATAGATGTGTTTCTTAAGGGGATTTATTAATTTTTATTTTAATAATTACTATATAACGTTGCAAGCAGATTATAACACAGGCATATGTAATAAAATTGATTATACAGAAATTTACTGAAAGCCTTGATTTAAAAAGATTTGTATAAACTTTTTTTTTCATAATGCATTTGTACATATTCAATTTTCTACATCACTTTAAACCTGTGAATATGGATGCTATAAAATAATGCAGTATAGCTAGGATTAGTTAAATATTCAATAATAAGTATAATTTGTAGTGTGCATTGTACAGTTCTCAACAGTTATGAACACCTGTAGACATATTTCACTGATTCATACATAAGAAAAGATTAACAATGCGAAATTCAATTAAAACATTCAAATCATACTTTTATCATTAACATACAAAATCGCCACAACAACTAAAATTGAATCCAAATCAAAAATACATTAAATCAAAAAAAACAAATAATACCGAAACCGATACCAAAACCGAATCAAACCACATCTCTTCATCCTCCACTTGCGTGTGTTCAGCACGTTCACAATCTGTTGGTCCTGGCGTCGCTGAGAATGAGTCACCCAAGCGTCAGATACGCTCGGCGAGTCAAGCGCCCACAAGTCGTAAAAAGGCACCGACGGCGCCCTCTGCGACATCGGCTGGAACTGAACGCAAGCCACGCCCATGTAAGTAGCTATAGTTGCGCAGACAGACCCATCACAAAAAAAAAAGAAAACAACAAAAAACAATACCAAAAAAATGAAAAAAGAAAAGAAAAGATACAATTCATGTACAATACGAACGCACGAATCTATCGTACGTTATTCCGTTCATTGCCTTCTTTAATTTATGTACTGTAATTTAAATTATTCCTAGTTTGCATAACGATTATTAGTTTTTTTTTTTTTTATGAGGTTTGTTGGCATTCAATTTGAGAGCCTTGTTTTGTTGTTAGTTTCATTTGCAGTATTTTAATTATCAACTATTTTAGTACTTATCATACCCACAAATTTGTGCGTTCATTTCGAAATATATTTTAAAATTAAAAACTAGTTAAGTGTCTAACAAAACTAATTAAATAACTAAAAAAAAACCAATACCAAATTCAATAAAAATCTCTGTTAGCTTAGTCTCTGGTCATGCAATTCATTTATCATTTTTTTTTTCCATTTGAATTTCATTATACTTTTCATTCCGTATTTAATTTCGTGTTCTGTAATGAAGCGTTTGATTGGTCTTTCAAATAAACATTCTACAATAGTATAGCATGTTGAGTGAACAAATACTAGCTAAACTAAATACAATAAACTAATATACATACCAAATTAAAATATTACTTCTAAATACTAATACAGAATTGTAAGTACCTAATACATACTAACCAAAAGTCAGTGTATAAAAAAAACTAACAAATCCATTAAGTTGTGTGTGCGTGTGTGTGTTGTTTCCAACTCAATATAATACTCAATAATGTGTGGCCATAACAATGTGTTCTTGTTGGTGGCTGTATTACATATATGTGGTGTGAACGTATTTGTATAATATGTTTTATATATACTAACAACGAGGTGCAATCTTTGGCAAGCCGAAGATATAATACTCCTGACCATATAGAAACATTAAAAAGCTCAGAACTTCCGAATCATTTGAATTAACTATATTTTACCGCAAAAAGTATGCTTTAAAAATTTCTATTCGTAAGTGAAACTTATAACAAGGTTGAATAGTATATTCAACAACTTTTCATGATAATCGAATTAGAAGTAAAATAATTTGCTGAATAGTGACGAACGTCAATGAGTTGTACTAACATTTATTTAACAAGGCTTGTTACGAATTTTCACTTTATTATTATTTAATACGGGTTTGAAACGTAAATCTCAGCTGAAAAATTCACAGCTAATTCCAATGCCCAAGAAATCTGAAATAATTGTACGTATATGTTTCTTATTCTTGTATGTATGTATGTACACAACTCTTCACTAATGATATAACAATTAAAATTAATTGAGGGAAGCACTGTTATCTGACTTAATAATAAACGGGAATTAGATAAATGTTCAAGGTTCAAAACCACACAGCGGGTAGTTTTTTAAGATACCCTAAGTTAACACATTGACTAACTGCATTTTTGAATAACTAACTTAAGACTGTTGAATGGTAACTTTTACTAAGTAGACTAACCAAACATGATTAACAAACAGATTTTAAAATGTCTCGAACGTGCGTATTTTTTTTTTAATTTCTCTTGTTTCTGTTTTAAATGTTTGTTTTTTTTGTTTTTATATTTACGTTGCTTTTGTATTGGTTGCATTCTTAATTCGCCGTTATTGAAAAGAAAAAACTAAAATATACAATTTAAAAATTCATGTTTAATTTGTTTTTTCATGTGCCTTTTGTTTTTGGTATGAAAACAAAAATGACAACAAATATAAAACCCGACGAAAAAACCGAAAACAAAAACCAAAAACAAAAAAAAAAACTGCTTACGTTTTTATAGCCACCCTATCCACAACATTCCAATCCCGCATTAAAAGTAGTTCCCTACCACCGCCTAACGGTAAAGTAGCCGCAGCGCCAACAGCAGCAGCAACAGCAACCGCAGCAGCAACAGCCGCCCGTACAGCAGCAACATCCAATGCTAATCATGCTAATCAATCACAAATATCACAATGCAAGAGCTACAACAACAATAAAAACAACAAAATTAATAAATCATCATCATCATCATCAGCGCAGTCGCAATCGCAATCGCAACAACAGCAGCAACAACATCAGCAACAGCAACAGCAAAAGCAGCAACAGCAATCGAAGCAACAGCAAATGCGTAAGAAAGACAAAGATAGATCGAATATTAGTTGCATTGGTATTGGTAGTCATGTTGGTGCTGGTAGCGGTAGCGGTAGCGGTAGTAGTGCAAATAGTGCGAAGCATCAACAAAACAAACAGAAGCAACAACAGCTACAAAATCAACAACAACAGCAACAAAAGCAACAGCAGCAACAACAACAACAAGTACAAGCTGCTAGCCCAGCGAAAGCAGCAACTACAACAACAACAACAACAACAAAATCAGACACGACAACAGCATCGACATCAGTTCCATCGGCAACACCAACCACGGCCCCGACCCGACCTGCCACCATCAACATCAAACGCCTTACGGTACCAGGTCAGGATAGAAAATTGGCTGAAAGTGAGTAGAGTTTGTCCGAAAACTTGAGCAAAAAAAAAAAAAAAACAAAATTATCTTCAATAAAACAATTTGATACACCAATAAACAAATTAAAAAACAAAAAAAAAAAAAATAAAATTATTTATACTTATCTAAAATGGAAATGCTGTAAAATGACATCTGATGCGCGAATTGTTTGTGTTGCAACTTTTGTAAACAAAAACAAAAAACAAAAAAAAAAAAAAACAAAAATAATAAGTTATTACTAACAATTGAGCATTTTACACCTTGTCAAAAATGTTTGTACACAACTAGTGATTAGCGAATAAATTTATATTATTATTTAATGATTGGCATATTGAAATTGAAATTGGGCGCATCATTTAATTGGACACCCAACTGTTTTTCTAAATCTTTTTACAACCGTGTGGAATCATGTGTTAGTTAGTTGGTAAAAAACAAAACACATTATTTTGTATTTAAGATTGGCATTCATTTCACCCATGTGTAGTCCTAGAACTCTGTTGAAATTGTTTTGTCTCTCGTTATTCCACAGGGTTGTCCCCAAGACACACGAAATTAGTGTATTTGTTACAAAGTTGTTAACCACGAAGCGTGCGTGTTACTTAATGTTAGTTGTTGTTGTAATAAATGTTTGTACATGTTGTATTTCAGACGTGTGACCAAGAAAAAACAAAAAATCCCAAATGTATGGTTATCTGCCTTATATAATTTGTAGTTGTTTTTCCTATACTTCTGTTCTGACACTGTCTTAGTTATTTGTCTATACTACTTATACTACTTATTTATAAAGTAACGAATCTGTCAAGTGTCCTTACAGTTTTTGCTTACAAACAAACACACTCTACAAAAAAAAACAGTGATAGATATTCGATATATGTTTTAATTTGTTTTGAATTAGTTGGTAATAAAAATACAAACTTTGGGCAATTGATCAGTGAAGAGAAGAGATTAGTTTTTTTTGTGTATGTTTAATTTTACTTTAAATACTTTATAGTTTTTGAAAGGTTTTCATTTATTTAATGTTATAAAATTCTCTGAGGGGAATACTCTCTTTAGGAATATTAAATATTTCGATATCTTGCGAGCTGTCTACGTTGCCTGTTATACACATCCAAAAGCTTCAACCAAACAAACTGAAACATAACAAAACTCATTTTCTTCACTTCAAAACTATATTTTGCTTATTTTTTTTTCATGCGTGCTCTATTTTAGATATACGTATGTATTAAATAAGTATTTCTATGTAATTGTTGCCGCTTTTCTGTGTTAAATGTCTCTTGAATATGGCATGAGTTCCTTTCCAATTATGCGCTTTATAAATATACAAAAAAAAAAAGAAGAAAAACATCAAAAGTAAATATTTATAATTTAATTCAATTCTTACTAACAAATTTGGTTGCTTTAAAGCTTAATGCTTAATACAAGTTTTCTTTTTTACTGAGTTCCATTAAGTTTAAGTTAAAACTAAGTTGTTTTTACGTTTAAGAAAACAAAAGAAAAAAATAGTACATCTATTTATATTTTAAGTTACTAATACTAACCAATAAAACTCGATCACAAAGTTTGCTTTAACAAAAATAATAAACAACAAATAAATATAATACAAAAGAACTGAACACCTGCAGCAGCATACGAATAATTTAACCAAATATATAAAATGCGCCCTTAACGAAGATTATTTGCCAGACAATTGAATCAAATAAAAATTTGTAATACCTTTTGTAACTATTTTCAACGCCAACAGACGAATCCGAGGATGGCCGTGAGACTGCAATTTCCATTTCCAGCTGCAGTCCACAGCCAGTGCCCGAGGTGCCCGATGAGCCATTGGTGAAGTCACCACCGGAGCCCACAAGGGTTAAGTCGCCCGAGCAGATTATAATGCGCTCTCCCGATCCAGTCAACTGGACGGTGCCCTTGGACACTGGCAAGACATTTACAGTCACACAAAATGTCAAAGAGGGTAAAGTGTGAAATTGTGCAAAGATTTGTTTGCAATCAAGTAAAATTAACATATATATATATATATATATATTTGTAGGCGAAAACTACAGCCGACCTCAAAGCGAGATAAAAGCGTCGACACCAGTGGAAAAGCCACCACCGCCACCACAATCGGCACCGCCACAACTAACCGAACAGGCTAAAATGGACGGTAAGCCTTTAAGCACGCTTCAATAAACGCAACTTCCATAAAAACAAAATGAAAATTCAACCAGTAATGAAATCGACATAAGAAAAGTAAAACACAAAAAAAAAAACACACACACACATAATAATAATAAAAAAAAAACAAGTAAAACAAAAAATCGCTTTTACAAATATTTATATATTAACTCGTATTTAAATATATGTATCTGTATATGTATATGTATGTATCGCTACTCACAACCATCATCCAAATCCAACCAAAATCAAATCATCGTTAAGCAAACTTCAAAAATCGCAACACCAGCCAATGCCAATCTCAATAAGCGTAAATATAATGCAAAACTTTCCCCTCTCTCAGTATTAAGCTACAAAATTTCGCAGATTAAAAAAAAAAAAAAAAAACATAGACAAAAAAATTGCCAAAATGCGTTAAGCTAAAATGCAAATTAGCTAATTCCACAAGCGTAGATCCTTGCGTAACATAACAAAACACTATTTCCAAAACTATTTCCCCCCTTCACTGCCATCCAATGTACCACACACAGCCTGGAAGTCCAGCAGCCCAACCACAAGTGCCGCTGCCTATGGCAAAACATTGACGCCAACCCAACAACCGGGCGGCGCTGTGCGCTGCGAAGCCAACAAGCCGGACCTGGCCATGTCATCATCATCATCGACAGCGACTGCATCTACGGCTCGATCGACAGCCGCCGATGTGCTGGAGAAGGCTCGTGACCGATTTGATCGCTTTTGGGGCGGCACCAGCAATGCCACCAAGGAGGAGAGTGTCTAAACTTCTAAATCAAGTTTCAAGTGCAAAATGTATTTGACAACAAATTAAGAAAAAAGAAAAAGAAAAAACAAAAATAATGAAATCAATTAAACAATGAGCAATACTCATAAATGGTGACACGGAATGCCGCCTAAAGCATTCCAAATCCACATACTCTTACCCCAAATCCCACAAAACACTTAACTCTTCTCCCCTTTGGCTATGCTTAAAACTCAAAAACGGGCAATCTTAGAACCGCAACAGCCCAACAGGTCTATTTGAATAGATCGAGATTATAGTTGTTCTTAATTTCGAAATTCGCTTGGATCACCATAACAAGCCCGTATAAGTTTCTATTAAACGAGTATTTAGTAAAGCGAATTATTAATGCCAAAAAATAAAATCAAAGTCTTATTTCTGGCACTGCACGTGCATATGTAGTTACCTATAAACAATAACGCATGACTATTTTCGGTACGCCGAAGACTTAATACTCTTGCGGAGAGTTCCAATAAGAATCCCATTGCCAGAGAATATAGGCTTTTTAATTACCTTTCTGTGCAGATTAGATATATCGATTTGTTCTCTAATCTGTTTTCTTCAATGTGTCGCAAATTTCTTGACAAAATTATAAATCTCTCCGCAAGGGTATGCGAATACTATGTAAAACACTTACTTTCACTGCCTAGTCCCAAAAAATAACATGAATATTTGCGAAAATCACATAAACTGCTCCAATAATCACAAAGTTTTCAATATTTCCAAGTCATTTAAAAAATAAAAAACCAACCAAATGAGACATACACAAAGAAATAAAAGAAAAAAAAATAAAAAAAGAAAGGACAAAATCACCGCAGAGACCCGTCCAAAAAAAGAGAATAACATTAAAAGTGTTTTAGGAAAAAACGTCAAATTTTTGTAATTTTCATTAATAGAAAAAAAAGAGTCAACACAGGAAATCCAATGGCAATACGCTGAGTATATTGGGTAATGCATAAGGTGATCTAAGCCTAATAAGCTGATCCGGTAAAATAACACAATTTGAAAATAGATTTTGCACATGATCTACAAACACAACAAAATCTATATTAACGATATTTTAAGAACAATTTGGCAATGATGGTTATAATGGACACACACTCACACAATGACACACTCTGATACACACACACACACACACACACACACACGGACACAAACATAAAGCACTGTATTACACAAAAATGCGAAATGCTGAGGAATAAATGTTATAAGATATACTCGAAAAAGGAGTACGATTTGCGAGCATCAGCTTTAAATAACTGTGAAACTAGTTTGCGACATACATTTATGATATATGTATTATGTAATAGACCTATAACAAAAAAAAGAACACTCAAAGAAAATTTAGGAAATTTAATTGCGCTGTTTGCAACTGAGATTAAACGATTAAAATACTTAAGCAAGCACCAAATGTTAAACCACTTCAAAAATGATTTGCTTAACGTGAGTAAACAGCGTATTAAAATAATATTTCTGAGTACAAACAAATCATATTTGAATTACGAGTATATAAAATTATAATAATTTGCAATCAATTTACAAGTAAATTCTAAGTTCAAACTTTAAGTTAATATCATTAAATTACAATTCACAAACGTTAATTCCTAATATGTAGAGTTAAAAAAAAATAGCTGAAGTTAAAATTTCACTACCAATAATTTTGTGATTAACTTCAGTATTGAGCTTAATTGTTGCTTCTTGCATATACATATTTATATACAAATTAAAAACATAAAAATGCAAAAAGAAATACAAATACAAATACAAAGATAAAACAAATGCAAAGAAAGCTTCAGTGGTATTTATTAAACAGTTAATATGTATTTTTATATATTTTTCATTGCTGGGCTTGTCTGTTAGTTGGAAATGTTGAGTTGAAACCCAATTAAACCCCGTGTTATCCAATGCCCCTTAACATAAAATTCAAAACATTTGTTTATTATGCGCAATCTATAAGATTTCATACACTTAAGTATGTGAACTTAAGAAACCATACTAAAAATGCATTAGTTAGAGATGAATATAAGGCAAGAATAGCTTTATATAGCTTTGGTGAAATATATAGAGCAGAACCCCACAGGAAAGACACACACACACACAGACATCTGCAGACACACAAATCTCTATATCCAGTTACAATTTGATATAACAGAATGGCAAACATTGAAACTCATTTAGTTTTAAACTATCGTACTTAACAAATTTTAGGCAACTTTAATATGAATCTACTTAAGAACAAACTTGATATATATTCTAGCTTGTTTACAAAAATGAAATGTATACAAATAAATGGAAAATTATACCACATACAGTACGATCTATACGATGTTCAAGCATTGATAAGCAAAATACACGACCGAATAAATGACGTGAAATGGAAATATTCGCATATTTTGTTTGAATATCGATGATACATTTTAAAAATTAACTTTCACGCCTCAAAAAAGCGCCCGCATTTTAAACTAAACAACACCAGAGAAAAAACACACAGAAAATATCTAATGAAAACAACTTTAAATCTAATCGATAATTTTGCCCAATTGTCATAAACAAAAAAAAAAAAAACCTAAGGCACACCAAATAGCCTTGAAAATGCAAATGAAAAACATTATAAAAGGACATTTAAACCCTATGTACCAACATAAAAACAGAATACCTACAGAATGTGTAACAGAAACTTATAAAAGTAAAGCAAAAGCAAAAGCAACTGATGGTTAAAAAAAAATAATATTAAAACAATTGTATGAATCAAATAAATGGAAATGCGTATAAACGTTTTAAACATCTATCTTTGTTTTTCATTTCGTCTACAAATTAGGGGAAATTGTCACTTACGTCTTTTCAAGTTTCATAAATAAAAATTCTAGACATAAAACTTTTGTTTTGTGTTTTGTTTTTATTTTATTTACTATTATTATAATTGTCATCAAGAGAATGTTGTCTATTATAAATTTCGTATTATATCTGGATACATATTTTCGATTGTGCCAGTTACTATTATTATCATTTATTATTTTTTTAGTTGATCTGATGAAGCACTTGCTTTAGGGTCATGTTCTTAGAGATTTTGGAAATATATTATGTGAATTTTCTATTGCAAATAAAAAATTGTATTTTATCAACACAAGTTTTGCTGCATTTTTGTGAGCAATTTTTTTTAGTTAAATGTATTATTTTGTAAATATTGTAATGTTTTTTAAATTGGTTACAAATTAATCTTTTTTTTTTTGGATTTTCAGTATTAAATTACTTTATTAATTTATAGATTTAGGGGAGTTTTTAGAAAGCTGTTATCACAGTATTGTTAGATCAAGACTAAAAAGCAGTAGGTTAATTTTGTGTGTTGGAATATCCATAAAAAAGAAAATATATATCAAATAAATAGTTGACATTTGTTTGATCTTACCATAAAATATAAATATGAAACGATAACTTACATAAATTTTATTTGCAATTTGATTAAAGGTTTCTCGAAAATACATTTATCGAAAAAATGTTTAAATACTTTTAAGTTATTTATGTTTTTAATTTGATTGTAATTATTAATGCAGCTTAAACAATTATAATTATTATTTATTTTTTTTTTAACTTTTGCCTTTTCATTTTATTAAACATTTTAAGTGATGTTTTAATTATAAGCGTAAACAGTTTCACAAATATGTGTCAAACTTGAGTATACGGTAGATTATCGGGGTGATACACAGAGAGTCAGTTTAGTGGGTGTGTATTAATACAACAAATCAATCGAGTTGGTCTGGGCTCATTTATACTTATATACCAAAAAATATAATATATAGACGTCGCTCAAGAGATTTGTTAACGAGTTTTTGCCATACATTTGAAAACACTTACTCAATTGGAGACGTTTTGAGCAAGCATTTAAAAAGCAATGTGTAACGTATGTAAATACGTTGAAGTGAAATTGCACAAAAAACACAGACATTTATATGCAGCTATATATGTACATATGTATGAATGTAGGTATGTACTGGTTGGTATTCATATACATTTGCTAATTGAAAATAGGTAACTATAAAAAATTTAGCACAATTTCTTAATATTTAACAGCTAAGACAAAAGTTGTTCTGCTTAAGTAAACAATTAAAAGGTATACCAAAAGGTGTGATAAACACAACACACTGTGCTGCTTCATGCTAGCTAAGGTTTTTTTTTATAGTACCAATTTAGTAGGGCACCGGCGCCCGCCCCAAAACGTCCTTTCGCTTAAAATTTAAACTTATATCGAAAAAAACACGATGGACTTAAAAGCTACATTAATTTAAATAAACGAGTTAAGAGTTGCTTTTTGGTTACCACAAAAAATGACACGTTTAACAGACTTTTCTTTGTTTCCATTACAAGTAAATATATACGTATATATATATATTTTAGTATATATATATATATACTTAAAATATTTGCATAGTTACAATTTAACATTGTAGGGGTAAACATTTAAATTTAGTTGTCGAATATCTATAATTAATAATATGTTAAGGATTTTCCTTTGGGTTTTAATTCTATAGATCCTTGTCTTGTAGGTTTTACAATTGTAAAATTGAAATTGCTTATAAATTTAGAATAATCTTGAAGTGTTATAGTATCTGAATTGATTTTTATATTGGTGAGGGACACGGACAGGCATTAAGAAGTTAACTACATACTGAAATCGGGGTTTGTTTAAGCGTAAATTAATTATATATATATATATAACAATATATATAAATAGTTCTTTTTTATTTGGGGCTGGTTTATTTTTGCATATGTCACTACGTTTAAATTCGTTTAACTGCCAATTAAGTAATTTTGCATTTGACATATATAAAGTACATATATCCAAAATTGAAATTCAGTTACATTTTTTGTCCTTACTTGGCTAAAACTGATAATGATAACTCCCATTAAACCATCAAGTATATAGTTAAGTGTATTTTGTTCTTATTGCTGGAAAAATACATCAGGTATTGCTAAATATGTATGTATAAGTGTATCTTCGTTTTTTTTTTTTGTTGCAATTGAATATATATATAGATTTTTATCGTTTTTTTAGTCTCTTCTACGGCTAAGCGTCATTCTTTCATTCTTTATGTTCAAAATCCAAAGATATGGGATTTATTTATCTTTTTAGCTAAGCTAATCTATAAATAGTGATTGTTATATGCATTTATCCCATATATATATTAACATTCTTAGAGCTCGCTTATCTTACTAAACAGCCATATACCCATAACATTGCCTAAACATAAACTCAACTCTTTGAGTACACTTCGAAGACTGAATTTTGTACAAGCTACTTGTTAATTTCGTTCTGTCTCAATTTAACACTTTTCGAGAAGAGACTCAACAGGAACCATGCTACTGACTTAATTCTCGCTTAGATCTTTGATAGCTTGCAGTATGCGTTTCACATGACCCACTTTAACGACACCCAAGTCCTTGAGATCCCGTCGTCCCAATGTGAGTAGCTCCTTGCCGCGTATATCGTTCTTAAGGAAACTATCGACATATTCCGATAGCTGCATGGTCTCCAGCCAGGTGACCACCTCATTGACGCTCCAGTTGTTAGCCGCCTCGCGGGTATTGGTGAGCGGCGACTTGAATTGCTGCTGACCAGCTGTTGACCCGGAGCGTAGACGTCCCCAGAATGCACGCGACTTCCGGCGGCCGTCAGACTGCGGAACACAAGAAATTTATTTAGAAAACTGCAAACATTTTCAATTACTTTGAGTGTACCTCTTCGTTAGGTGCCAAAACATTGAAGTAAGCGCGTAGTTTGCCATCGATGCACTTCTGTACCGAGCACTTCTTCAGCTCCATTTCCATATTGGCCAATGCTGCGCTCAACTTCGTCTCCAGATCTTCGCGCAATATTAGGCTATGTCCACGATCTCGCAACAAAGTACAGGCATCATCGTACAATTGGCGAGATGAATCAATTACTTCTACCAATTTGGTGCGCAGAGAGGGACCCTCTAGAAGTTTGCCCTGTGGATGTATTGACTCCAGGGCCTCACTGGCCCGACAGGCTACTTCATATAGATCATGCTGCAGCGCCGGATGTGATATTATCAGGAATTTGACCCATTTAACAAGCGAACTGACCGCCTCAATGAAATTGAGCAGCACATAGCACTCTCTCTCCGAAATAACTTCATCAGTGGAAATGGCATGTTCGGATGCCGTCGAAGAGGCGTCACGCTGTATGGAAATGCTATGCTGTCGCTGCTTCTCCTGCCATGTCTTAAGAGACACCTCTAAGCTACGACTGCGGCACAGCATCTGTACGCGATTCTTGTGAAGAATGCGTATCATACCCGGTGGTTGGAGCCAAGCCTCGCCATCCACCTGGATGGGAATCTCCTCATCGCCCAAGATATTTATTTGCACACTCTGGCACTGCGCAATACGATGATGTTGCAGATTTATTAAACGTGATGCTGCCATTTGTACCGAACCAAACACGGCCACGACTTCCAGCACACGATCATCGAAACTGGGCGGCAAAAATATATCATCCTTCTTGGTGCTGCTGCCCCAGAAATTTGTGCCGCCCATAAAGCTCGGTATATTGAGTATGACAATACCCTGTAGCTCTGGCAATGGTATACGCTGTCCATCGCACTCCAGTTGCACTCGTTGCTCCAGATTCTTGCAGGTCTTCTGCAACAGTTGCTTTGATCCGAGTACTCCATACCACATGTAGTTTCGGGCCCTTGAACGACATTTCTCCGGATGCTCCTCGCGTTTATTGTGAAAGTCCAGTGAGATTTTTGCATCTATGCCAATGCCAAAATAATTGTTCATGACACACTTCTCATGGTAACCGGCAAGCAGAGTTTCATCCGGATCCATGAGTGGACTAACTGCCGCACACAATGTATCCGCATTGGCCATCAGACATTTGGATATAAAGCCAGAGCCATTTGCCAGATCTGAAAGTGAAAACGAAGTGTTTAGTTAAAGATGTGGCAGCAATTTAGGCAGCAATCCGGTTCTAAACCAAACCTCATAGAACAGGTTTTAGGAATTATCTATTTTTGTATATTTATTTATATATCGTATTTGATCTACTTACTTGGCCAATTGGGCAAGCGTACTAGAGGATTGATAATGGGTAGCTTGCGGTTGGTTTCATCTGTCGGTGTCTTCTCTTTATCCTTGCCCGGTTTCTCTTCCTTATCGCCAGCATTGAAATGTTCAAAACCGAACAGTGTGGAGCCCATAAAGAGACTCGATTTGGAGCCCTTGAGTGTCTGTAGATTGGGCAAAGCTTCGTTCGGCTGTAAGAAAAAGGGATCGATTAGATGGAGTTAGGATCAACAAGTAGTTTGTGTCAAAGAGCAACTGGAAAATCAGCACTAACTACGATACAAAGAAACATGTGGATGTGGATGTGTGAGTGAGAGTGAGAGTGTGCGTGTGAGTGTTAAAGTATGCGCGTGTGTGGATGTGGGTGTGCGTGTGCCAGTGTTGTCTAACAACGTACGCAGGGTTTACAAGAGCAGTTAGTTTTTGAGAGCATTAGAGATAGCGCACTACTTTAAAATAAAAACCAAAAGTTAGTAGAAAGCAGTAGCTAGTATATGTTTTTTATAGCTGTTGTTTACGGAAATTGTTTAGTGTTGCTATAATTAGTATTTGTTATTAGGTAATTTGCAATGCAACTAATAATGACGACAACACGTGTGAAAACTCAATTCAAATCAAACAAACAAAACTGACGCGGGTGCTGGATCTGGAGGCTGAGACTTCAACACGCCAACTGGCACTTTATACAGAGGACGTAAGAGTATTTGGTATATTGCATATTTTGCATTTGCTGGGGATACACATCGATAGAACGAATGAACGAACGCAGGAACGTAGGAACGGAGGAGAAGGAAACCCGACCTCTGGTTTCGGGCTTACCAGCGGTATCAGCGGCCTAATAAGCGCCAAGGTCGCCAGGCGAATATCTGGTTCGGCAACCACAAAGAAACGCACACTGAACACTCCATAGGCGCGTTTACTGTTAATCTTTTGGTTTTTCTTCTAAGAGAATGCATTAAGTAATTTCGCGGCATTTAAATAAAAATATCGTGTAACGTATCATTATGTGTATGTGTTTATTTAATTCTATGTGATTAATATAGTTGTATATAACAGGATGATTGATTATTATGTGTTAAGCATTTTAATTTATGTGTGTGTGTGTGTTGTAAGAAAAATAGTGGCTATAAGTCTTAAAATAATAAATGAAATTCATACAAGTAGTTGACATAATTTTGAAATACGTACCAATTGATTGTGCTTTGTAAAACATATATTGTATTTATATATATTATATAATATATAAATATATATATATAAATATGTGTTTATATATTTGTTGTCTTTTTTGTATTAATTTGTTGATTTTGTTGTGATTTTATAATTTAGTTTCAACGTAAATTCCACGTTTTCAATTATATATATATATAAGTATGGCAAATAATAATATAAACGCTATGCAGTATGAATTGGTCAATTCACATGGTATTTTAATCGAAAATAAGAGTAGTAATGTGATCAATCATTGCGACTCTCAATTAATTAGTACAAATAGAAATTGCATGGAAGTTTAAATTCAATGATATTTAAGATACAATTATATTGTCGAAATATTGCAAATATATATATATTTTTAAACACTGAAACTATGTGGCACAAGATTTTATTGATCCTAAATCAATATTAATAAAACAATATATAAATATTAAAGTTAACAAATAATAAGTATATGTATACGCTGCAAGGTTGTAGAAAGTTAAACAAAAACTAACTTATATATTTTTAGATTATTAATCTTAAACCCCTTGGAATAAAAGAGGTTTGAATTCATTTCCCAATATCAAATAATGGTTAGAATATAAATATAAAAAGATAAAATTGGAAATATAAATTAAAATATTTTAAGCTTTAAAATTGCGCTAACACACTTAAACTATTTCATAAACAAACAGATATGTGTCAAACATATAAATTTTGAATTGAACGTTGTGATTTATTTGAGTATTTAGAGATTTTAATAAAAAGTATAAAAAATTTAAATATGGAATTAGACACCATTTCGAGAAATTAAAGCACAGATTTGTTAAACAAATTTCAGCATATTTATGTTATTATTCAAAACAGATATATGTTTAAAATAAATGTCATAAATGTATAGTTTTGATTTAAAGTCGAATTTTTAGCCAATAATGTTTTCAATTTGTTCCATGTGAATCGGCACAAAGAATTAAATAAATTAAATGAGATTCGTGTAAGCCTAAACTTATACTTTCCAGCTCTTCTAGGGTATTCCGAATCAATAATAAGTAATTATGCATTTTTTTCTTAAGAAAACAATTACCTAAATCGCTTTTGTGTGTAATCTGATTGATACTCTGGATACTCATTGCTCATTGCGGCTGACACATCTGCTCGCTTGCCGATGCAGTGCCAACGTATATATAATATGGGGGGGAACTGATCAGCGGGACTTACCTTAAAGAGACTGCCACAGCTAATTCTACGACTAGCCGCTGGTGAGCTGCTGAGGAAGCGCGCGTGCTCCGGATCCAATGTTAAGAAATTTGGATTAATACCGGAATGGCGACGATCTTTATCCTGGTCATATTCGCGGACAGATAAGCTGGGCGCATGACTCGAATGACGTCGGATCTCAGAGGAGTTCAATGATCGCACACCGAGCAGACCCGACGGCGTCGTCAGGATGGATGACGACGACGTTGTGGGTTTGACGGAGTCACCGCGCAATGGTGTTGGTGGTCTTACCACAACACTTATCTGTGGATAGTTGGGATTTACATCATCAAAGGATTCTTTCTTACACGACTCATCAAAAGTAATGCGCTTTACATCTTGTCCATGGCCCGATTTCTTCGTGGGCGATGTTGATGATGCCATTGCCGATTCAAGTGGTTTCGTTGCCGATGTTGTTGTTGATGCAATTGTCGTTGTCGATGTTGTGGACTGCATTGTGGTTTCATGATCATGTATTTCTATTTTAATCGCTGTTTGTGTTGATAGCTCATCCAGTTCATCGCTAGTCGTAGTCATTGTCAAATTTGGATACGCCCTTGATAGGATTGAATTTGTGGGCGTGGGCACTTCTTCATTGGTAGTGCCATCATTGTTGCCGATGTTGTCGTTGTTGTTGCTATTGCTGTCGAGCATTAGCTGCTGTTGAGATACGATTGTTGTAGTTGGTTTCAGTTTCTTGAGTGATATGCGCTTTTTGGGACGCTTCATTTCGAGTGAGACAGATAGTCGACAGGAGCAGGATATTTGATTGATATTGTGTTGGTTGGTTGGTTGTTTGGTTGGTTGTTTGGTTAGTTAGTTAGTTAGTTGGTCAATTGATTTGTTAATTGTTTGAATTTAGGCAAGCAAGTTAACGTATTCAGTTTGTTATTACACACGAAAAGATAAGGTGAAGAAAGAAGCAAACGGAGAGCAACAAAGATATTACCATAAGTGGCCACGTCTGAGCACTTCCGCTAACGAAACATAGCTATAGCTCTATATATACGTATATACAATTTACCTACTTAAGCATAATCAATATAACACTGTCACATACCTTGAAACTCTGACGTGCTATATCGTTACCTTCCACGAATTGCGCCAGGCTACAGAAACGCGGTGGTTCCCGAATCTTTTGGTCATCACAGCGATTATCAATCTCAAAAACAATGTTCTCGAAGCCAAACTGTTGTGGATTATCATCGCTGTCCATACGCGCCAATCTGGCAATTCTTGGTGGCGAAGAGTTTCGCCGTAGAGGATGCGCCTTTAATTGACTTAATGCGCTCATCGACTTTTTACGAGGTGGCTTTGGGGGTCCGACATGCTCGGAGCAGAGGGTGGTGGTGTCATCCGTAATGGTATTGTCCTGCAAGGCATTGGTTATATCATGGCCCAGCACTGAGCTGATGTCATCCATGAGACTCTCTCCAGGCATAGCCTCTGTCTCATCGCTAGTTTCGGGTGAATCAATATGCGTAAAATTGCTAGCATCGAGATTCTATAAAGAAAATAAATATTATATTTATTATCTTAGTGTGTTTTCAGACAAGTTACCTGTATAATATCGCCAAGTGTTTGTCCAGATTCGGGTTTATCAAAGATCTCGGAGGCAACACTACATTCCTCGTTGCTTATGGCCGAGAGTACATCGCTCGCCTCGCCGCCCATATCCTCCGACGAAGATTGTTCCTGCATGAATGAAAGATACTTTGATATGAAATTTGAATTCAATGCTTCAGAGCATCCCAGTGGCACACGTACTGTGTTTGTCTGGGCATCGGTATCAATGATTGTGAGGCTTGCGCTTGTGTAAACATTTTGGGAGTTAGGGGTTACGACAATGCCGGGTACCTGCAGGTTGCATGTGTGTACCAGCGTATTTTGTGGTTGCAATGTCTCGCACTTTTCGTTGAAATTGATGTCCTCCTTTTCGCAGTCGATAACGCTGTTTGCATCACTGCCCCCATCTGGCTTAAATTCCTTTTCTTTATCCTTATCCTTATCCTTATCCTTGTCCAGTTCACGTGCCATGTAATAAGTGCGTTCGAATACCTCAATGGGTCTGTAGTCGGATAGCGGGTCGACAATCGGTTCGCCAGTAATAATGGGTACTCGGAGAAAGTCCACCTTACGCTCTGTGGGTGTATTGTCGCCGCCATCGCTGCTGGGTGATAGACGATTGCCAGCATCATCAATGTTGGCGCCGCCACTGAGCGAGAGTCGTCCTATCCGATAGATTGTCTCCCCATTGGCGCCCTCCTCCAGCTCCTGTATGACCTCCGGCACTCCTGAACTGCGACGACTGTCAGCAAACTGACGTGGCGCCGGCAAATTGATGCTATTGAAGAAGTTCTCGTCCACCGAATCACGACGGGTATCCGGCAGTGGTGAGATGCAGGTTAGACGTGCAGTTTCCATTGTCGGTGAGATTATATTGATGGGTGGTATTATGGGTAGCGGCGAGCTGCATGGTGTCGATTCGCCAGAGTTTGCCGGTATCTTCAGCGCCTCAAAGGGTGTTATCGAAAGTTTGCGCTGATAGCGTTTCGGACGACCCGGTTCCGAATGCTCAACCACATTGTAGATGGCCCGCTTGACGCTATTGGCTCTGGATTGTAATGCCTCCTTCTCGCTGGATCGCAGTGAACGGCTGTTGCGTCGCTCCTTTGAATTTATGTGATCCTTTTCATTTTTTTCAATCGATATGTTCGGATTGCTAGTAAGTGGAAAAATATAAACTATATAAATTTCTATAAATTTCTAAATTTTTCTATTAACTAGAGAACTTTATCCCCGATTACAACAGAATCTGTTTGTTCAACTACTAGAAATATAATTATAAACATTGTCTGTTATTGATCTGGTTAGTTTTATAATAGTTTTAGTCAATCTTAGCAATATAAGTTTACATCAATTGATTATTTTTAATTACCCCCAAACATTTTAAGTTTTAATTGTAAATGATCCATTTGAAATATTTTTGTATTTGTATTTTTAAACTTGATATTATTATTGTTAATTTTCCTAAAACTTATATATTTAATATTTTTGGTTAAACACATAAATTGACTAATAATTAATAACCAAATTAAATAAATCTTTCATTTCATTTTCATTGCCATCCCTTGACTTACAGAAACGATGGACGAGCTGCTGTTGATGAGGGAACGCCGCGTACAATTAGACTGCGAATGGTAGCTATCAAATCGTCACCACTGTGTGTGCCCATCTCTTCCTCCTGCAGTGCATCCAAGAGCATGTTTAGCTTCTGTCTGAGAATGTCACACTTGAGAATCAACTGCTCATCTTCCTTATGATGCTCGCAGATGCGTGACACCAGGTCGTCAACGGTATCGCATAAGGTGCGTGTGGAGGAGATGAGTGTTTGGGTATCGTTGGTTTCGACAATAAAGCGCAGATGTTGATTGGCCGAGGTTACCATGCTCGTCAGCAACGCTTCCTGTTCGGTGGTTATGGACATCTTTGGTATTTTTGGTACAGTTATGGCCTTCTCAAAGACCATTATGCTCCAGCGATCTAGCATTTTGGTGCTGGCCGATTCATAGCGCTCCAGTATTTGTGGCAAATGAGTGTCATCATCACAGCTGGAGCCCCAGCCCAAAACTCTAGCCAGATCATTTCCAGTTCCCAATGGCATGACAGCCACTTGGCATTGTTTCTGTGGCATCAAAGACATAGAATTCATTATAATGGAAGTGTTGGAACACAATTGACTTTAGAGATGTAAAAACATTAATGCATTGAACATCGATGGGTTTTTAAATACGTTGCATAAATGTTGTTTTTGTTGCTACCGACATTTACAGAAGCATCGATGTTTTAAGTTTTTTTGTAGAAACATCGATCATTTCAGAAAATAATTAACAGTAAAGTAGTTCATAGTATTACAATTGAAGTATAGTTTATCAATGGGACTCAAAACTATACGATATTGGGACTTAAACGAACGAATCAACAATGTCACCTACAATAAAGAACTTGGTTCGCTATCACACTGTGTAGATTATTATTATTAGTAAGTTTACGTTTTTGGATATGTCATATTGATAATTGCACGAAAAAAACTTGAAATTTAGTTTATAGATTTCAAAACATTGAGCAAACATTTATGCATCGATCAACATTAATATCGATTTAGAAAACATCCAAATTTTCATTCCCGGTCCACTTACATGCATGTTAAAGCGATCAATTTCGCTGAGCACCCAGCCAACGGATCCATCGCCGGAGCACACAAGTATGCGGAACATTTCAAAGTGCCGAAAGAGACGCAATCCTAGGCTGGGACCTGTAGAGATTAGATCAAAGACCTGCGCTGGGTTCAACAACTGCTTGAAGCGGCGCAAGAACTTGACACCCTGATTATCGCCCGACTTGGAGTTCACAAAGACAAGCAAGGGTGAGAAGTTACCCTTCGGACTGGCCACATCCCAGGCATCATCAGTGCTAATCGAGTGTACACTTGTCGGCGGCACCACGGACAACTTAGCGGGTCCAATGGGACAGGCAATTGCCATTTGAGGGCGACATGCCACATGCACCGTATCCCGGCACCATAAACATCGCCAATCCTGCAGTCGGAGCACTGAGCCGCAGGTTTTCTTGCACACAGCACACACTGCTGACACGGGAAGATTCCCCTCCATCCATTGATGCGGCATGATGATGCTGCCATCAGTTTGTTCGATTATGTCCTTGCCGACGGTGGCCAGCGTTGTCCACTTGCAGTTGGCAATGGCCTTGGCCGCACAACGCTTGTGCACCTTACACTTGCACACCTCGCAGCTAAGTCCGTGTGAAGTAACCCCGGAGAGCGCATCCCGGCAAACATTGCAGTAAGTGGGACGCGCGTGCGAGGTCGCATACCAATGATGGTGATTGGATAGTATATCATGTTGATCAATCAGAAAGCTGTCGCCACGCGGACGCTGCGGTGCAGTTGCCATTTTCAGGGATCCAAGCCAATCGTCCATGTCGCGTCTGGAGTCGGCACACAGAACCAGAGAGCGAGTTGGTGTGATAATCTGTTAAGATACGATATAAAAATTGTTATAAAATTGGAAATTAATAAAACAATAAAGCACTTATCGCTAATTTTCTTTTTATACCTTATGCCCGTTAAAAATGGGTGAATGTATGTAACAGGCAGAAGGCATCAACGACACTATAAAGTATATAGTATATTCTTGATCAGTATCAATAGCCGAGTCAATTGACACCTGTCCGTCTGTCCGTCCGTCGTCTGTCTGTCCGTCCGTCTGTCTGTCTGTCTGTCTGTCAATCTGTCAGTCTGTCTGTCCGTCTATCCGTCCGTCTGTCTGTCTGTCCGTCTGTCCGTCCGTCTGTCCGTCTGTCTGTCCGTCTGTCTGTCTGTCCGTCTGTTTGAACTCGTGGATCTCAGCAACTATAAGAGCTAGCGACTTCAAATTTATGTTTTCAATTTTCGATATCAAGTCCTGTTTTAAATTAGAAAAATCGCCATAACATTAGCAATGTTAAAGCTAGAGACTTGCACACATGATAAGAAGTTTGGGCTTAATGTGCAACGAAAATTTCATTCCGATGCCATACCCCATTCGCCCACAATTGGAAAAAGTTGATAACAAGAGCAGTTTTCTCAAAACACATTTGTTTTAAGACCTGCACAGGGTATCCTACTGTCGCGCCCGCTCGACTGATCGACTTGTTAATACTTTGAATCAAATTTGTTGTGCAGTTTATTGGTAAATGCTTCTTCTGTTTCTTTGGCTAATATCACTCGATGATATCGATCGGGATCTTAGACGAAAATAACTATGTAAGATCACATCGTTCATCTCTATATTAATTTCGTTGAATATTCTTCTAACTGATAGTCGATAATTTGTTTTGGGTTCTCAAGCTCAAATATATTTATAATAAATACAATAAATTATTATTAAATTATCTGTTCGTACTAGCTACTATATAAACATAAAGAACTATAGATATACAATATATATTTTAAATTTAAACTTTAAACTAAATTTAAAAAATTTTCTAAAAATAAATACAAAATTTCTTGGTAATCAATGTAAATAAAGACGCACATAAAGTCCTATTAGTTGGCTAGAATTAAGGAATTCTGGGAATTCGGGGCGGTGCGTGGCGGATCAGCGCGTGCCTATTAGTTGTGTAATCAAAGAGGGCTCTATTAGTTTCTATGCCCTCATTAACATGCAAATAATTCTCATGCTAATGATGATACACAGACAGCAACATTCGCCACACCTCCAAATGAATGTGCAAAACAATGCGCCAAGCCCATAACCTCTGGTAGCCTCCCATTCCCACACAGAATCTAATACACAGAGCGAAGTACATGCAGACATACTACATAATTAATATTCGACCTTCTAACCACAGCATAGGTTGTAATGGTTGATTATGATATGCTTGTTGTATTGTCTAATTTATTGCGCACATGTCCTTCAGCCATATTCTTGTTAGCCTGCATACTAGTTGTTTGTGTGTGTCTTGTCATTGTTAAGTTCATTCGAGTAAATTATGTTGGTAAACTTCTTATTAAACCCTGCACCCATAAATGTAGTATTTTTTCATAAGTTTGTGAAAACAAGCCATAAATTCAAATTAATATTTTTAATTTAACTACCTAACAAGTATGGAAACCATAAAGAGTTTTAATTTGTATGCCAAAGAAAATGTATTCTAGCAGACTTTATACATCGCTTCGGTTCCCATTAATTATTGTTTTTACTTTAGCTAGAACTTCTACTAGCTTCTTATTTGATTTATAAAAAGAAAATGCGATAGATGAGAGCGATACCCTTAAGTAATATTTCGAGAACTTTCCCTTTTGCCTGTCATTTATATTTGCATACTGTGAATAGTTCCATACTTCATTATGTGAGTACAGTTGACCAATTTAACGTCAGTTCAACTGTTGTTACATGCCAATATCATAGTTGGCGCAATGCCTTAACTCAATACTAAATGTCAAGAGAATGTTAACAACAACAACAACAACAACGAACAGAACTTGAAGCGATGCCCACGTCAACATCATAATCTACTTGCAATGGCAGGACAAAGTCATTCAGTTGCAAGAGTGACAGCAAAAGTGAAATAAGCCGATGCCAGGCAATGTCCGGAGGCCAAATGGATGACAAAAGTTAACCACAAATGGTCAACAAGTACACAGGGTTAATCCCAAACCGTCTGAAAGCTATTTCAACCGACGAAACCCACTGGACCTTAACAAAATTGCAACCTGTCAGCCTGTGGGTAGAAAACGAAAACTCTAAAATCCGGCAAGTCAACTGCTGTTGCCCGTGAATGCTAATTGGCCTGGTGCATACCACGACAGGTACTAGAGGCTACTACAGGTGGCTCGATAATTTGACCACAAGTTAACCACAGTACTAATTGACATTTGAACGCATTTATTAGTTCGAATTGGAATCTTCAATGTGAATTGCTTAGCAATATGTGCACCTGTCTGATAGGGATGTAATCAAGGCTATTTGTACGTATTTAGAGTTACTTTACCCCTCGTAAAGTAAGGTTCGGGTCGGAAAGTTATAATTACATGAATTTCAAACCTATTTTAATATTTTAGTATCTAATATTTTATTTTGTCTTTATTTAAATACATAATCGCGAACAAAATAGAAATCTTGCCATAACATATATTTACAGGCTTTTAATACCAACAAAAACATTGGAAAACAGTTGAGAAAATACAATTATTTGTATACCCTTGCGGAGGTTTTCCAAAATTCAGTCCGTGAATCGAACATAAATATGTCTATAGTATATGGTTCGAACTTTTAATGTTGATAGAAATGCCAAAAGTTAACCACATCACCGATATGTACATCCTCTCATGCTTCGTCTCGTCTATCTTTGTAATGGTCTCTCTGCCATTCTATTCAATTAGTGCACAGTTGCACGTGCCCTCCCACCTGCCAACCGCCTGTGGCATTTGCAACATGAATATGCTTTTAAGCCAGGCTGGCGCGTGCGGTTTACTTGTCGCTCACTCATTCACCGGCCGCACCTACCTCGGCTGCCTCGTTTGCCCTCCTGTGTCCATGGTATTCACATATTTGGGTCACAATTGTTTGTCAAAAGTTTCATAGTAAATTTATTCAATTATCTTAAAAATGATGCAGCTGCAGCGGCTAATTGAAACTTTGCGGTTTCTCTAGAAAATGTGCAAAAAGTTGATGAGTGGAAACTTATTGACAAAATGACAAAAACGCCACAAATACGTTACGATTCGAAAGAAGGGCTTTTGAGAATTTTAAAAACACTTCACGATTCAAAACAAATACTTACTTTTATCTTCGAGCTTCCAAATAGAATCTACTTGAAAATATTAGCAATTAGCAAGCTTTTGTATAAATTGTCAGTAGAAGAACTTATATGACAGTAGATTCTTAAATGATATTGGGTATCACAGCGGTGGTTGGTCAACATCTAACTGACCACCCCGAAGCATCTTTATTTTGTTGTTTTTCCTTTCATAGTTGGCTTTGATTGCTTTCTGAGAACCTTATGAATTTCAATCAAGACCTCGTATAATGTTATTATAATCAACTTTCAAATTCACAATATTTTCAATAAATATTTCAATGAAAATAACACAATAAGTGTCATAAATGAAGAATCATTTTTAGTTATAATTTAAATTGTCTTTACTAAATTTTCATAGATACATACATTTTAATAAAACATTTTTTGAGATTTCCTTGCTGCTAAGTTTGTAAATAATGGCAATATATTTTTTAAAGTTTATTATTTTTAAAGTACATACCTCAGTGAAATAAGTATATGTGCATTCACATTGTTGAAGACAATTTCAATAGGAACCAAAATAATAGATTGGATCTTTTTTATCTATGTACTATTGTTATATACTAACCAAATCATTAATTTTTGTTCTCAATAAATATAAGGGATTGAAAAATATTGAATTAACAAATTAAACTTCATAGGAAATAAGTATATGTGCATCATATGAAATAAGTATATGCGCATAATGAAAATAAGCATATGTGCATAATGAAAAATTAAAAAAAAAATGAAGAAATTCATGGATTTTTTCGAATTTTTTTTTTGCTTTCAAAAGCTTATATGTTTCTTTAATTTATAAAAAGCTAATTAATACAATTTTGCATTGAGTTGGCCAAGTTTTTTAGGGTTGTAGGGTCACTCTTCGATTACTGCCTTTATGAGGTAATTTATCGTATCAAACTGGCGACTATTCTTGAAGACCTAGGTTTCCAACAAAATCAATGAGAGTGGTATTCAACAACTCTTTATAGATGTCTGCATATGTTCTGGTTGGTATTAAGCACAGTGAAGACTCTCTAGCATACCCAAACGCAGCACAAATCATCAACGATCCTTCGCCATGGTACCGCTTATGGCATGTCTGCAGCGATTGCCTAATATCGCTCCAAAATTTTTGAAAACAGTCGGGTCCGTCCAAGTTAAACCTTTTTTCATTGGATATATAACGTTTTTGAACTCATCTGAAAAAATTTGTATTTTTCGTAAAATGCTAAACCAGCGGTCATGTGACGCTTCAATAGCCTGGGTATAACTTCGCGGGAAGCATATTTAACGGTATCGATCTCCTTCAAAACTTGATTAACCCGCCTACTGGATATGTCTAGCAGCAGTTGACGTTTTATTTCTGTGCATGACTTGAATCTTGAACGGCTTATCGGCGAAATTGCATCTTGCAGCGTTTATCAATTTCAGTATGTCTGCCGCTCCGTTTGTTTTGTCCATAAATTTCGGGATTTCTTAGGAAGTTCACCATAGTATTCCTATGTCGACTAAGTCTGGCGGCTATATAACTAATATTTTTGCCAGCTTCGGCCAATCCTATTATCACACCGCGGTCTTCCTGCGAAAAATGTGCTCCACGTGATATTCTGACGTTAAATCACATTTTTAAAGAAAATCATGTACTCAAAATATATAAAAATAGTTTAATTTACTATCTCTATATTAAAGAATATTTTTAATTTGCACTTCTGAGCTTATTTACGCGAAAATGTACAATATAATTAGTTTGCACATATACTTATTTCATATGAAAACTGGGGGATGCGACGCAATTTTATAATAACGGTTCTAAGACTAAAGCTCAAAGATGAATCTTTTAGTATGCATATGTTCATAACATATGAGTACACAAAGTTGCATACCTAAAAATAAAGTATCAATAAATTTGTAGAAAATACAACCAAAATAAAAAATGCACATATACTTATTTCACTGAGGTACATACTATTCAACAGTTCAGTTTTTATCTAACAAATTCACAACTAATCCCTTAATTATCTTAGTTCCGTTAAGCTTTTAAGCTTTATATAAATATAATAGGAATGGAAATTAAGTAATTACAATTCGAGTGTATACGTAAGTTGAAAGCTTGCTTGAGACGATTTATGAATAAAATATGCCATTATATTGGTGAGTTGACTTAAGCGAACCAAATTTAAGAAATTTGAATTACTAAAGCAAATGGCAACTACGCCGCATGCGACATTATGATATTAAAACTCTGGATTGTTATCCCTATGTGCCACTAAATGTTAGTATATCTGTATTTCTCTCCCGGCTACAGATACAAACCTCTGTCTCTCACAGGTCTCGCTGTGCACTCCAATCAAATAAGCAAACAAAAACAAACCGCTTCAACTGCGTTAGATGGAGACCCACTTGCTGCCAGAATTCATTACGTCGAAGACAGCAGAAAGCGAGTATGTCGACAGTGGTGGCTGTTTCGCTTCATTTGCCAAAAATATTCATGAGATGGAGAAGCAGCATCGGCAACAGAAGCACCAGAAGCAACAGTCGAATTACGAATTACGTATACGCCACTTTATCCCCCCACACACGCGCATCACAAATGCTTGCTCCGACGAAGGCGGGAAAATCATTTTGGGTACTCACTTTGCAGCATGTATCTGAGCATTCTTTTTTTTTCAACTGTATCCCCAAGTGCATGTATACATTTGGCGAATATTTTTTTTCATTATCATGTTGAGCCGCCCGTCGCAATGTTGAAATTACTTTTGAAATTTTAATGTCCGCCGGCCAGCTCGGGAACTGTGTTTTCCGCATAAAAGTTTCCGTATAAAAGCTTTTGATGGCCCAACTAAAGGATCTGCTATTTTCATTTAAAATGCGCCACCACAAGGTGTATCACAATATTATATCACAAATATAAATATTTATAAGTCACGGAATTTGTAACTCCTGCTAAGATGTCAGCTAAGGATTTTCAAAATAAATATGTATATGTGAATTTGAATAGCTTTCTTTTTTGTTTTTATTCCACAAATTAAAGAAACAATCTAAATTGTCTTAAGCCTCAAGTATATCAGAATATTTTCAGCAACAACATGCTCAAGTACATGTAAATTTTTTACGAGTTTTCTCCTTTAGCCAAGTTTCAAAGTTCAAGGACATGACATACTTGTGTGTGCGCATTTGCAAGAGACAGCACTGTGTGTTACCTGTTTTCTGGAAGTTGAGTTTGTCCAAAAGAAACACCAAAAAAAAAGAAAAGAAAAAGTCTGGCCCACTTGTTATTATTGTTTCAAATTTCATATGCCAGCGCCACAGAATATTGCCCTTAACTTTCATAATAGAAACTTGCAATCATTTGCTTTGTTTGAAAATTCCTGGAAATGAACACTCTCGGGAATCATATACGTGTTAGTTGGTTGGCCTTTGATAAATAAAAATTATAAAGCGTAATATTAAATGTATTTATGAGACCAGGGACATTCCAGGTTATATATTTAATATAAAATAATGGGTCTAAAAAACCGTCAATTATTAAATACATTTTCACTTATTTAAATCAAATGTTTCTTTATAAATTATCAACATGTTATGTACTCCTTGTCAGCATAATTATGTATAGAATTTGAATACAGAATCTGGAAAAAGTATTGCACAGACTAAACGCTCATAACTCAAGCAGCAAACAATTAGAAAAGTGGGAACGACTTACTCTGACATCTGACGACAAGCGAAAATGACAAAAACAACAAAAGCTATGTCAATGTAGAGTTACATATTTGTGAAAAGTTATCAAACATTTTGTATATAGTATTTATATTTAAATGCTGCGTAATTAACAATACACGATTTGACAGGGCCCTTGAAAACTTTGAGTTTAGTCCGAAAATCAGATTTGTTTTGCAGTGAACTTGGTTTGAATTTGAATAGCAGCTGTTTTGTATTTATTCTTTTAATTTGAGTATTGTTTGCGAAATTCGCTATTTAAATTTATCCAGAATACTGCGCATTACCCATACGCCGCATGTGCCGCGGCACAATTAACAAGCGCTGTCACTGACAACTTCCTTCGTCTTTGCATTATTGATGTACACACACACACACACACACACACCCTCAGACCCATACAGCAATGTTGAGTTTAAGATGGAAGGGCAATCAATCAATGTGTTTTTTAGTAACCCAAGTATGCATTAGCGTTAAGTGAAGCTCAATTATTTAAGCCTTGTTTGATTGGTTTTCTTATTGTGGTTTGACATTAATATGCAAATAGTTCACAGAATACAATTTTACATGTTTGCATGTCACCATAATTAATTAAAATTTCTTACAATTATTTGTAATAGACAAAATTGCTTTTACAAACATTATCAAGTAGCATAATGGAACTGACAAGCCATAATTATAATGCTCCTCAAATAAATTAAATAAGCAAGGCAAACAATAAACGACAGAAACAAGTTGGCACTGCCAGTCTTAACAGCAGCTGAGACCATTTTTCGGGCAGCATTTTGTTCCCCTTTCCCATTTTTAGATTGATGAACAAGAGAGCAAAAGTCCACAATAGCTCAAGACTCGACACAATAGAGAGCATTGTATTGGAAAGCAGCAGATGAACAACTAAGTTTGCAACAAGGGTTGACAAATTTGTTATAAATGCAAACTGAAAATTTATAAATTGCTTTTCTCGAATTAAATTCGAGTACTTCACTGAATATACTTTTGATAATAAAGACTTAAAAGCGGGAAATAAAATCGTTTACCAATAATAACCTTTTTTGAAATATTTTACGGATATCGTAATCTAAACATATTATTTTTCTAGAGCTGCGCAATTTTAGGCTCATGCTTTGGTTAAAACCTTAACCAGTCATAACTAGTGTTACTTTTATCCGATCTTGACGCTATTATTGTCTTTTTGTTGGTATTTGATCTCGTCTTTTACTTTACTATACTTTACTACTACTACTATCATATAGTTTCCGGTTCTGCAAGGGTATGAAATCTGACTGATCGGCTTATTATACCCTGTGAAGGTATTTTAAGTTGTAGCAGGAAGAAGGAAGTGTGCCCGACCTCATACAGAATATATATTCTTGATCAGCATCAATAGCTGAGTCGATATAGTTATATCCTTCTGTCCGTCGATCCGTCCGTATGAACGAAAGGATCTCAGAGATGGTAAGAGCAAGAATATTGAACTTGAAGACACGCCCCCTTCGACCCTTAAAATACGTTCGAAGTCCCGACAGCTTGTTTTAATTTTGTATTTGATCAACTTAGTAGTAAAGATGTGTATAGACATTTTTATTCTTAAGTCGCATTGAAATGCATTCAGAAATGCAAACGTTGAGAAGTGTTAAGGCACATTAGAGCCAGATATAAAAGGCTTGCAATTAAACCACAAAGAGCTTGTTAACAAAGCTCTTACCGCATTCATCGTAAAGACTTAAGCATTTCAGTTTCAGGTAAGTATGTGGTTTTTAGTGTCTGAATCTGTCTTATAAAGTTTGTGGCACGTGCCGCAGTTGAAAGTTGTAAACATGTTGCTGTTAAAAGCGAAACGTAGAATAAAACTTTGCAAGGGCTTTGGCTATCAGTAAAGAGGGAATTTATTTATTTATTTTTATGTTTCTCTTTTGTTGCTTCAAATGCAATTTCTGTGCATTTTTCGTTCTTCACTTTTTGCAAAGAGTTTTTACGGTAAGTTCACAACATCAAAGCGACGTTTACGTTAATTAAATATTTTTTTCATCCCACGCACATCTGTAACAGATAGAGGAAGTCAACTCCGGTACAGCTTGACCGGCTGCCGCGGAGAACTCGCTGTATTTATGTAAAAAAAATAAATATGTACCGTCAAATTTTTTCATATTTTTCGCTTAGTTATTAATTCATTTAAAGCATCAGTAAATTAAATAAAAAACCTTGTTAGTTGAGTCTGGAATATATTCTTGTGAAGTTAATAAATTTAATCTTGATTGAATTACAATTTCATACCGTTAATATAGCAAAAATTTTTAAACTTGGACGTGCATTTTTAAATGGATTTGCTTATAGAAGTATTACAACTTTTTAATATATATCTTTAGCTGTACTAAAGTCTCCATCTGCCTATACAAAGTTTAGCTATCGCACCTTTTCTTATTATCTCAGGTATTTGCCACCAAAACCTTCTTTGCTATTCAACCAATAAAAAACCATAAAAAGTTTTGGTCGCCATCGTTGACGCCATTGTAGCTAATATCATTTGGCTCAAAGCTCAAAGCTTCCAAAGGCTTGCGGCTATAAACCCTGAGTTGAGGAATGGTGAATTTATTATTAATATCAAAAGTATGTACTTATATATATTTTTATATTATGGCGCTCCTGCACACAGCAATAATACTCACAGACACATATGTATGTGCTCACATACATAGAAATTTATAGGCGAATAAATGCGCTAATTTTGCGCATCAAATGCTGTGCATTCGTGTATGAAGAAATATAAATTTGAATATTTGGGAGTCTTTTCGGATAGAATGGGATTCGATAGAGTATTGTGTGTGCTTATGCTAATTTGATATGCAGACGGCGTAAAATGTAAACATTTTGCTAAGATTTCGCCTTTTGTTTCTGACAGCCAATATCGATGGTATTTGTATAAAAATAAGGGTCCTTTCTTCCGCTAGTTATGTAATTGGGCCTAAAATCATAAAGTTCACCATGAGACTGCTTCTGTATTTGTGCATACATACATATTTACATGAGACCAGACAATGACAAACAGGAAATAAGGTTGTTTATGTTACATTATGTTTGACAGCGCTGAAATCTCGAGACATCCTTCAGGAAAATCAAATGTGCTCATGTAGTAGCTTTATTTACTTTTGTTTTCATCTTTTTACACCTCATAGGAGCACAAACGTTGCTTTAACATTATGTGCGAATACAACAAGTTGCGTTAATATAATATTACTTTTAGTATCTACAGTTGGCACAATGAGAATGCTTTTTGTGTCGAGAATTAATTACCCAACTTCACAGCTAACACTGAAACCCCATAAAACATTTACGTTACGAGCGAAATAAAAAGTTTTCACATTCAACTTTAATTGCCATATATTGTTGAATTATTTATTAGAGGAAAACGTATTTTCACGAAATCTCTTTATAAAACGCTTCCCATGTTCTTTAATTTCAACGAATACGAACAAAATTAATTGACATTAAAATGTGTTTAGATATCATTGCATGATCAAGGATGTTGGGGATATACATGTATAGTTATGGGATATTTAAATTTTTAGTTACAGATACCACAGATTAATAACATAATATCAAAGATAAATAGTATGTATAATACAAAAGTATTCTATTCTTCTAGCTCTTAGATCTTTTTGTTCATATAAAGGGACATGACTATAACGCCTCGACTATTATAATAAAATATATAAATATATACTTTTTAGGGTCTTGTACGCTTCCTTCTGCCTGTTACTTACTTTTAATAAGCTTAATATATCAACAAACGACTTTGTGCTTAGATTTTATTAAAATACCATTCAAGGCATGATTAAGAAATATCGGACAGACAATAATAAAAATTTGTTCGAGTACATTTTGAATAAGGGTATTTAATCGTCGATATTCTTTCTTTTATAATATTACATTAGTATGCACATTTTTTATCCAATCAATAACATAATCAACATTACACGAAATCTATTAAATTTGGAAGTGTGCATGTTAACATCGAATTTGAAAGTTGAACTGATGAAATAACGATAATTGTTTGTGATATGTAACAAGCATTGAGCAACAACACACATTATTAAAGCAATTTTATACGCGATTGTATAAAAAGTTGATATCTTAATGCTAACAAAAAACACTTTGTATTGATACTTGTACTGAATCCCCCAACAATGTGCGATAATCTATTCTCTATTTCTACTTTACGAACACCATTTAAGAGTACAAGAATTTGGGATTTTTTTTGACAATTTTGATTTGACTTCTGTAGCATTGTTTTTTATAAAAATCAATACTAGCTTATTTATTGGACTAAATTCATAATTATGCAGGGGTATATCAATGCTATATCTTACATTTATATATAGTATGTATGACTTGCATATGATCTTTGACTATCTTAGTCTCCCAGCCTATGGACATTGCTAGATCATCGCCCAACGACAGTTTTGAGCGGAAAAATTACCCAAGCTAAACAAATATATGTTTACATATAATTATGGAGATACAAAAAATTGTTAAAGTATTTAATACACATTTTGAGAGTACCAAATTGGTTTAACATTAAAAATAAGATTAACATTAGTTTTTTTTATTTAATTTTAATTACCTGAAAACTATGATTTACGTTCTTAATGCTGCACTCAAAATAACACAGTTCAGATAGGTCGATCTCATCGAATACATCGCACTGAAAATATAAAAAGACAACAATTTAATAATATTAAGTAGAATTTTATTATTCTATGATATTCTTCACTGGATTTAAATTTTATCTTAATTACTTTATAGCCCTGTCCGTCTGCATGTTCGTCTCCATGATCACGCAGTTTTCAGAGACTATAGAAGCTTCAGCTTTAATGTGATTATTTGTATTGTATGGTCTATAAGAACCTGGGTACAGGGTATCTCGTATTCTCGACTACAGCGTTCTGACTTATTTTGTTTAGACATTTGTTTGGGCCATAAACGCCTTGGAAAATGGCCAGAAAAATTTTAGTTGGCAACCTTTTTTTTTTTGCTGTGGCTGGACCTTGCTTTGCTGCCTAATGAAACACACAAACAAACAGAGCTAGAGGGAAAATTTGATGGTTCTTGTTGTGGCCTTGTTACACGGAACGTTGCATACGGGGACTTGAGAATTGAATATGAAGGATACGAACGCTTCGGGCCCTTACGGAAATTAAAATGTTTCGTATAGTCCGGCAAAGTAAATGTGTATTTATGGTACAACTAAAGTCAAAAACACTCAAACACAATGACATTGTCAGTGTCAGTCGCAATATAATAGAAGTGTGACAATGGAACTTGAATCAAGAAACTCTTGCCAAGGCTTACAGACTTAAGTAGTTCTTGAGCATGCAGAAAATTGGGTTTCTTTGGAAAAAACTCTTTCTTCGAACGAGATTTACAATAACACCAAGGTATGAAAACATGCAAACAACTTTTTCTTTCAAGTACAAGTAAATATTCAATTTTTGTATCCCATTCAACTGCCAGTTCGATTAATATTTGAGTGTTGTTTGCTTTTTAGTTTGCAAATTAAAGTTTTCAATTTGTTTGTTAAACTTGCGTATTGGTTTTTACAGTAGTTCAAGGCTACCACAAAGTTTGGTAGCGAATTCAATGGCAGATATTGCTCATACGCCAAGTATGCGAACCCATTGCCGCCATTGCCTCAGCTCTCCTTTGGAATTAAAATCTATTTGGGCTTATATGTGCTAAGTAGTTGGCTTGCTTTTTCTACTATTGAAATGTATATTATCAGAAATGTGACCCCATAAATTATTTGTATTCTTTAACAGGACTTCAAGCTGAGTCGATATAGCCACTTCTGTCTGTATTTGTGTCCATAGGTTACTATATAAATTGGTCTCTCAGTAGGTCCGGAAAGAACTCAGCTAAATTAGATAACAATATCTTACAGCTGAGATTAGAACATTCGATCGAAAATCAATTTAAAGTATGAATATCGTTGTTGTGTCTTGAGATATCCCAATCCAACTTACGGATTGTATATTCTGGTCAAATTTGGTTATCGGAATACTTTTATATTGCATTAATAGCATGTCAAAATTATTCGTTCAGTACATTGTAAACGCTAAAGCCGAACTGTCTTCTAATCTGGAGCTATAATACACATTTTTAAGAGTTAATTAAATGGGAGTTCATTGTTTAACAAAAAACCGTAAAAAATGTTCGATGATAACAGATCCCCTAATGAACAAATTGATTGAAAAGCCGACAATTACTTAAATCGAAAATGGATGTATACCCGCGGGACATTCAACAAAAGCAGCTTAATCCAACATTACAATAATTATACTTATATAAGGCATGCATGTATACATTGTGTGTCTGTGTGCGAAAGAGAGAGGATGGATGGATGGAATGAATTTCTGACAACAATCCACGGAAAATGTTCAGCGGCAAACGTCAGTGTCAGTCAGGCATCATCAAGCAAACAGGAGATGCGGCGCTGTGAAACTGGTTGAGTGAACCGTTAAATGGTCAGGACGTTGAGAAAAATCGTTAAAAATCAGCAAGGATTTCAAGCGCTTTGAGCGCTTGAGGTTTAATATAAAGGGAGGGCGTGGCAGTGTGTGTGTGGTTTAGGGTGTGACGTTTGTTTGCCTTGGTTTGCTTTGTGAGTTTCTTCCGTTGAATGATTGAAGCCTTAATTTCTACTTAAATTTTTCTACTTGGCTTTTTGCTTTAGATGGCTTGGCCGAAGCCTTGGGCCCGGACATTTCCCGCATCAACGGATGCCATAAATCTTTGCCGGCCGTCGTTTGACTTCGCGCAAAAATCATTAGGAGCCTACAAAAATTGTTGTATATGTGTGTCAGCTGTTGCAATCGAGGCATAAAATACAAAATGAAAATGAAGGAAAGAAATCAATAAAGAAATACACGTAATTAAAAACGAAATGTATATGTATTTAATTCCAAGTATGAAACCCAATTACGACGAAGCGATTTCCTGTTAACACGCCTATCATAATTTATATAATTCATTTGCGTTTGGCGTAAAGCTGTCATCTGTCAGGCTGTGTAATTCTAGTTAAGCATGTCTGTTAGTCTAAAATCATGTTGGGAGCTGAAATACACATTTGTATGCAAATTCTTTGGTTTGGAGTACCGTATGGATTGGGCAAAGTTAATGAGAAAACTAAACAGTTCAGATAACTTTAACACACAGTTTGTATTTAATAACCATAAAAATGGGAAATGGGTAAATTGGGAATATTGATACCATTGACCTAATAAAGTACATATATTCTTCCTTAGCATAAACTATGAATTTAATTCAAAGCCGTCGGTCCGTCCTTTTACCCGCCATCGAATAAACAGTCAATCACTTGCACAATATTAAAGATATAGCCATTAACTATAAAAAAGGAGAAGTAGTACTTGACTTGCTGCGGAGTCTTAGTTGAACTCCCTTAGGTATATCGTATATTTGTATTCTTCTTGCATTAACCTCATATTCCCTCATGGAAGTTACCGCGTCCGGGTCAATCCCAAACACATTAAGCAAATTGGTACATTATTTTGTTTTTGGCCAACAGGCAATAAGCCCGAAAGGTGAAAAACTTTGATTGCATTATGCCGAGATTTCCCACACCCCATTCTGAGGGCATCAGCCAACTGGCCGGCATAATCATTAATTTGCGCACTTTTCCACGTCCACGTCCACGTCCTACTACCTGGCCCAAGAAGTTTCCACTCATTTTATGCCTTCTACCTTTTTTACGTTTATTCCATGGCTTGCATAAAAGTTTCGGGTATTCATATCAATTTCTTACTTTTGTGCCGTCTTTTTCTGAATTTCCCTTTTCCCCTAACCTCTACAACTTTTTTTTGCGCAAAATCACTTAATGGTGCTCGCATTTCTCAACGAATTGCGATGGGAGAAAAAACTGGCAAAAATGCTTTTAGAATTAAGCACAGTTAAAAAGTGCTGACCTCCCGGTTGAGTGCTTTGAGTGAATGCGAGAAACTAATTGCAAATAATGTATTCAAAATGACACATAATAGTAATAAACAGAGTCTTAATTAACTCAATATGACATTTTTTAATTGAGTGAATATCTTTATGGTTAAAATGTACTTAATTCCTACTATTCAATGAATTAGACAAACGAAAAACATTTGGCTTATTATAAATGCTTTCTTTTCAAAGTTGGATAAGATAGATAAAATATCAGCAGATATAAATTACCTTTTATCAGATATACACAATAAATTCAAAATCGAAAATAAGAAATAATAACTTGCCATAACAAAATAAACTACTCTAATAGGCAAACAGTTTTGATGTTTGATATAATAATCGATTTTTAGATACAATTAAGCCAAACTCCATTCTTAATTTTTAACTAATATAATATTAGACTATGACAACTCATTTCATCGGCTGATTAAAAGTTGTATGAAAAAACAGATAAGTTCAGCAATGCATCCCTGAATATTAGGTTTACAAATAAATTTATGGAGTGATTAAAATAAATCAATTACTTTTAAGCATGTCAACTTTTATTTGTTTACAATTCTGCTTTATGATATTTACTCGATTCGTAGTTAAAATGTTTATTTTTAGTAAGGAAACAGACAGATGAATTCGTTTACCAACCCATTGATTAAACAATCAGATGAGGAGAGGAATATGAAGTATATATACTCGAACTGCACTTTGATTGAAATAAATAAGTAAATACATTTTTAAATAACAACTCTGATTCACTTACAGTTTTACCTTGAAATATATACAGCATTTTTAGGCAAAGTACAGCAAAAATGTTAATATATTCTTGGCCCTTCCGCTCAAGTTAGCAGACAGAAGATTATGTTGACACTATGTGGAAATGCGTTCTTGAATATGAAGGTTATATACAAGTATGTACTTGTGTCACAGTTAAAAGAAAATTTATTACATTTATGTAACTACTCGTACGTATTTCTTTTTAGTTTTGCAACGACATGACTGAGATTAGCTTGTCAATGAAACTTTTTCTTGGAAATTGTTATGCTTTATGCATAACCTTTGGTCTGGTAAGTTCTAGAATAAACGAAATAAGTACGGAATGTTAAATACAGTCATTCAAATGACTTTTGCAGTTTTCCTAAAGTAATCTTCATCTTTCATGTTGCAGTGACATGCATTGAAAGTCGAATACACAATTCTGTCATGTCGCAGTGCTCTCAAAAGGAATAGTTTTCTTCAACAATATGCAGATTGTTGAAGAAAACGTGATAAAAAGAGTATGATAAAAGTTTTACATACAAAAGTTGTACACTTGTACTTTAAGGAGCTTTCAGGTGTCCAACAAAATGGAAAATGTTAAGTACAAAATGGAAAATGGCATGACAACCCTTAGAACAAGCTTCTCTTGGGACTGCAAACAATTTGGGATCTAATTTGTAGCAGCAAGTAGATTGCCTTGGTTGCTCATGCCTAATGCTTTGACTGATTGAAGTTGAAAGGAGAAACAAGAGTAGGGAGGAGCGGAGGAGCGGGGGACCACGGTTATGCTTGTGGGCTGCTCCGTGGGCGCGTTACATTTCATTTGGCGTGTTAAAGTTAAGGCATGACTAGAAATTGCCGACATTCTACACGTAATGGCGTTACTTCTAATGGCCATCACTTAACCGTGCCACAACCCAACTCCCCTTTAACAAGCTGGTTATTAATGTGCCATAATATTTATATTTATTTGTCGCACCCAGTAACCAAGCCAATTCGTAGTACGCAGTTTACAGTTCTCGTTGGCAATCAATGTTTATATAATTAAAATTCGTACAATGCTTTTATGACTGTGCATTTCGTTTAAACTTCGCCTGTCACCTTTTCAATTTTACATTTCATTTAAAAATATAATTTCTTAATTAAGTGCTTCGTTGAGGACCCTAAATTGACAATAATAATACTTTACTTACAAAGTCCACACATAATTGCAAAATTGGCGAAAATTTAAGAAATATATATTGAAGATATTCACTCCTATATCTGTGTAAGTTTAATACTAAGACAAAAATAAATAAATTTAATCAAGATAATATGAATGGCGATTTTAAATTGATATAAACATTCATTAAATTAGGGTAAGTGTGCTATTAAGCATTTTTGATTCCCTTAAAGTGTAAGTGTGACAGAATCCCACGAAGAAATCATTTAAAATTTAATAAAATGTCAATCAACCCACCTGCCGCCTGCTCAAGTGTTAGAACAAAATGAAATAAACCGTCCTCCACTGGTATGAAAATATGGAGGAATGTCTTTGTCGAAAGTGCGCGGCTATCAGATGACCTCCACTTTTAGATCTGGAGTACACACTCTTAACAAAATTCTGGCAATGCCTTTCTTTCTATTTCTTAGAATATTTTTCTGTAATTATTACTCGAATAATAAACTAGTTTAAATGCGCGGAGAGGTTTTTACATCAAGAAACATCTACTGATAATTATCAATTATTAAGCTATAATTGTTGATTTACTAAATATACAAGATCAGAAATTGAAAATAATTTATTGCGTAGCTAGAATTGCATTACTCATGGGTGCGTCCTTTATATATTGAACAAATATGATAACTGAGTGACATGCTTTGGCATCCCATCTATATAGTAACACGGCTGGCAATTTGCCACGTCGCGACGTGCGTCAGGGCGTTTTGTATTGGGTCTTAACCTAATTTAGGTCACATTTGGCAGGGTTGACAGTTAACTGACAATAATTGTGATTAATAGAAGGACACAGTTGTGCCGCAGGCTGTAAAGAGGCAGGCTACAAATTGGTTTGCCACAGACAAATGCAGTAGTTATGTGCATATTGTGCTGTGTAAACCACAATTATTTGACACGCATCCAGACTAATACTGAATATGAACCGCAAGGCGAGCAATAAAGTTAAATAAACTAAGATTTTATTGTAATTTATTGCCATACTTATACCAATATACAATCTACGTACGTACCTAAGGTATTTCTTGTATAATTTCTGTGCCCCAAAAAGTATGCTACCAAAATGTAAATCACGCTTTTTTTGCCTTTGGGTATATTTTGCAGACATTTTGCTGCGTTGTTGTATTTTGCGTGTCAAGTATGTGTATGCTCTTGTCTAGAGAACCATCGACATAAAACTACCGTACATTCAACTTTACCCTTTTCGCTTAAACCTGTGTGTATGTGGCAGTGTTACTCGGCGTATACAAATCCATAAATAACACTTAAGTAGTGGCGGCTAACAATGAAATATGCTCTCCTCACATATATCTATGTATGTGTTTTTATTCCCTGTGGGGGTATATTAAGTTTGTTAAAAGTATGTAACAGGCACAAGGCAGCCTGACCGACCCCATAAAGTAAAAACTCTTGATCAGTATCAATAGCCGTCCGTCCGTCGGTCCGTACGTATGAACGAAAGGATCTCAGAGATGGTGAAAGCTAGAAGCTTGAACTTGGTCTCCCAGCTCTGAGTTTATTTTAAATTTTGGATGCCACCTCCCTACGTTGAATTACAAGAGATTTACAGCGCGAATGAATTTAAGCAGGGCCCTGTACTGCCATAGGGTATATTACAGTCGGCATCCTGACTGTTGGGCTTGTTGTGAGTGTGTGTTTGTGCTTCTGTGAGTGCTCTCCGCCCTCGGGCACAGCTAGCACAACAACAAAAACGATGTGCAACCGTAGATGGCACATTGAAAGCAACTTTGATTGCCCCAAGTGTGGTCGATGATTTTTCGCTATGCATGCTTCGTTCTTTGAAAATGGAAGTGGCCTTTCCATCATCGTACTAGCAGTGCTCCCATGCCGCGTGCTTTGAAGTTTTCATTTTGACGCCATTTCAACCTTCTAATTTATGGTACGTTTGATAGTCACTCAAATGTACTAAAAGTGATTGAAGTTTGCCCAAAGGCAATATGTAAACGACAGCTAAGAGAAATTTCTTTAAATATGCTACATATGTATGTAGCTCTTACGTCTTGCTCATAACAATCGCGTATATCATACGTGTATTATAATCTGAATAAATAATATTATTTCTGGCTTAGGAACAGGTAGGCGACCTGTCTTAATTACTTGATCTCAACCTAATTTTCTGAATGCGCTTATATGTACATATATTCTAAAAACACAGATATACACAAACATACATCCACAATCTGATACATACTTGCACCGTGTTTTATGCAGCATAATTTATGAGTCTCATTTTGTGTGCGAAAAGGACAAGAAAATATGTGAAAATGAGCCCTCATCTTAGTCGAGCATTTTTCAAATAACATTTTCAGAGCAGCAACAGAAAGAGCAACAGACAGTGCGACAGCCACAGTGACAGCGACGAAGCGGCACAAAATACACATGACCTCGTTATGTGTTTGATAAAATGATGTTTCCTCTTTCCTTTTAAAGAGCCTGCGAGCCAGAGAGTTGTCTAACAAAAAGCAAAGGAGATGCCGGAAATCCGGCCAGGAGCGATCAAGCCACAGCGGCAACTGACAGTCAGAATACATGGCCATGTGTGTCCAATGTGGGCTGTTCATGTCCTCGCTTCGCTTTTCCAACCTCCACATTGAAGTCAAATAACTTTTTTTTATTATTGTCTGCCAAAAGTTGAGCTCCGTACACTTTAGGCTGCCAGCTGCCTAAAACATGTGCATTAATTTTGCAAAAGGGTGAACGTTTTTGCTTTGCCTGGGATTTTGAAGGTTTGGCTTTTTTGAGGCCCCAAAAAATAAATCAAGCATTCACGTTGAAAGACTTTTTCAGAGTCTAAAACCATGAGGTCTACTTATAATTAAAAAGTAGAGCTTTAGAAATAAAAACCTTTTTTTTTTTTTTTAAAAAACTTAAATAACTAAAAGTCCATTGACATGAATACATATATATATTTTAAAGAACGACCCCATTAGTAAATTGTAAAAAAAATATATATTTTTATGTATTATTAGATACACAATTAAGTTAATCTATAAATTCCAAGGATACTAGCCTCCAAGAAGGTTCGGTTCGACGGTTCCAACTTCAAACAATAAAGTATGATTTCGGTTCGGTTTACAAAGCAGTTACTAGATCTTCTGAACCAAAGGTTTTGGTTAGAACTTGATTCAATTGTATATATGATTTTTTCATTATTTTAAAATAGATCATGAGTTTTTAAACCTAGAAGATTTTAATATTATTATTTCCCCGTTTCAAAATTAACCTAAAATAATATAATAGATAATAAAATTTTAAACTAATAGAAAGTATGTAATTTTTGCTATTTATCTTTATGTTAGGGGTCTTTGTTGTTTGTATCTATACAGGCCATAAATCTCTTAGTTGGATTTTGCTTTTGCAAAGGCTGTAAAAATTAATATTCATAAAACTCGTCTCATTAAAACTACATAAACTGTGTGTAAGCATAATAAGATTTAGATCCCTTAAGCCATCAACTAATGGCTGAAGGCTGAAACAAACACGCATGTACCCGCAGTGAAGGTCCGTGAAAGATTTATATTTAACATAAATCCGTGCATAAATTTTAAGGTCACGTAACAGACCACAACGTAAGAGACATAGGCATTAACCTTAACGTAACACGTCAATTCAAGTATCGCCTTCTCCTTTAGCGACTGCCAACACCTTTTTGTCGAGGGATTCAATAGGTTTTGGTTGGGGTTGTCGATGGGGTTATCTTTTGGCTGGGGTTCGAGTTGTGGTCGAAATGTGAGGGCTGAGCAAACTGTTGCAGCCATTTGAATTTTGGGACTAAGCCGGATCAGCGAGGTGTTAATAATTACGCGTCCATTTTTGCTAGTCATGTGCAAAACTTTGTTTGCTCCACATAATCTCTTTCCGTTTATCTCTCGATGTGCGGGTGGTGTGCAAACTTTGGTTAATCACTAACAATGTTTATTTTTAGAATGGAAATTAAATAGTTTTTTAATTTTCCTGACGATGCAACGGATAAAGAAAACTTTGCCAGCTAAAAGCATACAGTCAAGTGGTTGCAAAATTTCATTTAGGTGTTTACGCTCTGTTTTTAATAAATTTTACCACATTTCGTTTTACATGTAAATGAAATAGTTTACAAAGTTCTACCCAAATTTCGACATGCTTTTACTTTATATATTAAGTAGAGCTATTGGGTTTTTGTGTACCTTAAATGAGTCCCTTTAACAAATCGACTAATAAAACGATTTTCACTAATTCAGTTTCAAGTTCTTTGCGAAATTTGATATAAAAACTTAATGCTGTTGACGTAATTTGTTAAATGGAAATAAATTGCGTCAAGCGTGACACTTACGCCAAGTAAAATATGATTATACACACATAAAAAGTTCAACGAAATTTGATCAAATTTTCCAAATGTTTTTGATTGATTTACGTTGCTTAATGAAAAAAAAAATGTAGTCTCTTTCGTCGACACCAACGAAAAACACTTTGAAAAAATAATATTCTTTAGTGAATAAATAAATCAATATTATTGCCATGTCAACGAGCTCGTCAGAGTACAGGCTTGGGCTAAATGGCCGTATAATTGAAAGCTGACCGACCACCACTCTCTTCAAATTCGTCTTTCAACATTTATTTAAGCGGCCAATCTTTCAGAGCTTTCAATGTCTTCTCCTCTTAATCTCTTCCTTTTTACTGCCATTGGAATTTCCCATTTGACTCATTACCTATCGACTGTTAAAATGTGTGTGTGTGTGTGTGTGTAAAAAGAGTTTTACGCCTCGCTATTTCTTTATACCTTTACAAAATTTCACTGTCTTTTAATTCAAAGCATTTTGCTAAACATTTTCATATCGCACGAGTGGCAAAACAAATTAAGGGTACAAATTTATTTCAACCTTTTTGCTTTTAAGAAATTTCTGCTTTCTTGCGTCTTAAACCTAAAGTTATACATTATTTTAAATTTTATTTTGCTCTTTTTTCGGTCTTTTTTGTGGTATGATTTAATTTAAATGTTGTTGATTATATTTGTCAATAAAGAAATTTGAATAAAATAAAGACGAATACAATACATTTTGGCTTATCAACTGGTATCTCAGTAATTAAGACAATTTGACAATCTTTAGATATTTTCGTAATTTAAATTAATCTTCAATTATAAGTATCCGAAGTTGTCGCAAGGCAAGTAAATATAGTCAACAGCGAAATATAATGATTGTGTTATATCTAGAAGAAATAATCAATATAGGAAGATATATTGTTAGTTCTATTGAGAGTGCTTTGTTAAATTCCATACTAATAAGTAGTTACACTTTACGCTTGATGTCAGTCATCAAGTTAAAACATACGGCGTTGTGGCTGCCTAACCACAGGAGGCGAAGTAAGGAGATTTAATTGGCATATGAGGCGAAGGCGTAACTCAGCACGCTGTTCAAGCAAGGGTTAAATACCGCCAAAACCTGATACAAATTTTAGGTTCTTTGCTAGGTATACAATTATAAAAGGCTTTCCCATTTGGATGGAAGTTACTCGTACTTGTACATCAATTAGATATGCATGAATAAGACAAAGAAGGGCATTGGCTTGCCATTTGAATGGAACGCTTTCAAATGAATCTACTTTGAAATATTTATAGGTATCAGACCACAAAAGCTATGCGTCTATTCTGCGTCTGTGCGAACTTTGTGGTTGATATTAATGCCTTACATTAAATTTTGTGGCAAACATCTTAGACAGTCACCTTAGCCTATTTCATGCATAATGAATGATTGAGTGTTTGTATGGTTATGTATAGTACTTCTGTGCTTGGGTTATGTACTTGTCAATTAAAGCCATTAAGAAAGGCCATGTCAGAACTCAGAATTCGTTTGGTTAACAGACAGATTTTGGTCAGAAACTGACTTTGCAATACCAAAGTCAGTTTTCCATTTATTACGTTGCCCAGCTCAAATTCAGGTGATACGTTATGTTTGCAACCTTGAAAGCACATGTGGATGTTTTTCATATGCGACTCCTGCTGCGGCGTATATTCATTTCCGTTCTGTCCCGACCATGCACTGCAGGCAATGCAACATTGATGGGGGGGGGCGGAGGGGGGAATGGGTAGAAATGGTCTATGTGTTGGAAAGCGAAGTTCAATGTTGTTAGGCACACTAATGAGTATATTACGCAAGCATTGAGTTACAAATTGGTATCTGTAGAATTTTGTCTGACTGTATGAATATCAAAGGAGATATTGATTTTCGGAATATGAAATGTTGCTGCGGCTAGCGGACACAGTGACATTTATATTTTCCGCCATTTTCTTGAAGCACTTTCAGTACACTCGCCCCAACACTCCCCCATCCATGTTTTCCTGCAATTTTCTACCTGTTCACATATGTTGGCAACACTTGAATGTCAACATCAACGTCAGCTGCAACGTCAACGTTGTTATGTGGTGGTTGCTGTAACGTTTTTGTCGCACATTTAGCACGCTTGTTAGCCAAATGTACCCTTGAGTTATGCATGAATGTGATACGAACTTTGTCGTCATAGTTCTCTTACGTATACATATACCATGCACTCACATCGCATGGACCTATTTAAATATATATATATCGCGTATACGCACAAGTCTCGGCAGACTTAAAATGCAGTTAACCAGTCGAGAGATTCGCAGCTCATGCATTGTATAATTCATGAAATTCAACTAATGCAGCTCTTGCCTAGTGCTGACTTGATTGACTGCTTTTAATTTACATATCAGATAGATAGTTTTATAATCATATACAAAAATAAGCTGCAATCAAAATGTAAATCATAACCTGCATAATACTCAGAATGTGCATAGGCAACTGTGTGCGGTTTTATCAAAGTAAGTACACTAAACTGTTCGAATAATCGCATAACGATGTATGACATTAGAAAAAATTATTAAGTGCCATTCAATTTAGCAAAATCAATTTAATTTTGAATTTATCCGTTTAGTATTTACTCTATTTTAATTTTAATTTGATTACTGTGAAATACAATCAATAAATTTATTATAGAAATTACTAATATAAAGATTTTCTAGCGAACATATTAAAATGAACTTCAAAATTAACAATTTAACTGCTAACGCTAAGCATAGATATTTATTTAAATACATGCTGATATATTATTAAATATAATACTTGATAATTGTTACTTTCCTATCCTCTCTTCCATAACAAAAACCCAAAAAAATGTATTCTATTTAGTTTAGCTGCCGGTATGTTGACAGAGAAATGTCCAAGTTTCCTTGCCAGTGCTATACAAATGACACTCACACAAACAAAGAAAACTCAGATGATGCTACCATTCAAAGCTTTGAGCTTCCGCTTGTCTGCAAAGGAGAAAGTTATCTTCGCTTTTTTCTGTTTTTTTTCTGTTTTTTTTTTTCGCTTTGCATGGAATTGTGTGCTGCATACAAACGAGAGATTAGTTGTGCCCCGAGCGTTAACAACACAAAGATGTGGCTATGGATTGGATGTTGGCATCAGGCACATAAATGATAGCTAAGTTCACAAGATGTAATCATAGGCGTAGGTTAAGCAGGAGGTGAATGCGATGAGCTCGGTGCCAAGACAATTGACCGTTGGGCGCCTTATTGTATTGCGCTATTGGGCTATTGACAGTTGACAACGCGGGGTATGCGTAATATTTCGAATAGGTATTAAATTGTCTTGGACACGGCAAATTTTATTTCGTATGTCATTTCCCATCGAATTCTTATATTTATTGCGTGCAATTATTTATTTCATGTCAATCAAATTTATGAAATAGTATGACATGTTTGGGCTAGATAATAAATTGAATATGGTTGATTAGTCTAAGTCTGGGCTTATTAAATATAGTAGTATTTAAATTGAATTGTAATCTCTTTTATTTGCTGATGTAATTTGGAATATAACAAATAAATTAAATTATACCAATAAAGTTCAATCTCACACAAGGTAAAATATCATTTTATACGTTTTGTTATTAGCCATTTGCATTTCAAATTATTATTATTGCTGGAATTAAACGCAGTATCAATAATATCCATATTAAATTTCATACAGTTAATCAAAAATGTTCTGCTGTGTTCTCATGTAGTTTACTTTTGAATGAGTGTTAAAATTCTAAATGAAACTTTTTTACTCATAATCCTAATACAATATCGAACATTTGTGTGCTCCCCTCTCTTTAAACTATTTTCTCATATTGCAATTATTTGACTTTGTAAAATAACAAATAGTCATTTTAAGCGCATCTAAAAACGCTGTTGTCTTTTTTGTACGCGACAATTCTAAGCCGCTTTTATTTATTTGTATAAATTTCATAACTTGTTGTTTGTGCTCTTAACCTTCGCCTGTAAAATATAAAATCTAGAATACGCCCGCATTATATTCAATAGCATAAAATAAACAAGTTATTTATTAAAACAAAGGATCCAGTGAAGGAACAAAAAATTGTTTTCAATGTCACATCATCATCATCATCATCTGCACCATCATAGAGAACTTATATGTAGATGTATGTGTCTCTACATATCACGTCGCTTTCAATGGCTAAAGAAATATTGAAATAAGTTGAAACTGTCGTACAGAAGTACTCATGTATACAAATAACATGTATGTGTGCTTTTATGTAAATATATATATATTTTTGTAGTAGGATACACTCAAAATTTTTATTCAGTACACGTGCAGCATCTGAACAAGTTCATTAAGGGTGCAGAGCAACTTTAAGGCAAACAGACGAGAGTCAAGAGGCGCATCGTTTAGGCCAAATTATGTCTCTATGTTTGACAGTAAAGATAATAAAGAAACAACAAGGGTATGCAAAACAGGTTCGAGCATGTGTTCTCAATGTTTATGGTGATTAAACTAGCGGCGTCTGTTGGTTGCCAGCTGAGAGCAATTGAGACAATAACAATAGTGAGAACAACTCAAGGCCCAACTTAAGTAAGTGAATGACTAAGAACCTAGAGACAATATGAGTATGTCTGTGCAGTCGCATGACATTATTGCTTACGCCCTCGCCGAGCCTTTTATTAAAGCGAAATGCTTTTTATTTCACACTCTTTATCGGACGACGAAGCTTGGCCCAGCAAAATGGATTGAAAAGCTAAATCAATAGTTTTCTGTTAACTTTATGGTAAATCTGCAGACTCTGAGTTTATTAACTTACTGTTTCCATTAACTCAACTAAAAGTATTATCTGTACTCTAGAAAGTTATATTCTTTCAATGGACTCGACAGACTCTGAGAATCAATTTATGTAATTCTAATCGTTTGCACTAGAATCTTTGACCAACACATTTTTAGCTAATCTGTTTACTTGCTGCTTTAACTGCTGAAGCCAAGACGAATACCAGAATACTGCATCCAAAATAATGAAAGTAATTGTACTGGAATTAATTCGAAATTTATGATTTTATTTTATGTAAACATTTTTACCGCAAATATACACACGCGACTTGTGTGCGTGTAACATGTGGTTGGGCTCTTTTGTTTCAAATCAATGCATCTACCTACTGACCTGGCACCCCCACATCAAGGCAGCTTCATCGATTTTGTCCAACCCACAAAAGCAAACAAATATTGAGCCCTTTTTTTTGGCACGTGACTTGACGTGAAACTACAGAGCGCGCCAGCGACCTCATATGCCATTCTGGCATATAAATTAAGAAAAAAACAAATATAAAAGTACATACGTGAGACAGAGATAGAGCAGAATGTTGCAAATCAGCACACAAAAATTATACATCTCACAGCTGTGCCTTGACAGAACAAATAGGTCTGAGGTCTAAGGCAAAAATGAAATTTATGCCCATAAATTAGGTCATGTTTGGTATAAGTTTTGGGCAGGCATTCCGCAATTTACTTGGTAAAATATTTGTCAGCTTTTCATTTATACCATTTGCTTAAATTCCGTTGCAATTCATTCGAGCGCAAATATTTTCACATAAAATGCAAGTCAGCAAGTCGACTGACTGTTTCAAATACTTGATTCAGTTTCTATCCTCCTGCCCGCACAATTACTAAGCAGCTTAATGCCTGCTGCTAGTTATCCCTTTAGGCACGTTACTCATACGCACGGTGCGCACACATACGTCTGTGTGTGTGTGTGTGTGTGTTTTATGTGACGCAAATGCGCCTGTGCTTATGCAACAAAAACATCCAAGGCATTAGTTGTAATTTGTGAATCAACTAGGGATTATTTTGTGCTTTATATCTTCTAGATCATTTAAGAGGACTTGGACAGATTATTCATAATTATTTTGTATTGCAAGCTGCTTTAATTAAGTAAGTTTTTTAGTGAATTTTGTATCATATTTATTTTCCAATTTATATTTTGGTTAGCCCTTTAATATTTATGGATACTTTTAGTCCTCGTGTGTGTCAAAACTTGGCCTTAGTAAGTTAATGATTACTCGTATTTGACCTTTATATATTATTAAAGCCAGAACTGGGCAAATCAATTTTGTTAAATTTGTTATTGTTTAATATCTGAAGGCCAAAGACAGGTACTAAATAAGAAATTATATAAATATCATTAAATACAGGTGTTGACTCTCCAATTCAAATGAAAAACTTTGTTTCTTATTTAAAAATAATTCAGTTACGCTGCGAGAAAAACGTTTACCAACGTTTACCAAACGTTTACGTTCAATAATTAATGATTGTTAAGTAATTAAGTAATTAAATATTGAAATATTCATTCGAACGCTTGGGAATGTATTTATTGTGATGGGTAAATTGCAATTTACGTCAACAACACTTCTGTGAATTTGTAATTTAAATGAGAATTTTGCCTATGGATATTTTGGAAATGTTGCAGCAGAATATTGGTATTTACAATTAGTGAACATGGCTGGAATAAGTGTTCAATTATTGTATAAATTGTTTAATTCTTAATTGTTATTTTTGTCAAGACAAATGTTTACCCAATTTAAACGATTGAGAATTACAATTGAATATTAACAATTGAATAAACTTCAAGTATTAATAACAATTTCATTTCAATTTAGTGATGATTGTATTGAAAAACCCCTTGGGATGTTTTGCTTTAACTTTAATTAGCATTTCTTCATTGTCCTTAGTAATGCTTATGTGTATTCTAGTCAATGGCTTTGAACTTGCCTTTGCGTTAAGCTTTCATATCGTAACAACCTGCGTGCTGGATAACAATAAAAAGTCCCAGAATGTGTTGGCCGTTTTATTGGGCATTATCCAGCCACAAGCCAAATTAGCTAACATGGCAACAGTGTGTATAAATTGCACACACACACACACACACACAACTCATACAGGTACGCAAAAGGACCGACCATAAAATGAGGACTTGGTCTCTTTTCAAACAGAAAAGAAGAACAACTGATCAAAACTGGAACACGGACATGGACGTGAATGTGAATGTGAATGTGAAAGTGGGCTCTGTGTCACACTGTGAGAGTGTGTGTGGTGTCATTTAAATTTTTGCTGCAGTGTAAGCAACGTAAACATTTGCACGTAGAGCCTCAGGATAGCAACACGTGTGAGTGTATGTTGACTGGCCAGGACATCAGCAGGACACGCGCATTGCTTGCTGATTCCATTCTAAACACGTAACAATCGCAGATATACGCACATACACATGTATACATATTTATATGTGCATGGACAATAAGGACATTATGCCTTAGTCTATTATCAGGCGAACAGAACAGAGCTTTTTGTTGTTTTTTTTTTGGAATATGTACTTCTCACCTGCTAGTTGAACACATGTTTTTGCTTTTGTCCTCCATCTCTTGCTCATTATTTCAATTCACTTTTGTCATTTTGTCCTTTCTGTCTCTGCCACTTCTTCATCTTCTCATTCTTTGTCAGCATTTTTTTTTGTTTTTGTGTGCATGCAATTTCGGATAATTATCCCGGTATAAATGTCACTTTAGCTGATTGTTTGGCATCTCCCTAAAGCACCGCCCTTTACATTGTGTCCCGAGTAGTCTTACTCGCCTCTTACCCTGTCTCATTCTTATTCTCTGTCAATGTGTCTGTATTTGCAGTGTTTGTGTGCCGTAGTAATTAGCCACAAAGTGCTACTGTTGCCACTAGTGAATGAGCTACAACGAGTTGGGAAGAGTTCCGACGGGCCAGACACACAAAGGTCAGTGTTCGGTTTTCAATTTATTATTAGGATAATACTTATGTGCGAACTCTTCACTGTCTATCGAATTACTTCTTTGGTTCAGCGCAAATGTGTGAAGTTTTTATATATATTTTTTTTATATAGATTAACATATATTCATTTTGCTGATGTTTGTTCAATTAGCTTTAACATGATATCAACTAATTAAACGCAGTTTTCACATGAAAATGAAAAAATCAATTTATTATACCCTTGCAGTGGGAATATTTGACTAAAAATTTGTAATAAATGAGGTAAATCGGGAACACTTTCTTCTAAGTTGATGATCTAATGATCACAATGAGTTAATGACCTAATAAATAAATGGTTTTGGTTGGGCATTTGTTTTAAGTTGCTTTGCATTCAAGTTTTCGAAGGAAATAAGAAAAATTTACAGATCAAAATGGTAATATTTTGTATGTGAAATGAATTAATATACTTAAATATAAAAAATATAACGTTGAGTATTATTTTTTTTTTTTGATACAATACTTCAGACACTTTAAAGATAAACTGTAATAAATTTATTTGATAAAAGAAGTGTTCTCAAGTATTAATTGTTTGTATTCTTTTCAGCAAACCATATTTTGCATATTTCTATTATTTATGTACCTAATGTATTGTCAGATAAATATCACTTAAAATTGAATGTTATAGATTCAATATTTTCAACACTTCAAAGAAAAGTAAAAGAAAAAATAATTATTTTTTTTGCGTGTCAACTTTGGTATGTTTTGATTTGTAAACTATTTTTCACACTGATTTACACTTGGGCCTCTTGGAAAGTTGGGATTCTGCTTTAAAATACACTGTAGTCGATTTTTTGATAAGTCGATTCTATTATGAGATCAGTTTTGGTAACTATTGAGGCCAATATAGAAAAAAATCGCTATATTTTACGATATTTATGGCCCCAATACTATCTTGGCTAATAATGCGCAATTTTGGATTCGAAGATTTCGTTCTGGAAGTTTTGACGTTAAAGATGCACTTCACGCCGGTAGACCCGTCTTCGAAAATTCTGATAAGTTCGTGGTGATTAATGAAGGAGAAGCATCGCCCAAGAGCTTAACATTGACCACAAAACAGTTTTATGCCATTTACAAAAAGCGGAATTTAGAAAGAAGCTGTATGACTGCTTCACGAATTTTCTAAAAAAAACATAATGGATAGAATTTCCATCTGCAAATCCTGGTGATGAGTGATGAAAAATGGGTCACATACAACAATTTTGTGAGAAAACGATCCTGGTCAAAGCGCGGTAAATCAGCTCAAACGGCAGTCAAACCAGTACTAATAGACAGAAAGGCTATGTTGTGCGTTTTGTGGAACTGAAAGGAGTTTTAAAAATATCCTCAAAATGGCAACAAGTCATTGAACAAAACGGGATATATTTGACATAAATCGGACCACCCAAGCCGTAATAAATTGACTTTGAAAATAGGCTGAAAAATGGATTTCCTTTTCCTCAATCTAATATTATATTTCATACTCGTTGAACGAAAATCTGAAATTTATAAATGACATATTTTTAATATAATTTTTAATTAATTTAATTTTAAAATCTAGCAAAAGTTGTTGCAATAAATTAAGATTTATTTATATGTTAAGGTTAAGGTACTGAAAATCAATAATTAAATTACTCACTTAAAACTTTTGACACGACGAAAAAGTTCCAACCTTACGAATTGATTTTGTCAAAATGCATGTAACTTTTGTAGGCCAACGTATTTGCCGCCAAGGCTTAATGCTTTAAGGACCTTTAGCTTATTATAGCCGTGTATTAAATACTTATCTTGGAGTATGAGAAGCATTTTATAAGGATTCTATTTAAATACGCATAAAAGGAAACTACGATAACTTACCCCCAAAAGTTGTTAAAATCAGCTTAGCGTCGGTTAAGACTTAAAGCCAACGATTTACACTGTTGCTTCAGGTTATGCTTCATAAAATCTTTTTGTAGTTTCTGGTTTACATCTTTTACAAATGGATACCCCACACGTGGGCCCAAATTTCTGTACCACCACTAAATGTTTACAATCGTTTTTAGCTTGTTTTCTTTAATTTTGGATACACAGTTTAAATGAAATATAATGTTTTGGTCCATTGCTTAGGTCAATTAATGATCTTATTTATTTATGCGGGATGAATATTATTTTATTTTTATTGTGAAACTTATGTTGATTTTTTTTATTTGAATTTAAATGATTTAAATGGTTATAACTTATTATTTTTTTTTCGACTTCTACTTCTTCTGCTGCTTGAGTTCCGTTGTTGCACGTTGCTTCGTTGAGTTTGCACTGAGCTTGTCTTCGGCGTGGCCGTTGCTTTTATTGGCCGCCAAGTGAAACTCACCACAGATAGCCAGGCTGGTAGGGTGTGGGTGTTGGAGGGTTACAAATATTTACAGGTACGCATCCTGCAGAGGGGTTGCACGAGAGAGCCCCGAGAGCTTTTTCGCTTCTAATAACATTTGATACACTTAACAAAAATGTGTGCATGAAAATTATTCAACAAAATTCCATTAAGTTTAATTAAATATTAGCAAAGACAATAACTTGGCTTACAATACTGATGGTCCTTATAGTTATTTTCGGATTTGATCTTTCGATTCTGGTATTATTACCGATACATACGAGTTTAATGGTTTTTTTAAAAATTGTATGAATAAACATGAATTTTACTGTGATAAACCATACTTCCGGCACTGGTACACAACTTGAAAAGGTTCATTTTGGTTAAGGTTCTCAATTTGGGTTTAGATTTTATTCCCTGGATTAAGTATATTATTATAATTAATAACAAACTATAATTTTTGATTATTATAAAACGTATTTTCTTTTGGGTTGTTAGAATACATTTTTTTCACTGTGTCGTACTGCGTAGTCTGGCAACACTGTTTAAAAGCTTCGGGTAAGCTTTCACGTGTCAAAACAATAATCCACACATACACACACACACTCAGACACAGAAGCGTGCACATGTTAGCGATGCTTGAGTAAAGGCTCTGTACAATTTACAACTGTGGTGAATATGAAAATGTTGTTGTCCTGGTTGTTGTTGCTGTTACTGGTCCGGCCGCGTGTCGCGTGTGAAATAGCTAAAGAAGACGATGAGGAAGACGAAGACGAAGACGAAAACGAAAATGATGAGAAAGAAGCAGAACCAGAAGCAGCGGCAATGGCGGCGGCGGCGGCGGCAGTGCCAGCGGCATGAACGAAACCCAAACAACGAGAAAAGAACGAAAACAATGCAAACAAAAATTTGCGCTTTTACGAGCGAACGCCATCATCAAGATGAACATGAACATCAACGTAATTTCAGTGGAACTGCCATAGCTCATCATTATCATAATTTTCCGTTTGCCTGTTCGTCTTTTTTGTATGCTTTATCCTTTTTCGGGTCCTTCTTAGTGCTCGTTGGGCTTAAACTCAACCGCTGCCGGCAAAAATATGCGCGTATTTCTGTTGTTTGTGTAGTTTTTACTTTCTTTTTTTTTGTTTTTGGTTTTTCCGCTTTTCCCCATTTCCCCATTTCAAACAACTGAACGATAAGATGAACGCTAAGCAACAAATTACCAACCATTTAATCCACTCGGGCTGTGGCAGGCGCAATGTGGCGTATGCGCAATTATAATTGAAATTTCGTGCCTACGTTTAATGAGTTTCTAAGCACTTTGGTCACTGCCATCTTCAGTTGCTGCCGCTTTAAAAGTGTTTGCTACACCTATATTAACCTTCTAATAAAGCATCGTTAAAATCTATTTGTCAAGCATAAAGAAACTTGTTTTCAAATCGTAAATGCGATAAACGTGCCAAACATTGTCCATCTAAATTCAAAATATAATAAAGTCTGTGCTGTATAAAATTCAATTTACTCGTAAACTGTGTAAGTTGATTACCTTTAACGTCATTGTTAAATACATATATATGTATAGGGGTTACAAGCTACACAAAGAAACTCATCAAACTAAATTTATAAATTGTAAATATCAGAAACATGTCGTACATAATATATTCAATACCTGTTTCGCCACAATATCCACAGCACCCTACAAATATATATATATATGTATGTGCATGAGTTATTTCTGGTTGACATCAGCACTTAATTCTATTTTCATTGCAATGCAGTTGCAATACGTAAAGGACTTTTCTGGAAAATTGTTTTATTTATCGAACGTAATCGCATTAATTGAGTCGCAAAATCAATAAACGTAGTCACAATCAGATAATTGAATGCCTCTAAAATGTTATTTCCAACAAAAGTTGACAAGAGTTACAGACAGCAAGGAAAATAAGTTATAAGTATTTTTTATAACTATAAAATATATTGTCAAATATCTAAAAATATTTCAAAAGAATTTTTAGTACGACTTTAAGATACTTTCAAATATTTATTTAGATCTTGCCAATTGTCTGCCAAAGTCCCTTAATAATTGTCATAATTGAGCAACTTTGGCAATATTGTAAGTAACTGACTTCTATCAACGTTGTTTAACTGATAATAGCAAGAACTGTGGGATTTTTGTGCTAATTAGCTATGTAATAGTGATTAATGATACCATAACAAAAATTACAAATTTTGCGTCAATTTGGAATTCTAAAATTGGAACTGTGTTTATAACCATGTTGTTAAAACACTTCATCATTCATTGGAGTAACTTAATACCTCAAACATAATTTAATTTATTATGTTTACTAATAACTCGAACATAATTTAATTTATTATGTTTACTAATACTGTTCTAATCTCAATACATCGATATTTCTCTATCTATATTTATATGCTTTTAAGCTGTGATAATTTTTGTTTAGCAAATCAAGCAGGACAATGTAAAAGGTCAGCGTTAGCTTGAAGAGTCAATTTGTATCCAGATCTAAAGTCAATCAGAAGTGTTTCTAACATTAGCGGAAACTGCGCATTTGCAATAATTTGCTATCTGTCGACACTTTTTCGAATTCACAGGAAATCGCATAAGCCACAAATGATGAAATTCCCAGTTCAGTTTCCCTTTCGTTACGTATACGAGTGGTCTGACAACAGATTGATTGGCAATTAGGTTTAATTAATGTAAGTGCAAGGTTGAAACTTGATTATAGAATGGGTGTGTCCTATTTAACGAAGGACAAACAGCTGGAAAGTGCCAATGACTGGTTAAAAGTGCTTTGACCTACTTAGTTGAGTTATATCAGTTGTGTTGGAGTTTAACAGTGAAGATTAAGAAATACACTTAAAGATCTTTTGGGCATATTTATTTACTATTATTTTCAGATAATTCATTATTAACTTACCTTTGCATCCTTGGCGTAGAATAAATGATTGCGCTTCAAGCGAAAATATCGACGTCTCCAACGTTGAAAGGACCAAGTGTGCTTGAGCAGGAATCCTTCCTTGATAATGGACGCCTGCCAAATAAAAGGAAATGTGAGAAAAGAAAGTAAGTGATGAAATGAAGTGAATCGAATAAAAACACTCTATTTCAAATCAAATTTGCACATCAATTAAATTGCAACTACAGTTATTGGCCAAGAATAATGGTTACAATAACAAGTCACAAGTCACAAGTCAGTCACAGGACACGGTCATCGTCACGTTGGTCGGCACTTGCAATTCCTAGTGGAACGTTGACATTAATTGGCTGCAGGATAACAAAAGGAGCTGGTTGTGGCGTCGATGTGGCAACAATCAATTGTGCAAACAAAGGACTCACACATATACAGTCTGACCATTGACCAGGCTTTTATTTGATTTCACTGCGCTTGCAATTTCTGATTGTTCCCAGAATATGAAAGTGTAAATAACCGTAAGTCAAACTGTGAACAAATACTCAAATAATCCACTTCAATTATATGACAAACAATCTTTTGATTAGACGCTATTGGTTTACCACTGCAATTTCTATTGATGGCAAATTGATGTCCGTTTACGAACGACAATCAAAGTTCCTTTTAATTTCAATCCGGTCAACTGTCAATTGCATGAGAATTGAATTTGTTTGTATTTCCAGCGAAAGGCAGCAACATTTTCCAAGGAAAACGGAAACCCCGAGGACAAATGCATGAAATACAAATCAAAATACAAAATATTTTTTATTTTTGCACTTATATTCAAGCGGAAACGGAAATGTTTGCTTAGTTGCAATGCAATGGCCTTGAGTAGAAACTTGTTCAACTGCGCAATTTATGGCTTTCAACAAAATGTTATGACCATGAGAGAAACGCACAGCGTTTTGGCTTTTAATATTTACAGCCTCTGAATAATTAAAAATTGAAAATTATGCTTTATTACTATTACTATTATTACTTTACATTTGCATAGGGTTTTTCGAACAAATCCGTATACTGTCATAACTGAGTTTAATGAACTCAAATGCGATGCGTACTTCGGTATTAATAAAGGCCTCTCCACTCTTTTCATTCTCTTTCACGTTCACTGCTGTATTGTCCTCTATTTAGTTTTTGAAAAAATATCAAAATCGTCTTTCGATTCGGATCAGTATACATCAATCAATCATTCGCCATTGGCCACACAATGGCTATCATGGGCCAAAACACCGAATATCACTTATACGTCAAGTCATGTCAATAGGCAAAAAGGAAAAAGAAAAGAATTCTCAAAGAGCAACAAGCCTTGTTAATGATGATAAGCGTATTTGAAATTTTCGTTTGCCGGTTATTGATTTTAAGTTATCGTTGCTGTCGATGGGGCAGCAAAATGTAATCAAGATAAATAAAAGCCGGTCCGACACATAGATACAATGTTATTGTTGTTGTTTTTGCGACGAGTATATCGCCCACATAATATATGGCTAACGTAAAATAAACGTAAAAGCTCTACGCACAATTTTTTCTGTGCTTTTAACAGATTTTTCGGCTGCCATAGATATTTCCATCATACGCTTTCTATCATTATTTAATTTAAGTGCCTGTTTTTGTTTCGAGTTTCCTTCTCACTTTTCGAGAAAATATTAACTTGAATTTGCTATTATTACGTTATTTACGAATGGCCAGCACAAAACGTAGCAATAAACAATATTCGACTGGAAAGTATAAGAATATGGAATTGCTTTGGCAGTCACGTGAGGCCAAATACAGCCAATTGACTGTGTAAATAGTCGTAAATATTTTAGATGGCGCCAAAGTTTCATATGCACTCACAGACACATACACAGTACGTGGCTGGGACAGAAGCTGAGACTCTTGTGTGTATCTTGAAGATACTGCGGCAAGTCTACAAGTGGCAGACAACAATACCAAGGATTCTGAATTTCTTGTTGTTACTTCTCGTGGATTTTAAGTGGTTGACTTTAACTCACAGTCTGCGAGACTTGGGTATAACTTTAGAACGTGATGAATATCAATTAAAATCAACGCTGCCAACCGGTTTTGAATCGAACCTTGAACCGAACCGTTCCTTTTATCTAAGCATGTTTTTCATGAGATAAAAAAATTTCTTAATAAAAAAGGCTGAATTTGTTTTCGGATTATAAAAATAGGTTAATTTAAAAAAATACTATCGAAAGTAAAAGCTTATGGTAGAGTTTTTTAATATTTATGTTCAGAATTTTATTTATATTCCTAAGAAATCAGGGAGAATTTAATATAATTGAGAAAATAGAATCAGCTCTTGTATTTAATGTAACCAAGTTTCAAACCAAAAATCCGAACCGAAATTCTCTCTAGTTCGAACTTCTTACAAAGTTTTGGCTTGATTAAAGTTCGGCACCAATCCTTGATAATAATTCATATGAACGATAGATCAAGTATCAGTTTCGTATATATTTCAATTGCATACTTAAATTGCTTGAATTAAAAACAGAGTACTGTATACTTGAAGAACAATTTATTTTTTATAATTATCAGTTAGTTTGACTTCCTGTAAGCTCTCAATCGAATCTATAGTATTCATAAAAGCTTTAAGAAGTTCAATGGATTCGTGGATTAATTCATTTTTTCATCAACAATTATATTCAGTTATTTGTATCTATTTAAATGTGCACATATGTATGATTCACTGCGGGTGTTCTTTTGTTTTTTTTTCTTGCTGTAGATGTTATTCTTGGCGGCACACGCCTCAAACAAGCATATGACATAAAGGCGTCTTTGTTGTTGTCTGTTTATTGTTTTGTGGTTTGACATATGTAAAGCCCTCACATAGTCGTCCACAGGCAAGTCCTCAAACGCGTGAAGAGAGTGGACATGGCCCACTAATAGAGCACTTGACTGCAGCTTGTCACAATCAGGCTAATGTGTTTTGTGGTAAACGCTTCGGTTTGAAAACAAATACAAAAAAAATGGCAAAGAAAACAAATAGATTACGAATGTTACTCGCTAACAGTCTGGACTAGTGATAAATGTGCTCAATTTGAACACAAATTGCAGTTGAATGGCAAGAAAAACAAAGCGAATAATTTAAAACGATTGTAGCGGTGTAAATCCCCTGGGGTAAGTCCATATATGATCAATAATACATATATATATGCAATTTGGATTAGATTCGGAATTGATGGAATACCAACATTTCGCTTTTAGCCTCATCCGCATGTTAATGTGCAACGAGGCGTATGATTAACAACAAATTATCATTTTATTCATACGCCACGTTGGCCAACAGAGCAACCGTATGACGCCTGACGAAAACCACTGAAAGAATGATCAAATTAATGGCTTTAAAAGAAAAACGAGTACAGCAAAAAAGGAAGGAATCGTCCGTGAATCGCCCTAATATTGCGGGGTATAAGAAATAACTTAATTAAGACGCTCGTTTGGTTTCAGATGCTCATGTTGTTGCAGTTTGGACGAGCGTTTTGGGGTTTTCACATTTTCTACGGCTTTTCTTTCTTTTATATTACGGTTTTGGCTTTGCAACTATGGCAACTTTTAATTAAAATATAAAAAGACCACAGCTTTGCAATATTTTTATACACTTTGCAGGGTTTTCTATTTCGTAAATTAATTTTTACCTTGGTATTGTTGCAGTTAGATGTGAAAGGCATCGGAATGTAATTAAAAAAGGCTTAAAATTTACATTTCCTATCAATATGCATATTGTATACTTTAATTTAAAGTTTACTTTTTATTTATAAACATAAAAAACCATTTCTTCTTATTTATTTCTAGTTTAATACAGGATAAAGAGGTATAGAAAGAATATAAAAATAAGTGCATATTAAAAGTATATATTCATTCATCATTGCATTACAAAACTTTTTAATATTTAAGTATGATAATAAAGCAAGTATTTATAAAAGTTTTAATATCTTCTTTACATACAAGAACGAAATAAGTTGAACTTAAATGCACAGCCTGCAGCTTTATGTGAACTTTGCCTTAAAGCAACAATATTTATGGACAAATTGCACCCTAAATATCATTCGCATTACGTACATCCTGAAGCACTATATAGACTTGTTGACCCTTAACTCAAGGACTCATAATTTGTTCGCATTGCAATAAACAAGTACGAGGTTGGGTATAAACAGTCACAGTTGAGGCATGTTGGCTTCTGCGGCCATTAAAATATTTACTAACCACTTGAACTCAACAACTGGGAGCTGACCTTTTGCAAAGCACAAACACTCCAAACCACAAACGTAACAGTCCTCAACACTCCCACTCGCGAATTCCATACACCCGCATATACGGCAGAGTGCGTTTGCATGGCGGCCATATAACTTCCGCTCCAGAAACTTTTGCTTTTAACGTGCTCGACTGCATCGTCATAGTCAATAGATGTCGACCCGTCGAGACGGATGATGGGAGAGGGGGGAGGGTGACGATATACTCACCAGATTGTTATTACGTTTGGTGGACATGCGTCGGTGAAAAATGCGCGCTGGCTCCGTTTCAATTTCCGACTCAGACTCAGACTCTTCACCATCCCGGCTAATGGAAATGATCGGTACAATGGGGACCGGTGAAACGCTGCCCGAGCTGCAGGCACTGCTTAACCCGCTGCTTAGACTGCGATTCCGTGGACTAAGATTGTCCACGTGCAATGTGTTGGATTTTAAGTTATCCATTGTTTGGACGCCGCTTAACTTTTAGTTATTGCCCAAGTTCAGGTTTCTTTTGTGCAAATACCTTAGCATGCTTCGAGGCGCTTCGTTTCACGTTTCGTTTCAACTGTCACGTTGCGGGCACAACGTTTAGAGTTATATAAAAAAAAACCCTTTGTAGGGTAGCCGCCAAGTAGCCGCAGGTGGCCTTTCAAGCTGATTCTGCTGCTGCTGTTTTGCTGTCGTTGTTGTTGTCGTAGTTGTTGCTTATGTAAAAATCCACATGCCCGCACACACACACACACACACGCACAACTGTAGTACTATTCACAAACAAAGAGAATGTTTCACATGGCAACAGACACGCCTCTCGTTTCCCTTTTAGCGTTGATTAACCGACAGTTATTATATTGTTGCTTTTCTTATTAGTTTTCAACGGTTTGTAATAAATTTAATAATTATACATTTTATATAGCATTCTTTCGAGCATTTCATATAAATAAAGTGTGTTAAAAGTGTACCCAATATATGCACACACATACACACATCCATATATATATATATATATATTTATTTAATTAAGCGACACTAACTAGTTTTGAATTGGAAAAAGCCATTAATTTAATGCACATTCATTAGCTACACATAGAAAAATACTAGAAAAATGTTGATGCACAAAACAGTTCACCGTTAAGTATATGGATAATAATTGAATTAGAATAGTTTTCTTTTAGCTGCCAGGTGAGAATAAAACTCCGTTTGAAATTGTTGTTTTGGCTTGAATTTTACTTCACTCCATTTTTCGTTTTGGGCTGCTCGCTATTTTTCGCTGGGGGCCTGACATCGAGCTGAGAACTGGAAACTGCGAACTGCGAACTGAGCTGGAGCCTGAGCCACGCGGCGTACTGAACGGGACCGCAACCCTCACTGCTGACATAGACTTTGTGTGCTAGCAGCGGGCAGTGGCTTCCGTTATCCTTGCAGGGTTGCCAGACCACCAAATGGATTCAGTACTTAGAACTTACACGAACAGAAAATACATTTTAAGTGCTTGCATTAAAATTAAATTTACATTTTTGTTCAAATACCAGAATATAAATAACAATCTATAGTCGAATTTTTATAGCATTTATCTTTTCAATTTACACTTGCATTAATGAGCTGTCGTTCGTAAAGTCTTTGGCAACTCTGCACCGTGAGAGCACAATATACATTGGTAAGCCTTCAGCCAACAAGTTTTTGTGCTCTCCGTCTTGTCGGAGCTTTCTCAAACGAAAGCAATTCTCAGCGACAGTTCGGCCTCTCATTATTTCTTATTCACTTACACAAACAGAGGCAAAAGGCCTAAAAAGCGGCCGCCAAAGCGAAGCTACAAATCAAGCGAGCAAAACAAAAACACGCAATCGGAATGGCATGCAAAGTGAAAATGACAACAAAGTAAACAATAGCGTGAGGCAGAGAGAGATAGTGATAGATAGGGAGATGGAGCCAGAGCATGGCTCATATTACAAAGCAATGGGGGGCAGGGGTGACCAACAAGTCCGCTGGCATTTTGATTTGAGGGAAGCTTTTTTTCGTTATTCGTTATTCACTTTTCCGGTGTGGCTCTTTGCTTTGACTTTCGTTATTTACTTTACTGCCGACTTACCTATCATTCTCTTTGTTGTTATTGTTGCTGTCGTTACACATTCCGCCGGGCATTACTCCTTACGCATGGCTGCAGTTCTTCAAGAAGGTCCCTTTATGGGCTTCTCTCGCTCTTCTTTGCTCTTATCCCGACCAAGTGTGCGTTTGTATGTTTTTCACATTGTGTATTTATTCTATCACATTTCAAATATTCTTGACTCCTTGACCTTACTGTGTAAAGGTACTAGCTTGTGTGGCCAGCGTGTCATAACTTTCTGATATTGCAGAACTTTACAAGATTTTTAAAGAAAATCAAGTGATAATGCTATAACGGGGATGGTTTAACTAAGGGTAATAAAGTGCTCAATCTTATTAGACTATGTACTAGCAGTCCTAATTCTATATTAATTTCATATCGAGGTATTTTAATAATTTCAGTGAATAAGAAGTTGACAACAAACTTTAATTTTTACAGCGGTCTGCTAATTATCATGATCTATGCCCCTATCAAAGACCCAATCATAACGATCAGCACTCACAGTACGATATCTCATGCCCTGAAAAACAACAGGGAGAATCAATTTTGATGGGCAATAATATTCCAGGATATCGACTTACACGTGGTAGAGTTAGACAACGTCGAAATCGCATGCATTGTGTGTCCGGGAAACCACGACTTGAATCAAAGAATTCGTACAAAGTAGGCTTAAGCAGGAAACCGCCCCAATTGTGAGGTGCGGGAATTTGTTCCACCTGCTTGCCAAACAACTTGGCCAATAGCTGAAACACCTTGCCATATATGGAGACACCGATGATTAGCTTTGGGACTTGAATTCCATGCATACTGAGCTGTACTTGTCGGGGATACTTGCCGAATTGACGCTGGGCCTGCAATGCGCACACGGGACTAACAATGCCCGCGATGTGAACGCTGCGATCCATTTGTGGCCAATGAAAGTGCAGCGATACATGGGGATTAGTGCTAATCTCGCCCGCCTGGCGACTGCCCATCGCCGTATAGAATGTAATGCCAGAGGGATTAATCTGTTCGACGTTGGTCAGCCGCGTGACGGGCTGCCCGGCGGAATCCACAGTTGCCACACATGCTACTCTCGGCTTACATTGCGGTGCTTGCTTCTCTGCTGCAAGCAGCCAGCGCTGCAAGATCGTATAGGGCTCTCTAATGGCCACGTTCTCCTCACAGAGCTCCGCATGTGCCAAGGCTGTTGCTCCATTTCGTATTGCACCCTGTCTATTATAGGGTGACAGCAAACTGGTCGAGAGTGTGACAAATCTTAGGTTTCGTATAAAAACTGGCACCCGCATAACACGATTTTGATATTCACATTCCTAAAACTTTCAAAGTAAAACTTTATAATTCATATCTTGTGAAGGGTCGGGAAGAGGTAATAGAATCCCAAATGACTTTGTTCAGATACAAAGGGGGTGTAATGATACCGTTTTTAATTAAATTAGAGCGAATCTCTGGTATGGACATGAATGTACAAATCTATACTTTTAAATTCTTTATTTTCAACATCTATCATCTTAAGATCCGTCTGAGGAATTTTTGTTAATGCCGAAATATTGAGATGAATAAGATACTATATAATAAAATTCAAATAAAATATCACCAGGCCAGTGTTTTCTTTGTATAACAAGCTTTTTGGAAGACACAACAAATGCATGCTATGCACTCAGTTACTTCGCCTCATGGTTTAGGGCGCGAGTCGTTCATAAATCCAACCATTCTCCCCTTTGTGGACGAGCTTGCCATCCACTTCAGACTCGACGTCAGGTCCACGTCGAAAGCGGATGCGATCGTGCAGGCGATCCGTTTGTCCTTGCCAGAACTCGATCAGACTTGGGCGTACTAGATAGCCACCCCAGTTGGGCAGCGGCACCTCACCATCAGGACCAAGTTTTTCCTTAATGCTCGTTTCTACCTCGTCCAGGTAGGCCCGTGAGGGAATGCGTTGACTTTGCGGACTGGCGGCTGCACCAATCTGGCTAGCACGCGGACGCTCATGGAAATACTTGAGCGAAGCTGCCTGTGGAATCTTCTCGGCGATGCCCTCAATCCGAACGCTGCGTCGCAGCGGCATCCAGTAGATGGCAATTGCCACATTTGAGTTACTGGCAATGTCCTCGGCCTTACGGCTACCATAGTTGGTGAAAAACGTGAAGCCGTCTGCACTGGCCTCCTTGACGAGGACAAAACGATTCGAAGGTTTTCCCCCTGCATCCACAGTGGCTAAGGCGGCAGCGTTTGGCTCCAGAATCTCCTTGGTGTTAAGCGCATCGTTTAACCAGTCGCGGAATACACAAAATGGATCCTTTACGCTTATATTCTGCTCCAGAAATGCGTCCTTACGTTCATGGTACTTCATACGCAGTGCTGATGAATACAGCAATTTAATTTGGTTAACAAATGTATCTGTAAATTTCAGTTCTTACCTGAAAGTTGCTCCATTGACACCGCTTCGCTCATCTTACGCACAATTTGCAGAAGTCTCACTGTATTTGAGGTTGTGCAACGATTAGTATTGTGTGATATCTCGTTAAAGTTTAAAATTGCAGCAACGTACTTGTGGAAGGTCAAATAAACTTGCAAAATCCACTTTTTTATTTATTTGCTCGGCTCTAATCCCTAGATATGATAATGCATATCAGCTGTTGTTCTGAGTGCACCTCAAGTGCTGCCACCCTGTTAGAATTTATTGTTAGTAAATACCAAAAATACTAAAATCATTTCTACAGTGCTGCCAGACGTTTAGTGCTAAAAAAGTAAGTTTAATCGAAAAGTTGCTAAATTAGCATGTTACAAAAATTAAGAATCACTATTTTAAAAGCAACCGCTGCATCAGTAAAAATTTCCTAAGTGTTAAATGTGATTTGCCATGGCACAATATAATTGCCTCAAATATTTCGTGAACTCCAATCTTGTTTAAAATAGAGAGATTAAAATCCAGTAGTATTTCATTACATTTGATTTTTCAGTTACAAAATTGCCAAGTCTTGCCATAAAAAAGCTAAAATGGCAGCACTGCTCAACTGTTGCGCAACAGTTGAGAACAGTGAACGAACCGGCCGTTCACGGAAATTGTAGACCTTTTTTTTAAAATATGGCAATACTAAATACTATGCTTTGTATTGTCCCCAGCCCTGCGCCTTAAAAAGCCAAACAAAACGCAAAGCGTATGTATGTGTGTGTGTGTGTGAGTGTGAGAGACTGTTATTGCTTTGTTGTTTTTGCTGCTGTCGTGCTCAGCGCTGTCGGCTTTCGTCCTGTCTGCCTTTCCCGATGATGAAATGTGTACAGAGAGAATAGACCAAATTCAACACGAGCGGCTGCTGGACGTGTGCGAAAGCAAAGCGAATCGAGTGCGGAGCGCAAGCGAGAATTCATAGAGAAAGGCTGAAGCGGGGCATACACATTAATTAATAATACAGAAATAATCTCTATTCGACGAAGGCGAAAAGTTCAAAGACTTGATAAAACTACGGTTATTTATAGTTGTTGATTGCCACATTGTACATTGTTGTCTGTCTGTGCGTGCGTATAACGGTATTGCGAATTGTGCAAAGGCAAAGTAGGTTAAAAAGGAACGGGCACGGCACGAAAGAAGCTTTGAATTATTTTTGGAGGTCGCTCGTAAAAGCGTTTGGCAATTTTCACGTAGTAGTGAAAAAAGCGTTGCAGACTTTGGCTGCATGTGTGTATGCGGCAGGGGAGTGAAAAAATGCAGTGCAGCAGCAAAAACAAAAACGAAATGCAAATGGCTTGATAGGCAACTAAATATTTAACATTTCAATTCAATTGGAAAACAATACAAACAAAATAACGTGATATTTTACAACTGTGGCCTGATTTTAGCACAGAACAAAAACATACACAAACACAAACACACATACACACATATAAACGCGACAAATACGCTTACACATACACACACACACACCCACAAAGCAAACAAACACATATACTCACGAAAACAATATAGCAATATATGCCCATTGAGTGCCTTATATCATTTGATAATAATCCACAAGGTGTCTACTATGCCGGACAGGAGTTATCTGGCGTTGTTGATCTTAGCGTCGATGCCACGAAGCGCATTAAAGGTGAGTACAGAAACCAACATGACTCACGCGGCGTATGAGTAATGTGTCCGCCTGTGACCTGTTCACCCCACATTAGCACAAAGTACATTTAAATACCCGAAGGACACGCTCTGATGTCGTTATTAAAGTGTATCTGCAAGTGGCAGCAATAATGCAACCCAAACCATTAAAATCCTAACCTCCAAATAATTGTCGCCATTTTGAATGTGTTTTGCAATTAATTGTTGCCTGTCGCATGTCCCAGCTGAGTTGACCAGCTCGTTACAGTTGTTTACCAGCTCAGCTCGTTTTTTTTCGCTTTGTTGTTGCCATTCACTTTATGTGGCGTCTGTTTTGGCATGCCGCCATTTTTATTTATCCATGAACTCGTTAAAGGCGTGGTAAGTGCAATCCATTTTTGTATTGCTTTCTGTGGTAGCTGCTTTTGTTGTTGCTACTGATGACGATGATAAAGTTGTCCGTGTGCAGTTCATTTTAATTTTGTAATTATATGTTTTGCATTTGCCTTTCAGTTGATTAGGTTGGGAATTGAAGAGTTCAGAATGGAAATAAATGTGTCTTTACTCTATTATTGTTGACCAAAACGGTTTCTCTATTATAGTATATATATATACTCCATATAATTATGAAGTGCAGACTTCTTGCAGCAGTATGTAATTCAATTTAATTCATTAAACCTTTTGCATGTATATTATGCAATTTAAATTGAAACTCTTTTAATGTCAACTTCATTATTGAATCATTCTTAATCAACGTATATTTTGATATTAGGCATTCATGTCACCGTCAGCGGTTATGCCAAGATACGCTGGATAAAAAAGGGATATCCGCGGGACAGCGAACGCGCCATGTGCCGTGCCTATCGATCGTATTTGTCATCAAGATCGTATGTGCTTGGTTCGTGTGCCGGCAATTCCTGCATCGACTGGCTGGCTGGCGAATATTCGTATACGTTTCATGTCATACTGCCCGATAATTTGCCCACATCCTTTGATGGCAAGTATGGTCAAATACACTACGAGATCATAACGACAATTGAAAGATCGGGTCGCTATCCGAAAGTATTTAAGCTGCCATTTACCGTGATACAACCGTTGGACCTGAATGCCGATGCCATCTATAGAGTGAGTAGAGAACAACCATTATTTTTAAAAGCAGTTAGTATGCCTATAGATGTATTCTGTAGGTACCGCTGGAGATACTCGATCGGAAGCGATTCTGGAGCTTTTGCTGCCCAACCGGACCGCTGACGGTCAAGTTCTCGACCCCCTACTGCGGCTATGCACCCGGTCAGAAAATTCACTTTGTGCTTTATATCAACAACGAGTCGTCGATTGATATAACCGAGTGTGAGGTGAAGTTGAAGCAGGAGGTTAGCTATGAATCGCACGATCCGCAGCATGAGTATCGCTATGATAAGCATCTGATAGCTTTAAAACAGTTCGGCAATGTGTTGCGCTGGTCGAGAAAGGTATATCGGGGCTATTTGGATTTACCCTCGATACCGCCGACTTCGGTAAAACCGACCTGTCCCATTAGCGTTAATTATTCAATTAAGATAATCGTGAATCCAACGGAGTTTCACTGGAAGCTGAAACTTAAAATACCGCTGACCATTGGCAGCATACCCATCATGGATGGACCCGAGGCTCTGCTGCGATTTAATCGACAGCAGCAGCAGCACCAAGTAGTTAGTCAAAATTTTCAAATGTCAACGCAGCAAACCCAAAGGCAACGTGATCGCAACTCCGTTCCAGACCAGCAACGGTTGAGTAACAGCATTAACAACAACAATCAGGCAACACTGGCAACGCAGAGTGCATTGGGTGAAGGTGCAACACTGCCGATCACAACAACAACAAGCCCCTCATCAGAAACGCCAACAACTGCCGCCCAGAGGCCGATGGCCATGCCAGCGATATTAGTGACCAGCGATAGCGATAATCCCCCAGATTATATACCCATGAGTAAGGCACTCTTAATTTAATTAATTCTAATTCAACTAAGGTAATTTAATTACATTATATATTGCTATTCACAGTGCCGCCCTCGTATGAAGATGCCATGGCTCTGAGTGAGAAATTCAGCGATGATATCGAATTTTTGACAAATGTTAGCATGAGCAGCATTATGTCCGCTCACGGCGATGTAACAAGTGAGCGTGAGCCCTTTAAACCGCGTTACCCGGTCTATTACGATTATGAGACACCGACCATACCGCCCGGTAGTGATGATTCCACTGAATCCGACACATAAAACCCAAAAAATGATAAAAAAAAAAGAAAAGAAAACAAATCAAACAACATCTAAAACAAAAAGCAAAACTATTGAATGGCTGAGTGGCATTTTATTCCAATTTCTTTATTTTATTCCATTGAATTTCAAGTAGTTAGATCAATCTTTTTAATAATATAATTGATTACATTCTACCGAGTGTTGGGAGTGAATTTCAAAAGGATAACGATGCTTTGCCAATGTCCGATGGACTGTAAAAACATTCCTCTACAAGGGAAGGATTTAAATATGTCTCTATAAATAATTCCTCATCCGTTGTCCGCATAATAAATTTAATACAATATTTTGAAACTAGTTCTTTGTACAGTAAGTGTAGTCCTAATAAAGTACTGTCTTTTCTGGAACTTTGCATTTTATTAGACTACAATTTAATTGTATATTAAAGACGAGTTTTAACCTTCTTTGTCCTAACTGGCCAAATTCTGTTAGCGTCTTCGTGCGTTCCGCTTCCTAAATAAATCCATGTTAAAATTCATCTCAGCACTTGTCGATATCGTATGTATATTGAATAAACTTTATTCCAATAATTATTCCAGTAATTACATTGAACTGCACGTTACCAAAATATTTATACAAATATTCATTGTATTTTAAGAAACGAAATCATATATCAATTATAAGTATGTATGTTGTGCTCTGTCGTTGTTTTTATTCATTAAACCTTTTTAAATTAAATATATTCAAGAAATACACATATTTTCTTATAATGATACATTTAAAACATATATTGAAACTCCTTCAGATTGATCAAACGCGTTTAGCATTTAAGTTATATTTAATTTAAGAATAATAAGCGTATGTTTGAGCTTTATTCAATTTCTATTTCAATTACTATTTGCATTTTTCTGAACAATTACTTATATTGATTAAGCCAGCCCCAAGGGATTAACAAATATACTTAAATTGTAAATTTATTCTCTTGTTACCGCCCCTTAAAACATGCAACATTTTGTACCGTCCATAAACTTCAATCGACTTAATCATCATAGAGACGCTCTACAGTGAATCCAATACGCAGTTTCGCTTCGCAATGCAGCAGGAATCGGTTTTGGCAACGGATGAGGACGCGAATCCCCAGGAAAGAGCAAGTTTTCGGAATGATGAAAAGAAATGATGGACTCGCTGCAACACCAACAATAAAAAAAAAACAATTCATATTTAATCAAAATCAAAAATAATCTTAAATTGATTAGGAAATTATTGCGCGAAATTAGCTTTTAAGTCTGATATATAAACAATTTTGATTGACGAACAGTTTATAAAACAAATAAAAAAAATATATTTTGCAACAAGGCATACATATAAATATTTATCTTGTAGAGCGTATGAACTAATCAAAATCAATCTGAAATCAGATCTCATTTTGTTTATATCTTTATTTTCAATATCAATTTCTATAACCCCTTAAACTTAATTGATCTAATCGCTTTCTTCTCAATAACTATCTATAATTTCTGAAAAGTTTCAAAAATGTAACCAATTTGCACTGGCAACATACGATACATGTTAGTACTTATCTATATATAAATAAATGAAAGTAGTTAATACATACTCAGAAAACCGTTTAGTCTTAAGCAAAAATATAACAATTTGCACAATTTTACCACAAAAAAAACTTAACATTTTCAATGTTTACAATGTCTATGAAAAATTTACAAAAACTCTAAAATTAGCCAATAACTTTAAAACCTATGCGAATAGTTTTATATTTATATTAATTTTTACTAATAACCAATTTTAACTATAATTCAATGTGGAAATTTCTTAATATAATTGGATTATATTTCTATCTGCTATAAAAGTGTGTCTAACTTATATTTCAGTTGTCATTTCTATAGACATATAATTATGAACTCATGTGTACTTCCTCTGATTTGAAACCAGTCTAACCTGAAATACTCTTAAGAATACTCTGTCTTCTATTAATTCAAAATAAACCCAAAAAAGGAGCAATATATATAATATATATATTATGTATACCAAACAAATACAATTTTGTTTTTATATTTATTGCAAAAGCAAAAACTGAAACCAGTCTTTTTGGGTAAGTAATTGTTTGTCAATTATTAAAAGTAATTCTTAAATAACACTTTAGTTACATTAGATTGGTCTTTAACTGTCACAGAATTTGCTTACAGGGTATTGTCTACTCTTGTACACCCATCTACAGACGATTTACTTCTTGACGTATAGAAATTAAAGTTTTGTTATCATTTTCAATATTTCAACATTCACTTTCAACCAACTTTCAGTCCACTTTTGCTGTAATTTCTGTCAAGCAGCAAATTCTTCTCTTCTTTTTTATCAGCAGGCTCAAAATATTATTAGAACCAGTTTGTTTAGCCATTTTCAGGTTGGCAAACTCAACAGGTTGTTACTCGATTAGCAGGCAACAAGCCGTATTCAACTACAGCTAATCGGCAGAGAAGTAATCGTAAAAAAAAAAAACAAAAATATTTATAAATCTCAGTTGACTTAGGCGCAGTTGTAAAATGAAATTATCTTTATAACGTGTCTCATGCCAAAAACAGAACCTAAAGGCACAATACAATTGAAGCTACAGTTGCCAGAGTCACCAGCAACTGTTGCCGTTGTTTCAGGTATTGTCGTTGTCGTTGTCGTTGACACTTGCACGCCGACGCTTGAACAGATCGCACTTGTGTTTTTATTGGCATTCGCATTCGCGTGTTTGCGTGTAAAAAATTCGTTGGATTAAATACCCTGTAATTCGCCAAGCAATGCCCATCAAATGCCAGTTCAATTTGTCACGCACGTCAGCGGTTTATTACACTGGCGAACAAATTTCAGGTACACTTACGCTAACAATCACTAAGAAGCCGTTGCACGTCGAAGGTGAGTTCAACATCAAATAATTTGATAAATTGACTTCTGATGTATTTAGATTTGAGCACGAGACGGTTAATTGATTAGATACGAAATTGTGGCAAGTATCTTAAAGTTGATTTTTATTCTTTCTATCTTTCTCAGGTATCAGCATCACATTGCTTGGACTTAGCACAACCAGCTGGCATGAGGCAGTCAACTGTTTGCCACAAATCGAGCACAATGACAGCACTGGGCCCACAGAGCCTGTCCAGCTCCATTATACTGCATCAAAGACACACGTTGAGCAGACACAGCAGCTGACCGAGTCATTGATCTTGCCACCCGGCAGCATGCAACTGGGCAACTTTGCGTTTCAATTGCCCAGCGATGTGCCAGGCAGCTGTCGCTTAGACTATGGTTCGATCAACTACTCGCTTCAGTTGACTCTGGAACGTCGCAGCAAATTTGCGAAGCGATTCCAGCAACGTTTGTGCATAAGAAACCGCATTGAATTTCATGAGCTGACACCTGCAACAACTGAATCCTCTACTTTGTGCCTTAGCTTGCCACGCACCGTTTTTGTACCGGGACAACGCGTTGCCTTTCAGCTGGAGGTATCAACTCCAAGCTGCCACTTTACCACTCGTCTGTGTCAATGCATCAGCTATGAAAGCCAACTGCCATTGGCCAAGTTGAAGAAGGTGGTACGAGTGCTCGATGAGAGTAGTTGTATGGAAGATGCACTTCATCTGCCACTAACAGCGCCAGTTATGACTCGATTGTCAGGTGAACCAATTGAGATCACTTACTACTTGGAGACCCTGAGCAACTGCAACAAACCAATGCGCTTACCACTCTTTGTTGGCACTGTGGCGCCACCTGTCGACTCTCCAACGAATTGCTCTTCACTTGGCTTTGTAAACTTTGGTAGGTCACTTAACGTCTTTGTCATCCCATCATATATTTGCACTCTTTCACATTACTTTTCAGGTCTTACGGAAAATGAGCTGTTGATTTCATCGATCAATCAGCTGTTGCCTCACAGCATTTCTCGGGAAATTGCCACCTCCAGTTATGCCAAGCACAGTGAACACCTGAAATTGCTGCGGCGTCAGAAGAAGCACTCGTACGTGCGGATAGCGCTGCGATATTTCTATAAACATTTACTACCCGTTAATTAGCTGGAGAATTGGGAATTTCCTCTTGACAATTATATACAATCAACTCGCATTTATATTAATAATATATAATAATAAAAACAATTTTCTAGTAAAAGCCTTACTTTGAATATTCAGTGTATAGCAATACGACATGGAAATACTTCGTTGATCAGCGAAGCGTGCTCTGGCACCAAAAATACTTGTTTACTATTTATATATGGAAACAATCAATTGAAATTTTCCCTGAATTTGTTCGCTAGATAACCCAGACTTAGTCTTATTTCGACCAAGCGTTATATTCGGTAGAGTTGCCTGTATTTTAAACGGTTGCTCAATCTGTAATTACAAAGTGCTCATAAATTTCTGAATGAAAATATAGGCGCTTATCACCATTAATCCTAAATATAGTAAAAACCTGCCTACATATAAAGCTTATATATTTCAAAAAACATATAGCATGATATTTTAACAAAAATTGCACCATTTTTAAGTGCCAACTATATTTGTAAAGCTTTATTTATTTAAAACTTTAATATATTTACAAGGAATATAAAAAGGAACTAGGGAATACACTGAGAAAATTATTGATTTTCTAACAAATTATTTAATATTAAATATTATTCCAGCTCTGCTTACATTATATTTAACTAGTATATTTAAATAATTTTTTAATTATACATAAAATTTAAAAGAAAAGCTTTGTTAAACAAAAGCAGGCCCTTTTTCAAGTATTGTTTAATGATAAGCCGGAGCAATATCGAAGGAATGGGTCAAGGCAAATATCAAGAAATTGGCTTAATTATGTGAAGGAAATGTGTCATGAAATTAAGTAAACAGTGCGTGGGCTATCAGGGATACCAAAATCGAGTATCCGAAAGTTTTCAATATTGAGAACACCGAATAAGGCAGTAAAATTATTTTACCACATTATGTGGCATCAATGGAGCGACTAAATGGTGTAGAACACCATTTAAATTAAATTTCAGTAGTTTGAGATGCATTTATTGCCGCCAAAAATATAAGTTGACATCTTGTTGTTGGCTCTGGTTATGACCAAAAAAAAGTTCGCCGTTGACCTCGCAGTTGTTTCGTGGCATCGCAATTGTTGTATTTTCTTTTTTTTGGGTGCGAACAAAGAAACTGAAAGGGCCAAGCAGTAAGCGGTAGCTCCATTTGGGAAGGTTTCTGCTTTGAAATATTAGACCAGAAGCAGACAGTAGACAGTTACACAGACGCACGGCGCCAAGTTATTGATTCGCGCCCTCCATCCGCGCTGTTGACAAAAGCGAAAGCCTGCCGGATGCTGTGTAAGAGAGAGCGAGATAAAACGAATGCGAGAGAGGATGGGAGAGTGAGAGGGAAATAGTTAGGCACAGACGCACAACAAAGGACCTCAGTGCGCGTCTGGCTGTGCCAAAGTTCAGTTCGCTTTGAAATTTTGTTGCGTTATTCGTTCTATTCCTGTGCTTTTGCTGTAATGTGAACTGATAATTAACAACATCTTCAACACTCTCAGCCATGCCCACCACCTGTGTTTTCCAACTGGATCGCCTCAATCCCGTTTACAATAGCGGCGAATACATCAGTGGAAGGATTTTGCTGCGTACGGACAAAGTGAAGCGTGTGAATGGTAAGTCAAATCACAAATCAGGGTAAATGCTCTTGAACCACTTCCACCTCTATCATGACGTACCATTCGCAGCTGTCTACGTTACGCTGGAGGGCGAGGCCAAGGTGCAGTGGTCTATGAGTGGCAAAAGCGAGACCTCCAACTATTCGGGACACCAGCAATATCTACACACCCGTACCAATGTCTTTGACAACTCTCTTTTCCGTGCGGGTGTCCATGTTTACGTGCTGACGCTGCGCATTCCCCCCGACTGTCCCAGCACCTGTAAGGGTCCCTATGGTTACATTGCCTACAATATATCGCTGACCATCGACAAGCCCTGGGGTTTCGATGAGATCTTTCGCAAGCCTATCAATGTCGTTCAAACACTGGATCTTAACGACAATCCGGAGTTTGCGGTAGGTTTGAAGTGTGCATACTTATCAAAGATGATTTGATATACCTGTGAAATGCTTAGAAAGTGTTTCAAAAGATTGCCTTTGAATCAAGGTATTCTTTGGAGAGACAATCAGCAAATTCTTATGAACCAAACGACATATGTATCAGTTTCTATCATTTACATTTTTAACAGTAACATGGATAACACATATTTTTATATTTTCTGGATTTGGATTTTTATTATAGTATTTTTCTTTTATTTTTTACTTAAGGCTGCTATAAATGAACTTTAAGTTCTTAGCATGCAACAAATGTAGTAAATAATTTTTCGTATATAATTGAAGAGAAAACGTATATGCAATAGTCATTTCTAAATGAATTCTTCTTTCAAATTGTAGTTTTTAAATTTTGCTCAAAAGAGTATAAAGTTTTTTATTTTTCATATTGTTTTATTTCTAATATTTAGCATAATAATATTTTTAAAAAATAATATAACCATATTACAAATATTTAAATAGTAAAACAGTTATCTATTTTAAATTTACTTCTTTTCTGTTTACAACAAAATTATTTAGACTGATTGTTTTTAATTAAATATTGATTAGTGTTTTTCAATTAATTAAAAGTAATGTAAATTAGTTTGCAGCACATTGTCCTGATTTCTATACATAATATTGACTTTATTCATATAGTAGAACTTTTCACAAGTATTATAATTCTATTGCAAATTGTTGCAAGACTGATTTGATATACATGAATATCACTTAAAATTTATTTTAAAATGATTCTTACAGCTGCCCGTTAAGGACGAGAACATCAAATACCTCTGCCATTGGCCCTGTATCTCCGGTCCGATATGCTCAAGTTTGGCATTGACAGCCTCCGGATTTACACCATTGCAGGATGTGCCTTTTTGTGTTGAGGTCGACAACCAATCGCCGCACTACGACATCATTGGACTGGAGGTGTCAATAAAGCAGCATTTTGTGTTCCTCTCACGCAAACCGGTTAAACGCAATTTCTATACCAAGACACTGTGCAAGGAGCTCATTACGGATCGCACCTTAAGGCTGTCGAAGCGAGTCTATGAGTCGAGCATTTGTGTGCCCATGGATACGCCACGTTCAACTCTCAATATAAATTACATTGTGTTTCTGCATTATACGCTGCAGGTGAAACTGAAAACGGGCTGTTTTCACTATGATACGGATCTGTCCGTACCAATTGTCATAGGCACCACGCCCCTGCAACATTTGAGGTCCTCCATTCGCACACAGCAGCCGGTAAGACGAACTCCCACGCCGGAGCGACAGCGGCTGATTGAGCGAGTGCAGCCACGGCCGGCAACGGTGGCCGAGGAGCAGGAGGCGGAAACGGCAGTGGATGAAGTGCATCAAGTGCTGGAGGATGATGAGCCACCTTCGTATGATAGTTGCTGTAAGATTACTCATATAAAATATATGAAATTTGCTATAATTCATCTGTTCTCTTGTGTTTCCCACAGTGCCGCCTTCCTTCAGCTTTGCCACCTTGGCTGGCAGTCAGCAGACGCTGGAGAGTCAACCGTCTGGTCATCAACGCATCCACTTGCCCAAGTTTCCTGGCTTTAGCACTTTCATTGGCCCTGCTCCAGCTCATGGCTTGGTATTTGAAGACTCCGGCTTGGATATGCATCAATATCGCTCCTATGGATCTCTGGATACTGATCACACTGGCCGTAGTCTAGATACATTTGGATCCCTCTGTGGTCCCTTGTCTGAGCAGTGCGAAGCTGAAGCGGAGGCTGAGGCTGGGGAAGAGCTAAGGGTGTTGGAAGTTGCGGCTCAGGTGAATGAATTGGCTCCACTTCAGCCCCAGGATGAGCATCAATTCTAAATGAAATGAAAGTGTCTTATACTAAACGAAGGTGGTAATATACGTAAGAATTTACAAATTTAAGTGTTCAGAGCTAATGATATACATAGACTATTTTTGAGGGCATCATTATCCGTCTTTTTGAATCATATGTTTATACTTTACTGCCATCCAAAATTAATCGAAGCGAACTTATTATGTGCCAAACAAATGATTTTTAGCATACTATTCCATGGCTTTTACATGCATGAGTACTAAAAATGATTAAATATATAAAGTAAATAAATATATATAAATATACTTATACCATTTACGAGAAAGAAGATCTATATATACTTAATATACTTACTAATTTTAAGCTCGACTAATGCGTTCATAATTGGACAATAAATATGTATACACTCTCGATTGCAACGATATTATTATGACTTTGGGAAATGCACTGAGAGAAATATTGCGGTCGGAAAGCAGTGAGAAATTTCCTTTTCTTTTTACTTTATAGGGTTGATGATAAAACATAAATATTCCTGTAATTTCCAGTTATATATATTATATTCCAATTGGTGATAGCTGAAGTTTTTCGATTTATTTATAACGAATGTATTAAATGATATTGCTGACTTTTTCAATTTATTTGAATTTTTAAATTTATACGACATGCCATCTACCTTAATTTATCTACTTTTAAAGTATCTAAAACTGATATAAAATCTCAAAAATAATATTAATTTAAGTACATACAGAATTCGGTATAAATATCTTACATTAAAATGTTTTACTAAGTATTTCTGCGACGAAAATGATTTACTACACGGGGAATTGTGAATATACATAGATAAAATAGATTTGCCTTGATTCGCCTATAAGTATGCAACGCCTAGCAACAATTCGATTTGGGCAAAAACTTATTTTAATTAAATTTGCTAATTGTTTATGACAAGTCTTTGTATGGAACAATAAGTGGTCGTGCTATTTGCACCGACACTGATGGCCCAGACCCAGGCCGAAACACGATTAGATAAACGTAATAATAACAGTCGCACCAACATGCATAATACCGATAAGGCCCGTAGAAGCTGTCCGTTTAATAGGCCAAACAATTGTCAACAAACGGCAGACTTCGAGCGACAGTCAAGCGGTAAACAGTTCGATAATGAGCCAACATTGTGACATCCAATTGGAGCGGCCCAGTGGGGTCTACTTCTCCGGTGAGACAGTCAATGGTCATATCTATTTCACCCTCCCGGAGCGTGCTCTAATAAAAGGTAAGTGCCAATGAGTCATACTCAAAGGCCTCAGACTTCCCCCACTCATAGGCCAACTAGTCAGCCATGAATCATACATGAATAAACTCATTAGTTGATAAGCGAGTTCACAATTTTAATTGAATTTGTTCGCTGCATTTATAGCGATTGCACTGGAGGCCAATGGCTTTGCATGCAACTCTTGGCTAAAGCCTCAGAAGCAAAAGACTTCGAAGTCCAAAAACAAACCACAAGTTCCCAAGCCGCCGATTGCCTTTGAAAAGCGGGTGGATTACTTTGCAAAGATTGAATATTTTGTTGGATCTGAGGTGGCGCATCCACAGATAATGGAAGCAGGCAACTACAGATATGATTTCAGTGTGCAGTTGCCATTGAACTGTCCCAGCAGCTATGAGGGGGCACATGGACATATTCGTTACACTCTGCAAGTGATGTTGCATCGCAGCAGGGATCAACCTGCTGAGGTGGCACTTCTACGCCCACTGCAGGTGTTGCAACGTTGCGATTCGATGCCAGTTGGCCAGCTGACGGCACCTTGTGAGGTGCAGGTCATGGAACAAACTTCGACGCTTAAATTCTGGCAACGACCTCTGCAGCTGCAATTGGATATACCCAGATCTGGCTATGAGCCCGGCGCTTGCATCTCGGTGCACGTAAGGCTGGCAAATCCGCAGCAGCTGAAGCTCAAAATGTTAACCTACAAGTTCAACCTAGTCAGCACCTATGTGGGCCAGCAGAAGGATAAGCCAAAGCGTGTGGAATCAAAAGTAGAACGTCGATATTTGGTCAGCAGCAGCCATCAACTGAACAGCGTGGCACGACATGATTTGCTCAACTTTCAGCATCTGCAAACGTTGCAAGTGCCACAGACAACTGCCACATTGAGTGCCGCTGCCTGCTCTTGCCTCCAGCTAAGCTACGAGGTGGAGGTCCTCGTCCAAACCACATCGCCAGAACGTTTTATTATGGCCCAAATCCCAGTGATAGTGAACAATCCGATGCCCATGCAGGATGGTCTAAAGCAACAGTCTTTGGCTCGTTCTCAGTTCGATCTGCCTGGCATGGGCGTGGCAAGTGCACCAAATCAGACACCAGAACCTGATAGCTTCGTCATTGCAGCTCCCAATCTAAGCCAATCCATGAGCTCATTAAGTAAGTTATACTAGCAACAGTCTCGCTTTCATCTAACTAAAATCTTATTTTAATCTCTCTCAACAGCCTCTAACTTTCGTGAGGCAGAGTTCATGATTGCCACCAATCTGAATAAGAAAGACAAGCATTCAATGTCCGGAGAAAACATTGATTTCAGACCGCGTTATCTCTACTATGAAATGGAACATGCCGAAACTGAAAAGGTTCTCTAAAAGCAGTGCGGACTGTGGGGACAGCGTTGAGATTAGATTAGCATATTTTAACCTGAGTAAATGTATTTTTATTTATACTTAATTTATTTCATATATAAAATAAGTCATATTTTTTATCGAATTATATATAATTGAATTAACAAATATTACTGTATATATAAATAATATAGATTTTTTAAGTGCTTATGTAATTAAGTATCTTTTGTTTAACAAAAGGTATGCAAAATTTATCACTCTATATTTCGGAGTAATTGTATTACTATATATATATTTATGTTTTATTTACGCGAAAAAAATATGTCCATATGCTATTGAAAAGCTAGAAGCAAGCATCGGTTAGTTTGTATATTGAATTCTACAATTAAACTGATTTTCTTTCTTTAAATCCTATCCCTAAATTATTATCATGAGACTCTTATTTTCGATGAATTTCCAGTCATTGATAAGGTTGTACTGTTATCTGCTAAAATGAAAGACAGACTACACATGCCTACACTTTTGTCCCTGTCATGTATCTCGAGGCGCTCTTATAACTAACAGTGTAATAATAGTGTAATAGAATTTATTAAGGTCTGCCACATGGTGATCATGCTTGAACATTTTGCCGGAGGATAGAGAATCTTATGATCTGTTATTTGTATTTATATGTGTTCATTTGCAAATATTTGTTTGCTTTTTTGTAATTTGTAATACAAATTTGTAATATCATTGCGATCGAAAGAACCCAGACTTTATTAAATATAAATGTATCCAGTCGGAAAGGCTAGAGTCGAAGTCGACTATGAGAGACCCTTTACTTATTCTTCAAAAAGGAAATAATAGTTATACTATTAGTTCCCATAGCGCGTTGTAACGTCAAAATGTTCTTATTCTTCCTTTGGCCCGTCACTGAGTAATATTGAGTTCTGAATAACTTCCGAGTTTATTATCCGATCGTGATGAAATTTTTAGGATACATTAGGATCCCAGGTCTTGTCCTGTTTGCCAAAATTCCAGTTTTAAAACTGACCATTATATGGGATTTAAAGTTTTTTTAATAACTTCCGAGATTATTATCCGATCGCGATGCAATTTTCATTGGGACCCTGATGCGCGTCCTGTGTATCAAAATTCAGGAATCTAGCTTTAATATTATTCGTTTTATGTTATTTTAATAATTTTGTTTTCGATTTACGGTGGCGGAATGGGGCGTGTCAAACTTTTACCATAAACTTGATCTGCTTAGCCCATAGACGAACCACCATACCAAATTTGGTGACTCTAGCTCTTACAGTCTCTGAGATCTAGGCGCTCATACAGACAGAAGGACGGACGGACAGACGGACATGGCTACATCGACTTAGATGTTGATGCTGATCAAGAATGTATATACTTTATGGGGTCTGCCGGACTTCCTTCGACCTGTTACGCACATTTTGACAAACTTAATAGACCCTATTTACTTGTTTAAAGTAAAGTGTCTGAAAAACAATACTGCTTACCGAACTTTGACATTACTTAGTTTGAATGGTGAATTTCGTGGTATTACTTGATCCAAATGTTAAACATTTATGAACTCTTAAATTGTTGGTGCCACAAAATATCTTAAATGAAATCCCTATCCTTCATTGAGTAAAGATTTAGAAAATTAGAATAATAAATGCGTTTAATAATAATAATAATAGTATATAGAATATATAAATATATATACGTAAGGCCTTTCTCACGGTGCAACCATATAAGTCATATTGTGTTATAGTTCAATATAATGAGATAAAGATCAGATCTAACATAAATCTGAAGTTATGAATCATGTTTCCTTATCTTGTGAGTTTCTGAAATATTGAAATAGAATTCCCGTCTCAACAGGAAAGTTTTGTGCACTTGTCTTCGTAGCATTTGTAGTTCAGCGGATATTTAAAAGGTCGTCGGAGGAGGAGGTGCAGTGGGATTATGAGGTAATCGCAATAGAGGCACTTCTGGAGATTCTGGCAGTGGCGCCGTGGGTGCAGCAAAGTTAGTGTACATGGGATATCGAGGTATGAAATCATCGGTGCGATCATGTTCGTTGACATCCGTATCCACGAACTTATCTCCGATATGTGTGGCTTCCTCGAATGAAGGTGGTTCTTTAATAAAATAATCGTAGGCGGAGAAGACGATTAAATTTAAACATCTACTTGGGTAGTCGAGAATACTCACTGCAGTTGTCGTAACTTGGTGGCATATCTGCAGCTGCTCCGGCCGGAGTGTCCGGAGTCTGAGGTATCCATTGGGCCACATGGCTGGGATCTTGGGCACTTTGTGCCAGAGGTATGGTGCCAATTATTATGGGCATTTCAATTTCTGAATCTGTGTGACAATCACCCGTCTTTATGGCCATGGTAATCAAATAAGACACGTTGATTATGCGATTGTGTCGGGAGGAAGGTGGCACGGGTGGAATGACCAGACTGGCATTTATCAAACGTTTGGATAAACGTCGCACTTGCTCGGCCTGGAACTCTGAGCAGAGGGTATTCTTATGGGTTCGTGATTTGTGATGTGGTGAACTGGCTTTGAACTCGTAGATCTGTATGAGAGTAAGCTCAATACCATCCAGATCATAGCCATGCGATTGATTATCTATGTGCAAGGTGTAGTTAATACTTTGGCCTGGTGCATAGCCACCGAAGGGTATTGTTAGAGTTGAAATAACAGGACCCGACGAACAGGGCCAGCAGCAAAAGTACTTGATGTCTTCATTCATTATCGGTACCTGTAGGATAAGAGAAGAGAAGAGCAGAGAAGAGAAGAGAATCAGTCTTTCGGTAGGTCTGTATGTAGTTTCAAAACCTACCAGCATCTCTGGATACATGTTGAGATTATAGGTTTGCAGAACTGTTAAAGGCTGTTTGAATACATTGTTGAATCGCCAGGATCGATCGATAACGAGTGACACCTCATAGGAAATCTTTCCGTACTTCTCCACACACGATGTTGGGCACTCAAGCGGCAGGGGTATGCAGAAAGTGTAGACGTACGTGCCTTGTTGTAAGTCTCCCTCGCCAAAAACATTGGTTCGAGTATTCAGATACACTTCATTGCCCCGAAAATACTCCGTATATGACTGAGATTTTCCATTAACGGTTCTGGTGCGACGCTCCTCCCAACGGACCTTTGCCTCCCCCTCGAATAGTATGTAGACCGCTGTTCGGACAAAGATGTGGTGTCAAATCATGAATAAGCTTAGTCCAATATGCTTGAGCTTTTAATACTGCGTGCTCCACTTGGTGATTCATTCGCCGGCTGGGATATTTTTTAATCACAAGCACTGCGTAACCAAGTCGATTGAACTTTATATGTATATTTTTATTTGTGTCAAGCAGCAAATTATCAATTAAGTTTAATCTTTTCAATAATGCTATTGCAAATTAAATAAAGAAATTTCAATTTTGCCGCAGTAAAAGTAAGAGTACGAGTTTTTTTTAGGCGTGTTCCTCTGTGAACACTAAATATTATTTTAAACTCGTCTATTGCATGTTTATCGCTGTTGTTGATATTTGTGGGAAGTACATCACAGATAAGTTAATTACTGTTATTATTATTATTAATATTTGAATTTAAATGTCCTAGTGCTACAAGTGTTAGAACTTATAATTTAGAACACTAGTCAAAAAAAATCAATACTTTATTATTCCCACGTATTTAACTTGAAATGCTATTTCGTTAGGAATTATCTACCAAAAGTAAATTTACGTCATGCGTGTAACTTTGTGCATTCTATAACTTGATTTAGAATGGATGCAAAACAATTTAAATTATTTTTAAATTTCAAAAAATACTTGAATAAAGAAAGTGTATTTTGGTACAGGCAGAACAGGTTTAAATCGAAGCATTCTTGTACAGGGTGTGACAAAAAAAAACTCTATAACTTTTGCATGGTTCCAAATGTCAATGCGGTTTTGACATTTGTGAAGTAAACAAACACAAAATCCAATTCGACATGAATTGGATTACTCCGCAAGAACGCGCAATAACTGTTTCCAAAAGTTATAGCATTTTCCAATAGGGTGATTGCTCTTGGCCCACCCTGTATTTGCATCACATAATCGTAAATTGATTATCAAAACACGCAGAAAAAGTATTTAAATTGTTCTGAGCAGAAAGTCACCAACAAGATAATGAAAAGCTTTTTTATTAAGTTGCTCAGCTAAAATTTTAGACAACTAACTAAAAATTACCATTGACAGACTTGTTGCTTGTTGTATTCAAAACAACGCGTCCATTAATTGTCTCGCCGCTGTAGTAAATCGGATTGGGTCGATCGAACTCAAAAACACACGTTGAGGGCATTGCAGAATGAGATAATAAGATGACACAAATACGCAATTATTTAGCTTATATTCAAATATATTATATTCCAATATATATGTGCAATTACTGAATTCACAAATTTAAACTAAGCGACGCACGCAAACTAGAACCAGCAACGCCAAACAATCCAAACACTAATAAAATGCCGAAGATACCGAAATGCTGCCGACAAGTGAGAGAAAAAGCTAAAGCTTTGATACATACTACATACAAATGTGACATCATCAGTTCAGCGCGCGAGAACGAAACCGAAACCGAAAGCTCACTGCATATGTTCTTGAGCGCAGTGAGAGCATAAGTGCGGCAGAGCGAGACGAAGTAAAGTTAGTGAGAGAGAGAGAGAGGGAGTGGGAGAGATAATAAACACTCTTTTTGTTATTATGAAGAGAGCTCTAAAGTTAACTCCAATGTAAACAAAAACAGAAGATGTAATATATTTGAATCAGCTGTTTCTTTGTTAATAATAAATTTATCATACGGCTACTAAGTCGAATTTAGTGAATAACAACAGCTGAGCAAATTTTGACGCTGATCGCTGAATGGAGTACATAAATAATATAAAAGAGTAGCTTCAGATTTAGTTCAAGTTCATATAATTGTGATTTAAGTTTATTATATGAATATAAAGAAAGTTTTGTGTTTGCTTTTAATTTAATTTTGTATGTTAATAATATTAATTATATTTATTAGCATTCGAATTCGATATTTGCGAAACTTTTCAAATTTATATGAATTTAGTAAAAAAGATTATATAATTTTTTGTATTATTATATTGACCGTATTCTAATATATATTCCGCTTTCGTAAATCAATTATTTTGAACCTTAATTAACTGGTCTATACCTTAAGCAGGAATGGGAAACAACTTATCCCAGACTTCATAACGATGTTCATTAATTTGACCAGTTTTGATCGTCAGATTTTCATCAATTTCCAAGTATTCTGGTTTATTGGCTTTGTATAAAGGCCACTTTAAATCGCGCAGGTATTCATCATTTGAATTGCTGGGATTGCTATAAAAGATACTTCAATGAGTAATAAGTAGGGATAATTTATTATTCGATGTTCTTACCCAGTTTTCGCGAACTCAGTCCACATACGCGTAAGGCGTTCAATAGTCGTGTTCTCAGGATCAGTACGTTTAAAGAGGGGGGAAATGAGCGGCACTTGGAACAAATACAAGAGCTCATCGTGATGCACCGCACCTAGAATAATTATTATTTGTAAATAGTATATCATTATAAATTATATAAAGTAATTATAAAATATCAAACAGTGATTTTTCTGTCTATATTACAATGTGTCGAATTATTCTCATTATAGAACTTATTACATATTATTAAATACTAGAAATTCTGTGAAATTCTGGGCCACTATCTTAATTGTACAATTAACTATTGGTACAATTGAGTAAATTATACTAAATACATACCCATTGTTTTATTTGTATCCGGGTTTTTAAGGAAACTGTAGCGTCCCTTGTAGCGGAAATAATAAGTGTATATGGGAGTGTGAGGGGCCATTAAACGCATAAAGCGATTGTAGCCCACGCCAATTAGAGCATCGCTAAATAGTCTTCCCAGGGCTTGCACTGATCCAGGATTCTCAATGGAACCATTGCCCAGATACTCGCTCCGAAGTGCAGCACTTGCCTCCCTTGAGTGGGGCGTGTCTCGTTCATAGAGGAAAAAGATGGGGGCAACATGCTCCCAGTTGGAGTTCAGCATGCTACGTATGGTATCATTTCGAAGATCGACTGTAAGAATAATATGTAGATAAGCCAGAGCAAAAAACAATTCAAAATTGCTTACTCACAGAATGCTGCCGACAGAAACTCAAACTCAGTTATGCCAGAAATAATAGGCACCTTGTAGAAGTTGCCACTCTGTGCCGTTTTGTACGGATCCTCTATCAGAAAACGCTCCTGTCCATGATCCTGTTCAACAACTGGAATCCAGTTAAGTACGGGATTCCATCCGAAGTCAAACATGCCATTATAGGAGTTGACATAGTCCATCATGGGTTTTCCACGCAAACAGCTAACTAAATCTTTAACCGATTTCTCCGGACACTGAAGTAAACGAGCCTGACGCTGTGCCAGCTCTATACCGGCGGTCTTATACGCGTACTGACCGTAGGGTGAAGCACTCATGCAGATTCCGCGATGGAAAAGACCTCGGGACATGGGCGATAACATGTGCAGGGCAATACTTAGACTTCCCGCGCTGTATCCCAGAAGTGTTACCGACTGTGGGTCGCCTCCGAAGTTATGAATGTGTTGTTGAATCCAACGGAGCGCCAATACTTGATCCTTGAGTCCTGCATTGCCAGGAGCATCCTCGCTGTCTGTGGCCAGAAAGCCCAATGTTCCCAAACGATAGTTAAGTGTGACAAGCACACAATCACGATCCATTAAATGGGCAGGACCAGCAAGATATTTGCTCTGTCCGGAGAACACATAGAAGCCACCAGGATGCAGAAATACAATCACAGGCAGTCGGGCGGACTTATTCAAGTTCTTCGAGTAGACATTTAGTCGGAGGCAGTCTTCAGAGACATCCGTCATATTGTCCCATGGCTGTGGGCACATGGGTCCATCCTGGCTGGCATCAAAAGTTGCGGGCGCCCACGGTTTGACGGGCTTTGGATTCTTGAAGCGAAGATCACCCAGAGGAGGCTCCGCATATCGAATTCCGCGAAAGGCGTGAAATGCGGTTCCCAGCCTCGAAGTCAGATCAACTCCATGAACCCGTCCCAATTCCAAATCGACATCTACACTCAAAACACCTGTAAATGACAACAGCCAGCAGAACACAACGAATATCAACATCTTTCAGCTCCGATGCGATTTGTACTGATATTAAATAAGTGCAAGGTCGCATATTTATAGAGACAGTATTTAGTATTCTGTATTGGGACTTTGGTTTTTCCCGAGTACTCTCTGATCGACCTAGAATACTACGAAACAAATGGGATAGATCTTGTTGATTAACAGTGCGTTAACAGTCAATTGTATACGTATTGCATATAATTAACCGGTTAAGTTACATCATTTTCAGTAAGAATAAAAAGCAAATTGATGAGATTTGAATTTCAGACTTATATTCTTAGAAACGTTGATGAGATAAGCCAATTTGACGGACTATTTGTATTTATTGCCTTTTATTTAAGTGTCTAGCCCTATAATGAAATAACGGTAATGCATCATTGAAACTAGGTTTTCTGTTGTCCACGATGCTGAATAAATTTTACTATGCGTCTCAAGGTGATACTGAAGGTGATACCTCTAAACTGAGCTATTTGAATGCCAACAGCCTCCTCTGATGTCGGAAATCGTTGACCTTGCCATTCTATTTTTTTTTTGATTATCGGGAACAATAAGAAGTCACAAGGTGCCAAGTCAGGACTGTAAGGCAGATGATGACCCATTAATTGGACGTTTTGAGCCCTGATTTGTGAGAACTGGCATTGTCGTGATAAAGAACAGTCCGACTTCGGCGATTGGTTTTCCTACGTTGTTCCAACGGAACAGTTGTCACATGACCTGTTTTCCATGTAAACAGGTGATCACTAGCTTTGAAGTGCTGTGTTTACGAACTTTCCAATGCAAACATTTTTTTTAACGAACATGTGTTCATGCAGTATTGAATTTACGCTAGTGAAACTAATGGCCAAGTCTACCTTAATCCTACACTTTGTCACATGATATGCTTGCCTTGCAAATTCATGCCCACCTGTAATTGTTTCTGGCCATTGTCCTGCAGCAAACGACGTGTGTTTGCTAACAGTTTTTCACAATGTCTAAGGTTGGTGCGTCATCGCCAAAAATCACAGTAAGTCAATCCCCCTTGATAGCACATCAATGTCGATAACTATGAAAAGTTATTGCTCGAAAATGTTCACGGCATGTTTATTCAATTATCTCAATTTTTTCGAGACAAGCATTACATGTGAGTGACCCTACAAAATGATGGCAAAAAAACCAAGCTTTTAAATGTCTATTGGGTTCTAATAGGGCTAACACTGTCCTAGGCTAGAAGTATCATGTGGGACAAGATCTATGTCTATAAATTCACTCCTTTCATTCCATTTTTAAAAATTTGTTATCGGCTGTCGGTGGCGTAAGGGGGTGGCAAAATTGTAATCAGGGTATATTTACGATATAGAGAAACCTACATACTAGGGTTATTGTTAGTGGCTATACTTTTTATACACTGTGGGGGTATATTAAGTTTGTTAAAAGTATGCAACATGCTAAAGGAAATGTGGTCGGCCCCAGAAAATATAAATATTTCTGTTCAGCATCAATAGTCGAGTCGATATAGCCATGTCTGTCTGTCCGTCGGTTCGTCTGTCCGTTATTCTGGTAGACTGCGGAAGTTTTTTTTACTAAAAACTGGTTATTGATAAGCCCTAATTAGATAAGTATTTTATACACAAATTATGCAAAAATGAAGTTTTATTTACCAGAAACATATTTGTTCCATGTTGTACTATAAGTAAAGCGCTCACAAAATTTTTTGAAAATCCGATTGGGTCGATCCAATTAAATAGTACAATTTGATGGCATTGAATAAAAACAATTTCATATTATTTTTATATATTTTGTTTCTAACATTATCTAACATTGAGCGACCCATGCAACCCGAAACGTCAGACACGAATAAACTGCAAAAAATGTTTGAATTTTGAATTTAAATGTTTGAGAGCTTGAAAAAACGAAACTCCGTAGGTATTCAGATATATATGTAGGTATGTTGGTTGAGAAAAATACAACGAAATCGAAAGTCCACTGACTATGCTCTCAGAGTGCACGAAGAGCGCAAGAATGACAGAGAGACAGAGAGACGGCGAGAGAATGAGTATATATATCAGTGCTTTCACGTTGGCAACAACAACTTTCGTATAAGTTTGTTGTTATTATGTGACGCTCTAAAATATACTGTTGTTAACATCAACAGATGGCGTAATATTGGCGAATCAGCTGTGTGATATGTTCCATATAGCATTTACCATGTACGTAAAAAATTAATCAGCTCTTAAAATTGGGTTAAGTTATTATTTTAATTATACAGTTTCCTTCAAATTATTTACTAAAAACTCTACATGAACTTATATTTTATTTGTAATATTATATTTTAATATTATGTGTGCTTTTCGGAATGAAATGGATATAGAACCAAACAATTAAAATTTACATAATATTTATATATACATATATATAATGAGAAATATACGAATCGCGTTTAAGAAACAACCAGTCGGAAAGGCTACAGTCGAAGTCGACTATGAGAGACCCTTTACTTAGTCTTCAAAATGGAAATAAGAGTAACACTAATAGTTCCCATAACGCGTTGTAACGTCAACATGCTCTTCTTCTTCCTTTGGTCCGACACTGAGTAATAGTAAGTCGTGAATAACTTCCGAGTTTATTATCCGATCGCGATGAAATTTATAGGATACATTAGGACCCCAATGCTTGTCCTGTGTGCCAAAATTCAAGGCTCCTGTTTTAAAATTGACCATTATATGGGATTTTATGTTTTTTTGAATAACTTGCGAGATCATTATCCGATCGCGATGAAATTTTCAGGATACGTTAGGACTTTAATACGTTTTATGAGATTTCAAAAATTTTGTTTTCGATTTTTGGGGGCGGAAGGGGGCGTGGCAAAATTCTAAAACAAACTTGATCTTTGTGCAGCCCTTAGGAGTATTCTTACCAAATTTGGTGACCCTAGCTCTTATAGTCTCCGAGATCTAGGCGCTCATACAGCAGCACAGACGGACAGACGGACATGGCTATATCAACTCGGCTGTTGATGCTGATCAAGAATATATATACTTTATGGGGTCTGCCGGACTTCCTTCGACCTGTTACGCACATTTTTTTTTTGACAAACTTAATAGACCCGTTTTACTTTTTTAAAGTAAAGGGTCTAATTATAATTTTTATTCAAACATAACGCTTAAATGCAAAACTTAAAACTAATCGTAAAGTATGTTGACGGCGCTTAGCAAACCTCGGCTGTGAGCTTTCGGAGTAAAAGCTTTCTGCACTTCTATAAACAGGATCTTTTGGATCTCTCTCTTGAGTTGAAATATTTGGGGCGCTTCGCGACGTACTGCATTTGAGCCACGTCGGCAGAGTTGACCCTTGATGCGAATAGCGATTCTAACGGATGTTCATGTTACTGTCCGAATCGTGGGAGCGTTCGAATTGTTATTTTCACCAAGTTGTTTGTGTAATTGATATTTTATAATATGATAGGGGGAATGCGTGTGAATGTTTATTAGTGGTTATGGTGGCTATGTGCCATAAATATGTTA